>OX031072.1:18155081-18757064 GCA_943736015.1 Tridacna crocea
AACAATTGTAAAAAGCGTTGTTGCATAAGACATGTTACATTTTAACGATCTAAGATACAATACTCCTATACTATTATTTTACCTTAGAAAAGGGTTGCAGAGTTCTAGACCTTGGCTGTGGTTCAGGAACGTTCACACTGTCTATGGCAGAACGGTATCCGAAGTCGACCTTTGTGGGCATAGATGTCGTTGAAGGTTGCCTTCATCGGGCAAGCTTTCAGTGCCAGAGAAAAGGTTTATCTAATGTGAGATTTATGAAAACTACACTGGAGTCTTTCACTGAAGATTTAGAAGATAAACTGGACATTGTTACCTGTTATTTGGTACTTCACAATCTTCCTGATCCAATTACAGTCATCCGTCACATATATACGTCGTTAAAACCGTCTGGAAAACTAATTTTGTTGGAAGTTGATATAAGTTCAAATCATTTACATAACATAGGAAACATGTGCGACGCGTTAAATTATGCATTTAGTTTATTTTTTTGCTTACCGTATAGCATGTCGGATAAGCCACATATAGGCTATGGAAGTGGTTGGGGAACTGAAAATATGTTGAAATGTCTTGATCAATATTTTGTGTTAGGTACATCCTTTAAAGTCGGTTACTCTTCTGGTTTACATTTGCTTTCCAAGCGTCCAAACTTGCTATAAGGTGAGCCATTGTTATAGTTGACTACTTAATTTGATTCCAGGTATGAACCACTACAGTGGTTGTTGTTTGGGCAAGTGCTGCATAAATTATGGATAAGATTAATACATATAAACAATTCAAATCTAAGCTTTAGTATGTATGGAAATCGTCGATATACTTAGCTAAATGTCGATTGGCATTGTTGACCAATCTATGTGTATCACACATCTTGTTCAAGTTACTGTTCTTCATTATTGTATAGTTCATCAGACATTTCTATCAAAATGGTATTAAAATTGAAGAATCTAAATCTATATATATATATGCATAAACATGTTTCTGTCGATTCATTGTTTACGTTCGGTAATCAGACTCTAAAATAAATGTTATATGATGAAGTTTCGTATGAATGATGTCCTCTCTCTCTCTCTGTGGCTCTCTCTGCCTCTCTCTGTCTCTGTGTGTGTGTCTCTCTCTCTATTTCGTAGCTACCACTTATTACAAGAAAAAGTTTGAGAAAATACAATAGTTTAGCAAGGACACGTTTAGCAGAGGATATACAGGCAACTAACCGTCTGAATCATTTGGCTAGACTAAACATTTGGCTAGATTGGCATTCAGAAAATTGACCAACAGCATGTAATGCAATGGCATCGCATTTATCCTCCAGGGAAGGAAATCAGTTGGAAGACAATGATTAGTAAATAGATTAAAATGTTAGCCTAAATGTATAAAATTATTCCAATTGTGTTGTACGTGAAAGTATGTTAAAGAACTGTCATAAGAAATAATATAAAGAGAGAAATACTTATTAATGAATTTTATGATTCCTGTACCAAACCTTAATTTACAATTTAAACCATCGGAAAAGAACCATCGGAAAAGAAAAAAAATGTACCTCCACAATAGACCACTGTATCAACTGGGTTATCCAACAATGGAAATGCTTCAAGGCTACAAAATATCGTATCCAAAAACCGTGATATAGAGTATCCGGAAGTGAGTGGCTTGGGAAGAAAGTTGAGTGTATACTATCAGTCCTTGAGTGAAAAAGCCAGGAAACACAGACGTAGTGTACTGATTGCTTACATGAATTACTGTCTACTAGTCTATGTACTTTTAGACTTAAACGTATTGAGAGCTTTCTTGTGCAGAGGAATATTTTTGTAGCTCAAATAAGATTTGTTTTTGAAATGGGTGAACCATTTGTGGTAGGAAGAAAAGATAATGGTTTCCATTACTGCTTTATCTTAAATTTCTAATCTTTAAGCTGCTAAGTGCGATTCGGGTACATTTTTATAATCGTGTACC
The DNA here is from genome assembly GCA_943736015.1 of Tridacna crocea. Lineage (NCBI taxonomy): Eukaryota > Metazoa > Mollusca > Bivalvia > Cardiida > Cardiidae > Tridacna > Tridacna crocea. Next base: position 18,157,029 of record OX031072.1, read on the forward strand.
TTGAGTTTGTTTTGTTTTGTGAGCTTCAGAATTTTCATTCAACTTATTTAGCAGGTGAAGGGTTAATATTATGACCGGTTGCAATACGTATTTATATGATTCTTTACCTAAACTGGTTTATGATGATGTGCGTTTTTTCATATTGCGATTGGGTGCAATACATATTTATATGATTTGTTACCTAAACTGGTTTATAATGATGTGTATTTTTCGTGATTATTGAACAGAGTCGTCCCTTTTGCACACAGTTTGTATTTAAAGATTAGAAATGTGCGTTTTAAACGTATGTATAGTGTTATAGGAGATCACTTCTTTCTTATTGCATAGCTTTATCCCGTGAAGAAATCGATACCTGACAACAGCGTAGGGAAGAATTCTCTTTGGCTTCGTGGTTAACCCTTTACCCCATAGATACTCATTTCTACGCATTGCTTTTAGGAGTCTTCGGAAAACATTGTGGCAAAAGATGAAATTGCTCATGACGAGCAATTTCACCTTTCGCCACAATGTTTTCTACGCTATCAAAAGGTGTTATATACACGTAAGAAACGGCTTCATCCTTCATCCTGTTATTTAGGGTCAATTAGAGATACCATAGAAATGCTTTATGGGGTAAAGGGTTAAGGAGTTGGTCTTTTGAACCTCAAAAAAAGAAGATCTCCTCTGCAGCGGTTCGAATCCTACAAGATTTGGCTTGTTTCAGCGCTATGCATACTCGTATATTGCGATTTTAATGTTTGTAAAAGTAGTTTCAGAATCCCCAAACGAAAGAAATGTAATAGAGTACTAATATGACATAATTGATTGTTTGCCGGACTGGAGTAAGTGGCATCAGTCTTTGTTCCGAGTTGGCGAAGGGGAAGGATAATTTCTGCTCCTACTACTTGATTTAGATACCTAACAAGAATCAGCTGCTTGCACAAATTAATTCTTACAAAGATAATAACAAGTATATCGCATAGGATTCGGACCATAGTTCTCAAAGGTTACCTGTACATCGTAATGGATTCGCACAATGCAGAGAAGACACTGTACACGTTAATAGGCATTATAGGTAAGTTGCCTTTTTCATAACATTCGTTAAATCTTTTACCAAGCGATCCAATAAATTTACCACACTCCGGAAAATGTTATATAATTTGAAAATGTTCTGGAAAACGAACAAAATTATGGTAACTAACATTTTCTTATTTTGCCCCCTTTTTTCCTTCGCCTTCCAAAGAGAAACTACATAAAATTTTCACTTCAACCTGAAATACATGAAGGTCGTCTGCAGTCGGTTTACATATGGACAGGTTGTCTGATAAAGCGTTAAGGGTCGTTGTTTTGATTTTTTGAAGCATAAAATCTAATGTTGAATCATGCCTTGAGTTAAAACGATTATGGAAAGACATGCTTCATAACTTCGGCAAAGATTAACTACTGTTTTATCTTAAAGTTATGATTTGGGTTAAAAGTTGACTGTTCTTAGACTGTAACCGTCTGCTCCAGTCAACAAGTATTACATATACATTGATTATATAGTTGACTTTTTATGTTCATACCCACTCGTCACTACTCGGCCGATTCCGTACCTACATCTAACCTCGTCCGTATAACGGTCGTTTCCATTTGAACTGCGATTCCCGTGATCTTAAACATGGCGCGCCAGTGTCAGTTGTTTAGCAATGACAGAAACAAACGCGAAGAAGTTATTCACATCTCTTTATCTGTCGATGAAATCTTCAATCGGAAATTAGTAGACCACGTGAAATAATGAATATACGAACTGTTTGACAACTCAACTGAAATATAGTTAGAAAAAATTCGATAGAAAATTGAAACTCAGGTTTTCTTTTTTGAGAGGAGCCTTTCAATTTTCAGAACGGTAAACCGGCGTATTTACTAGTATGTACCGATCTAGTGTATATCAATCCACCAGATACAGTCGAAATTCACACGTATCACATTTAATGTGTCGTTTGCAACGTCTTTCAATATGAATGAGTCACAAACTGTGCCATACCGTAAAAGGACCACGATACAATCGCAATTTTGTTATACGAATGGATTCGACAGCACTTGATTCTGAACATGAGAAGGACTCTTTAAAGCAACAATAAAGACAGAATGTAAACAAAGCTGTTGTTTAAATGCATTTGAATTTACATCATACCATTTAAAAGTACGGAAATTACTGTGAAGTTGACAATTTGTCATCGTACAGTCGGTCCAAGTGTTTGTCGCTGATTGAGAAATTTCCCCCAAAACTACTTGAAAACCTGTCAGGGAGCTATGTCTTTTGTTTACCATTTGGCTAATGTTAATATTCTTCTTTTCTGTCAGCGACTAACATGTGCAGGCTGACATGGGTCGATAGTTTTTGCAGGTTTTTAAGCCCATTTTTACAAAGCATAGCTCTGTAAAAAAAAAAAAAAAACTCTACAGTTTGTGTTTCGTATGAAGGTAAGAACACTTATTAGAGCGGTGGTTTACTACATAATCATTTATTATGTAAAAACAGATTATACGATGACTCTAGAGCCTATTTACCTATTTACCCAAGTGTGAGAGCTCGTTTATCTTGGTTTAAGGTACCTGCTATGTACAGTTAACTGTTGAAGTCACAAACATGAGTGATATTAAATCGTTTCTCTCACACATGGAACAGTTCTCTGAATATGGGTACACTCTGGTTACTATGATACTTGGATACGATCTTGGTTTGTTCAGCAGGCTTAAGAACTCAAAGACACCCTTAACATCAACAGAGCTTGCTGAAACCGCCGGTTACAAAGAAAGGTATTCCATTTGTTTTACTTTAGAAATTCATCCTGTAGTTCAAGGTCCGTATTCACAAGCCATTCATACAAACCAATTTAGCCATATTCTTTCGAATGTCCTATATTTCAAAGTAACGCAACTTCTTATTGTCCTAAACAAATAGTTTAGCCAGTAAAACGTTGTATTACTTTTTAATTCAGAAAATATTGGTGAATAAGAGTAGGAATGTACTTAGGAATTGTTCGTGAATGCGGACCTCGACCTCTAAAATCCGCTTTAGTTTCCTGATGTAACCCCCCTTTTTTTTAAAAAAAAAAATCTTTGGTGTAGGAAGGGTTAAAAGAACTTCCTGTTAATGATATGTAGGCTCCGTAAAAGCTACGTTTCCTGTATAATTTTTGTTTATTAGTAAGACTGCATTAAATGATGAGTCTGCTAAATGCATCAAACTCGGCTTGATGCATACAGAGTCTGCTTTCCACGTCTTCTGTTAGCATGTAATCATGATTTTCCAGTTCCAATAAAACAGCTGTAACCTTACTCCATGAGATTTCTATGTAATAACTTTTACATGGTTGTGGGTTGTGTTGTTTTAGAGTCAAAAGCTATTAATCTTTCACCCTTATCCTGCTAATATATTAAACGACCGATTTATGAGATTTCATTTTTTTTTTTTGAAAAAAATATCTTCTTATCGGCCAGTGTAGATCCAAGATCAGACTACACGTTCTGTGCAGTCTGATCTTGATCTGCACAGTCTTCAAAGGGTCAGTGAGTCGTGCTTAACAGCCAAAGGGTTAAAAGTAAAGAACCATTTTATTGTAAACACTATAGGTAAGTGTCAGGTCACACATTCATACATAAATGGATTAGCTATTCTCTACTGTTTGATTGTTAACCTCACGAGCCCGACATTTAGGAGGGGCCTTTCGAAAATAGTATGGGAAAAGGAAATCTTGCCAACCAGCATTTTCTTCCTTCGATGTTTCTCCAACCCCCGCCCCTCTTCCTCCCCCCCCCCCCCCCCCCCCCCACGCCTTCCGCACAATTTTAGTTATATCACGATGGTAGCTGACATATTCATGTATGTCCTAGATTTCACCAGAGCAAGACTGGGGAGACAGTTGAAGAGGATCATAGTATCAATTTAAAGTTTAAAAGGGTTGAGAAACTGATAACAGGGATTTGTCTTATCAGAGTTGCCTCCTATTGACCGACTTTACGAAACAATCCCAAGTTTTAACGACCCCAAATTTAAAGATCCGTTGAAAGCATCATAGGAAAAGAAGAAAACCCAGCATTGTACCCAACATTTTTCCCTTGTCCCGGAATGCTTTCTATCATATCAAAGACAAATTTCATCGTTAGAGCTAGTTTTTTTCATCGCCTGCAAAGGCGTTCAATCAGTACCATTCTGAAATGTTGTTTTGTAAGAGAGAGAGAGAGAGAGAGATGACTCGTTACCTTCAGTATTCAAAAGAGCTCTGCCACCTTTACATAAATCTTCTAACTAAGAGGAATGTTCACTCAATATTTCAGATATGTCAGAGAATGTCTAGGGGCCATGACTGCCGCAAAGGTTATCGCTGTTCAGGATAACGATTGTATAGAGGAATCCTGCCGATACATTCTTTCCGAGGAGCAATACGACATCGTGGAATCGTGTGCAATTTTTGGAAAGGGTGTATTTGCTTGCCACAACCGTATGGGTATATTGAAATCTTGTTTTGAGAAGGATGGACCACAAGGTGAAAAAAGAACACAATTTTGCTACGTGCTCACTCCGTTTTTAATAAATTCACTTCATTCTTTTGTTTTCGGCATATCTATCAAGCAGTTTACCTGTCCTGTGTCCATTGCTTCATAATTTTGATAGCGTTTCCAATTGAAGTCAAAGGCTATTCAGCACGACTCAATGTGCAATCGCAGCAAATATAGATCAAGAATAGACTGCATAGAATATGTATTTTGATCTCCGATATACTTTCCGAAGGGGAAAATCTTGGACCTACACTGCCCGTTAAGAAGATATTTTTACCTTTGAAATTGCTATGTTCGGATTTTTTATTACAGGCTGGTTTCTTTTATTTAACAGGTAAAGAATCAAAATAAGAAAACTTTGACGTAATTGTAAGCTGGATATTCTATATTTACCTTGGCATCCGATGTTCATCAAAATGTTAAATTCGTATAGTAACCATTACTGAAGTAGATTGACTGGTCACACTCAGATAATGCATGATGACACAAAGATAAGTATTCAATTTACCATGCTGGTAACTTTAAATGCAAAATGAACGTCGGGGAAAATCTTTAACCTTTTATAATATCTGTGTCGTTACTGAGGATAATTACTTCAAACTCAGACATTTTGTTAACTATCAAACAGAATAAAACACACAACAGGCGTAAGTAAAGACATGACAATTTTGTAACAGGTATACCCAATTTTCAGCAGAGAATTTTTAAAAACTTTTGACATTTCTGTTATTGCTGAGTATATGTACTGCACCTACTTGTTAATTATCAAAAGGGAAAGCTATGCAACGGGTGCGGGAACCATCAAACTATTTGCGACAGAGTTATGCCTCTTTTTTTCGCTTGAATCAACTGCAGCCGAGTATTGACTAACACTTACGTTATAGAATCTTAAATCAGCACTTTTAAGGTATCTTCCTTTTGCATTCAGCTGTACAATTCACTTACTGACGATAACTTTATATCTAACCTAAACGGAAGAGTTGCTCTTTTACAGGTGATGCAGAGGCTTTTCAGGGCGAAAATTGGGAATTCTTCGAAGAGTACAGAGAGAAAACGGGAGAAAGGGAACTCTTGACTGATATATTACCCAAAGTAGAGTCGGTCCCAGAGTTTAGGACACAACTTCGTACGTATTGTTTAGCGTTATTCCTTCCCAAATTTAAAGAATGTAATTACATTTCATAAAAGATCCAAGGAAAACTGGACAATCGTTTTATTCAGATATTCCTAGTATCATTTTTCTTTAATCTATCTTTTTTTAAAAGATTTTTTTCTTTTTCTCTTTATTTTGGTTTGTTCAAAATCTCTCTATGTCAATTCTGTCAAATGACAACATTAAGTCAGCTGTAATGCAGCCTGCGTAAAACTACATGTACAAACACAAACGTGAGAAAAAAATGGACAAAGCAGCTCCATTGAAAGGACTAAAGTATATTCAACATTTTTCTTTTCAAGACTAATCTATATTCAAGATATTTAAACGAAAATGACAGAAAGGAGCAGCAGTATCTGATCCTTTGCCAAAGTCTTGGCGTTTTTCCTTTTTTATTCTTATTTTTCCCAGAGAGACATGCTGACAAATTTTAAAGTATCTGTAATAGATAACCCCGAACTATCTTCCAATTCGTCTTGAATCAACAAATTCAAATCGTCATATTATACTTAATCGATCATTCTCTACATCACAAGGATTATCAACCACCTTTGAATAATTTTCTCTAGATCTGTTTTAATTTTGTATAGTTATAATACATTGAAGTCATGTTCAGTGGGAAAACAGGAATGCATGAGCTTGGCTTTCGTTCCGATATTTTTCTGTAAGATCATATTCGTTTATTGATTGTATTTTATTGTTCTTGTATATTGTATTCTAGTGCTATAAAGTATGTTTAAATTTAGACTTACAAAAATACAGTGAAAAGGAGCATAAATGCGTTTCAAAAGAGTTGAAATTACAACTTAAGTCACCAGCGTCTTGTTCAAATCTGCATTATATCGAAATCAAAAATATATTTAAAACATTGACAATAGCAGTAACCTAGAGTTTTGTAAACGAATTTCTCGCAAGCAGTTTCTCCTTTCGCCACTTTTATTTTAAGTTGGCCTGACAAAGGCAAGAAAATGGGGATATGAATGTGACCCTGATGACCAAGAAGATCAGACATTCAACATTAAGTAGTAGACCCATTCTTTTTAACAGAAAATGGTTGCAGGGTATTGGACCTAGGCTGTGGTTCAGGAACGTTTACACTATGTATGGCAGAACGATACCCAAAGTCAACTTTTTGGGGTATAGATGTAGGTAATGACTTTCTTCACCGGGCAAACATAAAGTGTAAAAGAAAACATATATCCAATGTAAAATTTACCAGAACTACATTGGAGGCAGTCATTGAAGATAAAGATGAAGAATTCGACCTTATAACTGCCTACCAGGTGCTGCATAACATGCCTGACCCAGAAAAAGCCATACGTGATCTATATTCCTTGCTGAAACCGTCAGGAAAACTGATTTTACTAGAAGTTGGACGGAGCTCAAGTCACTTAAATAACGTTGGGAATATGTCTACTGCAGAAAATTATGCGTTTAGCTTGTTCTTCTGTTTAGCATGCAGCATGTCTGATAAGCCCCACGTAGGCTATGCGACCGGTTGGGGTGAAGAGAATATGTTGAAAGCTCTTGATAAATACTTTATCGTAGAAGATAGCTTCAAAATCAGTTTTTCTGACGGTTTGTACTTGCTCTCTAAGCGTGAAAGGTGACCATAAAATTTTATTAAATGTACATGTCTATAGTACCAGACATCCTCGCGATCAGTGATAAGCGTGTAGTATTGATTTGTATACATAAAGCGACCTAAAAATGGTAGTTGGTATGATTGTGTATTTATATGGTTGTTTATAAGGCTTTCAGTGTCATTCCAGTAATATCGCTGCGGCCACTACTAACAGCAATTCTTCCGTTGAGGGTTTTTTTTTTTCACCGTGCTCCAAAGTATAGTCTTCCCTAGCCACTTGCTGCTTTTTCTTATAACCATGATCGAGACATTGATCAGCGTTTAGGGAGGAGCAGATTTTGTCTCTATGACTATCATCAATCCTCGGACAACAATTTACGAAGATGGGGATTCAAAAATTGGACACGTTGTCCCCTCCAGTTTGTGCGCTACTGACAACACTACCAGGTCTCTCCGAAAGTGACGGCATTTATCTTAACCCGTAGGCTGACATCTTGCGGACAGTGTATATCAAATCAGACTGCACCGAACGTGCAGTCGGACCTTGGATCCACCCTGTCCGACAAGGACATTTTTTTCCGAAAAATAGATAAAATCAGCCAAAATTTTAGTTGATACTATCGAAATGAAAATTTTGTATCACTTTTTTAGTAGGATGAGAGTTAAATGCCTCGTTGTGCTGAACGGTTATTACAATGCCTGCTCTTAACATATCGTTGGTTTACTTCCAAAACTTCTTAACTACGTCTTGTTACAAGCTGTAGTTACGAGGTTTTGGAAGTAAACTGACGATATAAATGCTGTATTACATGTATAAGTTTTAGTTATTATCAGTGGATACGTGTTTATAATGTTGCCCTTTTTTATGAAAAAAAAAACAGTTTTCTGAAATATTCCGTCATTCGAATTCCAAGTTTGGTCATATTTACCTGCGACAGAATTCATTCCACTGTCACCTCTGATCATTGTCTTGAGTTTTGAAGATAATTTGACGAAAAAGCAACCAGTGGCTCTGGAAGAATATTGTGTGCAGTACTGGTAACAAAATCCAAGAGTCACAGGCGTACTTACCGCTGCGATATAAATGCAATGGTGATGGAAACAGCATTTCACACCATCCAATCAATCAATTATGTTTCTGACGGCAAAGAGGCTATTCTACACAGCAATTTCTCGTGCTCTGATTGGGTAATATGCCTGAACATATATATCATGTACATTGGCAAAATCCACGTAAGAGCAATTTCTCTTTCGAGAGGCCCTTATACATTATTAATTGTACGATCAGGTGGCAGCAAACTTGTTAACTTTTTTCACAGCTGTGGCGAATCACGTTACCAGATGTGGCGACATTATTCTCCAGAGCTTAAAACAAGTTTCCAAATTTCCAGCCACCTGACCCTACAAAGAAATTATCATCCTGCAAAATTTTACCATTCCAACATATGTTGAGTAAAGCTGCCTGTTTTATGGTCTCACCAATAGAGTAAAAGTATTTTCTGAGGCAATTAAGGCTGGTTAATTTTGTCAACAAATCATTAAGATTCAATATTACATACATAAAAGTTTTTTTTTTTAAATCCATGTTTATGTATTAATTAAATCCATCGCAGTGACACCAATTCGTGAGACCATCAAACAGAGAAATTCTGCTTAACACACGCTAAAAATGGTAAAACTTGGCAGTATAATAGATTCTTTGTACATCCAGGAGGCAGGGGACTTGGAAACTAGTCCACGGCTGTGGTGAATCACTTTAGAAATGGCCTTCAGATTTGAATTAGCAAAAAGTCGTTTTTTCCTTGTATGTAGGCGTAAAATTTTCATTCATCTAACGGCCAAGATTTGTCGTATACTTTGTATTTGATACTAACTGAATCGTATTTTACTTATTTTGTTTGATAAATTGGGAGGTTTTTTTTGTTGTTGGTTGGCTTTAGTGATATTCTCCGTGTTTCCCATTTTGTGTTCAGCATATCGTTTCCGTCATATAAATGCAATGACAATTTCTTAACTGATATAATGAATCCGAATAAGATGCATGAATTTCTATAAAAATACTTTTATTTTTGATATAGTAGTCTATACATCTGTTTTACATTTAAACACCTGGAAACGCTGTAAAGCACAACTTAACTTTTTTTTGTGTTTAACAGTGTATACGAAGGCTATCCCGTGTTTTGCAAGTAGTGTAGCTCAAAGATCAGACTGCACAGAACGAGCATTCTGATCTTTGATTTTCACTGTCAGCCAATATTGGAAATATTTTGTGAAAGAAAAAAAACACCTTTGTGACTTGAATCTCGTCTTCTGATTTCCTGTCGGAGAAGTTATGCAGGTGCTTTAAGGACATATATATACACACACAGGTTGTGCCCATACAATGTTACCACTTTCATCGTTCACAAGTGCATGGAATAAGATATTATTCGAAAATTTCACAGCGACAACACGTAAATTGTCACAAATCTCAAGAGGATTTCTCAGAATTTCCTGACAGATGTTGGTAATCAGGGCCTCAATAGTCTCAGGTTGTTGTAGTAACTCTCCCGTTTAGGTACCCCTGCAGGACGTAGTCTATGGGGGAATATCGGGCCAGTGGACTAGCCATGGCTGTAGTTGTTATTCCAGAAAAGGAGAACGTGGATTGAACATGTCATCAATTGTTGAAATGTGCAGAAAACAATAGACAAAGTTGAAAACCTTTGATATCAAAATGTTAATTTGATGCTTCTGTGACAAGTCTGTCCATAAAATTTTTGAATAAGTCCTAATTTCAAATACGTGTGTACGATCAAAAGGTGGTAACATTCTAATGGACCATACTGTAGTTCCGTCTATTTACAAAACAATGATTATAAACATATTTATGAACAAGATTTTACAGAAACATTGACATATTCTGTAAATCCAACTTCGATAGCGTACGTCTTCTGATCTGATGAAAGATGTACCGCAAACACTCACCATAGACGAGTAAAGAGGTATCTTCAGGTGTTTGTAGAATTACCTACTTAACAAAATGTTTAGGTAAGCCATTCTAGACAATAGAAACTGAGAGAATGAATTATACGCAGCTGCTATACGATTTGAAAATATTAATTTTCGCGACCAATTATTTCTAAAAACCCCTTTACCTTCGGTGAATCCAGTGCTCAAAGTATATTCTTGTCTCAGTGTCTGTGAAATACATTTGGTGTTATAAAATTCATGTTACAATGTCCTGTCTGACCTGGGTAGGACCACGTAAACCAGATCTTGACGAAAACGGACGAATAGTGTTCAGAGAATCTTTTCAATTGTTTCCTAAATAAAAAACTGATGGAAGATACTCAACAGACAGCCATGTACAACTATAACACCAATCTCCGAGCAGAGTTGTCGTTCGTTACCTCACATACATCTCTGCGATGGGCTAAATGACAAGAATCTTGTCAAACCGAGGAAAAGATGTTTTGTTACTGTTTAACTGTTTCATATGTAAAATTGTAAGTTAGACAAAGGAAATATGATTCTGGGTACATTATAGGTGCATTCAAACTGATGAATTTACCTGTATTAAATGGAACTATTTTTCTTTTAGCCTCTTCACTTTTAAGAATCTTACGCCGATTGTAACAAAAATAGCTGCGCCCTCAATGATGACAACTGATTTGACACACCGCTGGATCTAAGTTTGTACGATTAAAAATCAAGTTATCGTCCTATAAAGATATTTAGGCTTTTCAGAAAATCCCTCTCGTGTTCATTAACTATCGTTTATGTCTGATTGGTCCCATGCTGTTTAAACAGCACACGAAACGATCGGTATTGGTCTTTCTTTCACCGGCGTTTGTGTAGCTATTTTGAGTTATGGTCATGTGACAAAAATATGACGTAATGACGGTCTACTTTCTGAGCCCACTACAGAGGTGAATGTAATGATCCGGAGTGCAAGAGAGTGCTATATAACACGTTATTTACACAATAGTGTATTCATTTAGCAACTGCCAGCTCAGAATGAAAAAGTACCTCAGTTATATCATGTCTTTCGCTTTTTTCCTCTCTTTCTTCTTTTCCCAACAATGTATTTAAACTTCTTACTCCAGAAAAAAAATCTGCTTCAAATCATTATAATACAAAACAATGTTTATGTATGTACAGAAAACAATGATATAATAGTAAAACGTATGTACATAGAAATGATCATCTTGTTTGATCTCCAAAGTACACCTGTTGTAATTTAAATACAGCCGTTACAGATTTTCGTATTTCACACATAACTAAAAGTGATGTCATTTGTCAAATCATAAATTATATTACTGAGCTCAGCGCTTTCCTAGATTTCACAGTAAACCACCAAAACTGATAGTCGTGACATGTAACATGCACTCATTATAAGTAGCGTACACTAATCATAATTATGTAACGTGCAGTCATTGTAAATAATGTACAGTCATTATATGTATGCAATCATCTTTGAAACTTTTTTTTTTAAATCCTAGACTTACACATCTATCAAGAATTTGAACATATTTTATAAAGAATGTTTTATGTGCAAAATGAATATTATAACAGTCTGCATTTATGTGTAATTCGATCATATTCTACATAGAGTACGTGCACGATACGAAAAACCTACACAAAGTACACACGTAGTATGGTTTGTTGCATGTGTTTTAGGTAACGTCGATATTTCAGTCAGGCCATTTTAATCTTTACAATAAATTTCAATACACATGCATGTTTACGAACAAATGAGATTTAAATTGCCAGCTATAAAGCTTGAGAAACAGTAAGGCGATAAAAAGAATGTGACACTCGTTTGCTCTTGCAATCTATATTCGTCTTTAAAATAATTTGTTTGGGAAAAATGTTATTTATTGATTTGCAAAAGGTTCGCCAATTCTTTTTCTAGAGTCCTTATATTCCACTTACCAACTTATACTACTAGATCCTTTGTATCGATTAGATAAAAGTAGAAATGTTTTACACTTTACCAGACATATAAACTTTCCTGAAGAAGCTCTTTGTACAACACGGACGAAAATAGTTCCAGAGAAACTTGCATGTAATTATTTTGGTTTTACTCTAGAGATAATATAATCCGTAGTTTTGTTATGTTCATCATGTCCGACCCATAAATTAACGGAGACATATTGGTCAACAATGTTTAAAAGTGAGGCATATTGGATTACAGAACTTTGACCAAATGCAGTACTATCTGATTATCTGAAAGGCGTATAAGAGAAGATATCTTTGACCTATATTGAACACTATTAGATTTTATCTTCTTGCAGAAGCTGTTTTAAAAAAAGTAATTGTTTAGTTTCCTTTCCTGATTGAGGAAGCGAGTTTCGTTTATGTAATGCGTTTTATGATTAATATTGAAACCCGGGCTTCCCGGCTTCCGAACGGCCACGCCATTGGTGCATATCAAATATTTGAATCTTTGGGTGGCACATTCAAAGAGTTTGGCCTGTTAACAGTCAATTAAAAATTCTTGTTTATACTTTTTTTTAAACATATGTTAAAATGTTCATCGATTCAGTACAAACAAAAATCTTTGAGTGTTTTTCAAGGAGATTTGTAATTTTTTTTTTTTCATTTCTTTGTGTAACGAAATATTGAAATATTAATAATAAAACAAATATTAAAATCTTATATAGAAATCCTAATTCAGTTTAACGAAAGTATGATTCGTTGTAACAAAATGCTAGTTCGATAAAACAAAATAACACTCTATTTTTGTGCAGTCCATTTACAGCGAAATAAAAAAGATAGTGTGTTTTCCGGGAATACCTATTCTGTTTTCTAAAAAACAGCATTGCAATGAAATTAATTACTATTTTGGTACACCGGGTAAATATTGCTTTAAAACGAATTATATTTTTCCACCACCTCTACCATTACTTGCCTACATAAGGCGTCGCTTTGCTTCACACACTCCTCTTAAGCACTATTCCACTATTCGCTATTTGTTCATTTTCTTGATAAGATAAAGATTTCGTTAAAACGAATTACGATTCCATTTTATCGAAGTAGTGTTTTGTTCCAACTACAGCAAACCTGTGTGACATGACACCTAGGTAGCTTAATAATAATGGGTCCGGAGACGACTGATTTTTTTTTTTTTTTTTTTTTGCCTTGACCTGTATTCACCGACCATTCTTAAGAACATTCTTAGTCTTATTCTCAAGGCTCTTCAAAATTCGAAATTTACACTATTTCTGATTACCCGAAACGAATGGATTAGCAAAACAAGACTAGTTTACTTTGTAAACTGAAAATTAAATTTAGAATGCAATTAAAAGTGGTTGGCAAATACGAATCCCAGGACAGGCTTGAACAAGAGTGATGTCAACAAAACAAAGGTTACATCAAACAGAGGTAGTCTGCAGATAGATAAACACAAAGTTATCTTTGTTACAATTTCTACAATTTCGGGTTCGGCGTTACCACAGTGAGCATTTTGGCTGATCGGGGTTCATGTAGCTTCCAACAGGACAGTTGAATGCCTCAGAAAAACCATGTGAGTTTCTCAACTCTCCTAAAACCCTACAATAGAAAGATAATCAAACATCACGATGATCTATATCGAACTTTAACTGATGCATTTGTTCTTGAAGACGACTTTTTGTCGCAATTGCAATTGTTGCAAATGTCATTGTCGAAAATCCCATTGTCGCTTATGCTATTGTCGCATTGTGGGAATATTACTTTTCACAATTTTTGACTGAAACGCCTTTCGGCAGATTATAGAGACCATAAAATTTTGAAAACCATGGACTGAGTGCAAACTGGTTTAGCTGCATCCAGAAAAAGAACGCTATTTAGAGCGATTTTGTGGTGGGCATCTTATTGGATAAAAGCTATTATTTCACCTTTTCACTGGGATGTGCACAAGAAGTAAATTGGCCAGAAAAGGTAATCGAGTTCTCAACTGCTTTTTCCTGTACGCGTAATGTACTTAAATTTGTCCATGTAATGTATTAAATTCTTAAGGCTTTCCTGACCTTTAATAACCCGAATGATCGATGACTTTTGAAAAAATACTGAAAGTGGGAAAGCATTCATCCCTATTGTTGTTCAAAGATTCCTTAAATTTCGCGAGACTCGAACCCGGGGCCTCCCTTTAAAACTGAGCCAAGTAGGCTTCCTAATATATATGAAGAATCCCCAGGTTTATCGTAACTTACCTAAACATTGGTAGACTATGAGCACTTGTCAACACACTCTTCCTTGCCGCCTCGTCCGTAAAACGGGAACACCATAACTACAGGGGATAAAAGTAAATAATATAATGGTTTCTTTGCTGTTTGATCTCGACCTACATTTTATTAAATTGTTTAGAACAATTAATCCATCAAGAATTTTCTTATCTTACAAAGTTTTGAAATGAGCAAACAGTGTAGTTTTAAGTCATGGTTCTTTCATCATAGGCATAGTTTCTAAAACAGTGCTGACCTAGATTTCTTCCTGAAATTAACTGTCAATTTTTTTTAATTGTGAAAAAGGCGCCAACTTCATTATCCTTCAATTAAAACAAAATAATCATATGTAAAATTGTTTGGAGTTATTATTCAACTGTGATATACACACGTATCAAAGAAGCATTTAATCATGCATCATGTAAATTTCATTTTAGGTGTACTTGTGGGCCTATGTTTATGCATATCTCGAAATATAATTAATGAGTAACAGTTATTGAATAAAATGAAATTGAGATATAAGCCTTTTTCAACAAAACCTTATTTAAATCGTGGACAAAATTGTGTTATGTAGCTCACCAAGGCTTGCTTAATAACATTTTTTTTCAAGAATCGTTTTCATTTTTATTGCACATGTCCCACTCATGCCAAGTCCTAAGTATCCACAAAAAATATTTTGTCGCAGTGAACAGAGGTCGATATATATCGTTTACCGCCAACTAAAACAACAAATTTTAGAGTCGTTCGAAGTAAAAAATCTCGTCTAAAGACGAGCTGAACTGATATGAACTGAAAATCTTTGACTTGATAAAAGAAAGAAATAAAACATCGTGTGTAAAGGAGAATATGTTGGTTACAAGCATCTTCCCTTCCACAATGCTTTCCAAACCTTCTCTCCTACCCCATTTCCTGTCATTAAAAATACACGAGATTGTTTGGTAAAGTGTTAATGGCAAAGGGACAGAAATATTTACCTGAGCAGTGTTAATGAAGAAGAGCTGTTCTTGTGAGTATTCGGTTAACCCTGGTAACAGCACATCCTTTCCGTCATGCTCTCGCAGCCATAATTTGTAAGCCTGTCAATTTTCAACAATGCAATTTCACATGTTCCTAAACGATCTTCTCCATTTTTACAGGTTCATCTTTTCATTTAGACATGCTGAATGTTAAAAAAAGCCTAATCTGTGCCTCCAAAAATTTGTGAAACCATGACAATGACTTTATATTCAAAACAGCTGGTCACAAAAAGTACAAAACTAGAAAATGCAGCAAAACTAAATTCGATATGAAATGAATTTATACCTAATGAACAAACTTGGAGTATTCAGATGATTTCACTGGAGTAAACTGCTGAGGAACATGATTATCTAGAAGATAAAGTTTAAGGATGTTTAGAAACCTCGCAATTCAGCGGAAAAATCCACAAACTTTATCACTTGTCTATTCAACGCCAACTCATCATATGCAAGTTTTTTGGAACTATTTTTTCGTAGAGATGTACACATCTATCAAAGAAGTAAGTTCGCCTGCAGTAAAATTCGGTAGGCTAGTTCATGTAGACGTATGCTTCAACATATCATAAATTCTCTAGCTACATTTAAAACATAAGCATCATCTGCAGATTTTTTTGGGAAATATTTTTCGTCTGTGATATACACAGCTGTCAAGGAAGTGACAGGATAAGTTGTGCGGTCTGCTGGAAGGGGACTTGAAAACTTGTTCACGGCTGTGGAGAACTATATCGCCTCGAACCGAAGGCGTGGTGGCGATTCGCCACAGCTGTGACAAGTTTCCAAGTCCCCTTCCACCTGGCTGTACTACAAATTTATTATACCGCAAAGTTTAACTAATAAGCGAAATTTTCCATTTTTATGTACTCACGAAATGAGTACACCGACGACGAAAAAAATATCCTTTTCGAGTGACCCAATTCATTTAATAAAGCATTATATCGAATGCCAATGTATGTTAAATCCAGTGCGACTGTATTGTGGACAAATAAATAGTCATGTATTCTACCTACCAAATGCGCCTGCTTTATTCCACCTATATCGGCTATGTTCTCACTAAGAGTCATGTTTCCATTCAACTGTCAAAAGGAATGAGTAAATAAATTGATCAATTTTATGCCAGATAAGACTCAAACAGTAAAAAAGTCGATAGATAAATTAATTTATGCAAAAACAATATACGATGAGAGACAAATACTCATAGTTTAACAAAATAAAGATGAAATGCATTAAAAACAGACATGAAACTGAGTGAAAACAAGACAGTATAAATGTATTTTTGAATTTGCTTCTGGAAGGGTAAATATCATGGTGGAAATAAAAGACAAAGCTGATTAGCAGTATTTTTTGCTCTTTCTACAGTGTTTTCAAAACTTTTCTGCCTCAGGCCTGTTAAAATTCAGGATTGTGTGGTACATAGTTAAAATCACTTACATTCATTCCAATATTAGGCACCTCGAATTGACCGTAATGGTTGATTACACAGCTGGCTTTATTGTTGAAGTTTTGACCCGACGACTCGCTCCACCAATTGTCTAATAGGCCATTCTCGTCAAAATGTCGCCCTGTTGTAGACAACTTATTAAAAATATATGAGCCATACCCTGGCAAAAGAGTTAGATACATCTTCGTGTGCAGGATAAAAGGCCACTCATCATACACTTATGGATCCAGAATCACCAATTTTGTCTAAAGATCGACTAAATCATGAGGTTAACTGTTCTATCGACATGGACAAAATTGACCAATAGCAATACAAATATATTTTCTGTACGATTTTAAAACATCTAAACATCAAAAGCCAACGAATGTCAGATTTTTTTTTTAATCAAATAACTGTATCTAAAGAGTTATATATCATAACGTATTAAGATATAGCCCTTCATGAGCATATATTGTAATTTACATAAAGCCTATTTGTTTCCTTGACAGAACTGTGCATTACAGAAAAAAAAGAAAAGAATCTTGATGACATAACAGTTTTGATTTTCATCAAAAGATACTAAAATTTGTATCTACAATTTTGTGCCTTTTAAGTTGCGGCTTGTTTCCTTCCACAATACTCATATCTTCAATAAAATTGTGTGTTTGTTTGTGTTACCAGTTTTCACACAACAGATGATACAAAACTCGATTTTTATGAGTTACAATCCGTTACTCCAATATTTAGTAACTTGCTCACTTGCTCAATACATTTACAATAGGGAAACACTTGATTCTCATGAAGTGTAACTTCAAAATTTCATGAAGCTGTGGTAAGATTTTGTTGTTGGACATTTTTTTATCGAAATTCTAAGACATGCATTTGTTTTCAAGTTTTTGGCATTCATGTAAGTACATAAAAAAAGAATGACTGCACAATCATCAGTTTTAACAGCAAATTCTATATAGAATTCTTGGTCGGCAATGTTATAGAAATGAGGCCTTATAACTACAGCGTGTTCACCAAATACTGCACAATTTTCCTACCTCACACGTGTGTAAGACAAAAGCATTAATTTCCCGCATTAAAAACAACCGATTATCAAATCCTTTACCGTCCATGATGAAACCAGTAGGCAGAAGCATCTATCAAAAGCAGATAGTCAAATTGAACTTTACCTGAAGCGTCGTAGCCGTGCGTGATTTCATGACCTATCACGAGACCTATCCCGCCAAAATTGATTGATCTGAAACAAACAACAAGCAAGAGATAAATTAAGGCTATATTGTAGAACAAAAATGTCCGCCTGCTACATGTTCGATTTTTGGTTTAACCTTGATATTTGTTATCATATAAGCTCCTACTGAAGGGACCTGGAGAAAAAAAATGTTATCAAAAATCGCGACAAAGGGAAAATTGCTGTATTTCCTGGCACTTTTCTCCTCTCTAAAATGTGTTCAACCCATTCGGTGACAGTTCCAACATATAAACAAACATACTTAATTTGTTGTCTGCAAAGCTTTAAATTTAAACAGGTGTAAATATGCCCTGGAATGTCATCTGGTAAAGGTTTGGTGAGCGGGCTCAACTTTCTGAACCGCCAACATAACTGTGCCAAACTGTTTAGAATTTTAAATTATGAAACTGGGTCCTTATTCATCAACTATTCTTAATCGTAGACATTTACTCAACTTTTGATTGGTTTAACCAAATGCTTTACGTTAGACTTTTACGTCCAATTTGTTATATTCGTTATTGGTTTAATTCACGTTTTGTCTACGTAACAGTTTACAGTGCTTGTCTTGATAGTATCGCGTTTTCTAGCAAGACTTGCCCATTTTCATAACAAATCTACTGAGAGATAACTCCA
This sequence comes from Tridacna crocea, assembly GCA_943736015.1. NCBI lineage: Eukaryota > Metazoa > Mollusca > Bivalvia > Cardiida > Cardiidae > Tridacna > Tridacna crocea. The sequence goes on from OX031072.1 coordinate 18,175,784, forward strand.
TGGGACTGGCGATAACTAGTGTAAACAGAAACACACTGACGAATGAGTAAATAAAGGGAAGACACTTACGACGGGTAGTTGTAATCATAATATGGACTTTGCAAAATACCAGCAGGGAACACTGAAAAGAAACAATCGAATAAGACTTCATCGGGAAATTTGACATATTTTGGTTGGCTGTGAATTTAATAGAAAACAAAACTTTCAGATGAGAAGATTACTACTTTAAACCTAAGTATTAGGCAGTATGAGAAAGACAATGTACGTACCTATAGCATTGAGTCCACTATGATAATAGGCGTTTACAATGGCAGGGGCCTCTGGCCATCTGTAACAATAAAAATTAACATGATAAATGTTTTAGAAGCACTCTAGGAAAGTGACGTTCAATTCACCTCCGTGATATATTATGCCAGAAAGTCTACATATGGTTGTGAATTGTGACAAATTCCTAAGAATCAGTTGAATTGACAAATAACAAAAAATAAAAATCATTAGACATACTTTATGTCAGCATTTTTTTCCCAACCGCATTTAACTTTTTTTTTTGAGAAAGCAATGTTCATACTAATTTATAACACTATGCTCAGAATGGAACCTTATAGTGTTGGTGTATAGTTTACAGTAAGTCAGGTGTAGCACCAAAATTTTAAGATTGTCTTAACCCTTTCCCAAACAATCCCTGGTTTTTACGTCCCTTAGATAGAAGCCTTCTGAAAACATTTAGGGAAAAGGAGAAAATGCTGGTAAATGCATTTTCTCCTATTCCCACAATATTTTTTACCCTGCTGGAAACAAATTTCAATTTTTGAGTTACGTTTATTTTGTTTTCTGCAAGTGCTTTCAGTTTGGACCAGTCTAACACTTTGTCGTTTGGAAATGGGTTAACTAGAAGGTTTTACAGACGACATATGAAATGTGGCTGAAGTAATTGGAATTGTCTATGATGAAATGGTAGAAACCGTTGCGGGAAAAGAAGAACAGGTGATTATCCAGTAGTTTCCAGTTTTTTCTTCAATACTTTCAAAACACTTCTTCAAAAGATTTGCAAGAACGACGGTTTGTCTGGTAAAGGAATGATAGGAACACGTTTTCATTGTCTGAAGTTCTGAGTCAAATCATGATGACGGATTGAAGTCTGTCGATCATGATGTTGGATTAACACTGTCCGATAATTTTTGGGATAATCTAGGTAAACGACCTAAACTTTCCACCCAGTTCTTCTCCTTAAACTGAGAAGGCCAATAATATTGGAAGTCGTGGACTTCCACCGTAGGCCTCGGACCTGTAACCTGGTGAATACGAAATTAATAATAAACGAAATTATGCTATTACTGTTCAAAGGTCGGTTTTCTCAAGTCTGCTAACTGTTTAAGTCCGTTGTATCTTCTCATAGTTTGCATGTTTTTGAAGAAGTTTGTTGGTGAAAAGGTAATCTGAAAATGTACAAAGTTAATACAACAAATCATCGACGAGTGTAAATATTCAAAGGACTGCAAGTCCTGAAAGGTGACTTTGTCGAACAGTTTCAGCTATGATTAGATGTAACGAAACATAAAAAAAAACCACATAAAATACATACATGGTATGTAAGTAAGTAGTAGACTAAGCAAGGACAAAGTTGTTGTACTAAGTGTGTTGTTATTTTACTGCTTATTAGAGTAGTAATTTGATACAACGACTTTACAGTTTTCTAGATTTTCTATATAGCAAATGCGCTTTCTGTGATCGTTTTGGCCAGAACCAAATATATCATGCGTAACGACGCATGCGCGCTCACTTTCAGTTTTGCAAGGTTGGCGTACGGAAGAACAACACAAAACTATAAATAATACTCAGCTCTGACTTTGAACAAATCCTACAAACTATGTTTGATTTATAAATTTAGAAATCTATGCATAAATAACTTTTTTTTTTAACAAAAAAGGTAATTAACTGGATGCTATTTCCTCATGCATTCATTCCCCAGATGACAAGATTAGGCTCTTTAAATGTACCTGCAGACAGCAATTCAAAAACTGATACAAATGAGCTGAAGTTCTTCATATGTTTGAAAACACTGTTCGAACAGGAGAAAATAATCTCTACCAGAATTTTGTCCTTGTCCCATGATGCTTTCCTTTTCTTTTCTTCAGGGTTCATAACCCTTGTCCTGCTGAATAACTTAAATGATACCTTCAAATCGATAGTAAAATCCAAAAGGTTGCTATTTTAAGATAATTCTAAGGTTAATAAATATCTCTTCAATGGACAGTGCAGGTCAAAGATCATGTATGTTCTTTGCAGTCTGATCTTGATCTATACTGTCCGCAAAAGATCATTGGATTGCGCTTACCAACCAGGGTTAACATGAGTGTTCAGTAAAGTGAGAAAATAAACCCCAATCACAGTTTTCTCAAGACCCAGTGGTCAGATGCAAGGGAAACCTGACATGGACCCATAATTATGTTGTATACTGGTGTATCCCACAGATTTATATAAATGTATAGTTTGTGTTTGTATAAGGGTACATTTACCTGTCTTGCTGTAGAGATAGCTTTGATAGCAATATGGTAGAGTGTTTGCATATGGAATTTGGATCTGAAGGTTTTAGGTTCAATCCAAGCCTTTGGGGCTATTTAACAGAGTTGTCACAGATACATGTAACCAGTATTCAGAATACCTTACGGTTTGTCCAAACATGGTTTATATTTGACAGTTGAATTTTATGCCATGCAAAATAAAATTGGGAGGACTTTTCAGGGTAGCTTTACCAGAGGTCACCTTTTTTGACCCTCCAAAAAGATGAACTATGCTGCATTTCATACCCTCACAAAATTAAAAAAAAATATATTGCCACTAAATCATAGCTGGACAATCATTAAGGACAGAAGATAAATTCTGGGAAAAATGGTATTTCCTGAATGGGCTATAGAGCCTCTTTGGTATCATTACATTTCATGCCATAGTTTTGGAAAGCCTTGTGGGAATGGTACATAATCAATAGCGTGCATCATGCATCATGAACAAGGGTTCATATTTAAATCAATATCAGGATACCATATCTAGTGCAATAAAAATAAACAGAGTGACCTATTGCTAAAGTACAGTACCATGATAAAATTGCATCGTTTTACTTAATTAATCTCGTCGTATTAATTGGTCTTTTTCAAAAGAAAAATTTATGTGTGGCATAAAAAAAAAACTAAATGGCTCCCTTTTCGAGCATTAACAAACAATACAATAAATCTAATTCAAATTATGTGGTTTGTGTCTGTGTTGGTAAAGGGTAGAATAAAACTTTGGAAGAAAAACAAGAAAGAAATACTGACGTCTTGTTTTCGAACAATATTTCAATATGCCTTTATACATAAAATATAGAATGTATTGTTTGATACTGTTTAAAGAGAGCAAAACAAATCCCCAAAAATTCTACCAGTTGAACTGTGTATGAAACAAACATTCAAGGGTCAAATATAGGCCTTATAGACAAACTACAATGTTTTCTGAATATTGATTTCACGTATCTGTTGCAGCTCTGCTAAATAGCATCCCAATGCTGGGATTGAACCAAGAACCTTCAGGACCAAAGGCAAACCCTCTACCATATTGCTACAAAAGCTAGTTCTGTAGCAAGACAACTTGTAAGTATCCACTCATACAAACACAAGCCGAACATTCATACCAGTCTGTGGGATGGAATGGTAAACAACTTATCCATGTCAGGTTTTCTTGGATTTAGACAACTGGGTCTGGAGAAAATTCTGATTTGGGTTTATTTTAACACTTTACCAAACTCTCTGTGTTAATGATCCTGAAGGAAAAGGGCAATCGAAAAAGCATTACAGGATAAGACTAAAACTCGGGTACATCCGTAGTTTCTCCTGTTCCAACAGTGTTTTTTTTAATTATATTAGCTGTTTTATATCAGTTTCTGAATTTTGTCTGCAGATGCACCTATAAAACTTTAAGAAATATAGGTATACTTGCATCTAAGGTTAGAATATTTGCTATTTATATGAAGAACAGCCTATACTTTGGGTTGAGCAGCAGTTCATCATAAAAGAATGCCTGTACTAAATTAAATGTAAATATTTTAAATTTGCTCTTGACAGGTGAATATACTTCAAAGTTCATTTCAAGCATTAAAAAAATCAAATAATTCAAATCTGCATGTCCAATAAGTAAGACGTACAGATGCATTCCTGTGGGCTCTTCATCATAAATCTATCTGATCTGCTAATTCTGCATTCTTAATCTTATATATTCTGTTGCATGAAACGTAGCAAAATATTATTTAAGCGTTTTAGAAGGACATTTACATCTTGAAAGCAATTTTAAAATCACACAGTCTCTGAGTTTTAAAGTCCAGGATGTTAGGCTTAGTGAGTGGATATCTAATTCACTTAGAAGGACACGATTTCCACTTAAAAAAATGTTTTGCACTTGATCGGGGCCTTTTGTAAACAAATGATATCTACATGTCCCTGTGAAATTTGGAGAGAGACCTTGGAAGCCTTTTTATTGCAATCTTGCATAAATTAAACGCGAAATGAATTTCTTTTAACAGACTACAAGATCAGATCTCCAGTTGTTTTAACGTTTTACTACGATGGATAGTAACAAGGTGCCGAATCGACTTTATGGGTTACAGAAATAGTTTTAAAGCCATTTACGCTCATGCTAACCATCAATCTTTATAGCTAGCTATCTGAACATGTAATAATATCCTGTATAACATATAGTTGAAAATGTAATTTCAAAAAATTAGCACTTAATCTCTTTGGATATCATGGCAGTGGATGCCACAAGTTGTGTATAGGTATTTTTTTTTTTAATGAAAACGGAAGCAGTTTTTCTAAACAATGTTTATTTGCATATGGCAATATTTAAAAAAAGTGATAAAGAAAAAACTCTGTAGTCTAAGTATCTATAGTATTTTAAACTGACAGTTTGTTACTTTTATGAAATTTTGAGAAATAAATCATACCTATATGTAATTGTATGATTTGTTCAAAGTCGGAAAAGAATATTATTTGTAGATCTGCGCTGTTCGCTCCACACATCAGCCATGCAAAGCTGAAAGGGAGCGCGCATGCGTCGTTACGCATGATGCATTTGGTTCCAGTCAAAACGATCACATTAAGCGGATTTGCTTTAAAAATCCACTGATAAGGTATCCAAGTAAAATTCGGTACTTTGGAATTTTTCATGAAATTCAAAATAGAAAAAGGAACTTCATTTCAAAGATGGACTATACAGAACCACTAACGGAGAGTTTCAGTTCTAAATCCATACATGTAAATGGCTACTGAGAAAAAACAAGCTTATTTGGAAAGCTCACTCTCCATTTAGAATGCCATTCTAGATCTATAATTACCCTGTAAGATAACTCATGTTGACGTTAGGGTAACAGAAAGCTAAGAAAACCATTCCTAATGCGGGTAATTTCAAAATTTATCACCGCGTTTTCCTCCAACTGAGTATACTTTTTGTATGTTGCGAACAAATTCTTTCTTTGAAACTGTGCTCTCAAAATTGATCAACAGGAAAAAAAAGTATTATTGTAAATCTATAATGTTAATTAAACAAATCATTTAACAAACTAACTTACATTTTTGTAATAGTCAGTCAACAAGGTGTTGTTGAAGATAAAACTAGGGAATCCAATCAGTGATTTCATATTCTCCAGCTGTAATAAACATATTTGTTATGAGCATGCGATAAAAACAATGAGGATCGTGATGTCTTGTTCATCAGGTTCCAGCAGATTTGTTGGTTTGTTGAGATTGGTTGTTTGGTGTTTACGTCACACTGATCAGTAAATTATTTTTATTACATAATATAATACTATATTATTATAGAGAAGCACTGAAAGCCCATTTAAGTCAATTCTTAAATAATCACCTGTTATTTGACATCTGTTTTTTGGTAAACCGTTCTGACAATAACGTTATATATAAGAGGAATAATGAAACAGTCTGCATATCCGTACGCCAAAAGGGAAATACATTTCTACATACTCCGGGTGAAAAAAAAAATTGTGTACATAGATTGTTATTTTCTGAAAGGTATGAAAAATGACGTGTTTCATGCATAATGAAATATAAGTGGATATAAATCACTTGGAAAAGGGGTTGCCGCAAAGTAGTCTTGGACATGCACAAAATTGACAAATAGGCCTATCAAAAAGATTTTGAACTATGTCGGCCTCCCCGGCCGGTGCACGGTGACATTGGTCGAAACTTTTTGAAGATGAATTAAACCATTTCTTTTTTCAGAGCACGACTGAATAATAATTACATAGAAAAAGACGTGCAGTTGAGAATTACCTTCTCTAAAGCATGTGATCGTGTACTTTCGTCCATCCAGTCTAGTTTGATCAATATATCTCTGAAAACTCGTCTAAGATAGTCGATCATGTCCAGCATCTAGAGAAAGAGACAAACATCATTCGTCTCAACAACAAGTGATCAATTCCTAAGCATGGCATGAAAAACTGGGGACGGCATTGAGTCCTTGTACAAAACATACAGATAATTATCAGAATATACAGCATTAGCGGCACGGTCAGGGGGCAAAGGGCTTCGAATCTTGTTCACAGGTATGGTGAATCATGTCACTCCGAGCTAAAGATAGGTGGCGATATCATTCGCCACACCCGTGAACAAGTTTCAAAGAAGCATGCCGCCTGACCAGAAAACAAATTTGTCAAACTGCAAAGTTATAACTCTACAACGTGTATTATGAAAGATTTCCGTCATTGTGGTCTCACGAATTGAGTACGCTAACCACACAGAATTTGCCCTGTGAGTGCCCCGCTTCAAGGAAACATTGGTAAAACGTGCAGTTTGTTGCATAAACTTGAGTAGTGTCAAAAGTACAGGAGGAACCCTCATTATTCGGAGCAAATCCCTCGTTGAGCAAAATCTTCGTTGAGCAAAATCTTTCGTGATCTGATGACGTCAATCCATTGGTTTTACGCATTTTTTTTTTCAATCTTTTGTTTAGCTGTGTTCAGTGCATCGATGATGTCATAACAGAACATGAAAAATCCATGATTGATTTTACGCATTTTTTCAATCTTTTGTTGAGCTGTTAGATAGATGGATGATCAAAAAATATATATATTGAATAAGTATTACTTTGAAAAACAAAATCCTGCAGCTTTTGGTGGAGCGCAAAAGTTATGGAAAGTGCTGGATCGAAAGTATCCCGGTGTGTTTACGATCGATTATGTGCGACTATGGTTGAACAATCAAGATTCGTATGCATTACAAATGCCAGTACGATTTCGATTTAAGACTGCAAATGTGCGAGTAGCATCTGTCAATGAGCAGTGGGATATACTGTCCATGTATGGCTAGCTAATGGCTAGGAAGATAATGACGGAGCGCAATTTTTACTATTTGCCATTGACATCTTGTCAAGAAAATTATGGGTACGAACGTTTAAAAACAAAACGGCGAAAGCTGTCTCAGGAGCAATGAAGAGTACTTTACGAGTACTTTAGTCAGCAGAAGCCGAAGAACATTCGAGCTGATCGAGGATCGGAATTTGTAAATCGCTGGTTTAAAAAGCTAATGAAAGGTTAAAGTATTTATTCTTTACGGCTCAAACTCAAGCAAATGCTAACTATGTCGAACTTGTTCAACGCACAATCAAAAGTTCAATTTACAGAATGATGAGACACAATCATTCCTATCGTTATATCGATTCTCTACAGAACGCCATCAGTAATTATAATAACACCCCGCATTGTTGTTTGAGTGGTTTAACGCATATGCAGGTGGTTAAAACAAACGAAGCTGATGTGTTGGTTTAAACCTATTTGAAAAAGAAACCCAAGTTAAAAACTAAACCTGTTTTTACTTATAAAGTTGTTGATTTGGTGCACATAAGTTTTTCTTAACAACCGTCCGTCGAGCATATCAAGAACAGTTTACAACAGAGGTCTTTAAGGTCTCTGCAAAATTATTGAAACAGGGAGTACCCTACATGTACAAACTACAGGATTTTAAAAAAATGACAATGTTAAAGGTTTGTTTTACATGGCTTAATTACAAAAGGTCAATAAAGACGAGAACAGTTTGTGGTTTATTCAGCGAATCATACGAAAGAGGAAGCGAAACAAGAAGCTTCAGTACTTTGTCAAGTGGCAAGGATTTCCGAAGACATTTGATAGCTGGATAGACGAAGATGAAACCATCGAGTGTACATACAGTTACTCACCCTCTTGCACTTCTGATCATACCCATTCACCTCTGTAGTTGGCTCAGAAAGTAGTCCATCATCAAGTGATATTTTCGCCATATGACCATAACTCAAAATGGCGTCAAAAATTAGACTTAGTGCTAGGAAATGTGAAAAAGAGGAATATTCTTAAAAAAAAAAACTTAAATGTCATTTAAAGTAGATTTTTTTTTTAAATTTTGGTGTGATGTGAAAAACCTATATACCCACCTTTAAAGGACGATAACTTGTTTTTTAATATTACAGGCTGAGATCCATCGATGTGTCGAAACTATTGTCATCATTCGTAGGTGCATCCATTTCTTTTTCCAATTGGCCTAAGATTCTGATCAGTAAAGAAGCTTGAAAAAAAATAGTTCTTTTGTATACAGGTAAATTCATCAGTTTAAATGCACCTAAAATGTATCCGGAATCATATCTACGTTATCATGTTACACATGAAACACTTAAACAGTAACAGAACAGGTTTTCCTCGGTTTGACAAGATTCTTATCATTTTAGCCTGTTGCAGAGATGTATGGTGAGAGTAACGAACGACAACTCTGCTCGCAGATTGACAAACACTGCTGAAATATGGTCAAGGTGCTTTGGCAAGTCAAATTCAAAGTTAGGTCTGGATACTCGAGGACCCAGACTCTCCTGGTAATACGGCTCCAAGTTCCACCAACAATTGTTTATACGAAAGAGTAGCCCTGATAATCAAATCGACAACTTTGGGTTTCCTTTATTTCACACGCTTAGTTGCCATCAATATACGATTCTTATTTTTATCTTTGTGACGAGCTAAATAAAAGTTTGATGTGCTATATCTTTTACCGGTCGCCAAAAAGTTCAACGTGGCCGAATTGAAAGCAGTTGGAGATGATTTAAAAATTAAAAAAAATGTTATAAATTATGAGGGAAATATGAGACCAATACAGAACTCGGGACCCATTGCTAGCAGAGCGAGTACTACTGAGCTACCTATTCCTTTGAATTGACAATGGAACACTTAGTGCATTTTTTGTGAATGGTAGAAAAAAAAAACATGGAAAGTTGTTGGTTATCACATATTCATGAAAAACGAGTCAGAATATTCGCCTTGTTTAATATCTTGGACAAGTTCTAAATTTGGTCATATGAACATATCTTTATTTTTTATCAATAACAAAACACTGTTTATTCATTCGATATCAAACCAAGAAGTAGGTCTAAAGCTAGCGCATTTTACTACGCCGAAAAATAAAGACGTCAACAGAGCTTGTATAATAATATTTTTTTAGGTCATCAATGCCCTCCTGAGAAAGCCTACTCACCTCTGCATTATTCGCCTCGGATGTCACCTCCTGTTGCGTCTATTTTATTTTGGGCTAGCTATACGGACCTGCTTTTTTGATACCTCGACTGTTATAAGTTTGTTGGAATATCGTATACTTTCGCAACACCTGAAGCGGAGAATAATGGGCCATTTGTTTTTCATAAAGAAATTTTCAATTTTATCGTTTATAATGTTGCTAGAATTGGGGGCAAATAGTTACAGCTAGTTCTAGCATACTCTCCGACCTTCAGTTCCAAACAAATGGTTTAATTTCAACAAAGTCGACGCAAAATTCAGCAATGAGAGACGAGTGTATCATTTCGAACTGAATTTCATCAACGATTTAAACGGATTTGCTAATATGTGAAGGAATTCTTGGATAGGTGCACTGGCCAATGCAAAATATCTGAAGCACAAATATAAACAACCTGCCTCTTCAAATTTGTTGTTGCAAATTTCTACTGATTCTTTTACTAAACAATTCCGAGTTGAAACAGCCTTGTGTAATGAAGTCCGAGAAAGCATTGTAGGGAAATGAAAAAAAAAAGATGCTGGTAATCAACATCTTTCCTTTTTTTTATTTTAAATGAACTTTTCAGAAAAATATATTAATAAGTGTTTGATATATGTTCAAATGAATGCGTAGCTCAGTGGTAGAGCACTCGCCCCGAGATCTAAGGGTATCAAGTTCGAGGCCTGCCATGACTACATATTTTTTTTCCTCCATAATTGTGACATTTTTTATCCAAATGTTTGTGTTCGAAGTACTTTCATTTTAAGCATGTTGATTTTTTTGTCGACTGGTAAATGATTTAGCATACAGAACTCCTCGTTAGCTTGTCATAAAAATCGTGAAAATTGGAATTATATACGGTATTGGGGCATATAAATCAGTGAAACAAAGGAAATACGTGAAAAAGTGAATTGTCACGCTCTTGTAACTGAAATACCGTTTAGAAACTACGACAAAGAAATCAAGTATACAAACACATCCAATTGTTTAAGTAGGGAAAAATTTAGCAGCGCCATAGAAGGAATTTGAACCATCAAATCATATTTTGCAACAGACTGTAAACGCAAGAGTTACAAGCCCAAATTATTGTTAAAAACCAACAACTTCTACTTTTCCACAATGTTTTCTACCTTTTGAAAGATAAACCTATTCGTGCCATGTAGTTTATCGTTTTCTAATGGACAAGTTTAAAAGAAAATTGTCATCTGGAGAAACAGCTGGCAGTGTGAATGAAAGGATTTGCTTTGTGACTGGTAAAGCAAGATCAGAAACATTTCCAAAGGTGCACTGTTTGTGCTGATATTCACGACTCATATTATGAATAAATAGAGTGATAGACAAGATACAAAAAAAGAAAACAACTACAGGACTATTTGTCAAAGAAACCTTCTTTAATTTTACCTAGGGTACGATAATTAAGGGGCCGAACAGCTTTCACAGAAAAAATCTTGATTTCGACTACAAAAAACAAGCCATCAGAAAAGGGGACCGAAAGTTTAACTCATTATTTCGACTATTTTATATCATTTTCGGAACGACAAAAGCTTGCCGTGTTATCCAGGGCAACTCCCATTAACTGTTGGCAGCATGAAATTACAAGAATTGCATCTCTTGTGCTTGCAGATTGAGATTTTTCCATGTGGTCCCTTTTTTCGTGCTGCAAAAGTTTTTCTTCAATATGGCCGCCTATAGGCCAAAACTTTCGCTGCACCTTAAAAGGGGTATTATCCTTGTCGCGCATCAGTGCTACATTTTATTGGGTACCTGTTGTCATGCCGCGACTGGATTTGCACGAGCAGATTGATTTAGGCTTCCCCCCTTTTATGGGGTGGAGGTATAAATATATCCTAATGCGCCCATGTAGCTCGTGAAAATCCAATTGCGGCATGACAATAGGTACCCGATAAAATGTTACACGGATGCGCGACAAGGATAATACCCCTTTTAAGGTGCTGCGAAAGTTTTGGCCGATAGACGGCCATATTGAAGAAAAACTTTTGCAGCATGAAAAGAGGGACCACATGGAAAAATCTCAATTTGCAAGCACAAGAGATGCAATTCTTGTAATATTATGCTGCCAAAACTTAAATGGGTTTGCTCTGGATAACACGGCAAGCTTTTGGCGTTCCGAAAATGATATAAAATAGTCGAAATAATGAGTTAAACTTTCGGTCCCCTTTTCTGATGGCTTGTTTTTTGTAGTCGAAATCAAGATTTTTTTTGTGAAAGCTGTTCGGCCCCTTAATTATCGTACCCTAGGTAAAATTAAAGAGGGTTTCTTTGACAAATGGTCCTGTAGTTGTTTTCTTTTTTTTGCGTCTTGTCTTTCACTCTATTTATTTATGAGTCATGAATATCAGTACAAACAGTGCACCTTTGGAAATGTTTCTGATCTTGCTTTACCAATCACAAAGCAAGTACTTTCAATCACACTGCCAGCTGTTTCTCCAGATGACAATTTTCTTTTAAACTTGTCCATTAGAAAACCATAAACTAGATGACACGATTAGGTTTATCTTTCAAAGGGTTGAAAACATTATGGAAAAGTAGAAGTTGTTGGTTTTTAACAATGATTTGGGCATGCAACTCTTGCGTTTACTGTCTGTTACAAAAAATGATTCGGCTGTTCAAACTCCTCCTATGGCGCTGCTAAATTCTTCCCCTACTTAAACAATTGGATGTGTTTGTATGCTTGATTTCTTTCTCGCAGTTTCTAAACGGTATTTCAGTTACAAGAGCGTGACAATTCACCTTTTCACGTATTTCCTTTGTTTCACTGATTTGTATGCCCCCTATACCGTATATAATTCCAATTTTCACGATCTTTATGACAAGCTATCGAGGAGTTCTGTATGCTAAATCATTTACCAGTCGACAAAAAAAAATGTTTAAAATGAAAATACTCCGAAACACAAAAATTTGGATAAAAAATGTCACAATTAAGGAAGAAAAAAAAAAAAAAGCTGTGAATACTGCAGGACTCGAACTTGACACCCTTCGTTCTCGAGGCGAGTGCTCTACCACTGAGCTACGCATTCCACTAACGGAATAAGTAACACTTATTAATATATTTTTGTGAAAGTTAATTTAAAATAAAAAAAAAAATGGAAAGATGTTGATTATCAGCATTTTTTCCCCCTACAATGCTTTCTCGGGCCACATTATGCAAGACTGTTACAACTCGGAATAGTTTGGTAAAAGAATCAGTAAAAATTTGCAACAACAAATTTGAAGAGGCAGGCTGTTTATATTTGTGCTTCAGATATTTTGCATTGGCCAGTGCACCTATCCAAGAATTCCTTCACATATTAGCAAATTCGTTTAAATCGTTGATGAAATTCAGTTCGAAATGATTCACTCGTCTATCATTGCTGAATTTTGCGTCGAAAGTAAGCCATTTGTTTGGAACTGAAGGTCGGAGAGTATGCTAGAACTAGCTGGAACTATTCGCCCCAATTCTAACAATATTATAAATGTTAAAATTGAAAATTTCTACATGAAAAACAAATGGCCCATTATTGTCCGCCTCAGGTGTTGCGAAAGTATTCTATATTTCAACAAACTTATAACAGTCGAGGTATCAAAAAAGCAGGTCTTTATAGCTAGCTCTAAATAAAATAGACGCAACAGGAGGTAACATCCGAGGCGCGTAATGCAGAGATGAGTAGGCTTTCTCAGGAGGGTATTGATGGCCTAAAAACATATTTTTTTGGCGTAGATAAATGCGCTTTAGACCTACTTCTTGGTTTGATATCGAATGAATAAGCAGTGTTTTGTTATTGGTCAAAAATAAAAAAAAGTTTATAGAATCCAATTTAGAACTTGTCCAAGATATTAAACAAGGCAAACATTCTGACTCGTTTTTTCATGAATATGTGATAACTAACAACTTTCCATGTTTTTTTTCTACCATTCACAAAAAAAAGTACTACATGTTCCATTGTTAATTCAAGGGAATACGTCGCTCAGTAATACTCACTCTGCTGGCAATGGATCCCGAGTCCTGTATTGGTCTCTTAAGCTATTTTTAGATTTCCCGCTAAAAAGCAGAAAGGCCTTGTTAGAAAGTTAAGTGACTGCCACGTGACTGTCACGCGACTAATGAAGGTTAAATTCCATAATATAACAAACATGTAATTATTTTCCATAATGTCTTCTTCGGACGCTGTTTGAAGCTTCCTCTGTATATTTCCGGTATGTAAATGAGCGAAATGCTCATGTAAAAACAGACCGTGTTTCCCGTCGTTGTCGACCTTGGCTGTGGTAAATCTCTACTTTCTCTTGTTATCGGATGGATTTTGACTACTGGGGTTTTATGAATGTAATTTGAAAGGCTTTTGGTGGTAAAAGAATGGGTTTTTTTTTTATTTTTGTAAATTTTCGTCCTTAAACCTGAAGGCCACCATTAAAAGACATTTAAGTTTTTCAGAAAATCCCTCTTTTTCAAATTTCCTAGCACTGACTCTGATCTATGACGCCATTTTGAGTTATGGTCATGTGGCGAAAATATACAGAGGTGAATGCGAATGATCGTTAGTGCAAGAGAGTGAATGTCTGTTTGTACGCTCGATGGTTTCATCTGCGTCTATCCAGCTATCAAAAGTCTTCGGAAATCCTTGCCACTCGACAAAGTACTGAAGCTTCTTCTTTCGCTTCTTCTTTCGTATGATTCGCTGAATAGACCACAAACTGTTCTCGTCTTTATTGACCTTTTGTAACTCAGCCATGTTAAACAAATCTTTAACATTGTCATTTTTTTTAAAATCCTGTAGTTTGTACATGAAGGGTACTCCCTGTTTCAATAATTTTGCAGAGACCTTAAAGACCTCTGTTGTAAACTGTTCTTGATATGCTCGACGGACGGTTGTTAAGAAAAACTTATGTGCACCAAATCACCAACTTTATAAGTAAAAACAGGTGTAGTCTTAACCTTTGGTTTCTTTTTCAAATAGATGTAAGCCAACAGATCGGCCTCGGTTGTTTTAACGACCTGCATATGCGTTAAACCATTCAAACAACAATGCGGGTTGTTATTATAATTACTGATGGCGTACTGTAGAGAATCGATGTAACGATAGGAATGATTGTGTCTCATCATTCAGTGCGTTCAACAAGTTCGACATAGTTAGCATTTGCTGGATTTTGAGTCGTAACGAATAAATGCTTTAACCTGTCATTAGCTTTTAAAACCAGCGATTTACAAATTCCGATCCTCGATCAGCTCCATTGTTCTTCGGCTTCTGCTGACGTAAAGTACTCTTGATTGCTCCTGAGACAGCCATCGCCTTTTTATTTCTAAACGTTCGTACCCATAATTTCCTTGAAAAGATGTCAATGGCATATACTAAAAACTGCACTCCGTCATTACCTTCCTAGCCATTAGCTAGCCATACATGGACAGTATATCCCACTGCTCATTAACAGATGTTACTCGCACATTTGCAGTCTTAACCCGAAATCGTACTGGCTTTTGTAATGCATACGAATCTTGATTGCTCAACCATTGTCGCACATAATCGATCGTAAACACACCGCGATACTTTCGATCCAGCACTTTCCATGACTTTTGCGCTCCACAAAAAGCTGCAGGATTTTGTTCTTCAACGTAATACTTATTCAATATATTTTCTTTTTTCTGATCATCCATCTCTCTACAAGCTAAACAAAAGATTGAAAAAAAAAATGCGTAAAATCAATGGATTTTATATGTTCTGTTATGATGTCATCGATGCACTGAAAACAGCAAAACAAAAGATTGAAAAAATGCCTAAAACCAATGGATTGACATCATCAGATCACCGAAAATTTTGCTCAACGAGGATTCTGCTCTACGAGGATTTTGCTCCGAATACCGAGGATTCCTCTTGTACTTTTGACACTACTAACTTGATGAAGTCACTGCAAAATATATTAGACGTATTTGAATTTAGACATGACATGATTTTAGAGGAATTTCAAAGTACGTATTCTAACATGACACGCGACTTTGGCTCCATAAACACAGTGCAAGGAAAACGTGGTAAAATCTGCGACAATCTATGTAGAGTGACGTCATCCTATATCGAGTGACGTCATTCAATGAGTGAGTTATTCAATGGAACATTATCTTCATCCGCGTTTTGGCTCTAAAGTTTGAACTTGTTTTCCTTTCACTGAGAATTGGCCATGTTAGAATCGAAATAATCTTCTTTCTATCGTGGTATATCGTTCAATAAACCACGTTGTGAGTTATGAGGCGCAATGAATAACCCACTCGGGCTATCGCCCTCGTGGATTATTTATTGTGCCTCATAACTCACAACTGTGGTTTATTGAACGATATACCACGATAGAAAGAAGATTATTTCTTAAATAATGCATTTCAAATAGTGAATTGATCGCAAAAGTAAACGACCATTACTTGCCTCAAACGACAGTTAGGTTATCCTATAAATGTTACAATGCATGAGATTCGACACGTCACAGTTTACTTACCTGGTGAACGATTAGTTCGTTCTAACCCCTTGATCTGTTTTAAAATGACAACAAACAATAATACATGTAACAGTATTCATTTATTTTCAAAAGTAATCTAATCTTTCCGTTTATAAATACGACAACAATCAAACAACGCTAACCATTAGAGGGAAACCAAACAACCATGGGCTATCGAAAAGTAATTGGTATTTTATGGCAAGGAAGTAATGAGTTGAAAAAAACTAGGTAAATACGTAGAGAAAGAAAACCTACATGTCGCCTTTGTTTTGGACCAAAAATTCTCTCAGCATACATTCTGCCGGTTGCCATGGCAATAAGATCGTTGGTCGCATCGGAACATCTCTGTCCTCGTGGCTTCAACTGTTTTACACCTTCCGTGACCTTATCAAAAGTTTAAAAGAGGAAAACAAAGTTGGTAGTATTTTAGTACACTTGCGATATACCATGCCCTGTGAAAAACAAGTTTAATGCATCTGCAAAAAGTAGTGACCCGTGTCAGCCTGTGCAGTACGCGCTTGCTGGTACGAGTCGAAACATTTTTGCTATTGCTCAGTTTTTCATATGTCTACAGATTCAAGAGGTGCATCACATAGGTCCATTAACCCTTTCCCAAACGACAAAATTTTGGACTGGTCCTAATTGAAAGCACTTGCAGACGACAAAATTAGTGTTACTCAAAAAGCAAAATTTGTTTCCAACAGGGAAGAACACATTGTGGGAAAAGAAGAAAATGCTGGTTACCAGCATTTTCTCCTTTTCCCACAATTTTTTCAAAAGGCTTCTCTCTCAGGGCCGTAAAAACCAGGGATTGTTTGGTAAAGGGTTAAACCTGTTTGCCAGAGCAGGACAAGAGTATTTTGTGA
This sequence comes from Tridacna crocea, assembly GCA_943736015.1. Classification (NCBI taxonomy): domain Eukaryota; kingdom Metazoa; phylum Mollusca; class Bivalvia; order Cardiida; family Cardiidae; genus Tridacna; species Tridacna crocea. The sequence goes on from OX031072.1 coordinate 18,192,666, forward strand.
CTCTACATGGTCAAGGGTTTTTATTAAAGTTCCTTATCGAAAATCTATACATGTATTTCTCTTTACTTGAACTGCACCTTAAAAGCCCATCCAAAATTAAGTGTTGTCCCAATCGTTCGGTTTACTCGAATAAACCTCAATCACTTTGGAAATGCAAAAATTAAAATATAGATATTAATCAGGTTAAACTTTCCGGTAATCAAAGCGCAGAAAAGTTTATGGATATTTCTATGAGTCTGATAACGTGTTAAAGTGCAAGCTATCAAAGATCCATCCGCTCGCAAGAGATATATGTTTGTATTGGAGTTTGACGCTCTTGCATTGCTTCGATCTTATCGCAGCGGTCAAAGCATTTGTGCATGTGTTTTCTGGCTTTTTAACACAAGTACTGACATAACTTTCTTTCTAAGCTACATTCTTTCTTGTGCCAGAAAAATCAAGTGAAAAATCGGAGGAAAGAAAGTTTGTCTAAACCAGGTGTCGAATCAATGAACGCCAGGGCCCATATTCACCAATCATTCTTAAGAACGTTCTTTGTCTTATTCTCCAGAATTTTCTTCAATTGTTAGTAAAACAACTTCTGATTGGCTAAACCATTTGGAACAAATTTAGAAAACCTTGGAGAATAAGACTAAAAATATTCTCAAGAATGGTTGGTGAATATGGGCTCACGTCAACAGTAAGATAAGCTTCCCGGCCGGGTGGCAAAAGATGTATTGTAAATATAGAACAAGCGTTGGCAATGTATAACATGATCAGGTTCCAACAATTATGACATTTCTTATGCCAAGCCATACCTTTTTGAACTCCAGTTTCATTTGACTAAATGTTTCTTCCATGGAAACGAATTGTTTCGTTATTAGCCTCCACGTGATATAATTCGCAAGCGTTCTGAAAAAAAATAGTGACACGAATACAGAATATTGTATTTTAGTAATCTTCCTGGTGCATAATTTTGCTTCCAGAGGCGTGAAAAAGAAATGAAATTGCGTGAAACTGACCTGAAGGCGATGTCAAACATTTCTTTCACAGTGAGAAGCAACTCGTATAGGTATCAGGAAAGTTGCTACAATACCATATACTTTTTAGAACATTCCTGCGACAATAAAATGTCACAATTAAAGATAATCTCTCTAGATAAAGGTTAATATAAAATAAATAAATAAATAAATCTATACTGATTTAGTTGGTAATAACTTCGTTTTTCTTTCTATGATTTGCGGGATGTATATCATAGCCTACTATCTAGTCCAATGAAATCACTCACTAATATGGACGTATTCCGCGCGATGTTTTCAAAAGCCTTTTACATAAGGGTCGTAAAAACGGGACTTGATAGAGTATTAGTTGCCTGAAATATTTTCAGAAACACGTTAAGTAACACAGGTATAAATTTATAAACTATAAATGTATTCCGCGGAGTAGAACCTACATCTACGATCAGACCGCTTTTTTGGTATAGCCTAAGCCTGTATCACCTCAGTTTCAAAACCTCATTCCGTCACAAACGGTAGAATAACTTTTTATCATCATCATCATCAGCGGCATAATTCCTAAATTTACAATCAGATTGCATATTCTGTGCAGCCTGGGCTTGATATACATCATATGTATGCAATCTGCAAAAATTCTACTAAAAATTCTGGTCATCAACAGATATAGTACTCATAAATATGTATCCTCCTCATCATCATCAGCATCATTATCGTCAACATCGCCACCATCATCATCCTTGTTAATGGTCCTATCATTACTGTCATTTTTTTATATCATCGTTATCATTACGATTTTTCTTGTTGATACCTTTTTGAGGTCCTCTCAATCAAAGGAAACAGTTTATCGTAGTACGGTTTCATCCATAGAACGACTGGTTCACTCTCGTCGATGGTTACCCCGGCTTCTCTAAACGCAGACTGAAACATTCGTAGCCAGTCAAACTGGAAGATAGAGCAATAAATCATTTTAATTTTGATTCCGATGTGAATCATTTGTACTGTTTGATGGTAAAATGCATAAAATGTTGAATAACAATTGCGAAAAGTTTTTTAACACCATTTTTTCAAACTTCGGGTTCAGATCTACATTACCAGTACGGTCAGGTGGTAGAAGACTTGGGAACTTGTTCACTGTTGTGGTGAATCATGTTGCCCCGAGCCAAAGGCGAGGTAGTGACATGATTCGCCACAGCTATGAACAAGCTTTCAAGGCCCCTGCCACCTGACCGTGCAATGCAAAAATAACAATTCCAACCTGTAGTATGCTAAATTTCCCTGTATCATGGTGTACGCGAACGCCATAGAATGCTGAGTGCGTACCCCAAATGCAATGCAAAATGACGTCAATAAGAACTGATGTCAATGAAACATTGGTAAAACGTGCAGTTTAATGCATGATGTCACTGATGACATTCGACGTAATTCTGTGCAAAAATGGATCTGAAACCTTCAAATTCTTCAAGGTAAGTAATCATGTATTCTATGTCTTTTTTTTTTGGCAAAAGCAAGCGTCCACTGGATGCCTCAAAGGACAATGAGGTTATCGATTTAACGTAACAATCTTTGAGTTTCGACACTTAATAATTCGGTTACCGGACGTAGGAGTGGCTCGTTTTAACTTCATATATTTATTTTAAAATGACAACAAACGATAATACATGTAACAAATTTTAAGGAATGAAGAGAATTTTATTGTTTTCATGGAGGTATGAAAAAAAACCTAATCACACTTTTCATACAGTGTAATTAGGTTTTTTTTTTTTCTTTCATACCTCCATGAAAACAATAAAATTCTATCTATTCCTTATAGTTTGATATTACAGACATCATACACATATGATAATAATCCAAATTGCATCCATTTTCTTCAGTTATAAAAGTAGTTCCTGCACATGGTGATTTTTTTTCATGGAGCTATGAGATTTTTTTTTTTTCAGTCAATCAGAACTTGTCGGTGTGAAAACAGCTGATATTAAATTATTCCTTTTTATTTGGAAAAAACATCCATTTTTCGGTATGAGTGACAACCATCAACGGACACAAGTAGAAATATGATGTAGGCTTCTCAGTTTGTTTGTCTTGTGGGCGGCTCATATCGATGGACGTTGCAAATTTAGGACACTTTGTTGAACGTGTAATAATGTATAAAGGGCTCTCAAAAGAGAAACTGTTTTACTTAGATTTTATCAGTGTACATAAATATGTATCGGGGACATATTATCAAATCAGATAATGAGAAATTTCTTAGTATTATAATAATTTCATAAGTAACCTACCTGTTTCTTTATTTTCATTTTCATTTTGAAAAGTCATCAGTGTATAAAAACCTCATCGAAATTACTCCACGTTGGTAGATTCAATTTTCTTATCCAACTTTCACTTGAAATGTCAACTTGATCCAGGTATGGACACCATTTTTTTGTTTTCTTTTTCATCCATTGATTGTAATACTTCATGTTCAATCATTGGAACTCTTCAAGTTGAAGACGCGTTTAGACTTACAAATGGGACGACACTTTGACATAAATGACGTCATTATTATTTGAAGTCCAATCAAATGCGATCGTCTATAGACACAAAAGGTCTAAGCAACTTTAATTGCCATACAGTACTTAATAAATATTTTTAAGAACAAGAAAGTTGCAATAAATGCATGGCTGAAATACAAAGCGCCTCTAGTGGGATTCGAACCCATGAGCATGAGGGGCTAATATCCTCGTTTTTCGAAGTTTAAAAGACCAATACTATAACCACTGAGCCAAGGAAATATCTCTCTAACGCAATTGTTAGGTATTGTATTTAAATCGGGACCGAGCCATACATAAGGAGTGGTCTCCCGTAACACACCCCCTCTTGAATTCACCATTTCTTGATGACTCAAAACCTTATCAGGCAGAATGTCCCATTTTTTGGAAAACAAATGGGATTAATTGTTCAATGGCTAATCCCCGACGAGCCTCCATTTTACCTACATGTACATGAAAGTTCGCAACAAATGCTTAGCTGAAATACAAGGCGCCCCTGACAGGATTCGAACCCATGACTGACAAATATTCCCGTTTAAGAGGTTTTATAGACTAGTACCATACCAACTGAGCCAAAGAGATATCTCTCTAATGCAGTTGTTAGGGATTGTATTCAAATCGGGACGAAGCCATGCATGAAGATGGGGTCTCTCGTAACAATTTAAATTTGCTTTCATTTCTTTCTTGTTGTTCTGGTTACCATTTGTGTCCAAATAATATCGCATTGTCCCTCGAGCCTTGTTCATTTTCTTACCAAAACGTACACAATAATGCTAAAAAGGAGATAAATCTATGAGACTGGAGATAATAAGTTGGCCATGCTCTGTAAAAAAGACACTCGATGCATCTGCGGAGAATATGGATTAAGATCAGCCCGCATAATCCGGCTGACCTGAGCCGACTTTGCGACATCGGTCAAATTTCTGAATTTTAAAGGACCTTACTGCCTCATATTCTAGTCGTTGGTATAGAAAATATGTTTCATTGATTTATAAGTACATGATGACTAGCTAGCATTATAATGCATCGCAAAGGTGTATTATGCCCCCTGTTGTCCATAGCATGGCTCAAGTATAAGTGATATCAGTTGCCTTTGTTGGCTGGATACATCAAAATCAGACTGCAAAAAATATGCACTCGTATATTGAACTGTTACTCCATATGTCACACGGTTATACAATTTACCAAGACATACCTTTTCTATTAACTTGTATTATTTTCAGACTGAAGATTCAGATAAGATTGCAAAACACGTGCAGTTTGATCTCAAATTTACATTGTAAGATATTTGACATATATTATAATCTGTGTAGTCTGATCTTCATCTATATTGTCGGATAACAAACGTTGTCATTTAGATGCAAAAGATAACAAATGATTCGTGCTTTGGCAACAGGAGGCTTAATGCATCTCCGTGATGGATGGTACTAAGCAAGCCATCACTTACATGTATTTATAAATCCATAATAGCCCTTTATTTTTACAAGCAGACATCATCATGAGGTGGACTGGTACAGAAAATTGACCAATAGCAACAGGTTTCGGCCCAGGTCAGCCTGCGCGGCTTATCGATTTTTAATCAAGCCTCTTTTTGACAAAGCATGGCTCATTATATAACGCACCTTTGGATATAATTTAGAGAGAGAAGATACGTTCATTCTTCTATAATTCGCCTCCATATCTCTCCGATCGGACATCCCTACTGATATCTGTAAAGAAACAAAAACAGTAGAACAGTCGCAGGGCAAAAGTTAACCCCACCTGGTGCTTTGTCAAGAAGTGAGTGCCACTTTCCGACCCGATTATATAAATAACAACAGGCAATAATTCTAAAACTACTGAATACATAGGTATGGACATAGCTCGCGAATGAGCGAACTAGGTGACTCTGGTATAACTCCCCCCAAAAAATCAAACCATACATTACAACTCAGCTAAAACAAACTGTCATCCACGAATAGTAAGTGATAAAAGGGTTATTACACATTTGAAAAGAAACAATTCCTCTATTACCTTTGCAATTTCTGTTTCAAGTTCAACAATTTCTTTCATTTCTTTGGCCGCTACAGCAGGGTCTGCTCCTAATGCTACAGCTACGTCTGTACTGTATTTGGTGTAGGCTGCTATCACTAGGGTAGGATTGTCCAAATACATATCCCGCCCCTCTAGTAGTAGCGAAGGCTGATCTAACTGAAAAAGTATTTAAAAAAGTTGACGAACATACTATCGCATCCAAAAGTTTTTGCATACCTCAAACTTTTACCTCGTCTATTACGGAATCGTTTGCTTAAAGATAATTCTACAAACCACCTACCAGGCGTTGTCTTTCAATTTAGGATACGAAATTGGCCCAGTCTTATTTGTCTATTTTTTTCCATTTTGGCCGAGTTTAATCTCATACTGGCTGACTTAACTTCAACTGGCCCTGTTTGTCATGTGGTTTTGAACAGACCGTTTTCGTCATGTAAATGAATAGGTTGGTTGATCCCTTTCCTGCTAAATTAGTGAAATTAAACTTTCAAACTGATAGCAACCCCCACCCCATTTTCTTTTCTATTTCAAAGGCAATTTCAGTGAGAAAAGATATAGACCTATCGAACGGTGTAGAATCAAGATCAGCAGTACGTTTTGTGCAGTCTGATCTTCATCTACACTCTCCATAAAAGGTCAGTGGGTATCGGTAAGCAGCATAAGGGTAAATTATTAAACTTGTCAGCAAAAGCGGTACCTACATAGATGTTATGTTTTCCGTATCGTTTAAAGTCGTTGATGATATTGATGCCAATAAAGATACCGTGCGGTACCGGCCACACGTAATTGGTTGTATACTGCCGTGCTCGCGCAATACTCTCCTCTAATTGAAAACTACTTTCGTCCCAGTTTGGATCAAGCACAGGCCAACCTCCGATATCCGATATGAAATTCAACATGTTGTCTGTTTTTTGGCTGTCTATAGCACCTGAAAATATTTGCAAGTTCACAACTTCATTATAGCCTCAGGAGCGTGTTTTTTTTTTGTTGTTGTTGTTAATGGATTATATTCTATTTTATTTGTTTTTTGTACCCTAGAAACCTCAGTATCTGCAATAGTCATCCGCCAAGTTCAGTAGTTGACTTTTTTACAATGTTACATGGAGATTACTCCTTCAATGACATATGTAAAGAATTGTTAAATTTGACAAGCATCTTAAAAACAAAAGAACTGAACATTGGATGTGTAAAACCTATACCTAATAATCCCACGATTTGCCGTCCAAGGGAAAAGATCTATCAAAAATGAAAAACATTAGTAGGCACATGGTTTTATACCCTGGCAAAGACAATTGCCTTTGCTTTGATTTGAACCATAAATTGGTCTCCTGCAAATGCAGGCAATATGGACTAGTCTATAATTTTTTATAGTCTGATGAAAAATCAAGAAAAGAAGACTACCTTGGTCCATACAAGATCTGTACATCATCTTAGCAAGCTTTATCGGTTCCACTTCACCTGCTGTACTTTCTTCTTCAAGTAAATCTGAAACAAATGTACACTTGGAAAAACATGTCTGCTTTCTTACTCATATATGCAATGTATTTAGCTTCATACATTAAACAACCCCATAAGAATAACTATTGCCACATGCATATCGAAAAGAAAAACGCACAACTAAGACAACGGTAACAATTACAACGAAAATGACTACATAGCTTCTTGCTGCACGCAAACGAACAGCTTCGGTTTTTATAGCTATACAAATACCAAAACACGTTGACGCTATTATTTAATCTGCACTTAAATTAGAATATGTAATTATTGTAGCAATATCATAATTATGCAAATTCTTTAAAGCGTTACAGCGTAGAAGAGAACATTGTTGCAGATTTAAACAGTGGTTCAAGAAGAAAAGATAAAATACCACCCTGTATAGCTCAGACTGTAAAGTATGCGAATAGTAAATCTCGAGCAAATGGCTGGACACCTTGAATTATTAGAAAGTCTTTTTGATGAGACTTTAAACCTAGATTCCATGTGATGGTGACGTATACTTATCGCAATAAAGAACCAGGAATAGATAAGAATGGGTTTTGTCTTATATCCTGCACTACCCTCTGTACCAAAACTAATAACAGCCTTCTGGGGATGTCATCCATATGGGCAAACGGTAGCGCCGATTAATAAAGGAAAATTAACCAATCAATTTCCAAGTAATGTCTATTACATTGTACAAACTTTTACTTTCATGCATACTTTCATCATTTAAACATAACAAATTAGCTTTTACATTCAAATGCGTGGAAAAAATGTAGGGAAAAAATGCTGGTTACGAGAGTTTTCTTCCCCCCTCCCACAATGTTAGCTAAGTCATAGACCTAAGGGTGTTACAATCTTGGAATCGGTAAAGTCATTAAATGTCCTCATCTTTACTATTGAAGCAGTATGGTCTTGTGAGGCCGTAAAAATATTTAAATAAAAAACAACACAAAATGCCTAATCTGAAGTGTAAAATGATTTATGACAGATCAGAATAATCCATCAAAAATCTGATAAGAACGCAACGGGAAGTTTTCTGTCAGATTTTTCTCATGGTGCTGATGCTTTACCTCCGTATAAAAGAATCCGTCGTTTTTTATTTACGATCCTGTGAGAGGACAGGCTTTTTAAACATGATGGGATAAAGAGAAATTCTCGTTTCGAACATTTTCTCCTTCTCCCGTTTATGTTTTAAAATTTCTATTACTTGTTGTTGTTTTCTTTTTTTTTTTCAGCCATAATAAATCAACATTGTCGACAGCAATTACTTCTGTTTTGTCTTACCTTTTGTCAGGTTGTAAAGAGTTATGAAAATGCAGTAAAAGACACATTGTGCATTTTTCGTGTGGGAATATCTATGGTATCGAAAGCAGTATTATTGCATATGGAAACCGAAAAATGCCTTCAATTTTTGTTTTAATTAAAGCTATAGATAATTATAAGCTATGCACCGTGAAAAGCGAATTTAATGCATCAGCAAAAAGTATCGAAATATGACCGCCTCCGCAGTCCACGCAGGCCGACACAGGTCAAAACTTTTTGCTATTTGTAATCTGCATGGAGAAGTACCATTCTACGTTCAGGTTTAGCCAATCTGAAGTTCTGTTACTTTCACAGTAAGAAAATCTTGAAGATTAGGACAAAGAACGTTCTTAAGAATGGTTGGTGAATACGAACCAAGATCAAATCGATTGCTAGACGAAATAGAATTTATGGGTCAATTATCATGTGATGACCTACTTTTTATTGTTCAACACGGAGATGCATTAAGCCCTTTGCAAGAGCAGTTGTTATATTTATTATCATACGGTCGATTGTGAAGCAAGTTCCAACAGCTTATATTTATTAACCGCGATATATTCGTCTACGCAGGGCTGCGATACAGGCAATCTAAAAGGTTGAACATACTACTTAGCTCTATGTGAAAGGCCGGTGCTCAACCATTGTTAAAGACACATCTTACCGAACAATCGAAGTACGGAGGGTGCGACAATCACTAAAGGAGCAAGATATTTTCAGCGCAGTTTTCTTGTGCAAGACACTTGAAAGCATTATCCTGTTGAAATTTGGGATGCACATGAATTGAATAAGCTTGAGTTGTTACATGACTGAACAAATGCTGTTAGCGGTGTGAAACGAATTAAATGAAAGCACCAATTCATAAGTGCCCGAAGGGGTGCGCACAATTCTTTGGGAGTCACTGACTTTTCTTGTGCAAAGATATGCATGCATTTTTTTCCCTAAATGATTAAATCTGGCTCATAAAGTTATCGATAACAAAACATCTGCATAAAATAAGAGCGCATTTGTTTTAATCACGTAAAACCTTACCATACCGTTAAAATCTAAACCGTAAAGTCAAAAAATATCAAATATATTTGGTACACACGTGTTTTGGCTTTAGACGTAATTTTTAATCAAGAGAGTATTTTTTTTTTATTTGCAAAACATTTAAATTTCGCTGAAAAAAATAATCTCCATTTATCAAAAAATCATTTTGTGACGTATCAACAAAATCTATAATTATCCTGTACCAGATAATTACCAGACATTCCCGAGTTTTAGAGATCCATATGGTGATTTTTTTTTTAATATCGTGGGAAAAGGAAAGAAACGATGGTAACCAGTATAGTCTCCTCTTCCCAAAATGTATTTTGCTCTTATAAACACTGCTCTTCACAATATAACTATATTTCATTTGTGTACTACAAAATTAATGCTTTCAGAATTGGCTGGTCTAAAATGTTGTCGTCAGGCAATAGATTACCTTAAAAGGTGAAGACATTATGGGGTTCAGCGAACGACAGAGATCCGCTATCAGATTCTGTACAGTCTGATCCTAGATCTGGATCGTCAGCTTGTTTAGGCAAGCCCATTTAACACAAAATAATCTATCTGCCTAACTATAATTTGTATTCATAAAATGTTTCGAAAAATGTAAAAAAAAAAAACCAGTCTGCTTCAAAATGAAAAAGAAATATACACCAGGTGATGACGCATTTAACTCTTTACCAAACGACAACATTTTAGACTCTTCCAAATTCAGAGTATCTGCAGACGACAGATCTAAACGTTGTACAAATAAACTAAAGTTCTTTGATTGCGTAGCAAACTTTGTGAGAATAGAAGAAAATGCTGGCCTTCTTCTTCCAGCACAATATTTTCTAAAGGCCTCTCCTCAGGAGTGTGTGTTTACAAATAGTTCTGGTGTTTTTTCTTTATCCCTCAATTTTCTCTCCTAATATCTTAGAAAGCAGTTCTCCCTGTGGTGTATCCATTTCGTGCCAAAGACAAAAACTTGAAAAAAAAAAAAGATTTCAATCATCAAATTCATCTTAGATTATCACAGTTCATTTATGACGTTATCGTTACAATTTTCTATTAAATCTTGACACGTTACTGACAATAATTTCTCAAGTAGATGTTTTATTTTTCTGATTTACGATATATAGGTGGGGGGTTTGGCATATTATTCAAAAAACGTAAAGTACGTTTTTTGACCGACATACTTCTCCATGTCACTCTTTCTGCACTCAGCAGTATTTTTGGTTGCTTTGGCAGTTTAACAGTTTCAATTAGAAGGTTTTGAAAGTATAGTTAGAAAAGAAGAAAATATTGGAAAATACATACACGTATACATAAATTTCATCATCATTGTGTTGAAACTTTTCCGTACAAAATTTCATCCTATAACCCTTCCACGCACAACCCCCAATTTCAATGACTTTGAGAAAAAAAGGCTTTGAAAACATTGAACGAGAAGGAGAAAAAAAATCCCCTCACCAGCATTTTCTTCTTCCCCCACAGTATTTTCTACCCTATTAAAGACAAATCTTATACATTGAGCATAATGTTTTTAGTCGTCTTCAAATGCTTTGAATTTGGACAACGCTTTAATTTTGTCGCCTGGTAAAGTATTAAAATTTTAGTGCTTAGAACGCCGATTGAACCCATCGGAGTGTCCCAATCTAGAAAGAATATCCAAACTATTTCGTATGTATAATTGCAGAATGTTTCAACAACGCGGCCAAGTGAAGACTGCAGTCTGACCTTACAGTCTATACAATCTGATCCTGATATATACCACCTACAAAGACAGCAACACTTGTGAAAGGCGTTTGGGAATTGAAAGGGGAAGGAGAATTTAGTTGTTGCTAGGGTACCTTGTAAATCTTTTTCAAGTCGTGTAGACACCTCTTCCATCGTATCTATGGATCCTTTGTCTTCCGGGATCCGATGGTCCTCGACCCACTGCCCACAAGCGAACTCGTAAAAATTGTCACAAGGGTCTACCTCGGTTTTCATGGAGCCCAAAAGGCGGGAAGCTGGAAAAATTAAGTTAAGTGAGCAAAATATCCTACGAATACACAAGTCCTAATTTATTGATTTGCTATTCTGATGTAATATTAATGATGGATGTAAAGTTTAATCCTATATTTGCGATAACATTGTAGCGTCTTTACTAACACTTTGACAAGTGGCAGAACTGACACTTTTCTGTCCAGAAACGAATCGAATGGTTTCATTAAGTTCCATTTTTTGATTGTTGAATTGTGAAAAAAGGAGAAATTGTCCAAAATGTAAACGGTATCAATATTGGAGAGATTTAAATAAAGCTCACCTGTTTTTATGCAGTGTTGTTCTTGGCATATTTCGTGTCTATTTGATGTTTCTGAAATGAAAAATTCGCAGTTTACTTAACTCCAACTTACTAAAAGGGCCACTCCCAAGCCTTCATAATTCATATTTTTTTTAGTCGTCTTCTAATGCTTTGAATTTGGACAACGCTTAAATTTTGTCGATTGTTAAGTATTAAAATGTTAGTGCTTAGAACCCATCGAAGCGTAATTTTTTAGTCGTCTTGAAATGCTTTGAATTTTGACAACGCTTAAATATTGTCGCCTGGTAAAGTATTAAAATATTAGTGCTTAGAACGCCGATTGAACCCATCGGAGTGTCCCAATCTAGAAAGAATATCCAAATTATTGCAAATGTATGATTGCAGAATGTCTCAACAAGGCGGCCAAGTGCAGATTGAAGTCTGACCTTACAGTCTGTCCAGTCGGATCCTCATATATACCATCTGCGAAGACAACAACACTTGTGAAAGGCTTGGGAGTTGAAAAGGGATTTTATGTTTCACTTAAATTAACTTAAGTGCACTTTTGATGTTTGGAGTCTTGTCTTAAAAACTATACAAAGTTTTTACTTTGAACTTGTCACATCTGTCAACCTCCATTTGCAAATGCAGGAAAAAAAGTTTCACCTAGATTTTGACCGTGCAACACCACTGTTGTATGCCCTTGTTTTTGTAATAAGGTGTCATGGAAAAAGGGGGCTTCATGTTATATTTCATTCCATTTCTTGTGAAGGTAACTCCTCCCACATTTCTTGACGGAATTGCATAGAATTTTGACAGACTATTTCTCATCATGTGACTTATTACATACTGTCAACATTTTGCGATTTGTAGCTGCGTTATGAAAAAAGGGGGCTTCATGTTTTATTTCATTTTATTTCTTGTGAATGCAACTCGTCCCATATTTCTTGACAGAATTTAATAGATTTTTCACAGAATATTTCTCATCATCTGACCTATCGTATATTCTCATGTTATATTTCATTCCATTTCTTGTGAAGGTAACTCCTCCCACATTTCTTGACGGAATTGCATAGAATTTTGACAGACTATTTCTCATCATGTGACTTATTACATACTGTCAACATTTTGCGATTTGTAGCTGCGTTATGAAAAAAGGGGGCTTCATGTTTTATTTCATTCTGTTTCTTGTGAAGGCAACTCCTCCCACATATCTTGGCAGATATGGATGGAATTTGTACATTATCACATGACCTAACGCAACGCCTTCCACATTTCTTGGCAGATTTGGATGGAATTTTGGATGATATTTTCACAGATTATATTACCTAGCGCATGTTGTCAGGGTTTTGCAATTTATCGCTGTATCATGGAAAAAGGGGGCTTCATGTCAAATTTAATTTTTTATCAATATATCTATAACTTTTGCACATACTTTCATACAACTTCATATCTTTATTGGTTGATCAAAGCCAGTGACCAATGAGTCAATTGTGCATTCGTCTCTCCATGCATCAGTCTGTTCGTAAACCTTTTAGATCACAAGTAATACCATATATCCATTCAGCTACCCAGGCACAGATGCTACAAATTTCAACACTTTAGTCTCTGGCTACTTGTTTGAAATAGCAGCAGTGTGGCGGCTTATATTGTGAGAGGGATATATATATATATATATATATATATATATATATATATATATATATATATATGGAAAAATCAACTGGTTCCGGCTCAAGGATATTACATAAAAAAGAAACATAACATCACATGGGAGTATATATCAGTAACATTTATTGCCAACCGGTTTCGCTTTCGCTCATCAGGGCAACAATTATTGTTGCCCTGATGAGCGAAAGCGAAACCGGTTGGCAATAAATGTTACTGATATATACTCCCATGTGATGTTATTTTTCTTTTTTATATATATATATATATATATATATATATATATAATGACATGTCATGGAAAAAGGGGGTTTTATGTATATTTCCACGTTCTGCAAAAAATGTATTTAATGAATAATCTTATTATGGACCTCTTATATATTTTTTTATGTAATGAAATGCTGTGCGATGGAACAAGGGAGCTTAATGTATAATTTCAGCATGGACCAATAACAAAAAGGCCACATGTACATGCAAAACACAATGCCTCTTATATGTTTGTATCAAAAAAGGTCTTTTTTAGGCAGGGGATATCATTTCAACGAAATTGCTTGTTTTTTTTACTTTTTTCAGTCCTATGTGTGTTTACAGTCCTAAATACAATACTAGCAAAACAACTCAAATTGTCGGATCAAATTAATACTTATGATTAGTAATAATTAGCAGTAGATAAGCAGCACTGCTGGTAGAAAAACTTTGACTCCAATGCCTTTGCGTACTCTACTAATTAGTTACATATTACATGAGATAAAGGATAGCTTTTATTACATTCAAATTACATGAGATAAAGGATAACTTTTATTACATTCAAATCAAGCCTTAAACCTGTTTAACAAATCCGCTTTTCGGGACTTTCAGTCCTTTGATTTTTCAAAAAGAACGATCATGAGAATGAATGGTTTTCAAAACAATGTGAAGAAAAAAGAGAGAAAATGGTGGTAACCAGTATTTTCTTCTGTTCTCAAAATATTTTCTTCCCTTTCAAAAGATGAATCCTATTGGTTAAACCTTATTTAACTCTTAGGCGCTAAGCGTAACTCCGTAACCTTTGTGGATAGTGTAGATCAAGATCAGACTGCACAAAATGCCAGTCTGATCTTCGATCTACACTTCCGATATGGAGATATCTAACCTTCAAAATACTATTTTAATAGCAACATTGGGGTTTCTTAATACCCGCCTTGGCAGGCTAAGGGTAGATGTACCGTCTGCAAATACTTTTAAGTTTTGACGAGTTACATATTTTGTCGTTTGGAGAAGAGTTAACCAAAAAAAGAGGGACCGTCATTTTTGTTGATGAAGAGAAAAAAGTAAACCTAAAAAATAGAAAAGTGGAGTATAATAGGACACTACAGGGGTCCATACTTACCTGTGTTTCTTTCTTTATCCCTGTTCTGTTGTATAGACTGTCCCAACAACACAGCCAGTATCACAATCAGTATGACAAGAATGATGACAGCGATACCGAGTACAATGGCTAAAGGCCGGGAAATCTTCTTAAACCAACTCTCCCTGGAAGTAGAAGAGTAATAATAGGCATAACACTTTGTGAAAAGGGGGCTTAATGCATCTACAAAAAGTACCAATCCATGTTAGCCTGTTATCAATCAATGTTAGTCAACGTTTTGCATGGTGATCTTGTTCGAAACTCTTTTTTTGCGTTTGATGATTTTTCAGCATGCAGAAAGACCAGTATACCGCATGGTTCAGTTGTTTACAAAGTGGATTGTGTAGTTCTATGGTAACGTCATGCATTGGTTGATATAGTGAATCATGTAACTTTTTTTTTCCAGGGAATGTCTCCTTTTTTTTTTGTTCTGAAAATTTTGACGACGATGAGAAAGAAGCTTGTAGAAAACATTGTGGGAAAAGGAGAAAATGCTGATAACCAGCATTTTCTCCTTTTCCCACAATGTTTTCTACCCCTCACAAACCAAATCTCAAATTTTCAGTCACTTTTGTTTTGTCGTCTGCAAATGCTTTCGATTTGGACAAATTTTGTCGTTGGTAATGAGTTAATTGATTTCGACAGCATAAACAGACGTATACACAACAACAAAGCAATGCATTTTTCTTGATTTTGTCTCCAATGAGAACCGGCCCGACTTTCTATTCACAGATTCTTCCACGTCACATTTGATACACTGTCGATTTTATCTACAGCAACAATTTGTCGTCAAGACGAATCATTTCTTTCATACAACACAATAATTTATCCCGACAGGTCAGCCACAGGGTCGCCACATTTGATCCCCAAGTTGTCGGAGGTTTTTGTGAAGTCTGGGACTTTTCTGACAGGTTGTTTTTTAACCCATTATCAAACAATTCCGTTTTGGAACTCTGCCAAGAGTGACTCAAGGATATTTTTGCGGACTGTGTCGATCAAAATCAGACTGTACAGTAAGTTTTGTGCAGTCTTTGATCTTGATCTACATTGTTCGAAAAGTGTCAGTGAGTCTTACACAGCGGCCTAAAGGATCAGTGCTTTTTTTCTCTCTCAGAGATCAATTTATGCTGAAAACTTAGTTTAGAAAGCTTGAAAATAACTATAGAATAACAGAGCTACATGTAAGAGGGAATAATGGCATTCTAAATCCATTATTTCTCTTCCAAACCCTATGTTAAGGGTACTCATTAGAATCGTCTCGATGAGACGATTCTAATGAGTACCCAAAACATAGGGTTTAGTAGAGAATAATTAATATTCTAAATTATGAAATCAAATTCACTTCCTCCTATCTAGAGCTCTGGTATAATTGTTTGCCTTAGATGAACCATGAACAATGCTAGGTGAATGAAATAGCAATTAGCAGCAAAGTCCACTGAATAATAAACTCAAGGATAATGTTTACAGAATTACATCTCTGTTAAAACAAAATGGTGGACAATGTTGATCCAAGATCAGACTCCGCGTTCTGTTCAGTCTGATCATGATCTTAAACCCTTGTGCATGCAAAAAGGCATTCTGATCTACACCTATCTTATCTACGAAATCAAACAACAACAGCTGTATTGTACTCGAAGGGTGAACAATATGATTTTGTTACAACGTGCCACACTAACCTACATTAAAAGTTTATCTAACCGTGGCAGATGGAATAAATCAGTTCGTCGCCTTCGGAGGTCTTGGGAAATAACAGACATTCTCAAATCTCGTTACAACAACATTAACTTCTTCAACAATCACATAATTCCCTCATTGCCCATGGCTACTTAACTTTAAACCGAGGGACAAAGTTACAGACTCGTTCGTTTTGACAGAATTATGCAGAGCAAGGGCATCAAATGGGGTTTAGAACCATCACATGCCCCAAGTCAAGATTTCAGTATAAGATACCTAGGTGTGACGCACTGCCCTTTTGCAAACAGTGTAAATCAAGATGAGACTGCACAGAAAGTAAGTCTGATCTTATTCTGCTCTTTCCGATACAGTGAAATTTATTCATCGAATAGCACGGCGGGGAATCACCTGACACAACAACAATGGCGGACATTTAAAGAAATTCCACTGCTTAAGGTAAGAAAATCTTCAATAATTCTGTCAGTACGTGACCGATTTGAATTTTGGTTTGAAGCAGAGAAGGTGAAAAAACACCAGGGATTTGCTATATGATGTAGATCTTTTAAACAACACCTGATAAAAAATTATTGACGGGCAAACATTTTTTACTCTGGATAACGTTCACTTCGAAAATAAATAAAACACACAAACAGGCCACTTTTCTTGTTTTAGTGCATTTCTTGTGTTCCCGTATGCATAAAATGTGGAGAGCATGAATGAAAAGTCTTGTCAGTATCAATATTCTTTATTAGAATAGGATTTTCTAGGTAAACAACGTAATTTTCAAAAATTCTTTTATGATAACGTTCACGTTATTAGCAGCATTTCATATAAAACTAGTTCTAAATAGTTTTTTCGTGAATACTGGTGTGATTTGAAAGGAGAGAGAGAGACAGAGAGAGGGTGGGGGTAAATCAAATATGCCGTATAATTTGCAGAATCATATAAAATGCAAAATTGATTTAGGTAACCAGATATAAATTAATAGTGGTAAAATTGATTGGTATAATACGTTTCAAATATTCATTGATCCCTCTTAGGACAGACCATCGCTCATACGTATTTACAAAAATCTACGACAGTAACTGGAACATGAAAGAATGTTGGGAAAAGAACGTCCAGACTTGGACTATTTCACATTGCATTTTTACATTCTCGCATGACTTGTAAAGGCCTACCATGAAAACAAAAACTTATGTGAAAACTTAAGTGTTTTAAAAGATTTAGGCCTTCACGCATGACACTTTAGGTACACTTTCATCTCTTCTGAGATATGAAAAGAAGAAACATCCTAAGAAAGAAGCCAGTGTTTTCTACACGCAATTGCTCGTTTTTTAATGGAGTTTTACAGGAGCCGTTTTTTCGGGGAAGTAATGTGTTTTCTGTGGTAATATGTGAACTAAATTACGTCTGGGAATCACGTGAAACTGTTCTCGTTATCGACTCTGCTCTACAGGTCATGTCATTTTCACATTTTCACAACTTTACCCTTTTAGCACTATAGGCGAAAACTGGCGCTTTTGCGGACAGCAGAGATCAAGATCAGACTGCACAGAACGTGTATCGGATACGTGCAGTCTGATCTTGGATCTCTACAGTCTGCTTGTAAGAAGAAGCCTATAATATCAAAAACTTTCTTTTAAATGAATTATCTTTACAGCCGTCGAAAGAAGCCGAGTTTATATATTTAATGCTGAAAGAGTTAATCCTTTCCCAAACGATAAATTTTGGACCCTTCCAAACCAAAAGAGTTTGCAGACGACAATTTTAGATTTGGAGAAAATGGCAGAAAGTTCTCAAAAAGGGTAGAAAATACTGGGGGAAAAGGAGAAATTGCTCGTTACGAGCAATTTCTCCTTTTCCCTCAGTGTTTTCAAAAGACTTTCACTGCAGACACGTAAAAACCAGTGCTTCTTTGGGAAAGGGTTAAACTGTGTGGTGCATAGCTTTTTAACTATCATATCAAAATGTTGTGCATTACTTTAACTCTTTAACTACAAAATTTTAGACTTGTCCAAATGGAAAGCATTTGCAGACGACAATTTAGATGATTCTTTTTTTTTTCTTTAATAGAAAAGAAAACATTGTGGGAAAAGGAAAAAACTGTTTGATACCAGCATTTTCTCCTTTTCTCACAATGTTTCCAAAATATTTCTTCCTCGGGGTAGTTAAAACCCGAGATTGTGTGGGAAAGGACCAACCCCTATCCTGCTTCATAAAATAAAAGAAACTTTCATGCTGATAATATAAAATCCAAGTATTGCTCCTTAAAAGGAATTTTTGGAGGAAAGATATCTCCTTCTCGGACACTGTAGATCCAGGATCAGACTGCACATTCTGTGCAGTCTGATCTTAATCTACACTGTCCACAAAAGTCTATAAGTCGCGTTTAGAAGTCAATGGGTTAAGGTTTCTTTTTTTCCCGTCTTAACTCATTACCAAACGACAAAAAATTTAGGTTTGTCCAAATGGAAAGTATTTGCAGATGACAAAATAAAAGTCACTGAAAATTTGAAATTTGTCTTTGGATGGGTAGAAAACATTGTGGGAAAAGGAGAAAATGCTGGTTACCAGCATTTTCTCCTTTTCTCACAATGTTTTCTAAAGGCTTCTTTCTCAGAGGCGTCAAAAGTAGGGATTGTGTGGTAATGAGTTAACCGAAAATTGCCTAGACACTGAATGGAAATTTCCAGCCATCAACAGACAAGAATAAAATCCAAAAAGGCCGATTTCAAAGATCTCTGCGCCGGGGAAAAATGTACGGTGCAGACTGTGTAGTTTTGTGATATTTATCTACGCTCTCAGCAACAGGGGATTAAAACTCCCTTAGGAGTCCAACAAGGGGCTTATCGATAATTCTATGCCTGAAATATTTTTTTTAATGCGATAGAAAGGAGTGTGGATCAAGATTAGATTAAAATTGACAACACTTTCCAAGAGTACATTTCCGGTGGCAGTATCCGGGTCACTGTTATACAGTCTGTCTGTCTGTCTCTCACGTAAAACTAACTAGTTTTGAGCCCCATTTTGTGTCAGATGATATTACACGGGTACCACCAGTTAATATACCGATTTTCATGTTATTGTTGCCTGGGTAAATTGCGCGTGCCTCACAACCAGATGGAAATATGACGTCATTTACTTTACATTTCTTGCGCTTGACGTAATACTGTAATACGTTGCTATGCGGGAGGGGTACGCCACGGGGAATAACGTAAAAGAACTGTACTGGATTTTGATAAAGTTCCTCTCAGAAAGGGTTAAAAACATGAAATAAATAGAATATTTCTGGGGTTTTATTTCGGTGAAAGATCGAAATCTATTTCATCTCGTGAACACTGTCGATAATGTTTTTACCGATGGTGTTCACTCGACGACATAAATTTCGATCTTTCACCGAAAAAACCAAATATCCTCTATATGTACATTGCATCTTAAACTCTTAGTACGTCATAAACTGTCACAAACAAATATAAATATGTAGCAAACAGCAGGCAATAAATGTCATTTATGAGTCGCTAGCACAGCACTTGATGACTTTCTGTACATTGACAAAGGTAACAAGAGGTCCTCTGTAGACACGATAGACTTACCCTTTATCAAACAATCCTTGGTTTTTACGACCCTGAGATAGAAGCCTTTTGAAAACATTGTTGGAAAAGGAGAAAATGCTGGTAACCAGCATTTTCTCCTTTTCCCACAATATTTTCTACCCTGGCTGAAACAAATTTCAGTTTGTGAATGACATTTATTTTGTCGTCTGCGAAAGCTTTGCATTTGGGCAAGTCTAAAATTTTGTAGTTTGGTGAAGGGTTAATGCTAGATAGCACAAGACCATTGTGGTCAATGCTGGTTCATTTACCATTCTAGCATGTGTTATCTAATTCTAAATTTGAAAGTAACACAGTTTTTGACTGCATAAAGTATTTGAGCCATGGGGTAATTTCTTTACGTAGAACAATGAGCAGGGTCATTTTGTAAGGGGGGGGGGGGGTCATTTCTCTGCATTACACCGGAATAAAGTGATTGTGTTAATTTCTAAAGCTACAATAGCGCCAGAAAGTAAAAAAAGTATGAGTTAAAATGCATTTAGATTTAAATCATACCGTTTGAAAGTATGGATATGAATAGAATATGACAATCTTTTATTGTACGGTCAGTCCATGTTTTAGTGTGCCTTGCGGAGAAACTAATTTTAAAAGTAGGTTAAAACCTGCCAGACCACCCCGTCTTTTGTTTACTATTTGCCTGATTTTGAAATGCAAATTATTTTTCTGCCAATGACTAATATTTGGACTGGCTACACAATGACAGATTGTAATCTGTAAAATAATTTAACGAGTATGATTTACATTTAAATGCATTGAAACACCTGCAATGATTGATTGATTGATCGATAGATCGATTGATCGATTTTTTTGATTGATTGATTGATCGATTGATCGATTGATTGATTGATTGGCCGCTATTGGACCTTAAATGCGGGGTTTTTATTGCACTTTTAAGTTTTTTCTATTTTTCTAGGCGGAGTAAACTTATGTGCATAAGTGCACTTACCTGGGAACGCCCCTGTTAGTGGATTTATTTGGCACTGAGTTACCCTGTTCTCTTTTATCACATAATCCCGAGTTTTAACGACCATCGAGAGGAATGCGTATGAAAACATCATAGAAAATGGGAAAATGAGTATTTTCTTCTTTTTCCTAGCATGAGTTCGGGCGATAATAATTTGTCATTTACTACTAATCACTTTCTTCTCTCAAGGTCTGTACCGATCTGGGGAAAAACTGTTGACCGGTTCCATACCGTCGGTTTTGACAAAGGCACGTCTTATATGAAAGGAAGAAAAGATCTGACTTGAATCTAAGCCTGAGTCGATACTTTTTGAAGCTGCATTAAACCCCCTTATCACATATCATGGCTGATGTAATTTGTCATTTGCAAACACTTCAGTTTTAGGTTACAGCTTACATTTCATTGTGTAGTAAACAATCGAGAGGTGAGTCCTCTGACGGATAAGAAAAGTAAGTGGGAACAGATGATTAGTTGGGATTTTATCATGCCCAATCCTTTCGGCGCCATATAGGTGAAAACAGTCCTATATGCGGACGGCAAAGATCAAGATCAGACTACACAGAACGTGCAGTCTGATATTTGATCTATTCCGTCCGCTTTTGTTGTGCAGCCCATACAATGAACCTCTTTTTAAGTTTCAATGGGTTGTAATATAGCTGCCAAAAGAGGTTGGGTCTATTTATTATGTGCTGAAGGAGTTAATACTATGAGGTTATTTAACATGCTTGGGTACAACACTGAATTCTATTGGATGAGTTCACTTCAGAACTAGTCTTTATTTCATGCTTTCCGGTAGGATATCGAGAAATGGCAGTGAAAATATTTTTCGATCTTACACTGGTACCACCAGTGAAAATACCGATTTTCACGTTCTTGTTGCCTAGGTAAATTGCGCGTGCCTAACAACCAGACGGGAAATATGACGTCATATACCTTACATTTCACGCGCTTGACGTACCGTTGCTATGCGGGAGGGGTACGCCACGGGGAATAAGGGAAAAGAACTGTACTGAATTTTGATAAAGCTCCTCCCAGAAAGGGTTAAAAGCATAAAATAAATAGAATATTTGTTTTTTTCGGTGAAAGATCGAAATTTATTTCATCTCGTGAACACCATCGGTAATATTTTCACTCGTGGCTGCGCCACTCGTGAAAATATTACCGATGGTGTCCACTCGATGAAATAAATTTCGATCTTACACCGAAAAAAACAAATATCCTCTATATATTTTGGACGAGGCGACAAATTGGCTTATCTTATGAAGAACCATGTTTGCTCACTTGCAAAATTTATTGTTAATGCATTTGAAAAGCGAAGAAAATCAACCTACTGCTAACATATATATATATAAGTCTATAATTTTGCTTTAAAAATTTGACCATTTATCCAGCATGTGAGTTAATATCGTAAACATTCCAAAAACTGAAAGTGAATTATAGGCCCATCTGGCCGGGTGTATGTTTGTTATAAATTTTGTCAACTTTTTTCTTTTTGTATGTTACTATGTACACATGTCACTATAATAAACAATTTACTACTACTACTACTATAGAGTGGTTCTGGAGTGTAAGACAGTGTTTTAACAACCTTAGTCACATCAAGGCGGTTAGGGCATCTACGCATGTGTATCCAGGTTTTCTCACAACACTACTGACACAACTTTCTTTCCAAGCCACTTATACTACTTTTCTCACATGCATCAGAGATGAGAGGCTAAAAACCGCCAATAAGAAATTTTGTCTCAACCCAGTATCAAATTCACAACCACTGGGTCACATGTCAGATGTTTTATTATATAACACTTACCCAAAATTGTTTCAAAAAGGGTTACGGAAAGTCGTAAGACATCATTAAGTTATCAAGTTTGTTACGGTTCAAAAGTGCCACCTGTGGATTCCAGTACTTTACTGCTAATCAGCATCAAGTCTGTTTTGACTTATCCATTTACCCTTTACCAAACAACAACATTTTAGACTGCTCCAAACTAAAAAAAAAAACATGTAGTAAAGTATTGTGGGAAAAAAGAGAAAATGCTGGTTACTAGCATTTTCTCCTTTCCCCACGATATTTTCAAAAGGCTTCTACCTCAGGGTCGTAAAAATCAGGGATCGTTTTGTAAAGAGTTAAATGGCCTTTTACACCCTGAATTTGCAGCCAATGTAGATCAAGATCAGACACTACAAAACGTGCAGTCTCATCTCTAACCTACAAAGTCTGATTTTTAAAACATGCCTCCCAACAGGAACCTGAGCGGTGCAGTGAGTTAGATTTTATTTCTAGACGGAATATCGTCGGTTTACTTCGAAAACCTCGTAACTTTAGCTTGTTCCAAGTTATAGTTATGAGGTTTTTGAAGTCAACTAATGATATATATCTCTTTTAGATATTTTTAGCGCTATTACGGGTTACTTGTATGACGCAGCCAGATGTCTTAGCTGTCATTCTTTTCAATTAATGTTTACAACATTCCCTAAAGGCGAGGGATATTTGTCCGCAAGGACGGTGGCTTCCCGAGGACTTTTGCCTCTTGGACAAATGCCCGCGGACTGAAGTTGGGAAAGGGACAGTTTTTTCCCCCTTTTTCTCAATTTCGAAAAACATAATTTATCGTTATTTACATAATTATTTATGTCAGCACATAAGGGTACTGAATGCTACAAACAGACATTTGACCATTATTTCTACGTTTTTTAAACCAGATTTTTTGTTCCTTCCCATAATGTTTCAAAACCTTTATCGTATCAAGCGCACGAGATCATGGGTTTGTTCAGTTGATTGATTTATTGTATGGTGTTTAACGCAGCATTATGCTGTTTTAAACGTCATTTTCAGTCATATTGAGGCAGCCAGTGCACCTATCA
Source organism: Tridacna crocea (assembly GCA_943736015.1). Classification (NCBI taxonomy): domain Eukaryota; kingdom Metazoa; phylum Mollusca; class Bivalvia; order Cardiida; family Cardiidae; genus Tridacna; species Tridacna crocea. The sequence continues at coordinate 18,216,465 of OX031072.1, forward strand.
ATGATCTCTCTTGGATTCTTTTACCAGTACTCCGCACAATATTCTTTCCGAGCCACTGGGTGCTTTCCCACTTAACCATCGTCGAAACAATGGTCAGCTGTGAGAGAAGAATGAATCGTGTCCCAATGGCTATGATCAATCTTCGAAAAGAGATTGGCCAAGCCAGAGATCCAACCCGTGACCTCTTGTTCTCAGGTCTTGCGTGCTACCGACTGAGATACTGGGATTAAGCAGGTTGTTCAGTTTAGGAATAAATCTGGTACTATTCAAAACAAGCGCAAAGGGCTATTTTTAAAAAAAAAAAATCATATCTAAGGTAAAGTTAAATGATTTTTTTACCCGAAAAATATGAAATACCCATTGTAAAATATTATCGATTAAGTATTCACTGCTTCTTACATTTACATGCTCCTTTTCCCACTATGGTTTTGGCCCAAAAAAAAAAGGAATCTGCGTCAGGAATACAATAATCGTCGTGTTGGTACAGTGCTGGGGTAAATCTCCGAAAAGCATGCATAATCAATATAAATCTTCTGCAGCATGCGATTTCAATATAATTTTCGTTATGTTAAGACGTTCTTAATTTAACCAAGCTCTGGCACCAGAAGGCTTAATACATCTCCGTGTTGCATTATGTAACCGGATGATTGGTCCCGGGTTTTATTGTTTCAGTTCCAATTTGAAATTCACCGGGAACATGCTCACGTGACTTCTCTTGTTTCATTGCCGATAGAAGGAAAAGAAATTATTGTACTTTTGTGGTGTTAAAACTTTATATTGTCTTGGTTTGTAGCCATGTTTTGTCAGCTGAAACGGTCTAGAAATGTTTGTCTGACTGTCTTTTGTTTTCTGTCCTTATTTCGCGATTTTGACACGGTTTGTTATGTTTGCCATTGGTTTTCGCGCCCGATGTCGATGATTGTCAGTCTGATCCGAAACCTGTCGTAACTAACCAATTCTTGCATGATTTTAATTCAATCACCTTTTATTGCAGACTAACATGAATGGATGGCTTGTGGCGGCTGAGTGTGTTATGGATGGCTGTTAATTCCACAAATTGGTAAATGAATGTCGGCCTACTTGTCCTGAGTTTAAGATATTTTTCAAAAAAATTTATTGTATAAATATGTACTGAGTTAAGAACAGGACCAAGGTATTTTTTCCAAATTTTTATTTCAGACTACTACTTTCTATTTCACCTGTACATTGTCCACTTGTCGCCAATGATTGATTATCAGTGAGTAAAGAAGTAAAGAATATTCTAGAGTATCTGTTGTTGTATTCTGGACCAAAAATTCCATCCCTTCAATCTGCCCTCTACAGCCGTACTTTACTATATAAGTATCGAAGGAGACCTAGGTTATACATTATACCGAGCAAATCATCACATTATCATGAATACATACAGTTTGTTTTATCCCATAACTGACAATATCTGAAGGTGGAATGGTCCTTGAACATGCAAAAATTTTACCAAAAGCAAAACAAAAAGTTTCGACCCATGTCAGCCTGCGCGGACTGCGCAGGCTGACATGGGTCGATACTTTTTGCAAATGCGTTAAGCCCCCTTTTTACAGAGCAAAGCTCATCTCGTGTAGCATGCGATTTGGATATAATTCTTCGCCATGTTAAGACAGTCATATATTTGTATGTCAGCTATGATTATATAAAGCGTATGAACACGTGGCCCAGTATTTGACAGAACAAATTATACACTAATAGTAGCTGATTTGATGTTATGGCCCTTTCCTCTACCAATCGACATTTTTTTTCAGCCTGATCTAAATTGAATGGGTCTGCAGACCACAAACTAAGGAGCTGAAATCCCTCTTTAGAAGGATAGAAAGCTTTGTGAGAAAAGAAGAAGATACTGGTTAACGCAATGTATTTAAAAGCCTTCTCTGTTAGGATCGCTAAAACTAGGGCGGTCCAAAATTTATGATTAAATGTTTGTTACTCACTGAAAGAAAATTCAAATTAAAAACCAGATAAATGGCCAACGATAAAAACAATACTGACCTGGCAAGGTTTTACCTAGGTCCAAAATTTATGATTAAATGTTTGTTACTCACTGAAAGAAAATTCAAATTAAAAACCAGATAAATGGCCAACGATAAAAACAATACTGACCTGGCAAGGTTTTACCTAGGTGTAAATTTCATTTTTTTGGACCTGCCACACAAAAACAGAGTGTCGTCATTGCAATGACTTCCATTCTTATAAATTTCATGATGAAAATTTAGATGCATTTCCACGCCCGTATTGTTCCTTTTCGGCGGCCACTGTCACTTTAATAGTGCATTAATGTTCTAAGTGCAGACGTCTAATTTCGCCTGCCAGTATACTTATTTTGTGGGGGGAAAAAAGGAGAATTGGGGTATTATTTAGGAATGTTGGCTCATTTACCACAAGACTTTTGAGCCACGCTCTATGAAAAAGGGGATTTAAGAATCTGCAAAAAGTACCGACCCTGGTCACAGGCTGACATGGGTCGAAACTTTTTTTACAATTTGCAAATATCACACATGTCTAAGGACGATTCTATCTCCTTATCCAGTCAATTGTCTGGCTAAATTAATTCCATGGATCCATGATTACGGGATTACTTTCTACGAACAATGATTATGAATATTCATTAAACCCTCTGTTGTCAGAACATGGCACATTTTCACGTGAAGAAGGTGACGTGCATGTTGCTGTATTCATATTTTGCATAGATGCTCAAGTTCGTAAAATGCCGATTTCTCTGAGGAAAGAACACATTATAATTAGCAATACTGCACGCAAGATTATCTGCATCTCAAAATTGGAGAAATTTGACCCTACATTAAACCGCCCATTATTCAAAGGACTCTGAAGAAGATGGCTTCTGAAATCATTGTAGGAAAGGAGGAGAAGAGCAGCTGGTAACCAGCATGTTCTCCTTTTCCAACAATATTTTCTACCCTTTAAACGTTTACCACACGGCAAAATTTTAGACCTAACCAAATTGAAAGCATGTCAAACTGACTAAAATGAGGAAAGTTTTCTTTGATAGTGCAGAAAACTTCAGGGAAAAAGGAGAAAATACTGGTGACGGCTTTTAACGAACCCCTCTGAAAACATTATGAGAAAAGGAGAAAATGCTGTTGACCAGCATTTTCTCCTTTTCTCATAATGTGTACAGAGGGGTTCTGCTTAATGGTCGTTAAAAGTCGTCATTTCGTGGTAAAGGGTTAAATGACAGAAACGGCTTTTTAAACATTTCGTGGAAAAAGGAAAAATGCTGGTAATCATCTTTTCCTCCTTTTCCCATAATGTTTTCTATCGTTTTAGTGACAGGTATGACGGATAAAAAAAAGTTGAAGAAAAAAGAGAGAATGCTACTAAGTAGCATTTCATCCTTTCCACAAAATGTTTTCTGTAGTCTCAAAGACAGAAATCATATTTTGGGCTAATCGTCGTCTTCTTATACTTTAACCCTTTACCACACAATGACGACTTTTAATACCCATGAAAACATTGTGGGACAAGGAGAAAGTGCTGGTTACCAGCATTTTCTCCATTTCCCACAATGTTTTCTACTCGACCAAAGAAAAAACATTTGACATGAACCACATTGAAACGGTCGTCTGCAAATGCTTTAACCCTTTCCCACACGACAAATTTTTGGACTAGACCAAATTGACAGCATTTGCAGATGACAATTCAACTCTTGCTGAAAAGATGATATCTGTTTATAGTAGGGTAGAAAACATTGTGGGAAAAGGAGAAAATGCTGGTTACCAGCATTTTCTCCTTTTCCCACAATGTTTTCAAAAAAGGCTACTATTCCAGACCCGTAAAAGGAAAGGGTTCAATTCGAACTGGTCTGAAATTTGTGTGGTAAAGGGTTAATTTGTTTGAGTCTAACATTTTGTCAGTGCATAATTAGAAACGTTTGTTTTGAACTCTCTTGGTACCAAAATAATCAAAACCCAACTGACCTCTTATTGACGGCCGAAAATATAATACAATGAACCTTAGAAAGATTTAATCTTAATCGTCTGACTGAAAAATAACGGACGGTATAGTTCTAAGATCAGACTGCACGTTCTGTGCAGTCTGATCTTGAAACTATACCGCCCGTAAAAAGTCAATATTTTCACCTCTTGTGCTGAGAGGGATAATTCAATGAAGCCTCGGTAATTAGAGAGACAAAACGCGTGTAATGATATTAACCATGAACTGCAAACTAAATTAAAATCAAATTCGAACCGATAGCAAGAATGGAAAAAATAAACCCTCTCAAACTGTAGTTTCAGCGTTTCTTTCGTCGAAAAAGTCCCATGCTGTGTATCGGACAGTACTATGGCTATAACACTGTACCAAACAATCCCTTGTCTTTATGACCCTGAGATAGAAGCCTTTTGAAAAAATTGTAGGAAAATGAGAAAATGCTGGTAACCAGCATTTTCTTATTTTCCTACGATGTTTTCTACCCTTTTGGAAACAAATTTTCAGTTTTTGAGTTACGTTTATTTTGTCGTCTGCGAATGCTTTCAATTTGGGCTAGTCTAGAATTTTGTCGTTTGGAAATAGGGTAAACCAGACCGCACGGTATATCCAGTTTGGTCTGTATATATACAATATCTGCAAAACGGTTTTGAACCACATCAGGGTTTTTTTTTGTTTTTTTTCGACCCAAATAACTGAAATTGCAATATTTATGTTTTTTATCATTTACCTTAAATTTTCAATTGAATTTATTCAATGGTTTAGGGTCAACCGACTTTTTATGCCTTAACAGCACATTATCAAGAGTTGAAGCGAATTTTAAACAGAGAGGTTAAGAAAACGAATTAAGATAGAAAATGCGGATGATTAACATTTCCCCTTTTCCAAAGATATTGTCTACCTATTTTAAGAACAAATACTGTCATTTTAAAAAGATTTGAATTCAATTCTTCAAACTCCCTCAAAATGGTCGTGTCTAAACTTTTGCCCTTTGGTAAAGTATTGATAGTTAACAATCATGGCGTCTAATACACAGGATCATGTTTTTGACAATTTTTGTCCTCGACTAATCTAATTGGCTGCAACACGCGAAAAGGGGCATTCGGCCATTTGCTTAGAGTGTCGTGTCTAATCAGCCTGCACAGTCAGCGCTGGCTAATCCGAAACGACACTTTCCATTTTTATATAATTATCTGTTTCACGCAAGTGTACTCTAATCTAATGTAATGTTATGTAAACTCATGTAGTCGGTAAACGCTGCGCATTGCGCAGGCTGACCCGGGACTTTACGTTACGCAAATGTCTGAATGCCATTTTTCGCGTGTCGCAAGCCAATTATAACAATAAGGTTTAAAATGGCAATGTTTTTCCGAAATGTCTCAGTATTGTGACAAACACCACCCTCTTTTAACCTAATCTATAAGAGAAATGTCCAAATCTATATTACCTGCCAAAAGCCACCCAGTTTCGATTTTCAGTATTTTTAACATAATTCTTAACTCATTACCAAATGACAATAGTCTATTGTAGACTTGTCCAAATTGAAAGCATTTACAGACGACATAATAAAAGTGACTGCATATTTGGAATTTGTTTTGTGAAGGGTAGAAAACATTGTGGGAAAAGGAGAAAATGCTGGTTACCAGCATTTTCTCCTGTTCCCACAATGTTTTCTACAGGCTTCTTTCTCAGGGGCGTCAAAAGTAGGGATCGTGTGGTAATGGGTTAACTCCAATGGGAAAAGCCGCTACTTTTTTCTTATTCTGTGATAATTTTTTATTCCATCTGGTACATAAAACGTTACAATCAGTGGATTGATATTAACCCTCATCTTGCAAATGGTGAAGTTTTTGAAGCGATAGTGAAAACCCATAGTTCGCTATTTCAAAAATATTTTGGGAGGGAGGAGGGACAATATGCCCATATCTGACAGTGTAGAATATAGATCACATTGCACGTTCTGTGCAGTCTGATCTTGATGTACACTGCTCGCAAAAGACCAGGGAGTAGCATGCTTAACCCTTTCCCATACGGCAAATTTTGGACCAGACCAAAGTGAAATCATTTTGCAGATGACAAATTAACAGTTGCTAAAAAGATGATTTTTCTATATGATAGGGTAGATATTTTTAAACATTGTGGGAAAAGGAGAAAACGCTGGTTACCAGCATTTTCTCCTTTACCCACAATGTTTCAAAAGGCTTCTATTCCTGGCCCGTAAAAACCAGGGATTGTTTGGGAAAGGGTTTGAGGGTTAAAGGTATGATAAAGTTGGGAACTCTTGATGCAGACAAGAATTTCACGTTCCACTGTAAGATGGAAATTTTAATAATGCACTGAATATATTGGACGAGTTTGATTGGACAATAAAATTGGCTATCGGGGTTCGTATTCTCTAATCATTCTTAACAACTTCCTTAATCTTACTCTGCAGAATTTTCTAAATTTGATTGTAACACATTCTCTGATTGACTTAACCCATTACTACACAATCCCTACTTTTGACGCCCCTGAGAAAGAAGCCTTTTGAAAACTCTGCGGGAAAAGGAGAAAATGCTGGTAACCAGCATTTTCTCCTTTTCCCACAGTGTTTTCTACCCTTCCCAGAACAAATTTCAATTTTTCAGTCACCTTTATTTTGTCGTCTGCAGATGCTTTCAATTTGGACTAGTCTAAAATTTTCTCGTGTGGTAAAGAGTTAACCATGTGGTTTTGATATGTTTGTGTCCAGTTGATGCAAGGACAAACTAACGACCCGAGCTCAATAATTATGTTGGTAACGCATCGAGTTTGAAACTAGGGCTCGCTGGTTATACTCCAAGTTCGGCAAAATTCTTTCTTGTAACTGATGATAACCACTTCTGCTTGATTCATTTTTTTCCTCACTTTTGTCAGTTGTATTGACGATACTATAATGGGAAAGCATCCAGTCTTTCATAAAGAATTATGCAGAGTTCTGATAAAAGTTATACAAGGAAAGCATGGGTACATACACTTGCCGCATTGATATAATTGAAATGATGTTGACAATGGAATAAAACATGAAATACACAATCTAGAAATCTATTTCAGCAAACGAAGAAAGGGAAAAACTCCACATTTTTCCGAGGGAAAACTTGTAATGCTCACTGACATAGATTGGATTTTAAATGTCAGAGCCGTCAAATACCAAGTGTAGAAACCTAGTAACATCATTTTTATCATATTTGTCACAATTTTACAAGCACACATTGTCAAACCAGATTAACCATTTCTCGGGTGATTCAGTCATTTTGGGATTTTTTTCGAGGATTTCGCCCTCTGCATGAAAGGTTGAAAGCTGTTCACGTTAGAGTGCTTTCTTATTTCTGGGTAATCCTTGCGCAATGGCGTAACTAGGAGTACAAAAATTAGTACATGGTCTGAATCGCGAGTGCACTATTATACCCTAAGACTGGTAACAAGCTGTAGTTATGAGATTTTAGAAGTAAATCGGCGATATATTTTTCTTTGTAACCGTACAAAAACTGTACGGATACAATTTGTAGAAAGTTTGAATTGGTAATTCCGTTTGTTATTCACTACGATCAGATATTACGTCACCGTGCTGATTTGCATACTTGTAAATGACACCTATAATTAATGGAATACTGGTAGCTAGACCTTTTATTTGTCCTTTAACCTTTAGCCAATCAGAAGTTCTGTTACTTTCACACTGACAAACAGATTTTGAACAATGTTTTTAAGAATGATTGGTGAATACAGGTCTAATGGCCGCCGGGATATAACTGAACTATAGTTAAAAAAAGGGAGTAACACAGTTTACAATCAATTAATCATTGATAGATGTTGTCACTGAAGCAGGTTTTTTGGTCTGTACATACTATGTAACTTGGAAAGAACCCAACAAATTAACTGATAAAAAAATGAACATAATTATCTCCTGTCTGAGTTTTGATCTGTTACACCATTAGCAAATAGCTTTATTGGCAAAACAACATAATTGATATTGTATGCAGAGTTATGAGTTCTGAATTTATTCATTCCCAGAAACCACCTGGGTGTCTCTCTTACCCAATTAAATGCTGAACTAATTTTTTCGGCGTAGCTTATTGCACTTGCATTTGACCTAGTTCCTGGTACTGATTAAGAATGAATATATGGTAATTTGCGATTGGTAAAAAAATGTGCACATGTTTATCCGGCGGGTCCCCGCTGCCATACTTTCTTGCAGATTTATGAACCCACTTGTTACAAACATTACTTACTATTACTAAACGATGTCTAGGGCGGCTTGAGTCTTACTATGGCAAATCAATGTAAAATAGAAAGATCCTATTCTTATTGAATTCGATAGTGAAAACTCAGATATTGCTATTTCAAAGTTATGTACTTGGGGAATAATATCTCCTTATCTGACAGTGTAGATTCAAGATCAGACTGCACGTTCTGTGCAGTCTGATCTTAATTGACACTGTCCTACACAATGTCAGTGAGTCCCGCTTAGCAGCGTAAAGGTTAATTCATTACCACATAATCAATACTTTTGACGCCCCTGAGAAAGAAGCTTTTAGAAAACATTGTGGGAAAAGGAGAAAATGCTGGTAACCAGCATTTTCTCCCTTTCCCACAATGTTTTCTACCCTTCACAAAACAAAATTCAAATTTTCAGTCACTTTTATTTTGTCGTCGATTTGGACAAACCTTAAATTTTGTCGTTTGGTAATGCGTTAAAGTGCTATATAAGTAAAATGAAATTTATAAGCCGATAGATAAACCCAATTTTCGCCATTTTAAATCCATTTTTAGAGAGGTGGCTCCCTCATTATTGGACAGTGTAGATTTAAGATCAGACTGCAGGTTCTGTGTTGTCTGATCTTGATCTAAACTTTCCGAAAGAGGTCTTTGAGTCGTGCGTAGCAGCCTCTGGTTTAACAATTCCACACATTTTAAAAACTGTGAAAACAGGATCATTTGAAAACATAGTGGGAAAAGGAGAAAATGCCGGTAACCACTCTCCTTTTCCCACAATGTTTTCCATCCTAGTACAGTCAAATTTTATCATATGCTCTCAATTTGGACAAGGAGGTGCTGGTAAACATTTTCCTCTATTACTCACAATGCTTTCTTTCTTCAAGATGGATTAAACTAGGAATGTGTGGCAATGCTTAAGACGCATACAAACAACGTCTGTGTTTGTGTAGTAACAGATACGAGATTATTCATAAAACAGTAGGAAAACATCTGATAATCCTTCCGCAACTTGATTGAGTTCATATTTTTCTCACATCTGCAGCTAACAACTGAATGAATACATTATGATGTAATGGGGATGCAGAAGGCCTGCAATGCAAGGGAAAAGTCTGTCTGTCTGTCTGTCTGTCTGTCTGTTCTTCTTCTTCTCCCTCCCCTCTCTGTCTGATTCTCTCTTTCTCTCTCTCTCTGTCAGTCTCTCTCTGTCTGTCTCGGTCTCTTCCTCTCTCTCTGTCTTTGTCTCTGTCTCTCTCTCAAGATTCTGCAGAAGTATGAATTGTGTGGTATGTAAAGCATTGATTAATTAATTGATTGATTGATTGATTGATTGATTGATTGATTGATGTGGACGCCACTTTCAACCCAATTTGAGTCATATCTCTGCAACAGCTCACATATTCAGGTATACTGGATTTCAGCTGCACTGGCCTATAGCTATATGCAGTTTCCTGCCAAAGGGCTCTCCAGAGAAAAGCCCGGAAAGTCGAACTAGGGGCCTTTAAAACAAATAAAACAAATAAAGCATTTTTTACAGATTACTGAAGACAAGTGTCAGATTGCCTATAGTGAACAATGCACATCAATGCAAGATCAGACCATTTGACAGAGTATCATTACTGATCGTATGAAACAAGCTCTACAAGTTTCAAAGATATGTGACCAATAATGTGGACTCTATCGAGAATACAAGACAAATTCAACAAAAAGCTACTTTTCCTAAATAGATAGCTCAATTTTCTTCATTTTTAATAAGCATCAATTGCTTGATGATACAAATAGTCTGTCCAAGTTTCAAAGAAAACAGTAAAGAAAAAAATGTAGACTTTATCTCGTCGACAAATACGTAACTTTTAAACTTTAAAGGGCTATTTTTCTCTAACAAATTGTCACCGTCACCCTTTTTTGTTAAGATATTCGAATAGGGCTCAAGCTATTAAAGAAATGAGGAAATGTTGTGAAATTTAAAAGAAAATTCGACCACAAATGCAGACTTTATCGTGTAAACCAGAAATGTAATTTTTCAACTGTAAATGGCTAAATTTCCCTTACTGATTTTTTTTTTTCGAAATCAGCAGGATTTAAGCTCTTTATGATGAAAACAAACTGCATGTTTCACTAAAATCCAACCACATATTGATTTTATCGCGTAATCAGGTAGAAGACTATCGGCCGGAGAGGCGGACGGACTGAAGGACGGACGGAAGACAGAATCCACGAAATGACATAATTTCTGCTGGCTTTAAGCCAGTAGAGCTTTACCCTTTACCTGACATGCCAATTTGAGGCCCTTCCATTTCAGCAGCAAATAAAGATATGAGGTCAAAAATATGGACAAATGAGAATACAAATATCTTATTGAGTGGAAAACATTGTGGGAAAAGGAGAAATTGCTCGTTACGAGCAATTTCTTCTTTTCCCACAATGTTTTCAAAAGTTGTCTGCTGTTGATCCGTCAAAATGAGTATCTATGGAGTAAAGGGTTAAAATAAACATTTTCATTTTCCAAGTTATTCATTCAGCATCATTCACCAAGCGGTGACAGGAAGTTCAATAGTGGACCTTTCACATTTTATATAATTTGTACAAATACAGAATGATTTGATTTCAGGTCACAATCCACAGTACAGCGTAAATCTACACTGAAAACGAAATAAAATGAACGATGATAGATCAGGACCGATTATTTTCAGACATGCAGACAGGTGGAAATCTACGTAATACACCATCTGCTCTTTTGTCCCTTTACCACAAAATCCCGGTTTTTAACTACTCTCAGGAAGATACCCTTTGAAAATATTGTGGAAAGATAAGAAAATAATACTGGTAATCAACATTTTCTCTTCCCCCCCTTCCCCCCCCCCCCGAACCCTCCCTATTTTTCCCTGTAAGGGATTTTTTTTTTAAATTGGGGCCCTCATTCATTTTCGGACTTCAGATGCTTTTAATCTTTTGCTACACAATCCCGATTTTGAGGAAGGAAGCGCCAATGAAAACCTGATGGAAAAAATGAAAAAAATGGGTAATCAACTGGCGATCAGCATTTTCTCCTTTTCTTACAATGTTTCTATCCTTTCAGTAATGAATCCCATCATATGGACCCATATGAACGCCAAAATAGAATTATTTAACTCTTTACCGAACGACAAAATTTTAGTCTGGTCCGAATTCAAAACCGTTTCCATACGACAAAATAAATGCGACTAAAAACTTGATTTTTTTTCTGTGAGTGTAGAAAATCTTGTGGGAAAAGGAGAAAATGCTGGCTACCAGCATTTTCTCCTTTTTCCACAATGTTTTCAAAAGGCTTCTTTTACAGGGTCGTGAAAACCAGATGTTGTTTGGGAAAGGGTTAAGATTTTGTCTATAACCATTTTTCTTCTGCAGTGCCACGGTCTTATTGAAAGAAATCCACACAAAGTTTGTATTTTAATATAGAAAAAAAAATGAAATACATAAGTAAGAGAACTTTACCTGAACAATATGTCCTCGGGACTTGCACCGTCTGGTACCTTCTGTTTATTAGGCATTTTTGTGGAGTTTTAAGTGTTTCCTATTTAAATCCAAACTAAATGCTTCTATCACAGCGACAAAGATACCACCATACACAGTTTTCCACTTGCCACAGTGTTTTTTCTTCTTCTGAATATTATTATTGTTGTAGAATGTATCGCCTGTCTAAACTGTACACTGCCTTCTGTGCCACATTATTTTTTTGTTTTTACCCTACAAGTTTTAGAAAGGAGTATGCGAAAAAGCGAAGGAAAACAATATTAACTGCGTCCTAATCCCAGATTTTGGACAATAAATAACCTAACAAAAATCCAATAACCAGATAGTGTAAATATGGGATCGGATTGTGCGTTGCGTGCGATCTGATTTTAATCTACACAGTCCATTTAAGCTTAATGGTTATCAGAAAAATCCTAAAGGGCTTTATAAACCCCCACCAATCACAATATTTTCCCACCGCTCCTAGAGCTACGCTAACTTGGTCCTCACCACATGAACGTATAAAACATGAATGAAACAACATGGTTTAGTAACACTACTGTCACACGCCGTTCTGCATCATTCGAAATCCCTTCCACCGCCGTATGTACCAAAATTCTGGCGGACGGTACAAATCAAGATCAGACAACACAGGTTTTGAATCTATTGTACCCTCCGCTGGTAAAGCCTTTTCAAATTTTAGAATGATAAAAAATTTTAGACTTGTCCAATTTGAAAGGATTTGCAAACGATAGATTAAATTTAACTAAAAGCATGAAATTTGTCTTTCGCAGAGAAGAAAACATTGCGGGAAAAGGAGAAAATACTGGTAACCAGCATTTTCTCCTTTTCCCCCAATGTTTTCCAAAGCTCTCTAAATTAGGTTCGTTGGAAGTCGGAATAGCGTGGTACAGGGTTAAGCCTTGCCTATATGATAAATATCAGTCTAAAAGTTTCAGTGAATTGTATTTCCAACTGTAGGACAAGGTCGGTTAAATGTGATATATATTATTTGGCAATAAATAGGCTATTACAGTTATGCGTTAAGGCATTTTTTACGACCTAACTACGAAGCTTACTACCGATCCTGCCTGGCTCAGATTTAAGAGCAGGACAGTGACCTGGGGTCCTGCGTTCGAGCCATAATGGATCCATTTTTTTTCCATGGGAGTATCCTTAGGTAAGACATCTCAGATCCCTAACCTAGTATTGGTTAAACCCAGGAAATACAGGAATTTGTGAGCCGTCGCCATTATACAGTAAATGCGGTGGAAAACATCAATCAATCAAGTATATTGTGATGCATCGCACCTAGATTTATGATTGTTTTTTGCAGGGCGTACGTGCTCTATTCAGTTTGAACAATTGTACAGTCCAATCTTCTTCCACACCCATCATTGACCACTTCAAAATAGCTCTTTACAAAACGACAAAAACTTGGCTTGTCCAAAATTTAAAAGGTTTGCAGACGATAATTTGATTGTTCGTAGCGTTGCATTTCATTACATTTATGATGTCTCCAACACACTAAAATCAGTTTGCGCAAATGTGCTCTTTACGAATCCATTTCTCAGACAAAAAAAAAATTCATACCCTGTAGGGTAGGATATATCTAAGATCAGAACGCACATTTCTAATAGACTAATTTCATATTCTAAGTTAGATTTAGATTAACCCTTTGGCTGCTTATCGCGTCTCGCTGACCTTTAGCAGACATTGTAGATCAAGATCAGACTGCACAGAATGTGCAGTCTGATCTTGGATCTACACTGTCCGGTAAGGAGATATTATTCCCTAAACCATAACCTTGAAATAAAATATTTGGGTTATCACCATCGAATTGAAAATTTCATTTTAGTTCTATGGCAGGATAAGAGTTAATGGTTATAAATCGGACAAGTCTAAGATTTTGTTGACTGGTAAAGCGTTTTGCTCCAGGTATCAGAATGGGAATGATCTAAAATCAGACTGCATTATCGGTCTAATTTGATTTTGATCCACATTGTCCGCAAAAAAGTTATTTCATTTGCAATTTGCAATGCAATATTAAAATACAATCACACACACACACACAAAACAATGTTGCAGTCCTGAGAAAAAAATATTCTGCAGGTCTAACCTAACAATAGACACAACAGGTCACGTGTTCACCAACCATTCTTGAGAATATTCTTAGTCTTATTTTCCAAGGTATTCTACATTTGTAAGTAACACAACTTCTGATTGGCTAAACCGAATGGTTTAGCCAATCAGAAATTGTGTTACTTACAAATTTAGAAAACCTTGGAGAATAAGACTAAGAATATTCTCAAGAATGGTTGGTGAATACGGGCCCTGGTCCCGTGTTCACCAACCATTCTTAAGAACGTTCTTTATCTTATTCTCCAGAATTATCTACAATTGTAAGTAAAACAACTTCTGATTGGCTAAACCGAATGGTTTAGCCAATCAGAAGTTTTGTAATTTACAAAAGAATATTCTCAAGAATGGGCCCTATGTTGTTCCTTGATATGTGCACGTTGTACAACATGATTGATAGATTTGATTGATTTATACAAATACATGTATCTCGTTATATACAATATAATTATACTCTTGATAAACATATACAACCGTTTATAAACCAAGGGCAATAACTGTTACATGGATATTTCTGAAATGGGGGAGACCAGGGCTAGTTGGTCTGAAAATCAGTTGTTTTTTCCCCAAAAATTCTAAGAATACTATTCATTTGTGGGTAAATTTATGGCTTTTAATGTTCAGTTTAGTCAATTCTCCGACTAAAACTGTAGCTTTCCATACAGCAAATCGTAGGATTTTATCAAAATAGTAGAATTTTAAGACAAAACTTCCAGTCTGATCTTGATCTATACCGTTCTCTTTTTAAGTCTTTACCACACAATCCCGACTTTTAACGACCCTGGAAAAAAAGCCTTTTCAAAACATAGTAAGAAAAGGAGAAAATGCTGGTGACCAGCATTTTCTCCTTTTCCCACAATGTTTTCTACCCTTTCCAAATCAAAATTTCAATTTTTCAGTCACATTTATTTTGTCGTCTGCACATGCTTTCAATTTGGAGCAGTGAATAATAATTTTGTCGTTTGGTAAAGAGTTAACCCTTTACCAAACAATCCCTGGTTTTTACGACCCTGAGATAGAAGCCTATGAAAACATTGTGGGAAAAGGAGAAAATGCTGGTAACCAGCATTTTCTCCTTTTCCCACAATGTTTTCTACCCTGCTGGAATCAAATTTCAATTTTGATTTACGTTTATTTTCTTGTCTGCAAGTGCTTTCAATTTGGACCAGTCTAAAATTTTATCGTTTGGTAAAGGGTTAAGACATGCCTTCAACCTAGGAATCTTTCTGGGTTTCAGATGATTGTATTTTCGGCCGTGAAAAAAAGGGGCGACTTGATATTTTGATCTTTATAGGGTTATCCCTTTTCTCGGCAACAAGTAAGAACTGAAGCATCTGGAAATAACAAATTTAATATGGAACTGGAATAACGGGGTTCGTCTTTAGCAAGTAGGCCTTTGAAATACTGTGAGGAAAATGAGATAATGCTCCTTTTTCTAAAAATTGTACAAATCTATTACTTCATGTTTGTTTACATACAATATTGTTAGGTAAAAGTTTAATCGGATAATTCGACTTGATGAAACGTCTGGGAGTAAAACCACATTTTCTATCGCTTATATAAGCCACTGTTCTAGATTACTGGCTTTTAACTGGTTCATTTGTCCCATTCCCGATGATGCCAACAGAAGAATATTCAACGTACTGAAAGCACTAGAAAAGAGCCTATGGAGAAAAATAAGTTTATCTGTACTGAAAGACCCTTTCTAAGCTGGAGGTGTACAAGAGAAAATTCCCTTTTCTCTGCTGAAATGGTTTCTTTGAATAAAGAATCTTCTCTTAATCCTATACAAAAAAAAACACGTGTTTTAAAGCCCTTCAGGATAAAAACCTTCCAAAAACGTCAAAGGAAACAAAAGGACCATGATGATCCTATATCGCTCACCTGAGTACTAAGCAGTAAAGGTCTACAATGAAGATAAATACCAAATATCAAAGTTCAAGGCCAAATAATTCTGACAGGGTATGTAACTGACCAGAAAACATTTTCTTCTTTTCCGAAATTGCTTTCACAGCCTTTCATATTCAGGGTCATTGAAAGTCAGGATTGTATGGTGATTGAATTAACTTGGGAGGCCAGGCACTAATTTCCTGGTCAAAGTGGTGGTCGAATGACAGATTAAAACATCATTCGCTCATTGGTAAGACACAAAGGTGACTTGTCTCAGTAACTTTTGATCAAATGTCAAAGGATGTTAGCTGAGACAGTAATCAAGCCAGCGCAAACTGGGAACCTTAGACCAACAGCTCACGACATTACTGACTGATCTATCGAGGCTCAACAAGTCCAGTATTTGAAAGGTAACCCCTTTTTCTGTGATACATCTTACAGAAGAAAATTGTATCAAAAGACTATCCTAAGGAAAACATGTTTGAAGTTTCATAAATGCCAAGGACTTTAGAAGATATCCGTCAAGGTGGATGGATGGGCAAACTGACTGTAATTGGTCCATAATGAAATTATGGATTTAGTCCCCTTTTTTGATGACATGAAATAAAATCAAATAACTATTGTCCGTCTCTTAACAAGATGAAGTTTAATCACATTTCGTCCTGTAGTGAAAGAGATGTTGGTCCCAGGATCTTCGTATCGTATTTGGTAGAGGTCCACCAGAAGATGCTACATATGAAATATCAAAACTCTACGACTTTCAGTTTTAGAGATTTTTTTTTTTTTTTGACTTTCCTTCTTTCTTCCTATGTTCCGAACTTCTGACCCCCGGGGCCAGTTTGAACCCCAGGGACATCATTTGAACAGATTTGGTAGAGATCAACTAGCAGATGCTACATACCAAATAATTATCAAAGCTCTACTCCTTCTTGCTTCAGAGAAGAAGATTTTTAAAGTATTCCTTCTTTATTCCTAATTCCTTCTTTGTTCCTATGTTTCAAACTTGTGACCGCCGGGGCGGGGCCAGTTTTGACCCCAGGGACATCATATGAACAATCTTGATAGAGGTCTACTAGGAGATGCTACATACCAAATATCAAAGCTCTGCACCTTTTAGTTTCAGAGAAGAATTTTAATTTTTTCCTTCTTTGTTCCTATGTTTCAAACTTGTGACCCCCAGGGCGGGCCAGTTTTGACCCCAGGATCATTATATGAACACTCTTGGTAGAGGTCCACTAGGAGATGCTACATACCAAATATCAAAGCTCTGCATCTTCTAGTTTCAGAGAAGAATAATTTTTAAGAAATTTCTTTTTTTGTTCCCGTTTCAAACTTGTGACCCCCGTGCGGGGCCAGTTTTGACCCCAGGGGAATCAAATGAACAATCTTTGTAGAGGTCCACTAGGAGATGCTACATACCAAATATCAAAGCTCTGCACCTTTTAGTTTCAGAATTTTATTTTTTTCCTACTTTGTTCCTATGTTTCAAACTTGTGACCCCCGGGGCGGGGCCAGTTTTCACCCCAGGGGCATCATATGAATACTCTTGCTAGAGGTCCACTAGGAGACCAAATATTAAACCTCTGCATCTTGTAGTTTCAGAGAGGAAGAATTTCAAAGTTTTCTTTTTTGTTCCTATGTGTCAAATTTGTGACCCCGGGGGGGGGGGGGGGCGGGGCCAAGTTTTGGCCCAAATTGCATCTTATGAACAATCTTGGTAGAGATCCACTAGGATGATACTACATACCAAATATGAAAACTCTTCGCCTTCTAGTTTCAGAGAAGAAAAACATTAAAGTTTTCCTTTTTGTTCCTATGTTTTAAACTTGTGACCCCCGGGGCGGGGCCATTTTGACCCCAAGGGCATCATCTGAACAGTCTTGGTAGAGGTCCACTAGGAGATGCTACATACCAAATATTAAAGCTCTGAACCTTCTAGTTTCAGAGAAGAAGATTTTTAAACTTTTCCGTCTTTGTTCCTGTTTCAAACTTGTGACCCTCGGGGCGGGGCCAGTTTTGACCCCAATGTCATCATATGTACAATCCTGGTAGAGGTCCACTAGGAGATGCTACATACCAAATATCAAACCTCTACACCACCTAGTTTCAGAGAAGATTTTCAAAGACTTTGCTTCTTTTTTCCTTTTGGTGTCCTTTGCAATCAGAGGTATGGCTGGAATTCAATCTCTTGAACAACTTTAGTAGAACTTTACCAAAGAAACATCCCTGCCAAGTTTCATCAAGATTGGCCCAGTGGTTTAGGAGGAGAAGATGTTTAAAGAAATTGTGGACGACGGACATTGGGCGATCACAAAAGCTGACCATGAGCAATTCGTGCTCAGGTGAGCTAAAAATGCTGGTAAGCAGTATCTTCTCCTTTCAATTGAATGCATGATTTTTACGTTCATTATACGTTGTGACAGCACCTTTAGAAGTCGAGCGGGTAGAGGACTTGAACGTAGGGATCGGATCGCTGGTTCAAGTCCAAGCATCGGTCAAATCTCTGTCTGAGGACTAATGACAGTCTTTGCAAGAGGATCAATGTCTCTCTTGCAGCTGATCGTTGCTTTGAGAAATCTAAGAAATGCTTGGGATCAACTTGGACCTTTTATATTTTTGTCCATTCAAAATCTTTGAAAGACCCTTTGCTCTCTGTGAATGCCTCATTTTTAAAAAGTGGTAGGTTCAGGTAAAAAAGTAAGTTTTAGGGACAAATCTATGAAAAAGCTGGTGTGCCCCATAGAAGCCACATTTTCAGTTCAATACTTTCGAAAATAATGGTCAGAACATTGGTGGTCTGGATAATCAAATAAGTAAAACATAATAATAATGGTCACTTCTTTTAAAATCCTTCTGCTCATTCTAAAAGCCATATTTCCAGTCATACACTCTTGAAATTTGGTCAAAATCTTTTATCTTTGATACGGCTTCAGAAAAGTTTGAAAATAGGTATTGAATAAAAAAATATGTCACTTGCACAAGTCTTTAGCCTTAGATAAAAACAGTTAAGCAAAGTTATAATGCCAGAGGGGGATAATATTTACTATGGTAGAAATTTATGGTTTATTTCACAGATCTTTCCCATATGATCCTGTGTTATAAGTGCAGGTTTGTTAAAAAATATAGATGAAGGATTGCTTGATTGATAGTTTTGTGTTTAACGCGATTTATTTTCAACATTATTTCAGTTAAACTGCGGTGCCAGTGTCATATATACTTTCCTAGACTTTGTGTTACCTGCAATTTGCACTATACATTCTTCTCAAGTTACTGGCTGCCTTCTACCTATCTAGGGTGTACACCAGCGTTTTGATAGATTTGTCTCTATGACCCTTTTTACCTGATCTGAATTTTTCTGACAAGAGGACCATGATGGTCCTATATCGCTCACCTGAGTACTAAGCTATAAAGGTCTACAATGAATATTCTTCTTTTCCGAAAAGATCATCGTATCGTATTTGGTAGAGGTCCACTAGAAGATGCTACATAGTGAAATATCAAAGCTCTACTATATTTTTAAAGTTTTCCTTCTTTGTTCCTATGTTTCGAACTTGTGACCCCCGGGGCCAGTTTAAACCCCAGGAACATCATTTGAACAAACTTGGTAGAGGTCAACTAGCAGATGCTACATACTAAATAATTATCAAAGCTCTACTTCTTGCTTCACGCCTTCTTGTTTCAGAATTTTAAAGTTTTCCTTCTTTGCTCCTATGTTTCAAACTTGTAACTCCCGGGGCGGGGCCAGTTTTAATCCCAGGTGCATCATATGAACAATCTTGGTAGAGGTCAACTAGGAGATACTACATACTAAATATCAAAGCTCTGCACCGTCTAGTTTCAGAGAAGAAGATTTTTAAAGTTATCCTTGTTTGTTCCTATGTTTCAAACGTGTGACCCCCGTGTCGGGGCTAGTTTTGTCCCCAGGGGCATCATACGAAGAATCTTGGTAGAGGTCCACTAGGAGATGCTACATACCAAATATCAAAGCTCTGCCCCTTCTAGTTTCAGAGAAGACGATTTTTAAAGTTTTCCGTCTTTGTTCCTATGTTTCAAACTTGTGACCCTCGGGGCGGGGCCAGTTTTGACCCCAGGGGCATCATACGAACACTCTTGATAGAGATCCAATAGGAGATGCTACATACCAAATATCAAAGCTCCACGCCTTCTTGTTTCAGAGAAGATTTTCAAAGACTTTGCTTCTTTTTCCCCTTTTGCTTGCCATGGCAACCAGAGTTATGGCTGGAATTCAATCTCTTGAACAACTTTGGTAGAGCTTTACCAAAGGAACATCCCTGCCAAGTTTCATCAAGATTGGCTTAGTGGTTTGGGAAGAGAAGATGTTTAACGAAATTGTGGACGACGGACGATGCACGACGCACTACGGACATTGGGCGATCACAAAAGCTGACCATGGGCACTTCGTGCTCAGGTGAGCTTAAAATGAGGACTTGACGGAGGGCATAGGGACCTTTCAAATATTTTGAAAGGGTAAATAAATAAAAGGTCCAAGCTGGTCCACAATATATTTTTCCCACCATGTTTTTGAGAGCCTTTTGGCTCTGGGTCGTTTCAATTCTGGATTGCTTGGTAATGCATTCATCAGTTCAAGATCTCCCATTTAATAGTCTTATACAAGTCTACGGTTTATGAATGACACGCTCATCTTCGACATCTTAACTGTTGGTTCAGTCCCAAACAAAGCAAGAAACGTCTCACACTTGCATGATGTTGCATACCCTTGCTTCACCTGCTTTTTATCACATTGCACAATTTTACACCTGTTCAAATTGAAGTCAAATTGATGACAAGATATTAGTTGTAGTCTTAATGTCAGAATTTTCAATCTAAAGAAAATCCTTTTGAGATGTTATCATTCTTGACTTCATAATTGCAGCTGCATATTCGTGGGGCATATTCGGTTCTTGTTTTTTTTTTAAATCCTTTTTTTAGTGAGAAAGATATATCGAAATGTGCATCATTTCGAGCGAAGTGTGAAATTCAGTCAGATTTTGGATTATAATTGAAAACAAGAGGGCCAAGATGGCCCTGGATCGCTCAACTTAATTTTTGAGAGGACCATAGCCTATTTTGTTTAAATAAGGTATTGAAACATTGGAAACAAAATTAATATTTCGCCAAGCAATTTTCAAAAGGTCACCTGTAAAAGTCATTTCAAAATCTGACAACCAGTTTAAGAAAAGAAGAATTTTTAAGAATTTTTTCATTTCTTTATAGTGCAAGTAGCCCCCATTCACCAGAGCCATGTTTCTTGATGGATCAAAATTTAGCGAAACAATTTTGAAAAGTGTCATTCAAGTAACATTTCTGTGAAATTATTTTAAAATCTGACACGCCGTTTCAGGGAAGAATTTTCAAGAATTTCTTCATGTCTGTATAGTGCAAGTAACCCCCATTTACCAGAGCCATGTTTCTTGACAAGTCAAAATTTCGCGAACAGTTTTTGAAAAGGGTCACCCAAGGTACAATGATGTGAAATTATTTTAAAATTTGACAAGCGGTTACAGAGAAGAAGAATTTTCACGAATTTCTTCATTTCTATATAGTGCGAAAAGCCCCCATTCACCATAGCCATGTTTCTTGACGAATCAAAATTTCACGAACAACTTTTGAAAAGGGTCACCCAAGGAACATCTCTGTGAGATTATTTTAAAATCTGTCAAGCCGTTTAAGAAAAGAAGAATTTTCAAGAATATTTTCTTTCTGTATAGTGCAAGTAGACCCGGGACTGGGTCAGTTTTAACCAAAGCAGCATCCTTGGAACAAACTTGGTAGAGGTCCACTCAAAGATGCTGCATACCAAATATCAAAGCTCTACACCTTCCCGTTTAAGAGAACAAGAAATTTAAAAATTTCCTTCATTGTTCCTATGTTCCAACCTGTGACCTCCGGGGCATGGCCAGTTTTGACGCCAGGGACATCATATGAACAAACTTCGTAGAGGTCCACTAGAAGATTCTACATACCAAATATCAAAGCTCTGCACCTTCAAGTTTCAGAGAAGATTTCTAAAGTTTTCCTTCATTGTTGCTATGTTCGAACCCGTGACCCCCCCCCCCGGGGCTGGGGCAGTTTTGACCACAAGGGCATAATATGAACAAACTTGGTAGCGGTCCACTAGGAATTGCTACATGCCAAATATCATAGCTCTATGCCTTCTAGTTTAGAAGAAGAATTTTAAAATTTTCTTTCATTGTTCCTATGTTCGAACTTGTGACCCCCGGGGCGGGGCCAGGTTTGACCCCATGGGCATGATTTAAACAAACTTGGTAGAGGTCCACTAGGCGATGCCACATACCAAACATCAAAGCTCATCTAGTTTCAGAGGAGAATTTTAAAGTTTTCCTCTTTGTTTCTATGCTCAAACTAGTGACCCCCGGGGATGGGCCAGTTTTGATCCCAGGGACATCATTTGTACAAACTAGGTAGTGGTCCACTAGGAGATGCAACAGACTAAATATCAAAGCTCTACGCTTTCTAGTTTCTGAGGAAAAGAACTTTAAAGTTTTCGTTTTTGTTCCTATGTTAGAACTTGTGGTAGAGGTCCACTAGGAGATGCCGCATACTAAATATCAAAGCTCTACGCCTTCAAATTTCAGAGGAGAAGATTTTTTAAAGTTTTCCTTCTTTGTTCCTATGCTCAAACATGTGACCTCCGGGGTGGGGCCAGTTTTGACTCCAGGGGCATAATTTGAACAAACTTGGTAGAAATCTACTACTAAATGCCACATAATAAATATCAAACCTCTACGCCTTCAAGTTTCATCAGAGAAGATTTTTAAAGTTTTCCTTTATAGTTTCGGAGGAAAAGAATTATAAAGTTTTCCGTTTTTGTTCCTATGCTCTACGCTTTATAGTTTCGGAGGAAAAGAATTTTAAAGTTTTCCTTCTTTGTTGCTATGCTCAAATTTGTGACCCCCAGGGTGGGGCCAGTTTTCACCCCAGGGACATAATTTGAACAAACTTGGTAGAGGTCCAGTAGGAGATGCTACATACTAAATATCAAAGCTCTACGCCTTCAAATTTCAGAGGAGAAGATTTTTAAATTTTTCCTTCTTTGTTCCTATGCTCAAATTTGTGACCCCCGTGGTGGGGCCAGTTTTGACCCCAGGGGCATAATTAAAAAAAAAAAAAAACTTGGTAGATGTCACTAGGAGATGCCACATACCAAATATCAAAGCTCTACGCCCTCAAGTTTCAGAGGAGAAGATTTTTAAAGCTTTCCTTCTTTGTCCCTATGCTCAAACTCGTTATCCCCCAAGGCGGGGCCAGTTTTGACCCTATGGGCATAATTTGAAGAATCTTGGTAGAGGTCTATTAGGAGATGCTACATACCAAATATCAAAGCTCTACGCCTTCTAGTTTCAGAGAAGAAGATTTTCAAAGATTTCTTGTTATTTTTTTTTTCCTTTTGTTGCCATGGCAACCAGAGTTATGGGTGGAATTAAATTTTTTGAACAATTTCGGTAGAGCTTCACACAAGGAACATTCCTGCCAAGTTTCATGAAGATTGACCCAGTGATTTAGGAGGAGGAGATGTTTAAAGAAATTGTTGACGGACGACAGACGACGGACATTGGGCAATCACATGAGCTCACCTTTAGCACTTTGTGCTAAGGTGAGCTAAGAAATGCTGGGGATCAGCTTGGACCTATTATTATTTTTTTTTTTGTTCTTTCAAAACCAAAAAGACCCTCTGTTAAGGCCTCATTTTCAAAAATTGGTCAGTTCAGCAAAACCAAGAGGGCCACTGGACCTGGAACGCCCACCCTAGACTATAGCTTATGAATGAAATTCAATTCATTGAACAACTTTGGTAAAAGCTTTACCCAAGGAACATCCCTGCCAAGTTTCATCAAGATTGGCCAAGTAGGTTAGGAGATGTTGAAAGAAATTGTTGACGGGCGACAGATGCCGGACATCAAATATCAAAGCTCTACACCTTCCAGTTTCAAAGAAAAACTGTCCCCGGGGCTGGGTCAGTTTTAACCAAAGCAGCATCCTTGGAACAAACTTGGTAGAGGTCCACTCAAAGATGCTGCATACCAAATATCAAAGCTCTACACCTACCCGTTTAAGAGAACAAGAAATTTAAAAATTTCCTTCATTGTTCCTATGTTCCAACCTGTGACCTCCGGGGCATGGCCAGTTTTGACGCCAGGAACATCATATGACCAAACTTGGTAGAGGTCTACTAGAAGATTCAGCATACCAAATATCAAAGTTCTGCACCTTCAAGTTTCAGAGAAGATTTCTAAAGTTTTCCTTCTTTTTTGCTATGTTCGAACCTGTGACCCCCCCGGGGCAGGGCAAGTTTTGAACCCAAGGGCATAATATGAACAAACTTGGTAGAGGTCCACTAGGAATTGCTACATGCCAATTATCATAGCGCTTTGTCTTCTAGTTTTAAAGATGAAGAATTTTAATTTTTTCTTTATTGTTCCTATGTTCGAACTTATGACCCACTGGGCAGGGCCAGGTTTGACCCCATGGGCATGATTTAAACAAACTTGGTAGAGGTCCACTAGGCGATGCCACATACCAAACATCAAAGCTCATCTAGTTTCAGAGGAGAATTTTAAAGTTTTCCTCTTTGTTTCTATGCTCAAACTAGTGACCCCCGGGGATGGGCCAGTTTTGATCCCAGGGACATCATTTGTACAAACTAGGTAGTGGTCCACTAGGAGATGCAACAGACTAAATATCAAAGCTCTACGCTTTCTAGTTTCTGAGGAAAAGAACTTTAAAGTTTTCGTTTTTGTTCCTATGTTAGAACTTGTGGTAGAGGTCCACTAGGAGATGCCGCATACTAAATATCAAAGCTCTACGCCTTCAAATTTCAGAGGAGAAGATTTTTTAAAGTTTTCCTTCTTTGTTCCTATGCTCAAACATGTGACCTCCGGGGTGGGGCCAGTTTTGACTCCAGGGGCATAATTTGAACAAACTTGGTAGAAATCTACTACTAAATGCCACATAATAAATATCAAACCTCTACGCCTTCAAGTTTCATCAGAGAAGATTTTTAAAGTTTTCCTTTATAGTTTCGGAGGAAAAGAATTATAAAGTTTTCCGTTTTTGTTCCTATGCTCAAATTTGTGACCCCCAGGGTGGGGCCAATTTTCACCCCAGGGACATAATTTGAACAAACTTGGTAGAGGTCCAGTAGGAGATGCTACATACTAAATATCAAAGCTCTACGCCTTCAAATTTCAGAGGAGATTTTTAAAGTTTTCCATCTTTGTTCCTATGCTCAAACTTGTGACCCCCAGGGTGGGGCCAGTTTTGACCCCAGGGGCATAATTTGAACAAACTTGGTAGAGGTCTACTAGGAGATGCTACATACCAAACATCAAAGTTCTCGCCTTCAAGTTTCAGAGCAGAAGATTTTCAAAGTTTTTCTTCTTTGTTCCTATGCTCAAACTAGTTATCCCCCGGGTGTGGGGCCAGTTTTGACCCTATGGGCATAATTTGAACAATCTTGATAGAAGTCCATTTGGAGATGTTACATGTACATACCAAATATCAAAACTCTACGCCTTCTAGTTTCAGAGAAGAAGATTTTCAAAGATTTCGTTTTTTTCCTTTTAGTGCCATGGCAACCAGAGTTATAGGTAGAATTTAATTCTTTAAACAATTTAGAGCTTCACCCAAGGAACATACCAAATATCAAAGCTCTACGCCTTCTAGTTTCAGAGAAGAAGATTTTCAAAGATTTCGTGTTTTTTTTTTTTTTCATTTTGTTGCCATGGCAACCAGAGTTATGGGTGGAATTAAATTCTTTGAACAATTTTGGTAGAGCTTCACACAAGGAACATTCCTGCCAAGTTTCATGAAGATTGGCCCTGTGGTTTAGGAGATGTTTAAAGAAATTGTTGACGGACGACAAACGATGGACGCCGGACATAGGGCGATCACAATAGCCCACCTTTAGCACTTTGTGCTAAGGTGAGCTAAAAAGTATATTTTAGGGACAAATCTAAGAACAAGAGGGCCAAGATGGCCCTGGATCGCTCACTTAAATTTTTGAGAGGTAAGACCATGGCCTCAAAATCTAACCAGCCATTTCAGAGAAGTATTTTTAAGAATTTCTTCATGTCTGTATAGTGTAAATAGCCCATAGCCATTAGAGCCATGTCTTTTGATGGATCAAAATTTCTCGAGCAATTTTTTAAAAGGGTCAGCTAAGAAACATTTCTGTGAAATTATATCAAAATCTGACCAGCCCTTTGAGAGAAGGATAATTCTAAGAATTTCTTCATGGATATATATTGCAAGTAGCCCCTATTCATCAGAGCCATGTTTATTGATGGGTCAAAATTTTCGCAAACAATTTTTGAAAAGGAACATTTCTGTGAAATTATTTCAAAACCTGAACAGCGGTTTCTGAGAAGACGAGTTTTTAAGAATTTCTTCATTTTCGTGTAGTGCAAGTAGCCCTCATTCACCAGAGCCATGATTCTTGATGGATCAAAATTTTGCGAACGCTTTTTGAAAAGGGTCATCCAAGGAACATCTCTGTGAAATTATTTCAAAATCTGAAAAGCGGTTTTAGAGAAGAATTTTTAAAAATTCCTTCATTTCTGTTTCGTGCAAGTGGCCCCCATCACTTAAAGCCAAGTTTCTTGACGGATCAAAATTTCACGAACAATTTTTGGAAAGGGTCACCCAAGGAACATCTCTGTGACATAATTTCAAAATCTGACTAGCGGTTTCAGAGGAAAAGATTTTTAAAGACTTTCCTAGAAAATTCCATTTGGTTGCCATGGCAACCAGAGTTTTTGACGGAATCAAATTCTGCGAACAATTCTTAACGAGGACCTCCCAAGGAACATTCTATCCAAGTTTGGTTCAAATTGACCAAGCAGTTTAGGAGGAGTTGATGGTTAAAGAACTGTTGACGACGCACGACGGACACCGGGTGATCCTGAAAGCTTCCCTTGAGCACGTTGTACTCAGGTGAGCTAAAAAGCTGGTGTACACTATAGAAGCCATATTTTCAGTTCAAAATTTTCGAAAATAATGGATCAGAATATTGGTGGTCTGGATAATCAAATAAGTAGATCATAATAATAATGGTACACTCCTTGTGTTCATTCTAAAAGCCATATTTCCACTACTCATGAAATTTGGTCAAACTTTTTTGTCTCTGATATCGCTTCAGAAAAGTTTGAAAATAGGTATTGAATAACAAGAGGACCAAGATGGCCCTGGATTACTCACCTGAATTTCTGAGAGAACCATTGCCATTTTTTTTTCAAAATCTAATCAGCCATTTTAGACAAGAAGAATTTTTAAGAATTTCTTCATGTCTGTATAGTTTAAATAGCCCACAGCCATCAGAATCATGTTTCATGATGGATCAAAATTTCTCGAGCAATTTTTGAAAAGGGTCAGCAAAGAAACATTTCTCTGAAATTATTTATTTCAAAATCTGATCAGCCGTTTCAGAGAAAAAGAATTTTAAAGACTAAATAGTGCAAGCAGCCCCCATTCACCAGAGCCATGTTTCTAGACAAATCAGCATTTTGCGAACAATTTTTGAAAAGGGTTACCAAAGGAACATTTCTGTAAGATTATTTCAAAATCTAATCAGCCGTTTCAGAGAAGAATAATTCTGAAGAATTTCTTCATGGCCATATAGTGCAAGAAGCCCCCACCAGAGCCATGTTTCGGGATGGATAAAAATATCTTAAACAATTTTTGAAAAGGGTAATCAAAAGAAAATTTCTGTGAAATTATTTCAAAATCTGAGTAGTTGTTTCTGAGAAGAAGGATTTTTAAGAATTTCTTCATTTCCCTATAGTGCAAGTAGCCCCCAATCACTAGAGCCGTGTTTCTTGACGGATCAAAATTTCGCAAACAGGTTTTGTAAAGGGTCATCAAAGGAACATTTCTGTGAATTTATTTCAAATTCTGACCAACAGTTTCAGAAAAGAAGAATTTTTAAGTACATGAATTTCTTCATTTCCGTATAGTGCAAGTAGCCCCCGTTCACCAGAGCCGTCTTTCTTGACGGATCAAAATTTCGCAAACAGTTTTTGAAAAGGGTCACCGAAAGAATATCTCTGTGCAATTATTTCAAAATCTGACCGGCGGTTTCAGAGAAGAAGAATCTTTAAGAATTTTTTTATTTCTGTATAGTGCAATTAGCCCCAATTCACAAGAGCCACATTTTTTTTAAGGGATCAAAATTTCACAAATAATTTTTGAAAAGGGTCACCCAAGAAACATATCTGTGAAATTATTTCAAAATCCGACAAGTGGTTTCTGAGGAGAAGATTTTTAAAGACTATGCTAAAAAATTCCATTTAGTTGACAAATTCTGTGAACAATTTTTTAAGAGGACCTCCCAAGGAACATTCCAGCCAAGTTTGGTCCAAATTGGCCAAGCGGTTTAGGAGGAGTTGATGTGTAAAGAATTGTTAATGACGCACGACGGACACCGGATGATCCTAAAAGCTCCCCTTGAACACGTTGTGCTCAGGTGAGCTAAAAAATGTGTCACTTGCAGAAGTCTTTAGCCTTAGACGGAAACAGTTGATCAATGTTGTAATGCCACAGGGGGATATTATTAACCATGCTAGAAACTCATGGTTCTTTTCACAGATCTTTCCCGTATGATCCTATGTTATAAGTGCGGGTCTGTTTAAAAATACAGATGATGGATTGCTTGATTGATTGTTACCAGTGCCATATCCATACTTTCCTAGACTTTGTATTACCTGCACTTTGCACTATATATTCTTCTCAAGTTACTGGCTGCCTTATACCCATCTTGGGTGTACACCAACTTTTTCAAAGATTTGTCTCTATGACCTTCTCTTTAACCTGATCTGAAAATGACGGGGGGGAGGGGGGGGAAAGGGGGGCAAGTGGTCTTTCAAAGATTTTGAAAGGGCAAATGAATAAAAGGTCCAAGCTGGTCCACAGTATATTTTTTATCCACCATGTTTTTGAGAGCGTTTTGGCTCTGTGTCGTTACAATTCTGGATTGTTTAGTAATAAGTTGATCAGTTCAAGGTATCCTATGTAACAGTCTTATACAAGTCTGCGTTATATGAATGACACACTCTCATCTTCGACATCTTAACTGTTGGTGCAGTCCTTAACAAAGCAATAAACATCTCACACCATTTTATTTATGTCGTCCCATCATAAATCATTATTGACATTACATTGCAATATAGATGTGTCTATAATCATTACAAAAACAAAATCACAAACAGCAACAATGCGTCATAACAAACAGAACATGTGTATCAAAATAAAACTACTCTATATGTAAATAATGATAATATCTACACAATGATAGTGGTCATTTCTACATGAATGCTACACACTACATAATTTACTACATACTCAATACAACCAAGAATGACAAAAATAGCTTGCATGATACTGCATACCCTTGCTTCACTTGCTTTTTATCACATTGCAAATTTTATACCTGTCCAAACTGAAATCAAATTATGATAGGATATTAATTGTAGTCTAAATTTCAGAATATCAGACTAAAGAAATTCCTTTTGGGAGGTTTTTTCTTCTCCACGTTTTAACAAGAGGGCCAAGATGGCCCTGGATCGCTCACCTGAATTTTTTAGATGACCATAGCCTATTTTTTTCTTGAGGTATTGAAACATTGGATCCAAATTTATAATATTGCCATGTAATTTTCAAAAGGTCACCTGTAAAAGTCATTTTGAAATCTGACCATTAGTTTAAAAAAGAAGAATTTTTATGAATTCATTTCTGTTAACAAGCAAGTAGCCCCCATCCATGAGAGCCATGTTTCTTGATGGATCGAAATTCACGAACAAGTTTTGAAAAGGGTCACCCAAGGAACATTTCGGAAAATTTCTTTTAAAATCTGACAAGGGGTTTCAGAGAAAGAATTTTCAACAATTTCATCATGTCCGTATAGTGCAAGTAGCCCCCATTCACAAGAGCCATGTTTCATGATGGATCAAAATTATATGTAAAGTTTTTAAAAAGGGTCACCCAAGGAACATCTCTGTCAAATTATTTTAAAATCTGACAAGGGATTTCAGAGAAGAATAATTTTTAAGAATTTCATCATTTCCATATAGTGGAAGTATCCCCCATTCACCAGAGCCATTTTTCTTGACAAATCAAAATTTCGTGAACACTTTTTGAAAAGGGTCAGCAAAGGATCATCTCTGAAATCATTTCAAAATCTGTCCAGCTGTTTCAGAGAAGAAGAATTTTCTAGAATTTCTTCATTTCCATATAGTCCAAGTAGCCCCCATTCACTACTCACCAGAGCCATGTTTCTTGACCAATCAAAATTTCGCGAACAATTTTTGAAAATGGTCACCTAAAGAACATCTCTGAGAAATTATTTCAAAATCTGACAAGCGGTTTCAGAGAAGAAGATTTTTTAAGAATTCCTTTATTTCTGTATCTAAGTGCAAGTAGTCCCCATTTACCAGAGCCACATTTTTTGACGGATCAAAATTTCACGAACAATTTTTCAAAAGGGTCACCCAAAGAAAATCTCTGTGAAATTATTTCAAAATCCGACCAGCGGTTTCAAAGGAGAATTTTTAAGAATTCCTTCATTTCTCTATAATGCAAGTAGCCCCGATTCACCAGAGCCACATTTTTTGACGGATCAAAATTTCACGAACAGTTTTTGAAAAGGGTCACCCAAGGAACATATCTGTGAAATTATTTCAAAATCCGACCAGCGGTTTCAGAGGAGAAGATTTTTAAAGAATTTGCTAAAAAATTCCATTTGGTTGCCATAGCAACCAGAGTTCTTGATGGAATCAAATTCTGTGCACAATTTTTAAAGAGGACCTCCCAAGGAACATTCCTGCCAAGTTTGGTCCAAATTGGCCCAGCGGTTTAGGAGGAGTTGATGTTTAAAGAATTGTTGACGACGGACGATGGACGACGCAGGACCGACACCGGGTGATCCTAAATGCTCCCCTTGAGCACGTTGTGCTCAGGTGAGCTAACAAAACTTGAAAAAGGGACACAACTATGTAAAACCTTTTTAAAAAAGTTGTTGTTTTGGAAAGTGTTGTGTTCGATTGACTGAACTTATTTCTACAATAGCCTATCAGTTCATGTTATAGAGTTATCTTGGATCTGCATGATCTGTTGATTCATTGAAAGGTGTTTCATGACGTACGCAACAGTAAATTACTTCTTCATGTATGTCTTGAGCTTTGCAACTGCTAGAACAGGACTCTGGGGTATTTTACCAAAGTACACTCCCATGAAAACCATAATGGCCAAAACGAAACACAGTAGGTATTTAACAGCATTTGAATTGATATACCAATTAAAAATATGAAATCAATGTGAAGAAGGTATTCATTCATTATACCTTCGGTCCAAGTGTTAGTTTCCAGACAGACAAATTAATTTAAAAACTGTGTTAACACCTGTTTCTTTGTTTACTATTTGCCTGATTTTTTAAATTTATTTCTCTGCCAGTAACCAACATATGGGCTGACCATCTGGTAACAGACTGTCATCTCCACAATATTTTGCATACATTTAAATGGTGTAACTTAAATTTAAATGTAATAACTGCTTTGACATTTTGGCCTTTACCAGGGCTAACCCGCTTTCAGTAAACAATGAACCACAGACTTTTATATCATATATTTCATCCATCAAAGCATACAAGGCCTACTTCGGAACTTTAAGATAAAAATGCATTTGGGCCATTCTCTGTGAAAAGAAGTTTTAATGCATTTGCAAAAACTATCATTCTAGGTCAAGCTTGTACAGTCTGCACAGGCTGACCCGGGCTGAAACCTTTTGCTTTTGGTTAATTTTCTGCTGGTCCAAGGAATGGTTTATGTCGTGATTCAGTAACTTGTTGCATAAAATGGATTTTAAGCATCCATGCCGAGGTGATGAATTGCTTGATTCAATGCACCACAGATATGCATTAAGCCCACTTTTCAAAGAGTATGGATCATTTGTAATGTACATATTATACAAAAAAAAAAAAAAAAAAAAAAATCAGTAAGTTCTGGTCAAACTATGTTATAAGTAGCATGAAGGCAGAGCTTCAAGGACAGTTCCATTCTATAAACTATGATTATATGTAAACTATGATTATACAAAAATAAAATTACAACTTGTGTTGATCAAAAGCATTTGCAGACAACAAAATTAATACAAAATGCAGTAAATATATTTGTCTTTGAATGTGTAGAAAACAATGTGTAAAAAGGAGAAAATGCTGGTTACTAGTATTTTCTCCTTTTCCCATAATTTTTTCCACACAATTTCTTTTGTGGTCATCGAAATTCGAGATTGTGTAATAAATAGTTCAGAAATAAAAATACACATTATTGTACCCAACAGTATTTACAAAACCACCTTAATATCAAAACAACACATATTCCTTTAGGCAGTCAAGCATGAATAAACAATTGTTAAAACGAAAAAAAATATTCATAGTTGATAATTTTTTTGCATTGCATTCGGACCTTAAAAAGCAGATGAGCCATGCACTCTCAAAAGCAACTTAAACTCATTACCAATCGACAATATTTTAGGCTTGTCCAAATCGAAAGCATTAGATTTTGCAGAAGACAAAATGAAAGTGACTGATAATTCGAAATTAGTTTTGTGAAGGACAGAAAACATTGTCGGAAAAGGAGAAAAACTGATTACCAGCAGTTTCGCCTTTTTCCACAATGTTTTCAAAAGGCTCTTTTTCCAGGGGCGTCAAAAGTAGGGATTGTGTGGTAATGGGTTAATGCACCTCCGTAATGCACAAAATGCATCTCTGATGTAATACATATACAAGCAAGCCATTACATAACTAGGGATCCATAAAATCTACTTTATTTAAGAAAGGACTGAACCAAGAGGTAGACTGGTCTTTTGGCATGCTGAATATTGACCAACAGCAACATTTGTTGACCAGTTTCGGCCTGTGCAGGTGAGCTGCACCACCTTTTTCTGCAGATGCATTTAACCTCTTTTCACAGAGTATGGCTTCTGTTTTCGTGTTTTACATGTTTGTGATGGACACTGAATTAACTGTTTACTACACAATCCTGACCTTTAGAGACATGAGAAAGAAGCCTTTCAAAAATACTGTTTGAAGAGGACAAAATGCTGATAACCAGCATTTTCTCCTTTACCCACAATATTTTTTATCCTTCCCCCCCAAAATCTCAACTTTTTAGGCACATTTATTTTGCCATCTACAAATGCTTTTATTTGCTATTGGTAAGAAACCGTTAAAGGTTTAATGTATTGTAGTAAAGATTTAACCCTTTACCACATGAGGCATTTCTATGGCATCTCTAATTGACCCTAAATAACAGCAAGGATGAAGCCATTTCTTATGTGTAAATGACACCTTTATGGAAAAACATAAATGACACCTGTATGGAAATCATGGAGCAATTTCACCTTTTGCCCCAATGTTTTCCAAAGGCTCCTACAAGCAATGTGTAGAAATGAGTATCTATGGAGTAAAGGGTTAATGGATCAGTATAAGGCTAAGGTGGAAGGTTATTAAGTTCATATCAAAATGTCATTTTCACTCATCTGTCTCGAAATCACCTGCAGTGCCTTGCCACTGATTGTGTTCTTTTGTTTTGGAAACAAATAAACAAAACTGTAACAAGTAAGATTATTTCCTTTTTTTTCCTTTTGCCATAACAGATTTTTTTTTCCTTTCCTTTGCTAACTTGCCAGTAATAAGGAAAAAACACAGAATGAAATGAAATGGAAACAGTTTCCATATGCGTTGGGTCATCAAGATCTACCTGACATTCTGTTTAAAACAGTATTGAACAAAGTAATTTACGAAATTGACCCTTTACCATGCCTTCACAATCCTGAGGAAGACAGAACATGAAAAGGTTTCGGGAATGGTAAAGATTCTTGTAAACTCAGTTTTCCCCTTTTTCCCCCAATATGTTTTCTACCCATTTCAAAGACAAAATCCCCATTACTTGAGCAACATTTTTATGCCTTCTACTAATGCATTCAATTTAGGAATGTAAAATTCTGGTAAAGTACTAACTTGGAAACTACATCTTCAAAATTAAAGCTAAATTCCTAATGGGTTCATCTGTTTTCACAATCGCAAATTTTAACAACCCTGGAGAGTCTTTTGAAAACTTTGTAGGAAAAGGAGAAAATGCTGATAACCAGCATTCACTTTCAGAGAGGTTTACAGTCACATCAGCGACATGTCACTTGCTTTCAATTTGGTCCTGTCCGAAATTTGTCATGTGGTAAAGAGCTAATTATTCATTAAGCCATGTTTATTTACGGATCATATTTTTGCAAACAATCTTTGAAAAGGGTCATCCAAGGAACATTTCTGTGAAATCATTTCAAAATCTGACAAGCGGTTTCAGAGAAGAAAATTTTTTTAAAAGAATTTCTTCATTTCCGTATAGTGCAAGTAGCCTCTAATCACCAGAGCCATGGTTCTTAAAGGATCAAAATTTCATGAACATTTTTTGAAAAGGGTCACCCAAGGAACATCTCTGTGAAATTATTTAAAATTCTGACCAGCGGTTTCAGAGAAGAATTTTAAAGAATTTCATTTCTGTATAGTGCAAGTAGCAACCATTCACCAGAGCCATAATTCTTGATGGATCAAAATTTTGAGATCAGTTTTTGAAAAGGTCACCCAAGGAACATCTCTGTGAAATTATTTCAAAATCTGACCAGAGGTTTCAGAGAAGAATAATTTTAAGAATTTCTTCATTTCTGTATAGTGCAAGTAGCCCCCATTCACTAGAGCCATGTTTCTTGACGGATCAAAATTTCACGAACAATTTTTGAATAGGGACATCTAAGGAACATCTCTCTGAAATTATTTCAAAATCTGTCTAAAGGTTTTAGAGAAGATTCTTAAAGAATTTCCTAGAAAATTCCATTTGGTTGCCATGGCAAACAGTGTTTTTGATCGAATAAAATTCTGTGAACAATTTTTAAAGAAGACCTCCCAAGGAACAATCCAGCCAAGTTTGGTACAAACTGGCCCAGCAGTTTAGGAGGAATTGATGTTTAAAGAATTGTTGATGACGTACGACAGACACCAGGTCATCCTAAAAGCTCCCCTTGAGCATGTTGTGCTCAGGTGAGCTAAAAATACTGGTAACCAGCATTTACCCACAATGTTTTCTTCCTTGTCAAAGACAAAGAATGTCACAAGAGGTACATTTATTTCGTTGCCTGCACATAAGTTGGCCTTGTACAAAATTTTGTCCTGTTGTAAAAAGATAACTACAAAATGGCAAATGTAATACGTATGTTCAGACAGCATGTAAGAGGCACACATAATCACAAACTGAAGGGCAATACGACTCAAATATCTCGTATCAATTATGAATAAAGTTACTATTGAAATACAGGCAAACCTATCTATCTTACAGCCAACCTTAACCCTTTCCCAAACGGCAGATTTTGGACCAGACCAAATTGGAAGCATTTTGCTGATGACAAATTAACAGTTGCTGAAAAGATGATTTTTATATATGATAGGGTAGAAAACATTGTGGGAAAAGAGAAAATGCTGGTTACCAGCATTTTCTCCTTTTCCCACTATGTTTTCAAAAGGCTTCTTTTCCTGACCCGTAAAAACCAGGGATTGTTTGGGAAAGGGTTAATAAAGCAACTAACTGCTGTAAGAAACCATTATTTTGACTACATATCATACTGTTCTAGAGTCATCTTGATTAATTTTAAAGGGCTTTTAAAATCTTTGTGAGAAAAGAAGAAAATGCTGATTGCCAGGATTTTCTTTTTTTTTCCACAATGTTTTAAAATCTTTCAAAGATATTTTATGATCCATTAGACTTCTTGTCTGCAAAAAGCCTTTCCACTAAATCTTTGATTGACTGAATGGTGTTTTAGGTCACTTCCAAACTTATTTTAGTGATTTCAAGACAAAAGCTAACATATTCATCCATGTCCTGAGTTTTACCATACCAAGCTAAGCCTCGAAAGCTGTCCAAAATTACACAATCCACTGCTGTGTGATTCCACCTTTTTCCTTGGTCCTGTATCGCTCACCTGAGTACTAAGCAGTCAAATCAAACTGGTGACCCCTGGAGCAGAGCTATTTTTGATTCCAGGGGCATCCTAAGAAAAAAAAACTTGGTAGAGGTCCACTAGGAGATTCTACTTACAAAATATCAAAGCTCTACACCTTCTAGTTTCAGAGAAGTAAAATTTTAAAGTTTTCCATCTTTGTTCGTATGTTTCGAACTTGAGACCCCTGGGGCAGGGCAAGTTTGGACCCCAGGGGCATTGTATAAAGATACTTTGTAGAAGTCCAATAAGAGATGCTAAAAACCAAATATCAAAGCTCTACTCCTTCTAGTTTCAGAGATGAAGAATTTTAAAGTTTTCCTTCTTTATTTCTGTGTTTTAAACTTGTGACCCCCGGGGTGGGGTCATTTTTGACCCCAGAGACATTATATGAACAATCTTGGTAGTTTCAGAGAAGAAGAATTTTAAAGTTTTCCTTCTTTATTTCTATGTTTTAAACTTGAGAGCCCTGGGTCAGGGTCAGTTTTGACCCAAGGGACATCATATGAAAAATCTTGGTAGAGGTCCACTAGGACATGCTACATATCAAATATCAAAGCTCTGCACCTTCTAGTTTCACAGAAGAAGAATTTTAAAGTTTTCCTTCTTTGTTCCTATGATTCAAACTTCAGACCCCCAGGGCAGGGCCAGCTTTGGCCCCAAGGGCATGAAATGAAAAATCTTGGTAGAGGTTCACTAGGAGATGCTAAAAACCAAATATCAAAGCTCTACTCCTTCTAGTTTCAGAGAAGAAGAATTTTTAAGTTTTCCTTCTTTATTTCTATGTTTTAAACATGTGACACCTGGGGCAGGGCCAGTTTCAATCCCAGGGACATCATATGAACAATCTTGGTAGAGGTCCACTAGAACATGCTACATACCAAATATCAAAGCTCTGCACCTTCTAGTTTCAGAGAAGAAGAATTTTAAAGTTTTCCTTCTTTGTTCCTATGTTTCAAACTTCTGACCCCCCTGGGGTGGGGCCTGTTTTGAGCCCAGGGGCATCAAATGAAAAATCTTGGTAGAGGTCCACAAGGAGATGCTATGTACCAAATTTCAAAGCTCTACACCTTCTACTTTCAGAGAAGAAGATTTTCAAAGATTTTGCCTTTTCTTTTTCCTATGGGTGGAATTCAATCTCTTGAACAACTTTGGTAGAGCTTCACCCAAGGAACATCCCTGCCAAGTTTCATCAAGATTGGCCCAGTGGCTTAGGAGGAGAAGATGTTTAAAGAAATTGTGGACGACGCACGACTGACATTGGGCGATCACAAAAGCTCACCATGAAAGTAAGAGGCTACTTTCTATTTCATATTCTGTGACTTCTGAAGCGAATTCGAAAGTATAATATTTGCAAAATCACCCACAGCAAAAGCATGCACCTGGCTCATCAAGCAAATCTGTAAGACGACCATCATTTCTTCAAATCTGCATTAACTCGTTACCACACCAGAAAGTTTTAGACTGGTCCAAATTGAAAGCATTTGCAGACGACAAAATAAAGGTGACTGAAAAATTAAAACTTGCTTTGGGAAGGGTAGAAAACACTGCGGGAAAAGGAGAAAATGCTGATTACCAGCATTTTCTCCTTTTCCTACAGTGTTTTTCAAAAGCCTTCTTTCTCAGGGTCGTTAAAATTCGTGATTGTGAGATAAAGAGTTAAGAGATTTTCAGCAGTATACAATTTGTAGTACCTACCTCCAGCAGATACATTTAGATCATACTGTGACCCTTTACCATACAACAAGATTTTAAAATTGTCCAAATTGAAAGAATCTTCAGAAGGCAAAGCAAATTAGGATAAAAAAGCAGGATTACCTTTACTGAATGAAAACAATTTCAGACTAAACAAAAGTGAAGCAATTTGCAGACAACAAATAAAAGACAACCCTCATGACTAAATTTGTCCATGTAAGTTACCACTGTTTTCCTTTTTTTCTGACAGCGTTTTCAAATTTTAAAGGCCTCTTACTTGTTGTTAAAAAATTTTGGCAAAAGATTAAATTTTGCCCTTAACCCTTTCCCATACCTGAAAGAGTTTGCAGACAAATATTCTAAATTTGATGAAAATGGGAGAAAGTTCTCCTAAAGGGAAGAAAACACTGGGAAAAGGAGAAATTGCTCATTACCAGCAATTTCTCCTTTTCCCACAGTGTTTCCAAAGACTTGTACTACAGACACAAAAAACCAGGGCTTGTTTGGGAAAGTGTTAACTGGTTAAAAAAGCCTTTTCAGGGTTTTATAATCCTAGTAAAGAAGGCTATTATAAGATTGAGAGAAAGGAAAAAAACATTGGTAAGCAGTTTTTTCTTTTATTTCTACAAATTTTGCAACCTTTTCAAGACTAATTTTGATAATAAGGCCTCATTTAATTTTTAATCTGCAATTGCATTCAATTTGTACAAGTCTAAATATTTGTTTGGTAAAAGGTTATGAGTAGACAACAATGATGAGAACAAAGAAAATGCTGGTGACCAGCATTTTCTCCTTTAGCAACAGTTACTATGTTTTTATATGCACTTTTGTCAGGATTTTTAAACTTTGTGGCTGAGTGGTAAAGAGTTAATCTTTGTGGCTAAAAAAAAAAAAAGTTCCTAACAAGTATTGAAAATAATTACAAATCCACATGTAACAGCTATTTGCAAAATATCTGTTTCTTAAATATACAATGTCAGCTAGATAAAAACAGCAACTTTTTACAATTTAACCCTTTACCAATCAATCCCTGGTTTTTAGGACCCTGAGATAGAAACCTTTTGAAAACAATGTATGGAAGGAGAAAATGCTGCTAACCAGCATTTTCTCCTTTTACCAGAATGTTTTCTCCCCTGCTGGAAACATTTCAATTTTTGAGTTATATTTGTCGTCTGCAACTGCTCTGAATATGAACCAGACTAAAATTTTGTCATTTGGTCAAGAGTTCCCATAACCACTTTGACATTTTAAACCTTTCTTAGGCTTTCCCATGCTTTAACAACTTCATGCACTAAGGCTTTATAAAGCATCACAAGAAAGGAGCAAAATACTGGTAGCCAAGTTTTAGGTTTTCATTTTGGAAAAGTCTAAAATTTTATTGTCTGGTAGAGAAGTAATACATGGTCTAAAGATCTGTTTTGCAAATATCATTCTTTACAAGCAATTACATATTTCCTCACATAGTTTTCTCTGTAACTCACAATCAATTTAAACTTGATTTTAATGCATTCACAACAAGCTTTTTTATATAACACTTTGAAAACAAGAGGGCCAAGATGGCCCTGGATCGCTCACCTAATTTTTTGAGAGGACCATAGCCATTTTTTTTTTAAAGGTATTGAAACACTGGCAACAAAATCACTACTTTGCCAAGCAATTTTCAAAAGGTCATTTGTAAAAGTCCTTTCAAAATCTTACTTTTCGTTTCAAAAAAAGAGAATTTTTAGGAGTTACTTAATTTCCATACAGTGCAAGTACCCCCATTCACCAAAGCCATGTTTCTTGACCCATCAAAATTTCATGAATAAATTTTGAAAAGGGTCATTCAAGGAACATTCCTGTGAAATTATTTTAAAATATGACTTGTTTCAGAAAAGAATTTTCAAGAATTTCTTCATGTCCATATAGTGCAAGTAGCCCCCATTCACCAGAGCCATGTTTCTTGATGGATCAAAATTTCATGAACAAATTTTGAAAAAGGTCACCCAAGGAACATTGCTGTGAAATTATTTTAAAATCTGACTAGCCATTTCAGAGATGAAGAATTTTCAAGAATTTCTTCAAGTAGCCTCCATTCACCAGAGCCATGTTGCTCGATGAAACAATATTTCACGAAAAAATTTTTAAAAGGGTCACCTATGGAACATCTCTGTGAAATTATTTCGAAATCTGACCAGCCATTCGAGAGAAGAAGAATTTTTAAGAATTTCTTCATTTCCCTATAGTGCAAACGAGTAGCCCCCATTCACCAGAGCCATGTTTCTTGACAAATAAAAATTTCACGAACATTGTTTTTAAAGGGTCACCCAAGGAACATCTCTGTAAAATTATTTAAAAATCTGAGCAGTGGTTTCAGAGAACAAAAATTTTTTAAGAATTTCTTCATTTCTGTATAGTGCAAGTAGCCCACATTCACTAGAGCCATGTTTCTTGACAGATCAAAATTTCACGAACAACTTTTGAAAAGGGTCACCCAAAAAACATCTCTGCGAAATTATTTTAAAATCTGCCCAGTGGTTTCAGAGAAGAAGATTTTTAAAGAATTTCTTAGAAAATTCCATTGCTATGGCAACCAGAGTTTTTGACAGAATCAAATTTCTGTGACCAATTCCTAAAGAGGAGCTCCAGCAAAGTTTGGTCCAAATTGGCCCAGCAGTTTAGGAGGAGTTGATGTTTAAAGAATTGTTGACGACGAACGATGGGTGATCCTAAAAGCTCCCCTTGAGCACATTGTGCTCAGGTGAACTAAAAAGTAAAACATGTTCAAGACCCATAGAAAAAAGCATAGGGAAAAATGCTTTGGATAAAGGGATGAAAATGCTGGTTACCAGCATTTTCTCTTTTTCCTGTAGTGTTTCCCCTATTTTAACAGTTTTCAGGCAGACCACATTATCATCTGAAGGATGGAGAGTACTGATCAAACAACAGCTGTCAATCAAATACATTGGCCCAAGAGTGCTCATCTAAGTAAAATGACAAAAGCTCACTTTGAGCATGTATGCTCAGATGAGCTAAAAATCAATAAACCAAACGGTGATTATGGTTTTATTCTATTAAAAGCAGAAGCTGTTTTCCCAGGATATTCTGAATCATTAGCAATTACGACTATAAATAAATGTGCTGTAGATCACCAGTCTTTTATTTAATTTCTACATCCATATTTTTTTTAAAACTTAAAATCACAATTGCAACACTTTTTTCTTAATTTTTCCTATGTTCATTTATCTACAACGATAACTTCATTGCTACAACATCTTCTGATTATGGCCCAGATCTTATCTGAGCCATAATGGTAATGTGAGTCTTGAACCACCAGGCTATCTACAGTATAACATTATGTTGACCAGTTGTTAGGAAGATCACATGATAAACTGAAAGGTGGAGACCACCAATTACTATCACATGATCAGTTAGCTAGAGGTTGGAGATAACTGGTTGCTAGGCAGATCACATGATCAGCTAAAGGATGAAGATAGCTGGTTGTTAGGAAGATGACATGATCAGTTGAAGGATGAAGACAATCGGTTGCCAGGCAGAACACGTGGTCAGCCAGAGGATGGAGATAATTGGTTGCTGGGCAGATCACATGACATGGAATGGTTACCAACAGTATCACAGATAAAATTCATCAGAAAACCACTAGAATATCTTCTTTGAGCCCTGCTTCCTATAACTTGGTCTGAGTCTACTTTTCCATTTCCCTGTAAAAGATTACAAGAACAATAACTGCAGTGTGAACATTCTGTATTGAATCTTTTCAAAGAAATCCCCTGTTTTAATAGCCTAACAAGGAGAGCCCTTTGTAACACATTAGGAGAAGAGGAGAAAGTGCTGGTAATCTTCAGTCAACTTTCATCAATTGAGCCACATGAAATTCATCAACTGAAACAGCTCTGAATTTGGACACTATACTGTTAGGCTTGCCAAAATTGGAAGCATTTGCAGA
Organism: Tridacna crocea; assembly: GCA_943736015.1. Lineage (NCBI taxonomy): Eukaryota > Metazoa > Mollusca > Bivalvia > Cardiida > Cardiidae > Tridacna > Tridacna crocea. Next base: position 18,257,905 of record OX031072.1, read on the forward strand.
CTATTTCAAAGTGACTCAAATGATAGATTTTATTTTTCACATAATAAAAAAACCCTTTGGAAAGAGCAGAAGATGCTGGTTACCAGGATTTTCTCCATTTTCCACTATGTTTTCAACGGGCTTCTCTCTCAGGGCCTTTAAAATTTGGGATTGAGTAAAAAAGGTTCATGTAATTTGATTGGTCAAAGTGGGTATGTTCAATCAACACATAAATCTCACACCAGTGAACTGCAGAATAAAGCTGATCTACAACAGGATGAAGAGAATGCAATTCTCATTTTTGCTTGTTTGTCATGTACTTAACTCTGAATCAAACAACAATATTCTAGATGTGTCTAAAAAAGCAGTTGCAGACAAAGGAATAACTGTGACTCAATACCTAAGAGTTCTCTTTGAAAGTGTGGAAAACATTGTGGGAAAAGGTAAATCCTGGTTATCACAATCTTTTCAATTCAATAAGTATCACAGTGTTTTCTCCCTCAAGGAAGTAAAACTCCGACTGCATAATAAATGGTTAATGCTAGTTTCATGATTACTTCATGCACATCACTTAGTCCAGCCTACCCATGAAAGTCTAATTCTTCACCAGTATTAAACACAATACTCTTTCCAGGTCACCAGCTTCTTTTTTACATCCACATCACTTCTATCACTTGCTCAACCATGGACTTTTTTAAACAATTCTAACTTTTGATAACCCTGAGGAAAAAAGCTTTTGAAAACACTGTGAGAAAAATAGTAACCAACAGTTTCTAGTTCACTCACAATATTTTCTATCCTGCCTAAAACAGATTTCAATTTTTTAGCCATCTTTTTATTGTGTGATCTGCAAATGTCTTCAAATTCTAAAAGCTTAAAAGATTGCTATTGGGAAAAGGAGAAAATGCTGGTTACTAGCACTTTCTTTTTTTCCCACAAAGTTTTCAAATGGCTTCTTCCTCAGTGTCATTAAAAGTCAGGATTGTGCGGTAAAGAGTTAAGCTCCCAGGACATGATTCAAATATAATCAATCTAAAACCATAAAACACTCTTCATCCTTATAAATGGTAATCAAAATTATTCAGGTACACATAAAACAAGAGGGCCAAGATGGCCCTGGATCGCTCACCTGAGTTTCTGAGAGAACCATAACCATTTCTTTCAAAATGTAATCAGCCCTTTCAGAGAAGAAGAATTTTTAAGAATTTCTTCATGTCTGTATAGTGTAAATAGCCCACAGTAATCAGAGCCATGTTTCTTGATGGATCAAAATTTCTAGAGCAATTTTTGAAAAGGGTTAGCTAAGAAACATTTCTAAGAAATTATTTCAAAATCTGATCAGCCGTTTCAGAGAAAAAGAATTTCTTCATGGCCAAATAGTGCAAGTAGCCCCCATTCACCAGAGCCATGTTTCTAGACAAACCAGCATTTTATGGTCAATTTTTGAAAAGGGTTACCAAAGGAGTATTTCTGTGAAATTATTTCAAACTCTTATCAGCCCATTCAGAGAAGAAGAATTTTAAAGAATTACTTCATGGCCATATAGTGCAAGAAGCCCCCATTCACCAGAGCCATGTTTCTTGATGGATCAAAATTTCACAAATAGTTTTTAAAACAGGTCATCTAAGGAACATTTCTGTGAAATTATTTCAAAATCTGACCAGTGGTTTCAGAGAAGAACAATTTTTAAGAATTTCTTCATTTCTCAATAGTGCAAGTAGCTCCCATTCACCAGAGCTGTGTTTCTTGACAGATCAAACTTTCACGAACAGTTTTTGGAAAGGGTCATTCAAGGAACATTTCTGTGAAATTATTTCAAATTCTGACCAGCCGTTTCAGAGAAGAAGAATTTTTCAGAATTTCTTAATTTCCGTATAGTGCAAGTAGCCCCCATTCACCACAGCCACATCTTTTGACGGATCAAAATTTTGCGAACAAATTTTCATAAGGGTCACCCAAGGAACATATCTGTGAAATTATTTCAAAATATGACCAGCGGTTTCAGAGGAAAAGATTTTTAAAGAATTCCCTAAAAAATTCCGTTCGGTTGCCATGGCAACCACAGTTTTTGATGGAATCAAATTCTGTGAAGAGTTTTTAAAGAGGACCTCCCAAGAAACATCCCAGCCAAGTTTGGTCCAAATCCGCCCAGCGGTTTAGGAGGAGTTGACGTTTAAAGAATTGTTGACGACGCAAGACACACACCGGATGAAGGACACAGGGTGATCCTAAAAGCTCCCCTTGAGCACATTGTGCTCAGGTGAGCTAAAAAAAAATCAAGGAATTTCTTTAGGTAATGTTGAAAATTTACTTATTCAAAATTTTGATCCAATGCCAAAGAAACCCTGAGTAAAAAAGCTTTTGAAAACATTGTAGGAAACAGAGAAAATGCTGGTAAACAGTATTTTCTCTTTTTTCCCACAATGTTTTTTACCCTATGGAAGTTTTGTGTACAAAAATCTCTCATTTTAGACCACTTAACCCTTTGCCACACAATCCTGACTTTTAACCACAACCCTAAGGAAAATACTTTTTAAAACATTGTGGGAAAAGGAGAACATGCTGATAACCAGCATTTTCTCATTTTACCACAACTGTCATCTTCTACCTTATTAGGGACCAATCCCAACATATACCGGTAATCTGTATCTAAATTATTATCTGCAACTGTTATTGCTTTCAATTCTAGTAAGTCTAAGATCTTGTCATGTAGTAAAGGGTTAAGCCCTCTCTTCACATGCTTTCAATATGGATCAGTCTTACACAATGTCTGTAGAAGAGTTGCCAAGTAAAAAGTTAACAGTATGACACTATGATAAAATAATAATGCTACATGCCTTACAAACGTCATGCATTACATGTTCCTCAAACCTCAAAATCAGCATGGAAAGAACACCCAAATACATGTACTTGTAAGTTTATGGCTGTTTTAGAGTGCATTAACAATGAGGATAGAGTCTAATCAAGATCAGAATGTATGTTCTATCCTGTCTGATTCTGATGAACATGTACATTGGCTGTAACGCTACTTTAGTTTTGATTGGCATTTTAACACTTTACCAAACAATCCTGATTTTTAACCACCCTGGGAAAGAAGCGTTTTGAAAATATTGTGGGAAAAAGGAGAAAATGCTGATAACCAGCATGTTCTCCTTATCCCACAATGTTTTCTGCCCTATAAAGAAAAAACTGCACCATTTTAGCTACACTATTATTGTCATCTGCAAATGCTTTCATTTGAACTAGGCTAATTAATATTGTCATCTGGTTAAGTGCTAAGGACCAGTAGGCTTACAACATTTATGTAGCATTACACAAAAGCTAAGAAAAAAACATAAATTGGTTAATGCATTAATAGATGCAAATGGTAAAGTGGCACTAGAAACAAGAGGGCCAGGATGGCCCTGGATCGCTCACCTGAATTTTTGAGAGGACCATAGCCAATGCTTTCAAAATCTAGTCAGCCATTTCAGAGAAGAAATTTTTTTAAGAATTTCTTCATGTCTGTATAGTGTAAGTAGCCCACACCATCAGAGCCATGTTTCTTGATGAATTAAAATTTCTCGAGCAATTTTTGAAAAGGGTTAGCAAAGACACATTTCTGTGAAATAATTCAAAATCTAAACAGCCATTTCAGAGAAGAAGAATTTTAAAGAGTTTCTTAATGGCCATTCACCAGAGCCATGTTTATTGATGGAACAAAATTTTGTGAACAAGTATGAGAAAGGTAATCCCAGGAACAATTCTGTGCAATTATTTCAAAATCTGACCAACAGTTCCAGAGAAGAAGAATTTTCAAGAATTTCTAATTTCTATATAGTGCAAGTAGCCCCCATTCACCAGAGCCACGTTTCTTGATGGATCAAAATTTTGCGAACAGTTTTTGGAAAGGGTCACCCAAGGAACATCTCTCTGAAATTATTCCAAAATCTGTCCAGCAGTTTCATAGGAGACAATTTTTCAAAGAATTTCCTAGAAAATTCCATTTGGTTGCCATGGCAACCAAAGTTTTTGATAGAATATTCTGTGAAAAATTTTTGAAGAGGACCTTTCACAGAACATTCCAGCCAAGTTTGGTCCAAACTGACCCAGCAGTTTAGGAGTTGATGTTTAAAGACTTTTTGAAGACACACAATGCACAATGTACGATGGACACCGGGTGATCCTAAAAGCTCCTCTTGAGCATGTTGTGCTCATGTGAGCTAAACAGCTAGCAAAATAACATATGAAACAACTGTTAATATCTATATATGAATGGAAACAGTATAACAGCTTATACAATGATATATGAAAGCTACTTCTATTATACAATACATGAAAGTATTGAACTTAACAAATTCCATGCATGAAAGTAAGTAAAACTGAGCAACTTTTTTTTTTCAACTAAGCCTTTTTCTTTGCAAAGTAAAACACATGGCTTAGTAATGACTGAATATACATGTACAGGTATTGAGAGTCATTTCTTTTTTTGTCACACTGTTATCACAGTTCTGTTTTTGTAAATGGTTGACATTTACCACACAATCACAAGTTTTACCAACACTGCAGGAATAGGCCTAAGGATACATTTTCTCCTTTTCCCACAAAGACGTTGAAAACCTTCAAAGATGACTTCCATCATTTGAACAACATTTAAAGAAGTTTTGATATCTGCAAAGATTTTTGGACTAGGAAAAGCCCATAATTTAGTTGGATGTTAAAAGGTAATACATGCACCCCCGATAACTTTTTACCAGATGACAAAAACTTGGATGCATCTATGTTGAAAGCATCAGCAGATGATAATATAGGTTCCAAATTCTAGGATCTACCTTTGTATAAGTAATAAAGTGCTGGTGAGCATCAGGTTTTTTCCACACTGCCTCCAGAAACCTTTTAGCATTAGGTTTTAAATGATGAGGTCATTCGATAAAGGGTGAATAAAAGAGGCTGCCAAAAACCAGTCATCACTAACCCTTGGGTCTAGTTTGACTGCATTCAGAATCTGTTGAAAAAGCCTTTACTAAAACAATCCCTTGTTTTAAAAATGTCAAAAAAAATGATTTTTGAAAAACCAGTAACCACCATCCTATCCTAAATCTACATTTTCATATATCATTTCAGAAATGCTTTCAATAATTATAGATTTAAAATTATGCTGTCTGGTAAGAAAGAGACTAATGATACCATACTTGACACTGCCTCACCATTCTCATGCCTTCCCCTATATTCTACACAATGAATATATTATATATATCATAATGTACAATGTGCATTCTGTCTAGTTGCAAGTAAGTTTGAACCCACAACCTCTGTCTTTTCAAAGACAACAATGATGATTTTGAAATAAATGAACAGCCGCAAACATGCTTTACATTATATGCCACATGTGATGAATGGCAAAAAGTTCAGTGTCTAAACACATCATAGTTTTTCATAAATCTTTAATCGTTGATGCATAATAGCTCATGAAATATAGCAAAAAAGAGTTTACTTACTAGAGGCCTGTTTGAAGAAAGGAGAAACATAGAAAATATACCAAAGTTAGCAACCTGGTATTTTTTTTCTTTGCACCGTAATTATACCTCATTTCCTGACAAAACAACAAACATTTAAGAAAGAATTTGCTGACATAAAATCAAATCCGACTTGTGGCATGTCTAACAACAGGAAGAAAACATTGTGGGAAAGGAAGAAAATGCTGATTAACAGATTTTTCTCTAATTTCCCACAATGTTTTCAAGCTCAGTCAATATTTCAAGGTCTTTAAAACACTGAACTGTTAATTGACTGTTACATATTAATCCTGTACTACAGAATTTGAATTTTCAACAAAGCTGAAATTTAAATCTTGTGAAAACTTTGTGGGAAAGAAGTACACTATTGCAAAAGATCACAATTAAAATACCAATAAAACCCCATAGATTGGTGAATCAATATCAACAAAACCATTAAAGGTATCCATTAATATCTTCTTTTTTTTTTAATTGTGTTAGCTTGTAGCCATTATTTTAGATAATGGTCAATTTGCCCATGAAACTGCCATGATAAACATCAAATTTTGTCAAAAACCCTAAATGTGATGGCATGCAAATATCTGTGGGGTCATTACTTCATGATCTTACCATTTCAATACCAATTCATTTCAAATTAATGGGACCATTCATGAAGGTGAATAAAAATTAATTGCCATACACATAGTGAATCTACATTCACTGCCATTAAGAATTTTCCCGATGAAAATCATGACCATTATTTTGTAATTTAATGGAAATATACTTGAAATTTTTTTGAATTTGACACTGAACAGAAAAAAAATGCAACCCCTAATAATAAACCCATTAAAGAATTGAAGAAATAACCGATACTATTGGGCATTACACACACAACACATCATAAAACAATCAACAAATCATTCACAGCATCAAATAGGATAGCCTGAGGTAAATTCAATGTTTTTCTGTCTGTGACAGCCAATGTTTTCCTGTCAATGTTTTTCTCCTTGACAGCCAATCCAAGGTTGTCACTGGGTACAGAAACCCAAGAGTTTTTGACTCTTGAGCCCAAATTTTCAAGAATCAAAATGGAATTTCCAAAAGTCAAAGAGGAATATCCAAGGGTCACATGATGGACATGTTTTCTTAAAATGGTAAAAATATTTTAAGAATGGGAGAAACTGTTGGTTAAGGGCAATCCTTCCTTATTCCAAAATGTTTTCAGATGCTTTCTTTCTCAGGGTCATGAAAATACAATATAATTTTGTTTGTAAGGTATTTTAGCATTTCTAGGTCAGCAGTTCAGATCAGTATTGTCAAAGACCTGTAGTTGTTACTTAGTGTATGAAAATTTCGACAGTTTGTAAAATCTACTTCTGCAGTAGTGTTTGTGCCTTTGATGTGGTATGCATGCTAGGGGCAAAACTTATTACAGAGTTTCAAAAGCCAAAATATGCCTGAATCTGTCCGTTTAACCCTTTACAACACAATTCTGACTTTTACAGACCCTAAGAAACGAGCCTTTTCAAAACCTTTGTTGAGAAAAGAGTAAACACGAAGAACCATCATTTTCTCCTTTTCTCCTAATATTTTCTATCCTTTCCCAAACAAATTTCAATTTTTGAGACACCTGTATTTTGTAAGCAGCAAATACTCTGAATTTGGTCTTGTCTAAAATTACGTTGTTTGCTAAAAAATTTAAATAAGAACGAAAAGATGAACTAAGTATGTAAAAGACGAAATCAAGACCAATCAACTTGTGTTACTACATGTAAGTTACAATGGCTTGTTGTAACTGCTTAATTATATCAGCATATGAACTACTTGCCACTAATGGCTTATTAACATATCCTAAACATAACCACAAATTATCACAGCCATGAATTCAGTGCTCAAATTCAGTAACTTCCATTAATATGTAATTAATGGCCTATACCATTACTGAAGATGTAATGGTCTTTTTCACTACTCATTAATATTTTATTTACAGCCAGTAAGTTCATGACCATTAATATGGAAAGCCATAGCTGTCTTTATATTAATCCATTTGTCCATATATTGAGCCAAAGAAGCATGGTATTGCTTGGGTTCATCAATATATTGTATCAAACTATCTTTATATTATTGCATTCGCCCATATGTTGAACCAAAGAGGCATGGTACTGCTTGTGTTCATCAATATTTTGAACCAAACTGTGTTTGTATTAATGCATTTGTCCATATATTGAACCAAACTGTGTTTATATTAATCCATTTGTCCATTTATTAAACCAAAGTAGCATAGTATTGTTTTGATTCGTCAATATATTGAACCAAACTGTCTCTATATTGATGCATTCGTCCATATATTGATTTAAAGAGGCATGGCATTGTTTGAATTCATCAAATTGTTGAAAAATATTGAGCCAAAGAAGCATGGTATTGTTTGGTTTGATCAAATTTTGGAACCAAACTGTTTATATTAATTCATTTGTCCATATATTGAACCAAAGAAGCATGGTATGGTTTGGATTCAAATTACTGAACCAAACTGCATTTGTTTTCATTCATTTTTCCTTACATTGAACCAAAGAACCTTGATATGCTTTCATTCAGACATTATATTAATTGGAAATTCCTCTTTATTGTTCCAATCGAACCATATATTGAACAACTGTTCTTATATCATACCAAATTAATCATATATGGATTAAACTTGACAACATATTACATGAAGTTTGCTTTGTGTTAAACCAAAGGATAATACATTATATATTACACTGCTCTGTCTTTATATTGATTCACTCTACTTTTGGTTCAATATTATGGTAAAATGCAAATATAAGGACAGTTTGGTTCAATGTATTGATGAACCAAAGCAATACCATGCTTTTTTGGGTTCAATATTTGGACGAATGCATCAATATAAACTCAGTTTTGTACAATATATTGATGAAGTCGAGCAATACCATGCTTCTTTTGGTTCAATATATGGATCAAAGCCTTACTATAAACACATTCTGGTTCAATATACTGATGAACCCAAGCAATACCATGTTTCTTTGGTACAATATATGGACAAATGCATTAATATGTTAGTTTTAATTTAAACATATTTATCTTACATCGATTGAGAAACAGGTTCTTACAACTTGTACTGATCACGATTCTGTGTTAGAATTGCTTGTTGCCATGCTTTTTTGGTTCAATATATGGACTAATGCATTGATTTAAACACAGTTTGGTTCAATATATTGATAAAGCCAAGCAATACCATGCTTTTTTGGTTCAATATATGGATAAATGCCTTAATATAAATGCATTCTGGTTCAATATACATGTATTGATGAACCTAAGCAATACCATGTTTCTTTGGTTCAATATATGGACAAATGCATTAATACATTAGTTTTAGTTTAAACATACTCATTTTACATCAATTGAGAAACAAGTTCTTAGAACTTGTACTAATCTCGTTTCTGCATTGCAACTGCTTGTTGTAACTGCTTATTATATCAGCATATGAATTAATTGCCACTAATGGTTTATTAACATATCTTGAACATAACCACAAATTATCACAGCCATGAATTCAGTGCTCAAAATCAGTAACTTCCATTAATATATAATCAATGGCCTATACCATTACTGAAGATGTAATGGTCTTTTTCACTACCCAGTAAAGTATTATGACATTTACAGCCAATAAGTTCATGACCATTATCATATATTCAATGTGTAGAGACGATTCCCATTTCTGGAAATATAACGGCATTATTTTATAAAATTACAATGCCATGAGATATGGCTAACCTATTAATTTTAATGGCCCATGTGTTTGTTTTCCCAAGCTTGATTTAACCCTGCTAAGTGCCAAGTTGAACTTGGATTGTTTCTTCTATATCAGTATCAAGATTATGATGTTACAGAATAGGCAGGTCTGACATTTTACCTCCATCTTTTCATATAAAGCAAAAACATTTTTCCTGACAAAATATTTTAAAATCTTCCAAATTCAAAACAATTACACAGGACTGAGGACTAATTTTAAATTGGTACAAATATACAAGTAACTAGTCATAATAGCTCCTTAATCTATAATGTTTCAAACAGTTTCCTCAGGATTATCAAAACTCTGGATAGTTTGGGAAATGGTTCATATATCATTCTGAGTAAGAAGTCCCCACAAATTTTACTATCAGTTGTATGTTTCAGATCATTGAATACTTGGCACCTAAATGACTAAAGTATCCCTCATAGAACTAACTTCCCCTTTACACCTAATTCATTCTCCATATGTTAAAAAAATATATCTATCCAAATGGGCATAGGCTGTATATAGAAGTGGATGTAGTAGCAACATTTTTACATATATAAATGAGTTTTAAGGACAGACTCAGAGAGAGACATATTTGATTACTAGTATGTAACACACATAAGCATGCTATTATTTTCTGACTGAAGGTAGATTGAACATGCTTAAAGATACTTTTAGAAAGGGGTTGTACATTCTGAGAATGAGTATGGTGTAAGAGTGACCTAACAGAAAGTGGAGGGATGTTAAAATCTTCCAACAAAAGCTGATTCATATGAAAACAAATATCAGCTACAGAGCAAAATAATTATCAAAGAGGAAGTTTACAATATATAAAGCACAAAATAAATTCTGCTCTTCAAAACCAACTACCATACAGCCTTTTTTTTTCTAAAATATCACACAAATGGCACAAAGTAATATGAAATGCCCTCTAAAATGACTTACATATTTAGTGGTGTTTTACTTTAAACATAATTTCAGTCATAGCACAGAAACAGCTAGCATGATCATTTATGTCCTGGATTTCACCAGCACTAGGACAGGGCTATAAAGTGTCTTTCCCAAAGATACTACCATGAAAAGCCCAAAGCATCAAGTGACACTCAAAACCCAGACCTCCAGGCTTGGAGTCATACACTTTACTATTGAGCCAAGCAGGACATAGCCATTTAACTCTTTACCACACAATCCTGACTTTTAACGACCCTGAGAAAGAAGCCTATTGAAAACATTTTGGGAAAAGGAGAAAATGCTGGTAACCAGCATTTTCTCCTTTTCCCACAATGTTTTCTACCCTTCCAAAATCAAAGTTTAATTTTTTAGTTACATTTATTTTGTCGCCTGCAAGTGCTTTCAATTTGGACTAGTCCAAAATTTCATTGTTTGGTAAAGAGTTAAACTACATAAACAAATTTGAAGGAAAATGAGATTTTTACTTGTTACAAAGAAAATAATTCTTGTTCCCACAAATGTTTGCAGACCTAGTGCCGACAAGCATGAAAAGTAAGATCTGTATGGCAATGGTAAGATCCTTTACAAAACAATGCACTGTTTAAATTACCTAAAGAAATAAAACTTTGGAAAACGTTGTGGTAAGGGACAAAATACTGGTAACCAGAATTTTCTCCTTTTCCCACATTGTTTTCCATCCTTTCATAGATAAATCTTTCAGCCAAGTTAATACTGTCATCTGCAAATGCTTACAATCTGGATGAGTCTATAAGTTTTGCTGTTGTCTGGTAAAGGGTTAAAATGATTACACACACTGGCTACAAACTGTGATTTACTGCATATTAAATACAAATGACCAAGTCTGACCTAATACAGTGCAACCTTCACCTTTTGCTCAGTATTCATCATCATTATCATCATTTTCATCATTTTCATATTCATCTGCATCATATTTATCTGAAAATATCAATATAATTATCAGAAAGATGTAAACACAGTCAAAAAACTACTTACTCCTTTACCACACAATCACCATCTTCACGAGCCAAGGTTAAGATCACTATGTGGATCTTACCTTGGCGGATCAAGGCCAATTTCGAGATTCCTGCAATACACCCCTTATTGGATGCTAGTAATTATCCCCCTTTACATCATATTTTTGATAGCCAATGAAATACCGTTTTACAAACCGCTTACAAATACAATTATTCAACATGAAGTAATGACCACAACCATACTTCAACATTCAATCCTCCGGTACTGGAAATAGACCCTCCGATAATTGATTGGTTACAATGAATCTTTCTGTAAATATTGTTAGTCTATATTTTTTCAGTAACATATCAATACACATCCATGGAAGTATCCATGTTTACCTTTTATTTTCATTCTAAAGTTCTCCGCCTTGTTCTATTTTTATCAAAGATGAAATGCTGCAAGCAATTTGATTCGTGCATTTAAAAGCTAGCTGCAACCAATTGAAATGCGTATAATGGAAATGTAGATATCAAGCTTGATCTGCCAAGGGTAGAGTAGAATATTAGATCTTCATCCGTGGCTTGCAAAGATTCACAATCACAGGTTATAAAGACCCTGAGGAAAAAGCCTTTTGAAAATAATGTAGGGAAAAGGTGAAAATGCTGGAAACCAACATTTTCGTCTCTTCTCACAATGTTTTCTAACCTTTTAGGAACAAATCCTATTATCTGAGGCACACACAAATTGTCATATGCAACATTCAAAATGCTTTCAATTTGGACCAGTCTAAAATTTTGTTGTGTTGTAAAGAGTTAATTTCTAACAAATTGGCAGATTTTCTCCACTATAACCAACCCAGGGGTACTACAAATTTATGAAAAGAATTTAATTACCATTAAGTGTCTGATGGTATTCTCTTTACATACCTATAAAGCAAAACCATGGTCAAAAAATTGTATTTCTTTACGACTCACTTAAAAGAAAAATAAGGTCTGCCTCTGCAGATGTCTTGAGTCAATCAGAACAGAAAATTTTCTGAAATGGTGTTGTTTCAAACTAAACTACAGTTTCGTTGTATAACTTTTTACCAAATGACAAAATTGTAGACTGGTCCAATTTGAAATCATTTGCAGATGATGCCAAATTTAGCTGAAATGATCGTACTTTCCAGGGGGAAGAATTTACAAATAGCAAAAGGTTCTGACCTATGAAAGCCTGCACAGACCCACCTGGGTCAATACATGTTGCAGATGCATTTAGCCCCCTTTTTACAGACCATGGCTTGCTTGTTAAATTACTTAATAAATTTAAGAGCTTAACTTCAGTTACTCTTTATTACAGTCCTAGTTATTCTTAACCCTTTCCCAAACAATCCCTGGTTTTTACAGGTCTGGAATAGTAGCCTTTTGAAAAAATTGTGGGAAAAGGAGAAAATGCTGGTAACCAGCATTTTCTCCTTTTCCCACAATGTTTTCTACCCTATCAGAGACAGAAATCGTCTTTTCAGCAAGAGTTGAATTGTCGTCCGTAAATGCTATCAATTTGGTCGAGTCCAAAAGTTTGTCGGTTGGGAAAGGGTTAAGAATTTTTTACACCTAAACAGTAACAAAATTTCTGATCAGTTAACAAAGAATTCAATAACTTTAACAATTTGAGTCATGCTCTGTGAAAATGGGGGTTTAATGCATTTTTGAGAAGTTACAGCCCTCTGTCTTCTGACATGGGCCAACCTTGCCACTAGCTTTCAATAATCTGCAAGCCATAGGATCATTCTAACCTGTAATTCAGTCGGCTGTTTGATAAAAAAAGGATTTCATGGGTCAACAATTATGTGATGATCTTGGTATCATGCATCAGGGAGACGCATTAACCCTTTACCCTATAAGACATTTGTATGGTATCTCTAATTGATCCTAAATAACAGCAAGGATGAAGCCATTTCTTATGTGTATATGACACCTTTTGATAGCATAGAAAACATTGTGGTAAAAGGTGAAATTGCTCGTCATGAGCAATTTCACCTTTTGCCAGAATGTTTTCAAAAGGCTCCTACAATCAATGCATAGAAATGAGTATCTATGGAGTAAGGTTTAAGCCTCCTTTTTACAGAGCATTTGAATTTGACATCAAGAGTAATTTAAAATGGGTAGTGACTCCTGACCAGAGTTTTGAATATGTATGTCAAAGTACACTTTCTACATTGCTTTTCTCTGCTAGAAAAGAAAAAGTCTCTGATTAATAAATGGTAAATCTAACATCGTGCATTGAAATTGGATTTAATTAGATTAATTAATCTTATGCAGGGAGGATGACAGGGGGCAATTCAGTGCAAGATTTAAAGAAAGAGAGGATACACACAGATTATTAGTACTTTACTATCAATCAGTTCTTTTCAGTTCCTTTAAAAAAGGGTTTTGAGAAGATTCAAGGAAAAGGAGACAATGCTGGTAAAAGAAGAGGTTCATTTAACCCTTTACTCCATAGATAATCATTTCTACACATAGCTTGTGGGAGCCTTTTGAAAACATTGTGGCAAATGGTGAAATTGCTTGTGACGAGCAATTTCACCTTTTGTCATAATGTTTTCTATGCTATCAAAAGGTGTCCTATACACATAAGAAATGGCTTCATCCTTGCTGTTATTAACGCTCAATTTGAGATGCCTTAGAACTGCCTTATGGGGAAAGGGTTAATCATTGCCAAACAACAGAATTTTGAACTAGACCAAATTAATTACAGACTTCAAATTAAATATGACCCAAATGATGATTTCTGTCTTTCTTAGGCATTGTAGGAAAAGGACAAAATGTTTGCTCCTGTTTTTACAATGTCTTCAATAGGCTTCTTTCACCAGGTTGTTATGTCTGGATTATATCTAGACTGTTTAGTATATATAGAGTTAACTATTTCACAAAAAACAAAACTTTAGATCTGTTTGTGTTGAAAGCATACCCAGAAGAACAATGGGCTGAGACTCGAATGGTGGATTTATCCGCTGGATTTGTCTGTGAAAGGCTTAAAAAAATTGTGGCAAGGAGCAAAAGCTATACACCAGACAATTCTGATTTTAGCACGATGTTTAAAAAAGCTCTCTTTCTTGGGGTTGTGCAAACAATTGGAAAGCTCAGGAAGGGATAATCGTACAGCTCTTCTGCATTCTTCGTCACACTATCCTGAGATTCAACTAGCATAAGTATAGGAAAAAATTACGGTTATTGGCTGGTTATCTCTTTTGCACTATGTTCTTACCTGAGATGAAAAGCTCATTAAATTTTGTACCACAAAAAAAAATTTCATGTCACCTTCAGTTATTTCCATTTGTAAGTCAAGAATTTGTTGTATGAGAAAGGGTTCATTATAATTTGGCTTCCAAATTCAAAAATCAAACCAATGAGATCCAAATATAAAGGCACGTCAGTTTGATGGTAAAAATCAGTATCAAGACAATTAATAAAATAAATGTTACCATCATCTTGCATAGGTCTAAGATCCTCTTCTCTCTCTTCATTGTTGCCTCCTAGTACCTGTTATGTAAAGAAAGCTTTGTCATTCCTTTATCTTTATAGTTTATCAGTATAATGCTAGTCATGATACCAAAGAACTGTAACTTAGCAAATACAGAATTACTTGATTAATGTCCATTTTATCAGTTAACGATTCACAGAATTTGTCATCAATTTACTGAGTCATATTGGCCTTGTTTTGTTTGCTATCCACCACGTGTGTTAAGCATTGGCTGAGTTTACTGACATTGACCAGGTTTGTAATTTGGTATTTATTCGACTGTTTTTGCCATATAAATGCAATAACACTGTTGACCTGTTTTCCAGGTTTACAAATACTGTTTTTGTAAATGCTTTAAGGACATCTAACCTTCTCAATCCATACAGCTGACCCATCCTCGGATACCCCAGGGTCTCCCTATTTGCTACGCTACATCGACCTCTGGGACAATTAATTGAATTTCCTTCGCTTTACCGCTGGCCGAATGCTGGCTTTTCATTGGTTCCATCATCATTTTGTGATGGGCGAGTGGACTGTACGCTATGCCGTTTGGTATCGAATTTCGGCGGCTGATTCAAAGTTTTATTAGTCAATTGTCCCAGGGGTCGATGTAGCGTAGCAAATAGGGAGACCCCGGGGTATCCGAGGCTGCAGCTGACCTATCGTAATGGAAATAGCAGGTGCAGAAGAACCTATAGTTGGAATGCTTAGACTTTAATTTTGGCTTAATCTGTGATGGTAGGCGGAGAAGAGGATATCAAAGTATGTCAAAAGAATCTGATTCCTCTTACAAGAGGAGGGAATTTCATGTAAAATAAGATACAAAGGATTCGATGCTCCTGAATTCTTCTACTGTATGATACAAACCATACTCAGAGCTCACGATTAGAGGAAGTGATGGTACTCTTAATCAATTAGTTGTCTTCCAAAGCCAGGTAATTTATTAGAATTGTCTCAATGAGACAATTCTAATGAGTACCCCTGACATTGGGTTTAGATGAGAATAACTGATATTTTCAATTCTAAACTCAAATTCACTCCCTGTATCTGGAGCCCTGCATATGTAACATAAATTATAGTTCTTGGCTAAACTGTCTCTAACAAGCAGTATTTATCAGTTTTCTCTTTCTTATAAAAGTCCATATGCAAGTTGTGACCACAAGGCAAGGCCATTTTGAACAAAGAGCTATTATTTCTTAAATCTTGGTAAAGGTCCTCAAGATAAAGCAACATACATATACCAATTCATACAGAGCAACCATGTATACTTATAATGATTTTCAAAGTTTCCTCCTTATAAAGCCCCTATAAAACTTTTGACTTATGGGGTGAGCCAATTTTGCGACAAGGTTTGTAATTTGAACAATCTAAGTAGAAGGCCTTTAGATATGCATACATGCAAAATTTGGTAGCTCAACATCTTATGGTTAGGGATGAGAAGATTTTCTGAGTTTTCACATGTAAGCCCATGAAAAACATGTGACTGCCAGATTAAGGCCAAATTTGACCCAGGGCTATAGCATGAACTAACTGGTAAGAGGTCAACTAGATGGAGCTACATGCACAATTTGGTAAGAGTAGGCTCTATGGTTTGGGACAAGAAGATATTAAAAATTTATACTATATAAACAGATAAGCTTGAGACCCGAGGGCCTGGGCAAATTTTGACCTCAGGGCTTTCATCTAAACAAAGCTGGTACAGGTCTTTTAGATATAGCTACATATATAATTTGGTAGCTATATGCTAAGATTTCTAAAGTTTTTACAATATAAGCCTATGTATGACTTGTGACACTTGGAGCAAAGCAAATTTTGGCTAAATGGCTATAATTCGAAAACATCTTCTTTGTAGAGATTAAATAGAGGTCCAATAGATGAAGATACAGGCCATGTTTGGCCGCCCTAGGTTTTCTGGTTTTGGACAAGATCGTTTTCCACATTTTCAGTTTAAACCATGGACACCACAGTGTTAACAAGAATCAAATTCTGTCAAGAAATCTTTGAATGACTATTACAGGATCATTTCCTTGAAGTTTGGTCAAGACTGGAGGGTAAGTTTCAGAAAAAAAGATGTTTGAAATAACACAAATAACACTTACATGCACAAACATACTTAGAGTGACACACAGACACATGGCTGACACTAGGGAAAAACATTTTGCTGGCCTTCAGCAAGTGGAGATAAAAAACCTGACTTCACTAATGGGATGGGAGGGGTAGGGTTTTAATAAAAAGTAAGGAAACAGTCCTACATACATCCATAGGTTTTGCCCCCATGTTAACATTGTCCTGCTGATGTATTAAGTTGTTATCAGCAGCCAGTGGTCTCACAGGTACCTCCATCTGCTCTTGTTTGAGGGAGTCATCTACAGGCTGATTGGGCTGAAGCTGATTGTCCACAGCATCTGGCTTCTCTGGATGGAATTTGAGATCTTCTGCCGACTTAAGATTAGGCTCTTGCACCTGCGATGTTGCACAATTTTGCTCATTAACCCTTTATCAAACAACCACATTAAGGTATAAGTCTTTTGAACACACAGCTGGATAAGGCAAAATTGCTGGTAACCAGCATTTTCTCTTTTACCAACAATATTTTCAACCTTAAGAAACACAAATTTCATCCTTTAACCTTTTAACACACAATCCCGAGTTTTAATGACCCTCAGAAAGAAACCTTTTGAAAACATTATAGGAAAAGGAGAAAATGTTCACAACTAGTATTTTCTCCTTTTCCCACATTGCTTCCTTCCTTTTAACATTAATAGTCATCTGGAGATGCTATCAAAAAGGCAAAGTCTACATTTTTGTATACTGCTAAGTCACATTTGAACTGTAGTTTGCAGATGCTTTCAATTTAGATAAGTCTACATGTTTTGTCATGTAGTAACGAAGGAGTTCTTTACTTGACAAAATTTATGAGCTTGCAAAGGCAAAGTATATGTAGATGACAGATAAACTATGGTTCAAATGGAAAATAATTATTGTTTTGGAAAGGATGAAAAAGATCAAGAGAAAGGCATAAATTCTGGTTACCAGCATTTTCTCCTTTTCCTACATGTTTTCAAAAGCCTTTTTCCTCAAGGTCATTAGAACTTGTAATTGTGTGGTAAAGGGTTAACTCCTGAAACAAAGTTGAGAATTGTTCTGTTTGGAAGCAGTGACATGATGTAGGACTCATAATCTGCAGGAGCCCCACTCGCACTGGGCTTTTTGTGAGAGTGTCCTAGGCCAAAGGACTCAAAGTCCTAGCCTTGTGCATGTACTGGTGAGAATCAGGGCATACATGAATTATGTGAGCTGTTGCCATAGTATGACTGTAATATTATTTTAAAGCAGCATAAAACACTCACTCACTCACTTCACTTCACTTCACTTCACTTCACTCCACTCACTCACTCACTCACTCACTCACTCACTCACTTCACTTCACTTCACTTCACTAACTCACTAACACTCACTCATCCATTTGACCGACTGACCACCTGACCAACTGACCGCCAATTCAAACAATCAATCAATCAACCAACCAACCATACCTGTAAATTCACTGGTCCCTGTTGTTGAATTCTGTTATCATGTGCATCATCTCCAGCTCCCTCTTCATCTTTATCAAGGTTTTTCCCTGGATCCTGTCATACAGAGTTAACTCTTAACCCTTTACCACACAATGACGAATTTTAACCACCCAGAGGAGGAGGCCTTATGAAAACTTTGTTGGAAAAGGAGAAAATGCTGGTAACCAGCATTTTCTCCTTTTCCAACAAAGTTTTCTTGTCTATCAAAGCAAAATTGCATCATTTGAGCTGCTATGAAATTATCACCTCCACATGCTTTAGATTTGGACAAGTCTAAAATACTGCTGTGTGGTAAAGGGTTAACCAAATAATCCAATCTTTTAATGATTGCTCTGGTAAAAAGCTTTTTCTCCTTATTCCAACAATGTTTTCTACCTTTTCTAATCCAAGACACATCAAATCTATTATCTGCAACTGCATTAAACGGAGACAAGTCTTAAATTATTTTGTCTGGTAAACAATTAGCCCTTTACCACACAAAATGATTTCACTCAAGTCAAGTTGGGACAGCTCTCATCAATGATGAATCATGTTGTCAATTAAATTTTAGGAATGATAAAGTTGAAGTGATCCTGGATGCAACGATATAAAACATAATAATGTTTTGACCAGATTTCATAAATAGTGTACTGACAATGTGACCTGTGAAGTGCAAGGGAAGGTTTTCTAAGATTTGTTCCTGTTAACCCATTACCACTCAATCCCTACTTTTAATGCCACTGAGAAAGAAGCCTTTAGAAAACATTGTAGGAAGAGGAGAAAATTCTGGTTACCAGCATTTTCTCCTTTTCCTACAATGTTTTCTACGCTTCACAAAATAAATTTCAAATTTTCAGTCACTTTTATTATGTCCTCTGCAAATGCTTTCCATTTGGACAAGCCTAAAATATTGTTGTTTGGTAATGAGTTAATTACTTTCTGACTAAAAATGGACATACCAAACATGTCAGAGATACCATCTTTACCAGCATTCCAACTAAATATCATGATTATTGTACAGAAAATGGGACCTCTTAAGTGTACACATGCATTTTTCTAAGTCTGTCCAAATTTTTGACTCAATGCGACCCAATTTCTACTCTCAGACTATAGTTCTAGCCTTTGTTGGCATAAATAATATTACAAAACAAAAAGATAAAAGGAAAGACAGTTTAAATGCATTGCTTCTTTACATAAACAATATAAATCCCATTTCAGAAGAAATCAGCTGACCATAAAAAGGCATTGCTATCACCTGAGGACAATACAAAATTAAAAACAAGACAAACATTCTAACCGACTATAAATATTCAACTAAAACCCTGGTCTCTGCGGTGTGAATGTTTTCCTAAGATTGTCTTATGGACTGTCTTTCCATATTTGAACTTGTCCGGGCTATTGTCAAGACAAATGACCAATTTTCCATACATGTTTTACTGAAAATGTGGCCTCTAGAAAACACACACGGTTTTCCCAAGGATTGCATCAGTCACAGACTCTTTGATCTATTGTGAATCAAGTTCAAATTTGTACATGATAACATTGAGACTAACATTCTGACCAAGCTTCGTGACTAAAAACTAAAAAATAAAAAACATGCTTCCTGACAACACATAAGTTTTTTGTAAGATTTATCCCAGTGACGTAAATCTTTCCAGTCCTTACAATGTTTTTAAACCTTTGAAAGACGAATCTCATCATCTGACCCTTAACCCTAATTATAATGAAACTGGAGACTTGTCAAAATTCAAAGATTTAGGAGAAACAAGATAAATATGACTCAAAAAAAAAAATAAATGAAATTTGCTTTCTAAAGTACAAAAACATTGTTGAGAAAAAAATGAGAAAATGCTGGTGACTGGCATTTTTTAACCTGGCATGAACAAATTTTGAACTTGTCCTAGCTTTAGTCAAGAAAAACATTTAGACCATTTTGATTTGTATCAGACTACAATTCTGGCCTCTAAAGAGGGACAAATGACAATTATAAAAGCTCACCTTGAGCATTTTACACTCAGCTTACCTAAAGAAAGACAAAGGCCCTGCAGCAACTATTTATTTACCTGTGGAGGATTTCCTTCTATATTACTGTCTTTGTGATAGTTTTCTAGATCTGGTTTCTCTTTTGGAGGTAAAATTTGATGCTGCTGCTGCTGCTGTTCCAGTACATCTGGGTCTACAGGTTTATGCTTCTCTTGTAATGATTTTAGCATCTCATTGGCTTGTATTACACCCTGTTTCATAAGTAATGAGTGAAAGCATGTAAATTTAACCCTCTACCTCAAATCCAAGGTATCAACTTGACCTGTAGCAAAGCAGAAAAAAGCCCAGCCAGCACATTGTCACTAAAAATGATTTTCACAGCAAAGATCACTTGTGACCTTGACCTTTGACTCATGTAACACAAAAGCAACTCCTTGGATCATGGATAACACTTGTATAAAGTTTCATGATCCTGGGTCAAACAGCTATGAATTAGAGCATAGAAACAGTTTTCAAAGAAAGCTCTTTGGTATCCTTGACCTTTTACACATGTCGCCCCAAAACAATAGGGGCATCTCCTTGGTGAGCAAAAGATGCCTTTGATGCACAAGATGACTTAAGCCTTGACCAAACAGCCTCAACTTCTAACAAACCCGAGAGAAAATGCTTCATGAAATCATTGTGGGTAATGGATGGTATGCTGATGACAGGCATTTTTTTCGCTTTCCAAGAGTACAGGAAGAGCTAATGCACTATCCATGTACTATCCATGGTATCTCTGCTGTCCCGGACATGTTTTTTCATCCTGTCAAAGACAAATACAGTCCGCTCCACATAATACGAGATCGGTTTCAACGAGATACCGCTTATAACGTAAATCTTGCTGAGTCCCGGCGGAATCCCTTCTTTTTTTCTTTTATTTTATACCGCGTAGAACGAGATCGGTTACGGCGAGATATTGGCTACAACGTAAAAATAGTCGAGGCCCCCAACGTAAATTTCCCACCTTACAACGAGGTCTATTGATCATCTGCATTAGTTTGTCACCATGCAAGGCATTTATCGAATAATTATCGGATTAACTGTCTAACAATAAACTATTGTCGCGTTTTGGATATGTTTGTGCCACGGGCTAAATTGATCCGTAGGTGATTAAATGTTATCACACATTTTTTTAGCAGTTTATACATGTAGCTTATGACTGATCAGTTCTGATGGATGAAATGAAAACTTTACGCCGCTTCTTTGAGTGCGAGTCGGACATTGATCAGAGCACATTTTCAAACTTAGCGAGTACTGAACAATTACTGGAGGATAAAATCAAAAACGAAAAAGGCTATCTAACATAACAGCATTCTTCAAATAAATGCAAACTTAATTTTTGAAATGCTAACATTTGTGTAAATATCTCGTAAATACATATAATACATTGTACAGTAAATCGACAGAGTTATCTGTCTTTGTATACTCTTCAAAAAGAAAGTAATCAGCTACTTCCGGTGTAAACGAAAGTAAACACTATGAAAGTCTGTATCCTTACGTATCTTTACGATGTTCGATTTCCGATTTGGTTATAACGAGACCCGGTTACAACGAGATAATACTTCTTGTCCCCGCGATCTCGCTGTATCCGGAGTGCACTGTATCTGCACATGCTTTCAATTTTGACCTTTATCAATTTTGCTAATTGGTTCAGAGTTTGACAATCCAACATCTAAGCTGTATACCTCATTGACAATGGGTTGAAATGCTTGTTCATGTGGTGCAGCTCCCATCACACCATTTGGCTGTTGTTGTTGTTGATGCTGCTGTTGTTGTACTACCTTCAATGCATCTTGCTGAAGATATAGATATAAAGATATATGAGCCATGCTCTGTAAAAAGCGGACTTAAGATATCTGCAAAGAGGATCTACCCATGTCTATTAATATCCTAAGCTTACAACCTCAGGGTAAAACTCTCTAAGAGAAATTAAAGGAAAATGCTGGTAACAAGCATTTTCTCATTTTCTCAACACATATTATACCTGCTCCATGACAAATCTGCTTATTAAACTTTAATTTGTCAACTGTGAATGCTCTGCATATGAATGAGTCAAAATGTGTGAATCATCCAGTAAATGGTTGACGCTTTACAATCCATTACCACATAATCCCTACTTTTGACGCCCCTGAGAAAGAAACCTTTAGAAAACTTTGTGGCAACCAGCATTTTCTCCTTTTCCCACAAAGTTTTCTACCCTATGAAAGTAAAATTACACCATTTGAGCCACTTTGAAATTGCCATCTGCAAATGCTTTCAATTTCGATAGGTCTAAAATTTTTCTGTGTGGTAATGGGTTAAAGACCCTCGCATAGCAAGAATTTCATGATGGTTATCACTTTACCACAAGATTCCCAGTTTAAATGACTCCCAGAAGTTTTTGAAAACATTTTGGAAAAAAAATCTTGATATCCAGCAATTTTGTCCTTTTCTAACAATGTTTTCTACCTATTACAGGGATAATACTATCATTTGAATGTCTGCCAGTTCCTTCACATTGGATGAGTCTATAATGTTGTCTTGTGGTTCTACTTATTACAGGTATAATGCTTTCATCTGGATGTCTGCAAGTTCCTTCACTTTGGATGAGTCTATAATATTTCCTTGTGGTAAAGGGTTAAACAGCATGTTTTTCAATTAACTTCTTAACTGTTACTCTTAATCAAACAGTCCTGACTTGAAATGAAGTCAAGAAAGAAACCTTAAGCAAATGTTGTGGAATCAAAACCCTGAAAACATTGGAGTGGCAATTGTCATGGAATCCATTGTGTGGAATCCATAGTTTGACAGAATAAAAGAATATCATTCAAATATTGCCTTGAAAGTCAACCTCCTCAGAAAATCAACACTTTTTTAATTAAATGGAGACCACTGCTCACAGAGGTAGGATTATTTGTGTATTTTGGTCTCCCTCCATCATTCAGGAGTCAACTGTAATGACTGTACGATGCATGATAGGTAGAAAGAGAAAACATATAAAAGTATCAAATAAATCCAAGTTTGTATCTAAAAACTATGATTTTAAGATATCTTTGGCCATAGAGATCTCTGATTTCAAACATTACAATCAATTATTTCCATCTATCAATATCAATGCAAAATCCAATAGATTTGTACACAATCATGGAATAAATGAGCCCAGGACAAACTGGTTTTAGATCTAAAAAGTCCAGGACAAACCAATCAGTACACAAATTTTGAGTACATCCTTGCACGTATAGAAGGCTGTAGGCCAATGATGCTATTTTCAATCAAACAGAAGTATTACCACTATTGATGGCCTCATCCAGTGTAATCTAATATGCTATCTGCAATTACATATCTTGGTGCTATAAACGAGATGGTCCTATATCGCTCACCTGAGTACTAAGCTGTAAAATCAAACTTGTGGCCCCTCGGTAGGGTCAGTTTTGACCCCAGGGGCATCCTATGAAAAAAACTTGCTAGAGGTCCACTCAGAGATGCTACTTACAAAATATCAAAGCTCTACACCTCCTAGTTTCAGAGAAGTAGAATTTTAAAGTTTTCCTACTTTGTTCCTATGTTTCGAACTTGTGACCTGTGGGGCAGGGCCAGTTTTGACCCCAGGGGCATAGTATGAAGAAACTTTGTAGAAGTCCACTAAGAGTAAGAGATGCTACATACCAAATATCAAAGCTCTACTCCTTCTAGTTTCAGACTAGAAGAATATTGAAGTTTTCCTTCTTTGTTCCTATGTTTCGACCTTGTGACCCATGGGGCAGGGCAAGTTTTGACCCCAGGGACATTATATGAATAAACATTGTAAAAGTCCGCTAGGAGATCCTACTTACCAAATATAAAAGCTCTACATCTTCTAGTTTCAGACAAGAAGAATTTTAAAGTTTTCCTTCTTTATTTCTATGTTTTAAACTTGTGACCCTTTGGGCGGGGCCAGTTTTGACCCCAGGGGCAACCTACGAACAATTTTGGTAGAGGTTCACTAAGAGATGCTACATACCAAATATCAAAGCTATACGCCTTCTAGTTTCAGAGAAGAAGAATTTTAAAGTTTTCCTTCTTTGTTCCTATGTTTCAAACTTGTGACCCCCAGAGCGGGGCCAGTTTTGACCCCAGGGACATCATATGAACAATCTTGGTAGAGGTCAACTAGGAGATGCTACATACCAAATATCAAAGCTCTTCACCTTCTAGTCTCAGAGAAGAAGATTTTTAAAGTTTTCCTTCTTTGTTCCTATGTTTCAAACTTGTAACCCCAGGTGCTGGGCGAGTTTTGACCCCAGGGACATCATATGAACAATTTTGGTAGAGGTCAACTAAGAGATGCTACATACCAAATATCAAAGCCCTGCACCTTCCAGTTTCAGAGAAGAAGAATTTTGAGGTTTTCCTTCTTTGTTCCCATGTTTCAAACTTGTGACCCCCCCAGCGGGGCCAGTTTTGACCCCAGGGACATCATATGAACAATCTTGTTAGAGGTCCACTAGGAGATGCTACATACCAAATATCAAAGCTCTGCACCTTCTAGTTTAGGAGAAGATTTTTAAAGTTTTCCTTCTCTGTTCCTATGTTTCAAACTTGCGACCCCTGGGGCGGGGCGAGTTTTGACCCCAGGGACATCATATGAACAATCTTGGAAGAGATCCACTAGGAGATGTTACATACCAAATATCAAAGCTCTGCACCTTCTAGTTTAGGAGAAGAAGAATTTTAAAATATTCCTTCTTTGTTCCTATGTTTCAAACTTGTGACCCCTGGGGCGGGGCCATTTTTGACCCCAGGGACATCATATGAACAATCTTGGTAGAGGTCCACCACATACCAAATATCAAAGCTCTACGCCTTCTAGTTTCAGAGAAGAAGGTTTTCAAAGATTTTGCTATTTTTTTCCTTTTGGTTGCCATGGCAACCAGAATAAAGGGTGGAATTCAATCTCTTGAACAACTTTGGTAGAGCTTCACCCAAGAACCATTCCTGCCAAGTTTCATCAAGATGGGCCCAGTGGTTTAGGAGGAGAAGATATTTAAAGAAATTGTGGATGACGGACGCTGGACGCCCGACATTGGGTGATCACAAAAGCTCACCATGAGCACTTCTTGCTCAGAAGAGCTAACAACAAGAGGGCCATTGGCCCTGGAATGCTCACCTTAGACTATACGTTATGAGTGAAATTCAATTCTTTGAACAACTTTGGTAAAGATTCACTCAAGGAACATCCCTGCCAAGTTTCATCAAGATTGGCCCATTGGGTTAGGAGAAGAAGATGTTGAAAGAAATTGTTGACGGGCGACAGACCCCAGACATAGGGAAATCAAATATCAAAGCTCTACACCTTCCAATTTTTAAAGAAGAATTTCAAATTTTCCTTCTTTGTCCTATGTTTGAACTTGTGGTTCCCGGGGTTGGGTTAGTTTTAACCAACGCAGCATCCTTGGAACAAACTTGGTAGAGGTCCACTCAAAGATGCTACGTACCAAATATCAAAGCTCTACACCTTACCGTTTAAGAGAAAAAGATATTTAAAATTTTCCTTCTTTGTTCCTATGTTCCAACCTGTGACCTCCAGGGCATGGCCAGTTTTGACGCCAGGGACATCATATTAACAAACTTCGTAGAGGTCCGCTAGAAGATTTTGCATACCAAATATCAAAGCTCTGCACCTTCAAGTTTCAGAGAAGAAGAATTCTAAAGTTTTCCTTCTTTGTTGCTATGTTCAAACCTGTGGCCGCCCCCCCCAAGGCAGGGCCAGTTTTGACCTCAAGGGCATAATATGAACAAATTTGGTAGAGGTCCACTAGGAATCGCTACATGTTTGCCAAATATCATAGCTTTATGCCTTCTAGTTTTAGAGAAGAAGAATTTTAAAATTTTCTTTCTTTGTTCCTATATTCCAACTAATAACCCCTGGGGCGGGACCTCAAGGGCATGATTTAAACAAACTTGGTAGAGGTCCACTAGGAGATGCAAATTACCAAATATCAAAGCTCTACACCATCTAGTTTCAGAGGAGAAGAATTTTAAAGTTTTCCTTTTTTGTTCCTATGCTCAAACTAGTGACCCCAGGGGTGGGGCCAGTTTTGACTCCAGGGACATCATTTGCACAAACTCCATAGAGGTCCACTAGAAGATGCAACAGACTAAATATCAAAGCTCTACGCTTTCTAGTTTCTGAGATATAGAATTTTAAAGTTTTCCTTCTTTGTTCCTATGCTCAAACTTGTGACCCCTTGAGAAGGCTAGTTCGACCTCAGGGGCGTAATTTGAACAAACTTGGTAGAGGTCCACTAGGAAATTACACATAATAAATATCAAAGCTCTACGCCATCAAGGTTCAGAAGAGAAGATTTTTAAAGTTTTCCTTCTTTGTTCCTATGCTCAAACTTGTGACCCCTGGGTTGGGGCCAGTCTTGACCCCAGGGGCATAATTTGAAGAAACTTGGTAGAGGTCCACTAGGAGATGCTTCATACCAAATACCAAAGCTCTAAGCCTCCTAGCTTCAGAGAAGATTTTCAAAGATTTCATGTTTTTTTTTTCTTTTTGTTGCCATACTAACCAGAGTTATGGCTGGAATTAAATTCTTTGAACACTTTTGATAGAGCTTGACCCAATGAACATTCCTGCCAAGTTTCATGAGGATTGGCCCAGTGGTTTAGGAGAAGAAGATGTTTAAAGGAATTGTTGACAGACGACGGACGACTGACATAGGCCAATCACAATAGCTGACCTTTAGCACTTTGTGCTAAGGTGAGCTAAAAAGTCATTCACTGGGTTAATCTCCTTTGGCTTTTCACAAAATACAATACATGGTTTTCAAAATTCAATATTGAACTCAAAGTGGCATTGTCTTGTTGATTGATGGCCTCATCCAGTGTACTTTAAAATGCTATTTCCAATTAAATATCTGAGTGCTCTAAAAACTAATTTTTCTGAGAAAAATTTAGTTTTATTGAGTTTATTTCCTCGCCTTTGTACAAAATATGCCTTGCTCAAAAACATGGCAAGCCAACGTACCTGTGGATTGACCTTTGGCCCTCCAAATGGCAAGTTAAACATGTTCCTATTTCCCTGGCTCAAAAACATTTGTTGTCCAGCTTGTGGGTTGGCCTGCTGGTTAAGGAGGCTTGGGTTCTGGTTTTGCATATTCATCATGCCCTGCCCTAACACTGGATTTTGTTGTTGTTGTACTTGTTGCTGTATCTTAAGCTGCTCTGCTGCTTGCTGTTGTTGCTGGAGCATGTTCTGAAACCAACAGTAAATTTAAAAATTTACCTTTCTTTTTCATCAAATTTGTATTGATAACTCTTTCAATCTAAAGCAAGGTCTAGTTAATTTCAATACTACATGGACTTTCTTCTTCATAAAAAATTCTTCCTGCTAAGTTTATAATGTTGTCCAAAATGTAACTACAATATTTTCCTACTATCAGGTGTTAGTGATATCAAATTGTCAAGTAATAAGAATTATGTTGATGCTTTTGGTTCATTCCAGTAGATTTATTTCAACTTTATCAATAGAATGGCCATTTGGTAAGTTCATTTCAGTTAAAAAATAAGTTGAGGGAGAATAAATTTGGAAACGGTGGAGGGAATGGAGGAGAAAGACAGCTCCACTAACCATTTACCTGGAGCTTTAACAACCCTCAGAAAAAAAACTTTTGCAAAAATTAAGGAACAAGAGGGCCATTGGCCCTGGAATGCTCATTTTAGACTATAGCTTATGAGTGAAATTCAATTCTTTGAACAACTTTGGTGAAGCTTCACCCAAGGAATATCTGTGAGAAGTTTCATCAAGATTGGCCCAGTGGATTAGGAGAAGAAGATGTTTAAAGAAATTGTTGACGGGCAACAGACTCCAGACATAGAGCAATCAAATATCAAAACTCTACACCTTTTAGTTTCAAAGAAAAATTTTAAATTTTCCTTCTTTGTCCTATTTTCGAACTTGTGGTCCCCTGGGCTTGGTCAGTTTTAACCAAAGCAGCATCCATGGAACAAACTTGGTAGAAGTCCACTCAAAGATTCTACATACCAAGTATCAAAGCTCTACACCTTCCAGTTTAAGAGAAAAAGAAATTTAAAATTTTCCTTCTTTGTTCTTATGTTCCAACCTGTGGCCTCCCGGGCATGGCCAGTTTTGACGCCATGGACATCATATGACCAAACTTGGTTTGATGCCAAAGACTTTGTAGAGGTCCACTAGAAGATTCTGCATACCAAATATCAAAGCTCTGCACCTTTAAGTTTCAGAGATTTCTAAAGTGTTCCATCTTTGTTGCTATGTTCAAACCTGTGACACCCCCCAGGCAGGGCCAGTTTTGACCCCAAGGACATAATATGAATAAACTTCAAAGAGGTCCACCAGGAAATGCTACATGCCAAATATCATAGCTCTATGCCTTTTAGTTTTTGAGAAGAAGAATTTCAAAATTTTCTTTCTTTGTTCCTATGTTCGAACTTGTGACCCTCGGGGCGGGACCAGTTTTGACCCCAAGGGCATGATTTATAGAAACTTGGTAGAGGTCCATTAGGAGATACCACACACCAAATATCAAAGCTTTACACCATCTAGTTTCAGAGGAGAAGAATTTTAAAGTTTTCCTTCTTTATTCCTATGCTCAAACTAGTGACCCCCGGGGTGGAGACAGTTTAGACCCCAGGGACATCACTTGAATAAACTTTGTACAGGTCCACTAGAAGATGCAACATACTAAATATCAAAGCTCTACGCTTTCTAGTTTCTGAGGAAAAGAATTTTAAAGTTTCCTTCTTTGTTCCTATGCTCAACTTGTGACCCTGGGGTGGGGCCAGTTTTGACCCCACGGGCGTGTTTTAAACAAACTTGGTAGAGGTCCACAAGGAGATGCCACATACTAAATATCAAAGCTTTACGCCTTCAAGGTTCAGAGGAGAAGTTTTTTAAAGTTTTCCTTCTTTGTTCCTATGCTCAAACTTGTGACCCCTGGGTTGGGGCCAGTTTTGACCCCAGGGGCATAATTTGAACAAACTTGGTAGAGGTCTACTGGGAGATGTCATATACTCAATAACAAAGCTCTACAACTTCAAGTTTCAGAGGAGAAGATTTTTAAAGTTTTCCTTATTTGTTCCTATGCTCAAACTTGTGACCCCTGGGGTGGGGCCAGTTTTGACCCCAGGGGCATAATTTGAATAAACTTGGTAGAGGTCCACTAGGAGATGCCACATACTAAATATCACAGCTCTACGCCTTCAAGTTTCAGAGGATAATATTTTCAAAAATTTCCTTTTATTTTTTTTTCCTTTTGTTGCCATGGCAACCAGAGTTATGGCTGGAATTTTATTTCTTAGAACAATTTTGGTAAAGCTTTACCCAAGGAAAGTTTTACTTCTTTGTTCCTATGATCAAACTTGTGACCCCGGGGTGGGGCGAGTTTTGACCCCAGGGGCATAATTTGAACAAACTTGGTAGAGGTCCACTAGGAGATGTCACATACTAAATATCAAAGCTCTACACCTTCAAGTTTCAGAGGAGAATATTTTTTAAGTTTTCCTTCTTTGTTCCTATGCTCAAACCGGTTATTCCCCGGGGTAGGACCAGTTTTGACCCTATGGGCATAATTTGAAAAAACTTGGTAGAGGTCCATTAGGAGATGCTACATACCAAATATCAAAGCTCTACGGCTTCTAGTTTCAGAGAAGATTTTCAAAGATTTCCTTTTTTCTTTCTTTTTGTTGCCATGGCAACCAGAGTTATGGGTGGAATTTAATTCTTAGAACAATTTTTATAGAGCTTTACTCAAGGAACATTCCTGCCCAGTTTCATGAAGATTGGCCCAGTGGTTTAGGAGAGGATGTTTAAAGAAATTGTTGACGGACGATGGATGACGGACATAGGGCGATCACAATAGCTCACCTTTAGCACTTTGGCTAAGGTGAGCTAAAAAGGATGAAAATACATTTTTGCCTTTTCCACAATCTGTTTCAACCTTCCAAAATCAAATTTCAATTTTGGAAACACACTTATTATGTTACTGTTGGCAAAAGCTTTCAATTTGGGCAAGTCTAAAAAATTGTTTAGTACAGGGACAAGGGAAGTGGGTACATTTAGCAATCAGGGATGTCCCTTTGTATATTGCACTACCTACATCCATGGTTCCTTTTTTGCAGAAATGTGCATGAGCACAGACTTATTCTTTCAAAGCTATGCTTATCAGTGTTTCTACCACCATTTTTTTTTATGATGTTTCTTAACTATCAGAAAGAATTCCATTATATATAGTGCATTTTGCTTTCATTGTTTTTTTCTTTTTATTTATTCTGTTTTATAAATGAATGTGTCTAAATGTCTCCTGACAGAGTTTAACCTTTCACCACACAATCCAGCTTTGAAGACTAATCTAATTTTCAGTCTCTGAAAATATGTCAACTTCCAATCCTTTCCATATGGAGCAGACTAAAATTTAGCTTCAGGATAAAGAGTTAAGTATAATCGTAATCCACTAGTGCTAAAAAATGGCATGCGAAAACACAGCTTCCTTAACAAATGCGCACTAGTGTTTTTATTGCTTTGATTGGGAAAATTGCTCTATTGTAGGCCTGCACAACATGCTTGATATGATTTATTTCAAAGACGGATTAAATTGTCCTTTCCTAGAGCAGTGCTCAAAGGCACTGACATTGTGCAAGATAAGGCTTAAAGTTGGATTCAGTCTATTCTGAATGTTCAGAATGTTTAATAGAAACTAAGTTGTCCTTAGTGTTTTTTTCTGTTTAATGATCCTAAATCCCAATCATGATAATTAAAGCTGCAAAAGATGTTCAGGAAATGACCGGTTAACAGCAAAAAATATCCCTTTTGCTGTCTTGAAGTATTATTTGTTAATTAATTATGAGAAATGAGAATCATAACTATAATGAGAATCATAACTATAAATGAAAATCATAATTATAAGAATCACATTTCCGATAAACTTAAAAAAAAAATTAAAGCAAAGAAGTAAGCTTTCGTATAGTAAGATATGCTGGGTTTCTTTTCTAACTCATTAGAAAATCTAGTCTGGCCCAATAAGGAATTGCAGTTTCTTAGCAATGAATGTCATGATAAAATAACTCATAATTTTCATCCTTTTCTCCTAGTTTTTGGTCTAAGTTTCATCTAAACCACAAAACAAAACATCTAAACTGATTAATTTTGAATTTGATTTCTAGGTCAACACAGCCCTGAGAAGCCAAAACACTATACTGCAAATGTTTGTACAATGGGATAGGCAGGAATAGACAGAGGAAAAGGTGAGGAACTTTCCCCCTCCCAAAACCATCCAAAAATCAGATGGAACCTCAGATTTTGAAACAAAAATAGAGTAGTATTCCACAGAAATTGATATGTTGGTACACACAAAAATAGCATGATAAATAAATTGAATGTTATTTCACACCTCTTTCAAAATCATGTCAGCCATATCATTGTGACAGCCCAGTCTTTCCTCTATGCTCTAAGCTTTATCAGTGCTATGCAATGGCTTTTAAGTGTCTTACCCAATGACCCTCAAATCAAAAGTCCATTACCAGTAAAAATTGAGGCTAAGACCAGGTTTCAATCCTACACCTTTACAATTGAGCCTTAAAGGAACACATTTATAGCTAAGAACATCCATGTGAAAAAAAGACATAAAATGTAGTACACAAAAACATACGAAAAGGAAAACAATTACATTGAACAGGTCAATGAACTGAGTATTCTTTTTACAAATGATGCCATCTTTTAAAGACCCAGAAAAATAGCTGTCTGGAGGACGATGTGGGAAAAGAAGTAAATACTGGTAACAAGCATTTTCCTCTTTCACTACAAAGTTTCCTGCCCTTTAATGAGACCAATTCAATCATCAAAGCAAAAACTTTGTTATTTGCATATTACTTTCATAAAGGCATATCTTAAAACATAACAGATTATTATAACATGTATTTTTTTCTTTAGTAATAGGTTAATCAAACAATAAACAAAATGTACAGGCACTGCCAGAATAAGCATTGTGATGCAAGGAGAAATTGCTTGCCTCAAGCTATTTTTCAACCTCCTCCCAAGCAACTCAACGATTCCACATTCCCACGATTCTATGAACATGTTTTATTAGGTTTTATGATAGTGGGAAGTGGTAAGGCCCCTTTATCTAGAAGCGTGTGAGGGGGAAAAAGAAAGACAGTAGACCTTGGCTTGAGTTAGCTGAGCTTGATACTGAAGTAACAGGTTCTGATCAGCTAAACGCTGTTGCTACAGGAATAAACAAAGGAGTTCTATAATACAAAATTAATACAGCCCAACTTGTCTCCAGGGACCTTCAAAAGGAAGTATAAAAAAGTGTTTTTTTTAACCCTTTACCACACAGTCCCGAGTTTTGATGACCCTCAGATGAAGGCCTATTAAAAACATTTGGGGACAATGTTTTCTTGATTAGCTGATTCAAATACAATCATTTGTTCCACATAAGTTTTGTTGTCTACAAGTGCTTCAAAACTTGGACCAGTCTGTCCTTTAGGAAAGAGTTGAACGTTAGTGTACCAATTAAACCATACACACACCTTCAGTGCTGAAAATGGACCCAAAACATTTAATCAATAAGATTTCTTTTGTATAGCATGTTTCAGGTAAGCTGATAGTATAATTCAACCTGCATTTTTGTGCAGTCTGATCTTGATCTATACCACCCACAAAGGAAACTATTGTAATGAAAGGTACTTTAAGGATTAAAGCAACTTACAGGTCTTGCAACTTATTATAAATGACAAAATTCTGTCCAATCAAATTGAAAACATTTGTAGACAACACATAGAATGAGTTCAAGTGATGATTTCTGGCTTAGACAGGATAGAGAACACTGTGGAGAAATTGATGGTCACCTCCATTTTGTGTATTGCCAACAATGTTTTCATAACCCTTCTTCATGGTCATTAAACTTGGAAAAGGTTGCTCGATAAAGGATTGGTGGTCTCTGAGATAGGTTTGACCAGTGCTGAAAAAAACTACTATGTGTTACAATGAAAATCAAAAACACTAATCTCTACAAATTTTAACCCTTATCCTGCTAAATTAATGAAATCAAAATTTCAAACATATTAAAAACCTAATATTGCTTTTTCAATGGAACTTTTGGTGGTGAAATAGATCAAAGATCTGCACATTCTGTGCAATCTGATCTTGCTCTACACTGTCCGTTGAAGTTCAGTGAGTCAAGCTTAGCTTTGCAAGGGTCAAACTGCAAGGGTCAAAATAAGAATTTCAGATCCTTATGATGAAGGGAAGCTATTCAGATTTTTGGACCCATCATTCTTTAAACATGGCTCTGGATCGCTCACCTAAATTTTTGAGGGGACCATAGCCTTTTTTTTTTATTGAAACATTGAAAACATAATCATTATTTTGCCAAGTCATTTTCAAAAGGTCACCAGTCCTGTAAAAAGTCATTTCAAAATCTGACCATCAGTTTCAGAAATGAAGATTTTTTAAGAATTGCTTAATTTCCGTATAGTGCAAGTAGCCCCCATTCACAAGAGCCATGTATCTTGATGGATTGAAATTTCACAAACATCTTTTTAAAAGGGTCATTAAAGGAACATTTCTGTGAAATTATTTCAAAATCTGACCAACCATTTCAGAGAACAAGAATCTTCAAGAATTTCCTCATGTCTGAATATTGCAAGTCTAGACCCCATTTACCAGAGCCATGTTTTTGACAGATCAAAATTTGGCGAACAATTTTTGGAAAGGATCACCCAAGGAACATTCTGCGAAATTATTTTAAAATCTGACCAGGGGTTTCAGAAAAGAATTTTCAAGAATTTCTTTATAGTGCAAGTAGCCCCCATTCATTAGAGCCATGTTTCTAAATGGATCAAAATTCTGCGAACAGTTTTTGAAAAGGGTCACCCAAGGAACACCTCTGTGAAATTATCTAAAAATCTGGCCAGCCGTTTCAGAGAAGAAGATTTTTAAAGAATTGGTTGCCATGGCAACCTGAGTTTTTGACAGAATCAAATTCTATGAACAATTTTTAAAGAGGACCTCCCAAAGAACATTCCAGCCAAGTTTGGGCCAGAGAATTGTTGTTGATGGACAATGGACACCGGGTGATCCTAAAAGCTCCCCTTGAGCATGTCGTGCTCAGGTGAGCTTTAATGATTCACTGACCATTTTCAGAAATTGTTTGCCAAATTTTGATCCCTCAAGAAACATGGCTCTGGTGAATGGGGGCTACTTGCACTTTAGGGAAATGAATAAATTCTTAAAAATTCTTCTCTCGAACAGCTGGTCAGATTTTGAAATAATTTCACACAAATGTTCCTTGGGTGACCCTTTTCAAAAATTATTAATGAAATTTTGTTTTGTCATGAAATACAGCTCTGGTGAAAGGGGACTATTTGCTCCATATGGAAATGAAGAAATTCTTGAAAATTCTTCTCTGAAACGCGTGGTCAGATTTTAAAATGTTACTCTTCAAAAATTGTTCGGCAACTTTTGATCCATCAAAAAACATGATTCTGGTGAATGGGGGCTACTTGCACTATGCAAGATATTCTTGAAAATCCTTCTTCTATGAAATGGCTGGTAAGATTTTAAAATAATTCACAGAAATGCTACTTGAATGACCCTTTTCAAAAACTGTTCGCAAAATATTGATAGGTCAAGAAACTTGGCTCTGGTGAATGAGGGCTACTTCCACTATGCGGAAATTAAGAAACTCTTATAAGTTCTTCTTTTCTGAAACTGCTGGTCAGATTTTGAAAGGACCTATACAAGTGACCTTTTGAAAATTGCTTCGCAAAATAATGTTTTTGTTTCTAGTGTTTCAATACCTCAAAAGAAAAAAAATGCTATGGCCCTCTCAAAAATTCAGGTGAGCGATCCAGGGCCATCTTGGCCCTCTTGTTTTCTGTTATTTCAAATCTGCCTCTTCAATAACTTCAATTGGCCCAGCTGTTTAGGAAGAGAGGATGTTTAAATAACCCCTGTTCATTTTATCTGATTGTAAGCTCAGCTGAGCAAAACATGCTCAAGGGGATCTTTTAGGATCAACCTGTGTCTGTCGTGCGTTGTCAACAATTTCTTTGAACATCTTGTCCTCCTAAACTGTTGGGCCATTTGGACTAAACTTGGCTGGAATGCTCTTTGGGAGGTCCCCTTAAACAAGAGGGCCCTTGGCCCTGGACGCTCACCTCAGACTATAGCTTATAAGTGAAATTCAATTCTTTGAACAACTTTGGTAAAGCTTCACCCAAGGAACATCCCTGCCAAGTTCCATCAAGATTTGCCTAGTGGTTTAGGAGAAGATGATATTTAAAGAAATTGCTGGCAGACGCTGGACGACAGACGCCGGACATAGGGCAGTCAAATATCAAAGCTCTACACCTTCCAGTTTCAAAGAAGAATTTCAAATTTTCCTTCTTTGTCCTATCTTCTAATTTATGGTCCCCAGGTCTGGGTCAGTTTTGACCAACGCAGCATCCTTGAAACAAACTTGGTACAGGTCCACTAGGAATTGCTACATGCCAAATATCATAGCTCTATGCTTTCTGGTTTTAGAGAAGAAGAATTCCAAAATTTTCTTTCTTTGTTCCTATGTTCAAACTTGTGACCCCTCGGAGCAGGGCCAGTTTTGACCCATGGGCATCATATGACCAAACTTGGTAAAG
Source organism: Tridacna crocea (assembly GCA_943736015.1). Lineage (NCBI taxonomy): Eukaryota > Metazoa > Mollusca > Bivalvia > Cardiida > Cardiidae > Tridacna > Tridacna crocea. The sequence goes on from OX031072.1 coordinate 18,293,805, forward strand.
GTCCACTAGAACATGCTATATACCAAATATCAAAGGTCTGCACCATCAAGTTTCAGAGAAGAAAATTTTTAAAGTTTTCCTTCTTTGTTCCTGTGTTCAAATTTATGATCCAGGGGCTGGGCTAGTTTTGAACCCAAGGACATCAAATGAACCAACTTTGAAGGGTCCACTAGGAGATGCCAAATACCAAATATCAATGCTCTACACCTTCTAGTTTCATTGGAGAAAATTTTAAAGTTTTCCTTCTTTGTTCCTATGCTCAAACTTGTAACCCCACCCCCCACCCCTTTACGGGCCATTTTGACCCCAAGGACATAATATGAACAAACTTGGTAGATGTCCACTAGGAATTGCTACATGCCAAATATCATAGCTCTATATTATTTCTACATGTATTTTGTGCCAGAGTTTATCAAAGAGTTCTGGATTATGTCACATGATCAATTACATAGCACAATGACAGTACAGTATTTTTTTAAAATTTTGTGCCAGAATTTATCAAAGACTTCCAGATTATGTTACATGATCAATAATATAGCACAAAGACAAAGATTTATATTCAAATCAGTGCAATGATGTTATTTGGACCAGTCTAAAATCTCATCGTCCAGTATACAGGTTACAAGTTAACACCTACATGTACTGGTAATAGAAATAGAGTGAATCTCAGTCATTTATTTGTAGCCGATAATACCTATACTAGGGAAAGAAGCCTATATAATATCTACAGATATTACTTGCAAGGACAACAAAATCTTAAAATTCAAACTATTTGCAACTAAAAAAATGTAAAGGGGTGCAAATGATAGGACTACTATTAAATGCCCTTTGAATGGTACACAAAACATTGTGGAAAAGAATGAATTGGCTGGTTTTCAGCCTTTTCTCCATTTTCTGCAATGTTTTTCAAAACCATCTTTTTCTGAGTTGTAAAACCAAAGAAGTGTTAGCAAAAGGCTTACAGCAGTATCTAGATGGCAATAAAAATAAACATATTTCCTAGAAAATGCACTCGAGATCTGGCTTTCCACTCAGTTATAAACTTATTTTACAATGTTTTAATCCTTTATTAAACAGAGTAAATTAAGACTTAAAACCTCAACAAAACAAAATAAATTTAGACTTGACTAAACTGAGAACTTCTACAGACATGATCGACTAAAAAAATGAAATTTTACTTTGGAAAGAGAGAAAACATTGTAGTTACCACTGTTTTCTCAATTTCCTACAGACACTGTTTTAGTCATGGTCAATAAAACTCAGGATTGTTCAGTGTTAAAATAGTAATTCCAAAAGACAACTGAATGATTTTTTATGCCATTTTAACAACAATTTCGGAAAACGTAGTTACCACTGTTTTCTCATTTTCCTACAGACGCTGTTTTAGTCATGGTCAATAAAACTCAGGATTGTTCAGTGTTAAAATAGTAATTCCAAAAGAGAACTGAATGATAATTTATGCCATTTTAAAAACAATTTTGGAAAACATTGTAGTTACCACTGTTTTCTCATTTTCCTACAGACGCTGTTTTAGTCATGGTCAATAAAACTCAGGATTGTTCAGTGTTAAAATAATACTTGTAGTAATTCCAAAAGACAACTGAATGATATTTTATGCCATTTTAAAAACAATTTTGGTCATATAACCACAACAGCTCACTGATACAATCATGCATGTCCTGAATTTTGCCAGTGCTGCACCTGGGTATTGACCTGCCTCGCCAAAGGACACACCCATGAAAAACTCAGTGCCTGAAATGATGATCAAACTCATGGACCTCAAAGTTTAAAAGATTACAACTTTGCCATTAAGTCAAGTAGGACTCTTGGCAAAAGACGTTAGAAATGAGTGCAATGAGACAAAAACCTGGGTAAAAGAATTGACACTGGACTTTAATGTGACTAAACAGGGAAGTTCACCTATAACCCCAAAAATTGTAATTTGCAGGGTTTTGTCCTCAAAGAACATGCAGCCTGATATTTGACATTTACTGGCTGTTTTGCTGAAACCTGTGCATGGAATTAACCATGAAATTGCATTTATTTGGGTCATATTTCTAGAATGAAAATATTCTGCACTACAGGGATCAGCAAAGAAGCAAAGCTTCAGAATAGATGTAGCGACTCTTTACAAGATTTACACAAAATTTTGGAATTTAGCCTATACTGAAAGTATTTGCAGAGGACAAAAATACTGTGGCTCAGTTGAGGGAATTAGTCTTTAACAGGATATAACCAATTTGAACATCAAGTAAGAACACAACAAAAGGAAAATAATGTTTCACATCAGCCTTTTTGTTCTTTGTTCCAGTGAGTCAAGTGAGTCTAGAGGCCACAAGTACCATTGACAGATCATAAACAAAAAGGAAAAGTTGCATGCTAGCAAAAAGAGGTTCATGCTATGCTTATACCAAGCACGTTATCACATTGTTATGGATCCATAAAATTTATTTGTCTGATCATGATTAGTCCATATTAAGAGGTAGAATGGTCCATAGATATGCAGAAAAAAGAAAAGTAACAAGAGGATTTATAAGATTTCCACCACAAAAGCCCATGTACAACTTATGACCCTTGGTATGGGCACAAACTTGACCCAAAGACTATCGTATAGGCCCTCTTGGTAGAGGCCAACTACATAAAGCTACTTGCAAAATTTGGTAGGCCTAGGCCTTATTGCTAGGTATAAGTAGATTTTGAAAGTTTTCCCAATATAAACTCATATAAAACTTGTAACACCCCCCTCCCCTGCTGTAATTTGGGCATCCTTGGTAGACATCCACTAGATAAAGGTAAGATACATGCCAAATTTGATAGCCCTTGGCCTTATGGCTGGGTACTAGAAGGACTTTTCAACTTTTCCCTTTATAAACCCACATAAAACTTGTGACCCCTGAGGCTTGGCCAAATTTGACCTCAAGTAGACTTTTGGTAGACTCCCACTTGAAAAAGGAACATGGTAAATTTGGTAGCCCTAGGCCCTGTAGTTCGGTACCAAAAGGTTTAAAGTTTTCCCTATATAAGCCATATTAAACTTGGCAGAGGTCCACAAGATAAAGCTACATGCCAAATTTGGTAACCCTAGGCTTTATGGTTTCAGGCAAGTAAATTTTCATTTTTTCTCAGCCATGGCAACCACAGTTCTTGAAGGAATCAAATTCTTTCGAGAAATTCTGAAGAGGACCATGGCAGGATAATTTATGTGAAGTTTCATGAAAATTGAATAGGCAGTTCCAGAAAAAAAAAGTTAACACATGCTCAGACAAACGCACACACGATGGACACACACACAACAGACACCGAACCATGACACTAGCCCGCTGGCCTAAGGCCAGTGGAGCTAAAAAATGATTTTTGCCATGGAGCAATACAGCTGCAATAAGGTTTATGGGACACAAGCTTACTAATTAGATCTACATACAATATGCCATTATAGGGTTAAGGCAAAGATAAAGATCAGACTGTATAACAGAGGCATTGTGAGAGACTGTAACTAAAAGAGATTAGATCAGACTGATTAACCCTTTCCCAAACAAACAAAACCTTTAGCATTCCTAAGAAAAAAAGTTTTAAAAACACAATGGGAGAAAAAGGAAATGCGAGTAGCTAGCATTTTCTTCTGGTCCCATGATGATTTTATCTACCTTTTCAAAATAAAACTTTTGTTATTTGAGACACATTTTCCCTGTTGTCTGCCAATGCTTTCAATATGTATAGGTCTACAATTTTATTGTCTGGTAGAGGGTTATGGGATTTATAGACTTTAGAAATTATACCAGTACTACCTTTTGGTCATTCAATTCCTTTTCAAGTGATCCTATTGTCTGTTTGTCCTTGGCTGTGTCTTGCTTATGATTTACAAAAATATGGATTGAATTTAATTTAGGGCTTGTAATTATTAATTTGCTACCAGATGAAGATAACAAAACCAGTCCAATTTAAAAGCATTGCGCAGGCCATAAATAAACAATTTGGTCAATCCGAAGTTCCTAACCCTCAATACTTGGCAAAATTTTGAAGCCATCCATATAGGAGGCATTTACAGACAACTATTCTAATGTTTCTCATTTGGTAGCACATTTCCTTGACTCATTACCAAACAACAAAATTTTAGGTTTGCCCAAATCGAAGGCATTTGCAGATGACAAAATAAAAGTGACTGAAAATTTGAAATTTGTTTTGTAAAGTGTAGAAAACATGGTGGGAAAAGGAGAAAATGCTGGTTACCAGCATTTTCTCCTTTTCCCACCATGTTTTCTAAAGGCTTCTTTCTCAGGGTCGTCAAAAGTAGGGATTGTGTGGTAATGGGTTAAATGGGTTCAAAACATTGTAGGCAAAGGAGAATATGCTGGTTAACAGCATTTTTTCCTTTGCCCACAATGTTTTTTTAAGGGGCCTCTTTCTCAGGGCCATAAAAACTCGGGATTGTGTGGTAGAGTGAAAGGCCCAAATATGTATAAACTCTAATCATACCATTTACAAGGGTAGAATTTTTTATAAGATCTTGTTATTATACAGTCAGTCCAAATTTAACCCATTACCACACAATCCCTAATTATGACACCCCTGAGAAAGAAGCCTTTTGAAAACACTGAGAAAAGGAAAAAATGCTAGTAACCAGCCTTTTTTCCTTTTCCCACAGTGTTTTCTACCCTTCCCAGAACAAATTTCAATTTTTCAGTCACCTTTGTTTTGTTGTCTGCAAAAGATTTCAATTTGAAGCAGTCTTAAAGTTTGTCATGTGGTAAAGAGTTACTCACTGGCAGTAAAAAGTTGTCAAATCACTCTATCCTAAGAGAGCTTTTTTCATGGTTTTTTAATTCATTTTTATGCTACAGACTCATGATTGACAGACCGTACAATAATAAGATTGTACCCTTCATCAGTGAGAGAGGCATAAACCCTGCCTCAATGAGAATCATCAATCTTCAGAAATACATATAGATAGGCGAGTGCAGGCACTTAGAATAGTGTTGCACTCACCTATGGATATGCAAAACTGCTGATTCAAAACAGCCATCTCCCTGATTTTAAACCCATTAGCACACCATCCCTACTTTTGACGCCCCTGAGAAAGAAGCCTTTTGAAAACACTGTGGGAAAAGGAGAAAATGCTGATGACCAGCATTTCTAATTTTCCCCCAGTGTTTTCTACCCTTCCCAAAACAATTTCAATTTTTCAGTCACCTTTATTTTGTCGTCTGCAAATGCTTTCACTTTGGACGAATCTACAATTTTCTCGTGTGGTAAAGAGTTAAGTCTTGAAATGGCAATATCTTCATCATTCATCCCCCGAGAAAAGCACATTTCGATTTTTTTCATTTACTTTGTATCCAGCAGTTACTCCTTTTCACACTATAATTTCAAGAGCTATCCAATGTCTTCTTTACTCCGGTCAATTCCTCAGAAAACAACAAAATTTAAGACTTGTGTATTTGGGATGTTTTTGGAGGACAACAAGTTAAATGAGGTTCAAATATTGGAATTTGCCTTTAAAAGGGATGACAGAATTGTTGAAAAAGGAGAAAATTCTGGAAATCAGATTTTCAAACAATTTTTTTAAAAGCCTCCTTACCCAGGATCATTAACAGTTGGGATTATATGGTAAAGGGATTGAAGGGTTGAAAGCATTGTGGGAAAGGAAGAAAAAGCTGGTTACCAGTATTCTCTCCATTTTCAACATTGACTTATAAAGCTTTAATTTTCAGTATCATTGAATGGTAAAATGTTTTGGAAAAGAATAAGGTAGTAATGACAGATTTTTAATGAAAACAGGGATCTGCTAGGCTGAAGGGGCCAGGTGACAAGTGAGAGATCTACCTTCTGTGTTGAAATCTGGTGTTCTAAAGATGCTATGTTCTGCTTGTCCAAACTTACTTGTTTCTACACATATACAGTAAAAATCTGATTGTCTCAGACCAAGAGTATCTCAGCAATGTATACATGTATAATCAAATTAACCTCACTTTAACATGCCCACTTGCAGCCAAAAGTAAACAACGAGGAGATCAAAGTAGCCAGAAAAGATAATGTATACCATTTAACCTGTACAGTGCACAACAAATCAAACATACCTTTTAAGTTCATAAATAGGAACAAACCAAATGCAATGTCATGGTTGCTCTTGCCTGAAGTTTGTTAGGAAAGCAGATAATGTAGATCAAAAGATCAGACTGCACATTTTATGCATTCTGATCTTCATCTACATGTCTGCAAAGTTTAATGTAGTTCTCAATGGGATAAAAGACTTAGGTGTTTAACAATTTGTTACATTAGAGTCTAGCACAGTTCATATATATTCAAGTTGCCAACTTTATTAACCTATAGGTTTAATATTTATTGTACTGCAAATGACTAGAACTTTGTCAGAGTAAGCTGAAACACACTTAAAATAAAGAAAATACTTTCAAATGGTATCCATTGAATTAGCCTCCCTAGTGACTCCAAACTATTTACTTATGGCTGCTAGGGTGTGAGGGGCCTTTGCAAAGCTTAACATACATGCATGAATTAAATCTTCTTAGTTAAGAAAGGTGCCTACTTTTTCTACACACAAACATGACAAAAACAATTCTACAATCATAATAAAGATTTGATATATTGTCACAATCAAATAGGGTCCAAGTGATACATACATTTGCATTCAAATAAACCACTAACACTTTCAAAACAATTCTTGATTTTTCAGGCCTCTAAAGAAGAGAGCTTCTGGAAACATTGTGGGACAATATCCCACATTGTTTTCAACACAACAAAGATATTCCTATTATTAAAACCTCTGTTAATTTATCATTTGCAAATGCTTAAAATTTGGACAGGTCCAACCATTCCTGATTTGGTAAAGAGTTAATGGGCTAATTAAGCCAAAAATAATTCTTGATCAGGAAAAACCTGTAACTGTTCTAAATTACTGTACTTTCAGAGAACATGTTTTTAACCCTTTACCAAACAATCCCTGGTTTTTACGGCCCTGAAAAGGAAGCCTATTGAAAACACTGTGTGAAATGCTGGTAACCAGCATTTTCTCCTTTTCCACAATGTTTTCTTCCCTACTGGAAACAAATTTTATTTTTTGACTTGTGTTTATTTTGTCGTCTACACGTGCTTTCAATCTGGAACAGTCTAAAATTTTGTTGTTTGGGAAAGGGTTAAATAAAAGTTAAGCCTCTGCCAAATGACAAAATTCTGGACTTAATCAAACTGACAGCATTTACAGATAACAAATCAACTATAGCTCAGTTGAGGACTTCTGTCTTTGAGATGGTAGAAAACTTTGTGGTTAAAAGGAGAAAACACTGGCCCCATAATGTTTTGAAAAGCTCTAATTCTATAGGGTTGTAACAACTTTGGAATGTTTGAAACATATGTTTACATATGTAAGTGACAGAAGCATGCTATTTTTTTTTGTCAGTGGAGATAAAAAAAAGAAGAATGATAGGAAAAAATTACAAAATCAGAGAAACAAAAATCTCAGTATCGTCATACGAGTCAGTGACAAAGTTTTTCTGAAGTGGTTACATCTCTCTACTATTAACTCTTTACCAAACGACAAATTTTTAGATTGGTCCAAATTCAAAGCATTTGCAGACAACAAAATATGTGACTGAAAAGTTAAAATTTGCTATGGGAAGGGTAGAAAACATTGGGAGAAAAGGAGAAAATGCTGGTTACCAGCATTTTCTCCTTTTCTCATAATGTTTTCAAAAGACTTCCACCTCAGGGTCATAAAAAGTCGTCATTGTGTGGTAAAGAGTTAAGACAACATAATTTTGCAGACGACTCGAAGATCCGATGTACCTGTATGGGTTCTTTAAATAGCTGAGGTGAGTTTGAAGTGAATATGTTCACCAATGACAGTGACATAAGATTACCTCACCATTTTCTTTGGAAAGTTATTGTGTAAGGAGAAATAGATGGCAAAATACAAACTAAATGTACCAAATGTAAAAAATTCAAAGACAAAAACAAAGCAAAACGCTTTTCCTGTTCTGTTCTATGATTTACTTACCAGATTATTCTGAAGCTGTTCTTTTAACTTTGAAATCTCTTCTGTAAGTTCTTGTTTTTCTCTTTCTAAATTAGCTACAGCATCTGAGGAGACAAGATGAACTTATTGTAACACAAAACTTTTCTGTCCTAACTGCAGACTTCCTTTCAAAATAGATTAATTAATTAGTGTGAAACACTGTTTTCAACATTAATTTAATTATATTGCGATGGGAAGTCCAGTAATTTATCCATACTCTTCTGGTGTTTCTTTTACCATTACACATACAATACTCTTCACAAGCCACTGGAAGGTTTCCCACATAGGCCTCCTTGAAACAATGATCCTCTCGCAATGACTAAAGTCAAATCCTGGGAACAAATTGGCAGAGCTGGGGATTTGAACCAGTGACCCCTTCTTCTCAAGTCCTGCAAGCTACTGACAGTGCTTGCAGAGCTTGGATCATTTTGAGAACATTTTAGTATATACAAATATATTTTACATCGATTGAGAAACAAGTTCTTACAAATTATACTAATCTCTCTCAATTCTGCTTCCTGGGAACTACACCAGTACTCGCGCCGACTGCGTGGTTCAGTGAAAAATCCTAAAGTTGACACCCGCTCCCGGGTATCAAACTCAGGACCTTTAGGTTATGACCACTGACACCATTTTGCAAATAGGAGGAACTGCTTGTGACATAATCATTTATCTTTCTCTAATATTTTTTCTCTTTCATTTTAGACAGGAAACACAGAAACTCTCTGAAAGAAAAATGTTTCTTTTCAATTATCTATCAATATTTTTCTTTCTTTGAAACACCAAAGCTAAAAATTTTTTCAACATGCTTCCCAAGGGTGTGAAATAATTATAATATAAACCGATGAGTGTTTGATTAAGGACCAAAAAAGAAAAGGGCATCAGGCTTAACCCTTTAAAGCACAATACCGACTTTTAACAATCGTGGGAATTAAGCATTTTAAAAAAGAGGGAAAAAGATACACAGTGATTTCTATGTTACTTTATCAATGGAAAAATTTGCCCTATTTGAGCAATATTGAAATTGTCTTCTGTAATTGCTTCAATTTGGGCAAGGCTAAAATTTGGCTTCTGGTAAAGACATAAAAATACAGTAGTTTGTAAAGACTCAATAAAATGGATATATGTAGTTTAAAATAACAGAACCACATTGTCTGTGCCAACAATGGGCTAGTTTTAGAAATAGATTTTTTTCCAGAGAAAACTCTTAGTTAAAACAGAAGCATCATTATGTCGGAAGTATTTTGAATGTACTTTTTACTGTAATTACAGGTTTCCCTTTTTGAAAGTTTACAACTTAACAACAACTACTAAGTAAAATCTTCAATAATGACAGACATATAAACTGTCAAAATGATGATAATGACAATGAAGACAGGGCTATGACAATACCTCAACTTTTTCTCTGAGCTCATAAAATATGATGGCCCTATATTGCCCCATCAGCTTTTTAACCCTTTACCAGACAAATCTAAGTCTTAATGACCCTGAAAGAGAATGCTTTCAAAAACATCGTAAGAAAAGGACAACATAATGTCAGCCAGTATTTTCTCCTTTTCCCACAATGTTTCCTAACCTATCAAAAACAGAAGTAGTCATTTAAGCTACATTTGATTAGTCTTTTGCAACGGCTTTAAACTTGGTACAGTGAGGAAAATCTCATTTCTTTAAGGAGTATAATTAATAACAAATCATGTGCTTAATTGGCATTAACAGACATACAACATAAAACATCTGCATGGTAATAAACATACTTTAAAAACATGACCTCCAACGCACCTGCCAAACAAAAACAGTCATATATTTTTATAACCAAAGATAATGTCAGTGAATACAAGCAAGTTTTTTCATTAGCATGAAAGGTAAAGTTCTGAAAAAAATGGAGTGAAGTTTGTTAATCAAGGGAGGTAAATAATAACAAACTTTATCTTGTATAACAGGAGATATTTCCCTTGATTACTACTTTAAATTACAGTTACTATATAAGCCCATGTTTAACTTGTGATCTCCATGGCAGAGCCAATTTTGACCACAGGGCTGTAATATGAAGGAATTTGATAGAGATCATTTAGATAAAGCAACATGCCAAATTTGATAGCCCTGGGACTTACAGTTTTAGACAAGAAGATTTTCAGTTTTGTTGCCAGCAACCAGAGTTTTTGAAGGAATCGCATTCTTTCAAGGAATTCTATAGCAGACCATGGCAGGATCATTTCTGTGAAGTTTCATCAAATTAGGATTGCTAGTTTCAGAGAAGAAGAAGTTTGAAAAAATAGTTAAAGCACACACGGACACACAATCACACGGGTACATGCACGACGGATACCGGGTCATGACGTAAGCCTGCTGGCCTTTGGCCAGTGTAGCTAAAAAGAGCAAACAACTAAGCTTTGGGGCAAGGAACAGGAACAATTCATCCTACCTTTTAAAGAGGAAACTTCTAAGATTTTCTCTTGTTTAAATTTGTTATATTCTAAAGTTCTTTCTTCGTCTAGTTTCTTACGCTCTTCCATCTCTGTCTCCTTCTCATTCTGTAATCTACCAAAGTCATTCTCCATGTCCTCATGTTGGCTCTGTGAAATAAGTATCATGATTAACCCTATACCAAAAAGTCCCATGTTGTCATAATGCCAGCTTTTGAAAACATTGTGGAACAAGAGCTTCGCAAAGCGACGCATATACGCCCGAAGGGGCCTGTCAGTGAAATGAGTTGAAATGACGGAAGGGCCATGAATGAAGAGTAGTTAATCTCCATTATATGTGAAAAATATTAAAGGGCAATAACTAAAAAAGGACGGGTGGCAGAGTTACAAATTTTGAGAATTGCTGTTCTCCACTAAGTGTTCTATCAGTCTTGAAAGGTTCAAGATCATAGCTTTTATATTTTAGAAATTATGGCCCAGACGAAAATTCAAAGAGAAAACTAACAAAGGGCAATAACTCAAAAAGAAGGATGGCAGAGTTATGGTTCTTGTGCAGTGCCTTTCTTCATAATGTGTTCTATTAGTCTTTGAAGTTTCAAGATGACTGGTTTTAAAGTTTAGAAGTTATGGCCTGGGCAAAACTTAAAACTCAACAAGAGCGGCAAATTGTCGTAAGATACGCCCGTCTTACCCCAAGTTGTAAAGCCGGGGCATGCACCAGACAAAATTCAAGTATGAAAAATGACAAAGAGCAATAACTCAAAAATTAAGCAAGCAAGAGTTATGATTCCTGTGCACTGCACTCCCCCTTGGTGAGATCTATCCACCCATGAAATTTCATAATCCTAGCTAGTATAGTTTTGGAGATATGCTCCGGACAAATTCAAGTATGAAAAAACAAAGGGCAATAACTCAAAAATTAAGCGAGCAAGAGTTATGGTTCCTGCACACTGCACTTCCCCCTTGATGAAATCTATCCACCCATGAAATTTCATAATCCTAGCTAGTATAGTTTTGGAGATAATCACCGGACAAAATTCAAGTATGAAAAACGACAAAGGGCAATTACTCAAAAGATAAGCAAGCAAGAGTTATGGTTCCTGTGCACTGCACTCCCCCTTGATGAGATCTATCCACCCATGAAATTTCATAACCCTAGCTAGCATACTTTTGGAGATATGCTCCAGACAAAATTCAAGTATGAAAAACAACAAAGGGCAATAACTCAAAAATTAAGCGAGCAAGAGTTATGATTCCTGCGCACTGCACTCCCCCTTGATGAGATCTATCCACCCATGAAATTTCATAACCCTAGCTAGAATAGTTTTGGAGATATGCTCCGGACAAAGAACTGGACGCCACCCGCCCACCCGGCACGTCTGATCCCATAATACGTCCCGTCTTCGACGGGCGTATAAAAAATTAACAAAGGGCAATAACTAAAAAAATAAAGGTCACAGAGTTATAGTTCATGGGCACTGCACTTCTCCATAATGTGTTCTATCAGTGTATGTAATTGCAAGTTGATACCTTTTATAGTTTGGAAGTTATGGCCTGGACAAAAATTCAAACTAAAAATTAACAAAGGGCAATAACTCAAAAAATTAATGTGGCAGAGTTATATTTCATTGGCACTGCACTTCTCCATAATTTGTTCTATCAGTGTATGACGTTCCAGGTTAATAGCTTTTATAGTTTGGAAGTTATGGCCTGGACAAATATTCAAACTGAAAATTAACAAAGGGCAATAACTCAAAAAATAAAGGGGGCAGAGTTATGGTTCATGTGCACTGCACTTGTCCATAATGTGTTCTATCAGTGTATGTAGTTTCAAGTTGATACCTTTTATGGTATGGAAGTTAAGGCCTGAACAAAAATTCAAAGTGAAAAGTTGGTTATTTTCAGAAATCAAGGGCAGATAATTTTAGAACGCAAACAGCTTTCAAAATTCTAAGACCCAGGTGCACAACTAAACATCATGGAGATTCATTGTGGCAAGTTGCAAATAATTCCGATGAAAACTGCAGGAGGAGTTGCACACACAAGAAATTGCTAACGGACAGATGGACGGACGGTCAGATGGACGGACGGATGACCTGGGGTATAACATAATACGACCCTTCGGGTGTATAAAAAGCACAAACTGCATCAGCATACAGTGTTTTCTACCAGTGACTATACAAATCTTTTTGACTTGTACCACGATGTAGATTTTTGCCAGAAAACACAATTTTAGACTGGTCTATATGGAAAGCATTTATGAATGAAAAGTGAACTTAACTCCGACCCAAAATATTAGATATATATCTTTGGTAAGACAGGATTTATACACGAGAAAAAGTTGTGACAATAGACAAAATTGTTTTTGACTACATCTTGCAACAACTAGAAAATGCTGACAGAACTCTGGTAACACAGTCAGTAGAGAACAGGGTGCGACTAGTTCTCAAGACTCAAAACTCAGCTGCAATTTCTGTAATGCAGAAATCTATAGGATAGGTTTGACTCAAATCCCCTGTTGATTCAGTCACAGACAAAATGGATCTTATGGATCTTTATTTTGATGACTAGCTTAACCCTTTCCCAAACGACAAATTTTTGGACTAGACTAAATTGAAAGCATTTGCAGACGACAAATTAAAGGTGGCTGAAAAATTGGAATTTGTTCTGGGAAGGGTAGAAAACACTGTGGGAAAAGGAGAAAATGCTGGTTACCAGCATTTTCTCCTTTTCCTACAGCGTTTTCAAAAGGCTTCTTTCTCAGGGGCGTCAAAAGTAGGGATTGAGTGGTAATGGGTTAATAATAATGTATCACTGAGACACACTAAATCTCATTTTGCCAGAGTGCCCCACATACAAAATAGGACTTGTCCTAGAAAGTGCAGGATAAAAAGAGAATTTGCTCATTGTCAGCTTTTTTGCCTTTTCCAAAAATGTTGTTCGGTAAAGAGTTAACTCTTTCCCAAACAGTCCTTGGTTTTCACATCCCCAGGAAGCAAAGATTTTGAAAACATTGTGGGAAAAGGAGAAAATGCTGGTAACCAGCATTTTCTCCTTTTCCCACATTGTTTGCTACCCTCCGAGAACAAATTTCAATTTTTGAGTCACAGTAATTTTCTTATCTGCAAATGCTTTCAATATAGACTTGTCTAAAATTTTGTAGTTTGGTTACACAATAAAAAATGGACCAAAGTGTGGCAACAGTAGGTTTGCTATGACAATATCTCAATAACACATCTGCCTATGATATAGATCTGCAATAAAACTGCAGCAGCTGTTCTCTATATCTTGCCATGTAGCTCTTTACCAAACAGTACTGTGCATAAACTTTCCCCCAGATGAAGGCTATTGGAAACAGGGGAAGGAAGACACAACCAATATATGTGGGAACCAAAACTCAGCTGCAATTACTGTGATTCAGAAACCTATAGGATATGTTTGACTCAAAGTAACTGTATTTCTTAAGTAAAACAGAATTAAGAGTATTTTGAGCAGTACCTTCTTTACGATGTGTTTCCCCCCTTTATCCCTTGACTCGACTAGAAAAGTTTAGCCATGTTCAAATTGCAAACACTAAAACAAATTGCAAGTCTTGCAGACAAGTTTTAATGCAGCTGAAAAATCAAAATTTGTTTTGGGAATGGAAGAAAATAATGTATTCAAAAAGCTTCTTTCTACAGTTGTTAAAAGTTGGGATTGTGTGATGAAAGGTTAAGGACAAACTCTTTGCCAAGCTGCAAAATCTTATACTCTGAACAAATCAAATTAAACATGTTAATCATCAAGTAAAGAAAAATCTGTACAGGAAAAATATTTCAATTCTGTCATCACAATTTTAACGGCTTTTGTATCTGTAGGAAGGGCCTCAAGAGAAAGGTCATATTCATGTATCAGTTTTTCACAAAAGCAGACAAAAGAACCTCACCTTTAACATTTTATACTGTTGCTGCAGTGAATTGAGCCTGTTGGTAAATTCTTGCTGCAAAAAAATGGTATAAAAAGATACATTAAATCTTTTAGCACTGGAAAGGCCACCTCTTTGGCAGCTCTTTAACTCTTTTACCTATTTGGCAGCAGAAAGTATTATCAAATAATAATAAGTTTTTTTTTATCAATCTTACAAACTTGTCTAAAAAATGTGGATGGTATATATCCAAATTATCACTGTGCAATCTGATCTTGGTCTCTAACATTACTGAGGTCCCCGTTTTCAGCTATGGTGCTAGCTAGATATGGTTTGAGTAGAGTAGAAAAATTTTACTGTTACAATTTTCTATCAAATTTTAAAGAGAAAATAAGAGGTTTCTCACAAACTGTTAACTCTTCAACACAAAAGCAACTCTTATGTAAAATTTAAGACTTGTCAAAATCCAAAAACTTTGCAGGTGATAAGTGGTGAAATCTTTTCAAAGGTATTTTTTCTGAAAGTTGTTAAAATTTATGACTGTCAGTGTGGTAACATTTTTTTACCATATGTCTTACTAACTCCCGGGCTATTCAGTGGCTCTCTCAAGACATAATGCAACAGTCGGTAATAATTATATAGGGGGAGGGTATCATTATGTGTTGTATAGGCATTTTCTGGGAAAGAGTTTACCCCATGGAGCAATTTTCCAGGGGGCATTTGTAAAACTAAAATTTTCTAGAGGGTTAGCTTTCCTGAAACAGATCTTACCTTGTCGGAATCACATCTTTGTTGCAACTCTGACTTTGCCATACTTAGATCTGGAAAGAAAAACAACAAGAGGACCATGATGGTCCTATATCGCTCACCTGAGTACTAAGCTGTAAAGGTCTACAATGAAAATTTCTTTTCCATATATATCATCGTACTGTATTTGGTAGAGGTCCACTAAAAAATGCCACATAATGAAATATCAAAGCTCTAAGATTTCCAGTTTCAGAGAAAAATATTTTTAAAGTTTTCCTTCTTTGTTCCTATGTTTCAAACTTGTGACTCCTGAGGCTGGGCTAGTTTGGATCCCGGGGACATCATGTTAACAAACTTGGTAGAGGTCAACTAGCAGATGCTTCATACCAAATATCAAAGCTCAACTCCTTGTTTCAGAGAAGAGGATTTTTAAAGTTTTCCTTCTTTGTTAGTATGTTTCAAACTTGTGACCCCGGTGCAGGGCCAGTTTAGACCTAAGGAGCATCATATAAACAATCTTGGTAGAGGTCCACTAGGAGATGCTACATAAAAAATATCAAAGCTTTGCCCTATTTAGTTACATACAAAAAGAATTTCAAAGTTTTCCTTCTTTTTCCTATGTTTCAAACTTGTGAACCCTGGGGCAGGGTCAGTTTTGACCCCAGGGGCATCATATGAACAACCTTGGTAGAGATCCACTAGGAGATACTACACGCCAAAAATCAAAGCTCTGCACCTTCTAGTTTCAGAGAAAAAGATTTTTTAAGTTTTCCTTCTTTGTTCCTATGTTTCAAACTTGTGACCCCAGGGTAAGCCAGTTTTGACCCTAGGGGCATCATACAAACAATCTTGGTAGAGGTCCATTAGGAGATGCTACATACCAAATATCAAAACTCTGCACCTTCTAGTTTCAGAGGAGAAGATTTTTAAAGTTTTCCGTCTTTGTTCCTTTGTTCCAAATTTGTGACCCCTGGGGCGGGGTCAGTTTCGACCCCAAGGACAATCTTGAATAATCTTGGTAAAGGTCCACTAGGAGATACTATATACCAAATATCATAGCTCTGCACCTTCTAGTTTCAGAGATGAAGATTTTTAAAGTTTTCCTTCTTTGTTCCTATGTTTCAAACTTGTTACCCCGGTGCGTGGCCAGTTTTGACCCCCGGGGCATCATATGAACAATCTTGGTAGAGGTCCACTAGGAGATGCTACATTCCAAATATTCAAAGCTCTGCCCCTTCTAGTTTCATAGAAGAAGAATTTTTATAGTTTTCCTTCTTTGTTCTTATGTTTCAAACGTGTGACCCCTTACGAATAATCTTGGTAGAGGTCTTCTAGGAGATACTAAATACCAAATATCATAGCTCTGCACCTTCTAGTTTCAGAGAAGAAGATTTTTAAAGTTTTCCTTCTTTGTTCCTATGTTTCAAACTTGTTACCCCGGTGCGTGGCGAGTTTTGACCCTAGGGGCATCATATACACAATCTTGGTAGAGGTCCACTAGGAGATACTACATACAAAATATCAAAGCTCTGCACCTTCTTGTTTCAGAGAAGAAGATTTTTAAAGTTTTCCTTCTTTGTTCCTAGGTTTCAACTAGGTCCACTAGGAGATGCTACTTACCAAATTTCAAAGCTTTACGCCTTCTAGTTTCAGAGAAGAAGATTTTCAAAGATTTTTGCTATTTTTTTTTCCTTTTGGTTACCATGACAACCAGTGTTATGGATGGAATTCAATCTCTTGAACAACTTTGGTAGAGCTTCACCCAAGGAACATCCCTGCCAAGCGTCATCAAAATTGGCCCAGTGGTTTGGGAGGAGGAGATGTTTAAAGAAATTGTGGGCAATGGACGACGGACGACGGACATTGGGCGATCACAAAAGCTCACCATGAGCACTTCGTGCTCAGGTGAGCTAAAAAGGGGTAAAAATTAACCCTTATGGTAAGGTAGACCAATTTAACTGTAGATGTCAAGAACGTAAAGATCAGAAAGCAATCTGCAATCTGATCTTGGGTCTACACTATTTGCTTCTAAGCAAGATATTCTGACAATAATTAACAGCCTTGAAATTCTACTATCCAATAGACTGTCCAATCTACTGTCGATTTCATTATGTCCAACTACGAGGGGTGTTCGAAAAATTACTGGACAAGTGCCGTCATTCTTTTATATTTTGATATTTTTTAATGAGTTTTTCGGTAATGATAGCTACAACCATATTCCATAGGTTGGTTGAAACAAATAAAGGAAGATACACAAAACATGTGATGTATTGTCACCATAGCAACGTCAAGTCGTCGTGAGCAGGGCACCTTGTTGCACCGATAAAAAGGTTTGGCTTTACAAATGTCTGAAACAGTCATGGTTATTCAAAATACTCCACTGTATGCTCAATGCACCTCTGATGCCTATATACGCACAAATTAAAAGAGTCTGACGATGGAATATTCTTTATACATTCCCTGACTACGATGGGAAGGTCATTGACGTCGTCGAAACAGTGACGGCGTCAGTAACACTTGATTGTGGTGAATAACCAAAATTTACACGGTGCGAGTCAGGGGTGTGTGGTGGATGCTCAGTAGTGTTACTCTATCAGCAGGTACTTTCTGGGTAGTTGATGAAGTATAAGACTTGGTGTTGTTGTAATGAAAGTAGAATGCGCGGGGTTCTCTTTGTCGCTTCTCCTATACAGACCTGATCAACTCATGTCGGTGCACCTGAAACAAGCTTACGGTTCAACCTATGCATCCATATACATGCACAACATATGTCTATGAATTACTGCTTTCACCAACCAATTCTGTCATCACATAAAATTAGAATATCATTTATGTAAAAAAAAACATATGTTCGAGTAATAATACTATACTATGACTGTCTTCTCAATTGGTAGTGTGTGGCAGATAATAACTCTGTTCAATTCAATAAAATAAAACATTCCACCATTGCTTTTGTAGGGTTTTTTCCACACAGAACTGTCTTGCGTTGTTTCTGGATCATACAAACCAATCCAAGTTACATCGGCCGAAATAATGAATACCGAGAACCTGTAACCACGTTCTCTTTGCTGTTTCATGAAAGCCTTACTGTCGGCGACTCACTGAAGCTTTTAATGGCAGGTAGTAGATGGGGTGCCCTGCAGGCGAATACTTTCGTCACACACAATTCAAAAACATTCAGGAATGCTTATTGTGATCTATACTTGCAATTAAAATGAAGTTACTTTGTGAGGTGACATCAAGGTGCCCCACTCACGTCGACTTGACGTTGCTATAGTGACCATTCATCTCATGTGGCATATATATTTGTTTATTTGTTCTGATTAAACTATAGAATACTGAAAAAATCATTGAAAAATCTAAATAAATAAAAGAATGACGCCAATCATCCCGAAACTTTTCCAACGCCCCTCGTACAAGATTAAGTTATTACCTAAAAGGGAGAAAATGCTGGATACCTGCATTTTCTATTTTTCTACAATCTATTAAAAAAGCCTTCACCCCCACTACCCCAACCTCATTACCAATGTTGTCAAATGTGGAAATGGTGTGGTAAAATGTAATTCAGTATTAACCCTTTACCAAACAATCTCTTGTTTTTATGACCCTGAGATAGAAGCCTTTTGAAAGCAATGTGAGAAAAGGAGCAAAAGTTAATAATAACCAGCATTTTCTCCTTTTCCCGCAATGTATTCTACCCTGCTAGAAATGAATTCCAATTAGAGATACCGGTACATTTATTTGGTCGTTTGGAAGTGTTTTCAATTTAGACCAGTCTAAAATTTTGCAGTATGATCAAGGGTTAAACTAAAGGAAGGAGGCATCAGTTTTGCCTTAGAGGGAAACAAGCAATTTCGTTGAAATGACATCCCCCGCCGAAAAAGACCTTTTTTTGATACAAACGTATAAGAGGTATTGTGTTTTGCATGTACATGTGGCCTTTTTGTTATTGGTCCATGATGAAATTATACATTAAGCTCCCTTGTTCCATGGCACAGGATTTCATTACATAAAAAAAATATAAAAGAGGTCCATTACAGGATTATACATTAAGTACCCTTTTTGCAGAACTCCGCATTTCATAAAATGTAAACAAACAAAGGAAATATACATAAAAACCCCTTTTCCATGACATGTCATATATAATGACATGTCATGGAAAGAGGGGGTTTTATGTATATTTCCTTTATTTGTTTTCATTTCAGGATTTCATATATGTGGTGGAAAAAAAATGTATCAACAGACTATCTAATGGAAAAGAAAACATGCATGAAGTTTCATCAATTTTTGTCAAGGACTTTAGAAGATATCCCTCTCACAATATAAGCTGCCACACTGCTGCCATTTCAAGCAGGTAGCTAGAGACTAAAGTGTTGAAATTTGTAGCACCTGCCTGGGTAGCTGAATGGATATATGGTATTACTTGTGATGTAAAAGGTTTACGAACAGACAGATGCATGGAGAGACGAATGCACAATTGACTCATTGGTCACTGGCTTTGATCAACCAATAAAAATATGAAGTTCTATGAAAATAATGTGCAAAAGTTGGAGATACACTGATAAAAAATTAAATTTGACATGAAGTCCCCTTTTTCCATGATACAGTGATAAATTGCAAAACCCTGACATGTGCTAGGTTGCATGATCTGTGAAAATCTCGTCCAAATCTGTTGAGATATGTCCAGTAATTAAAGAGATACAGGTGAAAAATTAAATTATAACATGAAGGAAGCCCTCTTATTCCATGATGCTGCTACAAATCCCAAAACCTTGACAATATGGCATAGGTCACATGATCATGTGAAAATTCCATCCAAATCTGCCAAGAAATTTGTGGGAGGCATTGTGTTAGGTCACATGATAATGTAAAAATTCCATTCAAATCTGCCAAATGTGGGAGGAGTTGCCTTCACAAGAAATAGAATGAAATAAAACATGAAGCCCCCTTTTTTCATGACGCAGCCACAAACTGCAAAACGTTGAGAATATGTTGAGAAATATGGAACGAGTTGCATTCACAAGATATAAAATGATATAAAACATGAAGCCCCCTTTTTTCATGACGCAGCTACAAATAGTAAAACCTTGAGAATATGCGATAGGTTAAATGATGAGAAACAATCTGTGAAAATTTATTTCAGTTCTGTCAAGAAATATGGGACGAGTTGCATTCACAAGAAATAAAATGAAATAAAACATGAAGCCCCCTTTTTTCATGACGCAGCTACAAATCGCAAAATGTTGACAATATGCAATAGGTCACATGACAAAAAATATTCTGTCAAAATTCCATTCAATTCCTTCAAGAAATGTGGAAGGAGTTGCCTTCACAAGAAATGGAATGAAATATAACATGAAACCCCCTTTTTCCATGACACCTTATTACAAGAACAAGGGCAAATAACTGTGGTATTGCACGGTCAACGTAGGTGAAACTTTTTTTCCTGCATTTCCTAATGGAGGTTGACAGATGTGACAAGTTCAATGTAAAAACTTTGTATAGTTTTGAAGAGAAGACTCCAAACATCAAAAGTGTACTTAAGTGTTACTTAAGTGAAACTTAAAACCGCTCTCAGTCGGCCATTTTGCATCAAATCAAAAAAACAAAAAAAGTGTCTCCGGAGAATGGGTCATTGTACATGTGTATAAAGTTTCACGAAATTCCGTCCAATGGTATTGGAGATATTTGCCGGGACGGACACACGGACGGACGGACAACGCTAAAACTATATCCCTCCGCCTACGGCGGGGGATAATAATGGACATCCATTCTTTCTCTGTGAAATGGGCATCTGAGTTAAGGATTACTGGTATGTATGCAGGAAATTAAGTAACAACACTACTGAACCCACAGAAAGATGCTTATTCTTGTTTTGACCCATCATGGCTTCTTTATTCTAAACTCTATACCATCTGCAAAACCGAAAGTTTTCTATTGTACAAAAAGAGAGTCACATTTTGTTGTCTGCAAATGCTTTGAAGGTTTTTTTATCAAGTAAAGACTAAACACACACTGGCATTTAGGATGGATACAGGGCTATGACACCATTTTGATGACTGTACATATGCAGAGCGAAACACTTTTCACATCTGGGAAAAAAACAATTCAAAAAGCAAATAAAGTCATAATTCAGTCTGAAGGGTGGACATGCGCAAGCAAATAATAGAAAACTTGATCTGAAAACTGCTAGTGCAATCAACAACAAAAAAAACATAAAAGGATTACACATTTTCACAAGTACACAATTAGTTAGTATTACAATAGCATACATCTGTATTATTTCTTGTCATGATTGTAGTATATTATATTTCATGTGTCTATTTCTAGAAATGTTGTGGGTAAAGAAATCTCATCCACCTGCCGAAAACCTTGAACTACTTTTTTTCTTGTACTGAGATCACTAGTTGTAAAAGTTGCATTTGTTGACAAAAATCAGAGGAAATATATAATTTATTTCATCAGCTTGTCGCTAGTATGGGGTTTTGCTTCTAAAGGGATAGGTCCGCAAAAATAACTTGTGCTTTACACCACAAGTTATTTTCGCGGACCTTTCCCTTTTTGCGGCAAATATTTCACCATATTAGCCAAAAACTGATGAAATAAACTGTATTTATGCACAACAAAATAATAATTTTTTTACAAGGGTCTTTCTCTTTGCCCTTACTGCATCTATCGCAGGTATACAAGTACCATTACTTCCAGTATATATCAAGATCATACTGCACATAACATGCTGTCCAACAACAGACAAAGAACTATAAAACAAGCTCATCAAGCACTTTATGCTCAAGGGACTAACTGTTTATAAACAGTGGAAACACATCTAAATTAAAACTAAAGCATGAGTACATGACAAATAAAATTATATTCAAATCTGGGCTCTTGTATAAGAAGGGTAGAAACATTTTAGGACAAGGAGAAAATGCTGGTCACCAGCATTTTCTCCTATTCTTACAATTTTTTTAAAAGCAGTTCTACTGGGGATCATCAAAATTCTGTATTGTGGAAAATAGTAATAGGAATAATATGTCCATGAAATGACAAATAAGTCAAATGTGATAGGGTATTCTGAGAATAGTTACAAAGTAAATCTTGCTATTCATGTAACATATGTCACTATCATAAAATTTGTTATCATTCGTTTCCTTCCTGTAAAATTGATAGTGCATTAAAATACATTTGACCAAGCTGTCAGTTGAATTTAATCTTTTTACAGTTTTTTTGCATACTGATGAAGGAGTTTTTTTCAAGCCATAGTGGGAAAAAGAAACAAGAGGACCATAATGTGGGTGCCACTGCTCTGCTGCAAGTACTTGATTTTCAGTCGAAATTCTCAGTGGAAAAAGGGGCATAACTATGTCAAAAATATTTTGTTGGTTACCTGCCCTTTGATAGTAAAGAGCTTGTTCAAGTTTGAAGTAAATATCTTCACTAATTAGTAATAACAGAGATATAACAAATGTCAATGGTTTTTTACCATATGATGCAGACCATGGACACGATGTCAGGGCCCATATTCACCAACCATTCTTAAGAATATTCTTTGTCTTATTCTTCAAATTTCTCTGACTGTGAAAGTAACAGAACTTCTGATTGGCTAAACTATTTGGTTTAGCCAATCAGAAGTTCTGTTACTTTCACATAGACAAAATTCTCAAGAATAAGAACAAGAACGTTCTTAAGATTGGTTGGTGAATATGGGCCAAGGGCTACGACAAGTGACAATATAAATGCACCTTGACATTTTCTTGAAAATAGCCAAGCTAAATATACTGATAATTGGAACTTTCTCCTACCACAATTGCTATCATCAAAATTTTGCCTGAAAGTTTGTCTGAAAGTTTCTTGCCTGGAAAAGGGTTGAAAAGTATCAAACTTGCAACTTGTCACCAGTCTGCCTGGCAAACTAAGTACAGTATGGAGAAAAATAATTTGCTAGAAAGATACATGTACCTTCATTTTAATCACACAATCCTGAGTTTTATTATCCTGGGAAAGAAGCCTTTTGAAAACAATCAGGTGGTAAAGGAAAAAATGTTAGTAATAGAATTTTCTCCTTTTCCCACAATTGTTTTTGACCCTTTTAGACTTAGGTTTTTATAATCTAACCACATTTAACTTGTTGTCTGCAACAGTTTTGGAATTTGACATGATGTAAAATTAACTAATGTAAATTGCTGTTTGGTAAAGAGTTAAGATTAGATTCTGATCTAAAATCCCATAGCATGCTATACGAGTTTTAACACTAACTTGTACTTGGTAACAGCAATTGATAACATTCTGAGCAAATAGATGAAAATACTGGTAACCAGCATTTTCGTTTTTCTTTGCAATGATTTCTACTCTTCCAAAGCCATATTTCAGAGGTTTAGTCACATCTAATTAGTCTTCTGCAAATGCTTTGGACTAATTCGACAAGTCCATTATGTTATCATCTGGGTTTAGAATTAAATCCCCATCATTAGATCTTAACAAACAAAAGCCATAGTAAAAAAAAAGATCTGTGTTATGAAAATTCCAAAAGTCATGCCATTGATTTAAAGATTTTAAAACTATTTACTCTTCAACACACAATACCAAGTTTAAACTATCCTGGGAAAAAAAGCCTTTAGAAAACATTGTGGGAAAAGGAGAAAATGCTGGAAACTAGAGTTTTCTCCTTTCCCACAATGTTTTCTATTGAATTACAGACAAATCTCATCATTTGAGCCATATTTCATATGTCGGTAGGTGAGTGCAACACTATTCTAAGTGCCTGAACATTGTACAGGCAACTAAAATAATGTTGCACTCACCTATCGATGTGGTATCACATACTGACAATATGGACAAAAAAAATTGCCTTTTGGTAGAGTCCAGAGTGAGACAATGGATTACTGTTAGTCTTCAAAATGCATGTTCAAGCTTTGATAGCCTTGCAGTGCCCTTCTCAAGAAAATACTCTGGGAGCAGCTCACTGTTACATACAAATACCTGATTGTCACAATGCCTTCCTTATACATGTATATGGGTGACACTAATATTTCATCTTAGTCTGAATATCCATTGATTAAGAGGTATTTTCAACATTGTAACTCATTTTCAATTAAAAAAAAATAAACTATAATCATATTTTTTTTTAACATTCGCCTCAATGCTGACTGTGCCAGAATTTAGCAAAAATAGCACACCAGTCCTATGCTTTAGAGATATATGTATACAACTTTTGCAACAAACTTGAACATTGTGAATAGAATATTAATGTAAATTTTAGCTCCAGGAACCTTGGTTTCTACCAGTAAAGTTTTCCTTATGATCAAAAATAGCTTCATATTTTTTTTGCAGACTGAAATATGTTACTAGTGGGAATTCAGAATTTGATGAAACATTAATCGATAGGTGAGTGCAACACTATTCTAAGTGCCTGTACAATGTACAGGCACTTAGAATAGTGTTGCACTCACCCATCGATTTATGGCCACTTATTGTGCATCTAATAAGAAGCGGGTGTCTCTTTTCCTTCAAATGTTTCCTCCTCCTTTTCACCACAGTAAGTCGAACATGGGCTTTTGCAGCCTGGCATTGACCAAGATGAGACTGCATTATAAACAATACACATGTTTATGCATGTGCATTATATATAATACTCCTGCAATCTAAATTCAGCTGTCTGCTCCAAGTATAATTTAGAGTTTGAATGATAATTTGAGCTGATAAATTAATGTGTTTTGAAAGTTTTTATTTACTGTTCTAAAATCTTGTGTGCAGTATGCTGGATTAGTTTTTTTTAGTATGCCAGTGGGTCATTCAAAATGCTATAAAAATGCGTACGCATGCCCTCAAAATGCACAATCTTCCATCAGGATTGTTGCCATAATGCATGATGATGGTTTAATCATGCCCTAAAAATGCAGATCTAATTTTGTTTTCACACACTCTTACAAATTCATTCAAATTCTAGTTGTCAAATACAAGTCCATGTTAGCCTGTAGAGTCCACACAGGCCGATCTGGACTGAAACTTTTTGCTATTGGTGAATTTTCTGCATTTCAAATGACCATTCTACCTCATGATTCTACCATGATTTATTAGCAGCCAATATGAATCCACATGAATATTGCTTGCAGCATGTGAAAAGAGGCATTTGGACAGGCTAATCCGGGGACAGCACTTTTCTACTACATTGGAAAATTACATACAAGTTAAAAGAGTTGTCTTGGATTAGTCTGAGGGGACTGCACAGGCTGATCCAAGATGGCATTTTATGCACATGTCAAAATACCCCTTTTCGCATGTAGAAGGCCATGTCATGTAATAACTTAATAGGTATAATGTTTTATTAATTTTCATTTAATCCCTTGTCCAAGGGGGCCACTATGGTAATTGACATAGTGTTGTTTAGTTTCTGAATCAAGAATTTGAATGATAATTGTTGTATAGATTGGTGGACTGGAGCCATTATGTTTATTAACCCATTCCCCCTTGACACTTAAAAAGCTGGACCAAGTTTACCTTGCTTCTGCTTCAATGTAGATCAAGATAAGGCTGCAGGGAATGTGAAGACCTAACCAGGCTAAGAGCTTCACTGTATCCTACTTTTTTATACTGACCAATACATACCTAAAATGGCAGCAACAGTTTTCTGGTCTTATTTTTCCTAACAAGAATAACTCTGTACCAACAAACAAATTCTTAGACTGGACTCCAAATTGAAAGCACTTGCAGATGACAAAATAAACATAACTTAAAGATCGAAATTAGAAAACATTAAGGGAAATAATGAACTCTGGTTACCAGCATTTTCTCCTTTAACCACAATGTTTTCAAAAGGTTTCTATCTCAGGGTCATAAAAAACCAGGATTGTTTGGTTAAGGGATAATTTAAATTTCCATTTCATCAATTACTGATAATTTTGTGTTGTCTTTAATTCTGAGAAACAAGGTTCAGGCTTTTATGGAGAGCATTAATTTTGGAAAAAAATGCAATCACAAAAACATTGTTACTTCTGGAAAAAATACTCATTCTGAGCATTTTCACCTTCCATAGCATTTTTTTTTAAAGCCCACACTTAGTAGCTGAGCCATCAAGATGTGTTGTCAAAGGGGAACAGGTTTAATGGCTTTGTTGGACCAAGAGGCACATGCCACCTTACCATCTATCACAGCTTTGTGAGAAAGTTTTTCCCTTTGGAGGGCCTTCTCTAAGCGACCAATATGCCCAAACTGGACTGAAAATATATGCTTAGTATTCTGTAGCATCATTCATTAGAACAGGCATATGCCTTATTCCATATTGGTTATTAAAAAACAACAAACCTCACAAAATATACCGATATGTACAACAGGGTACATGTATATATGATAACCATTTCAAAACTGATGACACATGTTTTCTTTTAATGATAAAAATATAAAATTGGAAAACACCTTTTTCTAGTTCTTCTATTGTTCATTTTCAAGAAACTTGTTGCCTGCAAAGGCCTGTCTAAAACTATGTCATTTGGAATTGAGTTAAATTTGTTGTCTGTGAGATCAATGCTTTCAATCTGTGCCCTTCCAAAATCTTAATGTTTGGTCAACCTTAACTCTTTACCAAACGACCAAGTTTTAGACTTGTCCAAATCAAAAGCATTTGCAGATGACAAAATAAATGTGACTGAAGAACTGAAATTTGGTTTGGGAAGGGCAGAAATCATTGTGGGAAAAGGGGAAAATGCTGTTTACCAGCATTTTCTCCTTTTCCCAAAATATTTTCAAAAGGCATCTTTCTCAGAGTCGTCAATAGTTAGGATTGTGTGGTAAAGAGTTAAGAGGGCCAATAAAGTCAGCCACTTTCAGAAATAAAACCCAAACGATTACTTTTTCATAGTTTCTTTTGTTAAGTGTGTTCAAGGTAGATCTATCAAGGATCAGATTGCACACACTGCACACACTACAGTCTGATTGTGATCTTCATAGAGCAACAAGGCAATGGCCATCATAGTTCTGGAAGGCACTTTATTCCTTTACCAAATGATTTGAGGTTAACCAATTACCACTCGATCCCTACTTTTGACACCCCTGAGAAAGAAGCCTTTTGAAAACATTGTGAGAAAAGGACAAAATGCTGGTAAACAGCATTTTCTCCTTTTCCCACAATCTTTCCTATCCTTCATAAAACAAATTTAAAATTTTCAGTCACTTTTATTTTGTCACCTGCAAATGCTTTCGATTTGGACAAACCTAAAATTTTGTTGTTTGGTAATGAGGTAAATGACCCCCAGAACAAAAAACTTTTCAAGATATTGTGGGAAAAGAAGAAAACAGGTGTTAACCAGTATTATGTTCTTTTTGAAACTGTTTTCTGCCCAGTGCCCTTTCAAAGACAAAGTTTGAAACCCATCCTGTTTGAGCCATTTTTAATTTGGCATACATGTATGCTTTTATATGCTTTCAGTTTAAGCGAGTCTGAAAATCTTTTTTTTTTTAGTAAAAGATAAAGGGTTAATTAATCATGATCAGCAAATCCACCTGCTCGTGATTTAAATTTACACAAGTTCAAAACCTATAGTTTTGTGAAGATTTCATAGTTAGCTGCATGTCATACAGAGCACAAAGCAACGTTTAATGATATCTGTAATACTCTGACTTTCATCGCTTCTTTGTAAATTTCAATTTGAAAATGACCACATCCATAAAAAATACATATCTGTGGCAGTGTCAGCAAGTAATTCTAGGAAAACCGAGTCATTCACATAACATAACAGAGCTCAAGATAGAAGAGGTGATTTTAATTTCAGATTTGAAAATATTGATCATTCTCCTCTAAACCCTATACATAGGGTTTGGAATAGGAATAATGCATTTAGATTACCATCACTCCCTCTTATCTGAAGCTCTGACATAAGCCTCTCCAATGCCAGCTCATAGCTAGGGGTGAAAGAAGTGCCGGGATAGAGCAATGGCCTTCTAAATCCAATATTTCTCTTCCAAACCCTAGTATGTTGTGTGTACTCATTAGCACTGCCTCCATAAGATGATTTTAGTGAGTACTATAACATAAAACTTCAAGTTGACTAATATTTTCAATTTTGAAATCAAAATTTCTTCCACTGTCTTCAGCTCTGAGTTCCTGTTTAGGTTACCTGGAGAGCGATTTGTATATTTATTAAAGTCATGAGATCTTGCTTCTCAATGGTTGTAAAATAAATAAGCTCTAAATATTCATAAACAAGAGGACCATGATGGTCCTATATCGCTCACCTGAGTACTAAGCTGTAAAATCAAACTTGTGACCCCTGGGCAGGGCCAATTTTGACCCCAGGGGCATCCTAAGAAAAAAAAAAACTTGCTAGAGGTACACTAGGAGATGCAACTTAAAAAATATCAAAGCTCTATACCTTCTAGTTTCAGAGAAGTAGAATTTTAAAGTTTTCCTTCTTTGTTCATATGTTTCGAACTTGTGAACCCTGGGCAGGGCAAGTTTAGACCCCAGGGGCATCGTATGAAGAAACTTTGTAGAAGTCCACTAAAAGATGCTACATACCAAATATCAAAGCTCTACGCCTTCTAGTTTCAGAGAAGAATAATATTGACTTTTCCTTCTTTGTTCCTATGTTTCGAACTTGTGACCCATGGGGCAGGGCAAGTTTTGACCCCAGGGGCATCATATGAACAGACATTGTAGAAGTCCACTAGGAGATCCTATTTACCAAATATAAAAGCTCTACATAATCTAGTTTCAGACAAGAAAAATTTTCAATTTTTCCTTCTTTATTTCTATGTATTAAACTTGTGACCCCCAGGGTGGGGCCAGTTTTGACCCCAGGGACATCATATGAACAATCTTGGTAGAGGTCCACTAGGAGATGCTACATACCAAATATCAAAGCCCTGCACCTTCTAGTTTCAGAGAAGTAGAATTTTAAAGTTTTCCTTCTTTGTTCCTATATTTCAAAATTGTGACCCCCGGGGCGGGGCCATTTTTGACCCCAGGGACATCATATGAACAATCTTGGTAGAGGTCCACTAGGAGATGCTACATACCAAATATCATAGCTCTACATATTCTAGTTTCAGAGAAGAAGATTTTCAAAGATTTCCTTCTGTGTTCCTATGTTTCAAAATTGTGACCCCCGGGACGGGGCCAGTTTTGACCCCAGGGACATCATATGAACAATAATGGTAGAGGTCCACTAGGAGATGCTACATACCAAATATCAAAGCTCTACATATTCTAGTTTCAGAGAAGAAGAATTTCAAAGTTTTCCTTCTTTGTTCCTATGTTTCAAAATTGTGACCCCCGGAGCGGGGCCAGTTTTGACCCCAGGGATATCATATGAACAATCTTGGTAGAGGTCCACTAGGAGATGCTACACACCAAATATCAAAGCTCTACGCCTTCTAGTTTCAAAGAAG
Organism: Tridacna crocea; assembly: GCA_943736015.1. Taxonomy (NCBI): domain Eukaryota; kingdom Metazoa; phylum Mollusca; class Bivalvia; order Cardiida; family Cardiidae; genus Tridacna; species Tridacna crocea. Next base: position 18,323,284 of record OX031072.1, read on the forward strand.
AAGATTTTCAAAGTTTTCCTTCTTTGTTCCTATGTTTCAGAATTGTGACCCCCGGGGTGGGGCCAGTTTTGACCCCAGGGACATCATATGAACAATCTTGGTAGAGGTCCACTAGAAAATGTTACATACCAAATATCAAAGCCCTGCACCTTCTAGTTTTAGAGCAGAAGAATTTTAAAGTTTTCCCTCTTTATTCCTATGTTTCAAACTTGTGACCCCCGGGGCGGGGCCATTTTTGACCCCAGGGACATCATATGAACAATCTTGGTAGAGGTACACTAGGAGATGCTACATACCAAATATCAAAGCCCTGCACCTTCTAGTTTCAGAGAAGAAGAATTTTAAAGTTTTCCTTCTTTATTCCTATGTTTCAAACTTGTGAGCCCCGGGGCGGGGCCAGTTTTGACCCCAGGGACATCATATTAACAATCTTGGTAGAGGTCCACTAGGAAATTCTACATACCAAATATCAAAGCCCTGCACCTTCTAGTTTCAGAGAAGAAGAATTTTAAAGTTTTCCTTCTTTGTTCCTATGTTCCAAACTTGTGACCCCCGGGGCGGGGCCAGTTTTGACCCCCGGGACATCATATGAACAATCTTGGTAGAGGTACACTAGGAGATGCTACATACCAAATATCAAAGCTCTACGCCTTCTAGTTTCAGAGAAGAAGATTTTCAAAGATTTTGCTATTTTTTTCCTTTCGGTTGCCATGGCAACCAGAATTATGGGTGGAATTCAATCTCTTGAACAACTTTGGTAGAGCTTCACCCAAGGAACATCCCTGCCAAGTTTCATCAAGATTGGCCCAGTGGTTTAGGAGGAGAAGATGTTTAAAGAAATTGTGGACGACGGACGACGCACGACGGACGACGGACATTGAGTGATCACAAAAGCTCACCATGAGCACTTCGTGCTCAGGTGAGCTAAAAAGGATCAAGTCAGCAAAAACTGATATGGGTTCAAGTAAGCACAAACTGTTAATGTAAAGACAATTTACCAGCAATATTTATGGCAACAAATGGCTCACATAATGAAAATAGTTAAGCTGCAAGAGCATAAAATTTACGGTCACAAAATGCAAACAGAAGCAATGAGGATGCTAAAATGTTCACTCGTAACCAATGTACTGTTACACATAAAATATACAAACGATGAAAAACTCAAAGCATATATATGTTAACTATAAATAGTTTTAAATGAACACTACCCATAGAATAGGAAGTTAGCTCTTTTCCAATCGCGAAAGTTTAAGATTTATGAAATTTGAAGCACCTGCAGGCAAAAACATAAATGTGACTTAATAATACAAGTTTGATTTAGATCAGTAGAAAACAACAGGAGGAAACAGTGGTTACCAGCATTTTCTCCTTTTATCATAATGTTTTCAGAAATCCTCTTCTTAAAATTTATCATTTTTGGAGCTCAGGACTGTTTGGGATAGTGGGGAGTGATATCAATAATTATAAATTGTATATTGTTGGTAGACTTTTTTGTATATAGTGACAGTGGTTTGCAAGCTGTGCAAATAATTGTATGTGGAAGAAATTTCTTAGCATTTAATGTTACGATAAACACTTCATGTTATATAGAATCCCTGCTCGGTCCCAAAACTTGAACTCTAGTTTTGATTTTGTGTCAAATATTAATCACACCCTTGGATTCAACATAGTGGATAACAATCATGAAAGATGGCAGGAAAAATGAGAAAAAAAAAATTCTATTGATGTCTTGACAAAACTCTGACAATTTGGCAAACTTCTCATTTGATCTCTGTGCCCGGGTTTTGACACTTGGAAATTTGAAATGACCTGTATTTGACGCTGAAAAATATCTGCCTTAATGTCAGTCTGACACATGAAATTATCGTCTAGTGCTTCATTTAACCTAGTTTGAATACATCCGGCAGAAATATGGGCTAAACATATTCTGTATAAAATGCATGATTATGAAGCTAGCGAGTCACTTATGACAAAGGAACACAGGTGTTAATCCTCCTATTTAGTTTAAAATGACAGATTTTAAAGTTACCTGCAATTCAAACTGACTAACTGATATCAAATCATGTAGTAATACTCCTCCAAAAATTAATCGTCAAGAAAATATAGGTTGCCAAATAAACATGAAGACCCATGACACTACAATGATCAGTGTGTCAGTGTGACATCAATTTAAACAGTGAATTTACACAAATCTCTGAATAAAACAAGAAGTGGAAGACAAAATTCATAAAATTCTGTTAATGAGTCAAGAAAAAAAAAAGTTTTATAAACAAAAATATAGATCTTTAGCACAGACCGGGGCAGGGTGTGGAGATGGGGGGGGGGGGGTGTCTGCAGGTCTGCAAATGCTTGAAATAATTTTGTCTGATTTTTTTCAACTCGTTTGGAAATTAAAATATAAGGAACAAAATGAATGAAAGCAGAACATTTTATGGAAATGTATTTCCACTGTTTTTTTGAAGTGCAAAACAAAACATCTTTATAAAATAGATCTAATATCATGTAGACAAAATTGTCACAGTATTAAAACAAAAAGGCATTTTCAGTTAAAGAGAGAAAACGATTGTACAACCCACTGCTGGTTGGTTTACTCTTTTGATGACAAAGCAATAATCTATTGAGATATTAAACCAATTACCCAACACTAACAGTGGGCCTGGCACCATTTTGGTAAAGAGTCGAAGTGCTTGGGGGCCGAGTTCATTTTGACAACTCGATTTCAGTGTTCGATTTAAGCTGTAAAGAGCGATGCTTTTCTGTTGAAATGACTAAGTGGTCACACTACATATGATAAATTAGATATATAATGAGATGAGTGATCCAAATTACCTTGTAACTGTGCAGAGGCAGTTTCCCCTTCACGCCTGTAACGTTCTGCAGTTCTCTCTGTTTGTTTCAGCCTCCCCGAGACATCGTAATACAGGTAAAACAGGTACACACCAACGAAAAACACGCATACACCGAACACAACCTTTGCAACGCCTCCATTTCTTCGAATCATTTTGATTGACGAAATATGACAGCCGTACTTAGCTATATGATAGGTTTCTCAAAGGTAGGATACAACGTGCACCTGCAAGCAGAATCAAAACAATATGGCAGACGTGTCATTTGTCGGGTTATCGAATATAATAAATGATCAACAATGAGAAGATACGAACGACAAGAATATGAAGCGAAAGATGGTTTCTTCTTCCACTTCGTTATTTTCGAAAGATCTGGTAATAAAAAAAAAAACATTATGATGATAATCAAAGGTGATATTCATACGACTTTGTATATGTCTTCAAGACAATGGAAGCATCATAGCCATAAAATTAACACATTAAGGTAAGACCAGTGTAATGGAAAACAGCTATTTCCACTAAAATATCATCTTGCAAAATTAGCTATAATTAAAAGTGAGTATTATATTGAACTACTTTTACTTGAAAGTATTTGCAGACAACAATTTAAATGTGAGTCAAATAATGAAATTTGATCCTGATAGGGTAGAAAACACTGTGGGAAAAAGAGAAAATACTGGTTACTTTTCTCCTTTTCCCACAGTGCTTTCAAAAGGCTTCTTCCTCAAGCGTGTTTAAAGTCATTATTGGGTTGTAAAGGGTTAAAAAGCCTTCTTTTTCTTCAAAGACATCCCATCTAGTTACCAACATTTTTTTTTCTTTTCCTACAATGTTTTAGAAAGCCTACAGTGTTTTCAAAAGCCTTCTTTATTTGGAGTTGTTAAAACTCAGGATTGTGTGGAATGGGGTAAAAGGGATGACAAGATACAAAGATAGAAATTCATCAAATAAACCCTATTTATTTCACAATGCAGCTCTGTGCATAAATATATATATGCATGTATTTTACAAAAATATTCTGAGTGTAATTGCTGAACTCTGTACCTTGTAACTGGAAATTTAAAATTTGTTTCCAGCAGGGTGGAAAACATTGAGGGAAAAGGAAAAAATGCTGGTTATCAGCATTTTCTCCTTTTCCCACAATGGTTTCAAAAGGCTTCTCCCTCAGGGTCATAAAAACCAGGGATTGTACGGTAAAGGGTTAAGAATTATCATTAAAACAAAGTGAAGTCAGTAAACTCATACTCCTGTTTAAACCTTTACCACAAAATCCCAACTTTCTTTTAACAACCCTATGAAAGGAGCAGTTTGAAAACATTATGGGAAAAGAAGAAAATGCTGATAAGCAGCATTTTCTCTTTTTCCCACAATGTTTAATACCCTGCTGAAAACAAATTTCAATTTTTGAATTACATTTATTTTCTTGTCTGCAAAAGCTTTCAACTTGGACAAGTATAAAATTATGTAGTTTGGTAAAGATTTAAAAATTTAAATCAGCGTTTACATTCTCACTTCTCACTATTTCCTGTACCTGAAGCTAATACTTTAACAAACAATACTGAAAGCATTTGCAACTGACAAATATATGTCAAGGGATGGTTACTGTTTTGAGTTGTTAAAAAAAAAACTTGGGGAAAAACAACATGTAGGTCATCTACATTTTCCTCTTTTCCCATAATCTTTTCAAAAGCTTTATACCTCCAATTCTCATGACTGATTGATTGTTTGATTGAATTGGATTTAATTGCCATTTTAACAGCTGAGGTCATATCATAGCAGTCAGTGCTCCTATGCATGTATTTCCTGGCTTTCTCACACCTGTACTGACATAACTTTCTTTCAGGATCACTCGCTACATTCTCACATGCATCAGCCCTAAGAGGCATGAGAGAAAGTGTGTCTCAGTGGATATCAAACTCACCACAGCCAGGTCACAAGTTTGCTGACCACTGAGCTGCCCAGGTGAGCTAATCCCCTAGAAAAACAGAACTACAAAAAAAGACTGAAAAAAGGAGAAAATGCAAATATACAACATTTCTCCTTCTCCTGCAATGTTTTTTCACGTTTGTCTGTAAATGCTTTTGGTTTGAGTCTAAAAGGTTTTCATCTTGTAAAAATTCAACAGGATTTTGGTTGAAATAAAGAGTTAACTCATTACCAAACAACAATATTTTAGATTTGTCGAAATCAAAAGCATTTGCAGATGACAAAGGTGACTAAAAATTAAAAATTTGTTTTGTAAAGAGTACAAAACAGTGTGAGAAAAGGAGAAATTGCTGGTGAAAAAAAAAGTCAACAGGAATTTGGTCGAGATAAAGAATTAAAACCAGTAAAATCTTGGGATGGACTCTTACATTTAGGTTTGCATGCTCTAATACAATGGCATTTCTTAAATCCGGCCGGCCATCCATTGGAATAAGATAAATCCTGAATCCCCAGCTCACAGCCAAGTTTCTTCGCCTTTTTGACAAGCATATTACCACTTACAACAATATTTCTTGAACTTAAGTCTGATTACCAACAATAAAGGCTCTCATCCAGGTTCATGTGTTTTGGTGTGCTAGTCTGAACCCTGTAATCTTCCAAACCACTGTTCCATTTCTCTTTGTTTTTAAAAAAAAAAAAACACCGAGTGTAGATGGTGGAAGACTCTTGCCCCACTTTTTCGTTAAATACTTCACAACTTCTTCCCAAAAATATTATGGTTTTTGATTTCTCTCTTCTCCAACGAGGTAAACTAGTTTCTGCGTTTTGCACCTCCCTTCCATATTTACACTACAAAGATGGAAAGAAAAGTTCATTAACCCTTGATTACCTCCAGGAAAATGTATTTTGAAAATAATGTGGAAATGAGAAAATATTGGGAACTAGCATTTTCTCCTTTTCCAACAAATAATTTTTTCTATCAAACTCTTAACCTATTTTTAAACTACATTCCCAATATGTTTTTGACTGTCAGAGACAAACCTCATTGCTTGAACTACATTTCATTTGTTGTCTGCAATTCCTTTTTATTTCAGCAAGTTGAACTATAGCTGTGACTTAATGTGACTTAATACCCTTGCCAGCCCTTTGACAGAAAAAAAGTGTCAAATTCAAGGGGAGATAATTTTCCAACTAGGAAGAGTTGACACTTGAAAAGTGCATCTTGCAAATCTTCGATATAATAATATGATTAATATATGTGCAATGTTTCAATACAGTTGAAGGAAAACTGTAGGAGGAGTTTGGGACACAGAATTACTGGTATTTTGTACACAGATGGACAGACACACAGACTGATACACAGACAAAGCGGATGATTCAAGTACAACCTCGAAAACATTCATTTTGTGGGGGGTACAAAAATTTCTCATTTTTTTGTTAGTTTATATAGAAGTAGTTTGTAGTTACCAGAATTTTCTCCTTTTCCCAAAATGTTTTCAAAATGCTTCTTTTTCAGGGTTGTTAAAAGTTGGGATTGTGTGGTAAAGGGTTTAAGAAGAACTCAATTATTAATCAAACATTCTTTAACTTATCGTTTGCCATGTGGTCCAAATGGCTCAAAAAGTCTGCATTGCGGTTTGCTCTTATTAAAAAACTCTCACTGACACAATGCTTTCAAAGGTTACCTCACTGCATGACAAAAAACTCAGCTGTGCTGGATGTAAAAGGGTTTCTGTAAATTACAGATTCAGTAAAATGGACGTACTCTATGTAGATACATTCTTATCTTGAATGTGTGAAGGATATATGTTTTCTTAACCTTTTTTTCGGTGGTCTAGTCTGGGCATTTGTTATATTTTGTAGGATTTTCATTAATTATGATTTATTCCGATCGATAAAAATGTGAAGTCAAACACAGTTAAAGACAGGTGAAGGTGTGATATATATTATACTGCATATTAATCTCTTTATTAAGAAGGCTGAGTAGAATACAGAAAATTGTACAGATATACCCATACTCGGAGTAATTCCCCTTGAATAAAGTTATTTAAAAACATGTTTTGGTCACACACCAATACAAAATTACACTGATATGACATCTTTAACAGAAATTAAAGTAACTTGATTATAAAAAGTCGAGTTTAAAAAGCGCTCAAAAAAAACAACAAGAAGTCGATATGACCAAAGTTTGCAAACATTTTTCCACCGGGGATTGAAATGACCAAAATGTGTCGAAATGACTGAGTGTCGAAATTACCGGGTATTCAAATGACTGCCATTCGATAGAAACAAGTTTTTACAACTTTATTTATACTAACCTTTCTCAATTATGCTATATTTTCTTTATTTTGTTTTCAACTAACGTAAATTGTTGTATTGAATAAATTTCAAATTTTTTTCACAATTCAAACTTTTATCCGAATATATCTACAATCCGGATACTGAACAGATGAATCTCGTTCATGTTTACTGTTTTATTGCCTTTGAGTTTGATATGGTTCATATGCAAAGATATATACGTGTTTACTTTAAAAAAAGAAACATGCAACTAACAACCATAGGCACCCGTAGAATCGTAAAGAAATCATGGAACTTGTGTCATATCTTCTCTACCAAGCTTATTTGCTATTTCCGGTTTTTTCCTTTTGCATCAATTTTTGTTTGTAACACCAATTTACATTGCTTTTTCTCCTCAGTTTGTTTAATTTATTGCTACTATCGCTTATTTCCGTCCATATTATCTGCGCTTTTGCTTTGGTTTTTATTCCGGGCTGATATTCATTCAAAATATACGGGTCTTGCAAGAGAATGGTGAACGACTAATGGTCAAAGGGAAACAACTCGTACAATATTTTGTAATTAGTACTGCTACAGTTGCCCCCCTTATGAGAGAGGAAAAGGCTTATTTCTGACTGCTTCGCGTTGTGAGTACGTGGATACCATTGAATGGTACGCCTACAAAACAAAGACTCCGCCCAAATCCTCGCTTTGGCTACTTTCGGACGTGCTAAATTACTGCGGCTATAGTATGTGCATAGTACGTGCAGTGGGCGGGACACGGAACCTCCTCTTCCTGTCTCTGGTATTTACATGCCTGTGCACCTTACAAAAAATGCCAGCCAAGAGCAAGCATAAAACCGAGGACGAATAAACACGGTAACGTCTGTAGAGACGATCCGTTGGACTAACGATAAATTTTCATCTAGGCGTAACGGATATCAACCAGTTCATGTGGTCAACTTGTTAATTTTAACCGTTCTAAAAACGACATGCCATCAGACGAAAAAAAAAATCGGTCAAACTTATTTTTTTTTCTTAACAGGCGGCAGGTAGTCTCCCGTTTATTTCATGTTAATTATAACCGCCAATATATGAATTTGGAATTCATTGTAAGATCGCACTAAAATAAAAATGCAATATTTTGTAACAGATATCATTGAGGTAATAGATGTTCAGTACATGAAATTAATGAGTTATGATAACCACTACGATAACTTAACGCAAACTTACAAACAAAACTATGTTTTCATTCAGTGACGATATCGACATACATGTATATCGCTAAATATGGAAGGTCATTTTATAGCTCAACTTCAAAACGTAAATTAGCTTAATGTAGGAAGATGATGTCTAGTTAAAATAAATCCCAATGAATATCAAACCATTCCCGTTACAAACCCATACAGCGCCAAATAAACAAGAGATAACTTCAGTCTTAAAAAAACTTTCCGAACAATTAAGGTTTTAAAGTTGCATAAAATTGTACAGAAAGTCTGAGGAAAGTGGACGGTGTAGATCATGATGAGACTGCACGTTCTGTGCAGTCTGATCATGATCTACACAGACTGTAAAGGCAACTTTTACAGTATATGGCACTTTGAAGTTTTCGTTTTTACGCGCCTTAAGACATCGAACCTCAGTCGACGATTTGAACAGTGTACCGGAACTATATCTATCTGATAAAGATTTTAACTGTATCCAAATAGGCTTAACCCTTTCGGCGCCATAGGCGAAAGCAGAGACGTTTGCGGACGGCATAAATCAAGATCAGACTGCACAGAACGTGCAGTCTGATCTTTGACCTATGTCATCCGCTGGTGTAGTCAAGCCTATACAAACAAAATCTTTGTGAGTTTCAATAGATTGTATTTATACCCGTCCGCTTCATCAAAAACAGATTAAAAACGTTACATGCACGTCACCTTTTTCCTAGTGTTGTGTTTAGTACTTTGATCCGTCAAGCGTCTGGGAGAAATGATGAAGGGCGGATCATTATAAGGGAGACTACTCTTGTTTTACTCTTACTCTTAGGCAGTACGAGTTTTCTCCCCTAGACCATATTAAAAAAAAAAATCCCAGCTGCGATAGTTTTGCAGTACGAGTCTATGGGCATCATTTATTGGGTTGATTGATAAAAGATACAATTCGATATTGTAATTAAACTGTATCTAATTGAGAAAAATGGCTATTTATCTATTTTTTTCGTCAAATATGAATCAAGGAAAATCATATTTGCACATAATTATGTAGATTAAACCGTAGCTTATTTAAATGAATGAAAAATTTTGTCAAACAGTATGCTTGTATATGACTCTTTCTTATACATTTTAAGAAAAAATTATCGTGCAATTTAACCCTTTACAAGACAGTCGCGATACTTACGGACACTGTTTAGGCTTTTGGAAAACATAATGAGAATCTCGAGGAAAACTTCTGGTTGCATGCTATTTTCCTTTTGCCACAATAATTTCATATCCTTCGCAAAGTCCTTCTTTTGAGAAACTTTTTATCAAACACTATCTCTAAATGGTATTATTACCAAATAGAACAGAACTTTTATAGTTTGGCAGATTTGTTTGTTTAAAATTCAACCCTTATCCTACTAAGTAACAGATGAAACCTTCAAACTGATAGTAAAAACCAAAATTTGGCTATTTCAAAGGTATTTTTTTCAGGATCAGACATCCCCTTATAGGACAGTGTAGATCAAAGACCAGATTATTTGTTCTGTGCAGTCTGATCTTGATCAACACTGTCTGCAATAGGTCCTTGAGTTGCACTTAACAGCCTAAGAGTTAATACTATTCAAATATTTTCAATGATATCACAGCTGCAACCACTTCACCTATACATGCTCTCCCAGCATTTCTTTTCCAGCACTTCTCACTATGGTGTTCCTAAGTCATTGGCTGCTTTCCCAAGAAAAAGAGAAATTGGCAAGCTGGAATTTTGTACCAGCAACATGCTTGCTCAAATGTTGTTACCAGCTGAGCTACAGAGCATTTTCATCTTTTCCAACAATGTTTTCAAAAGCCATCTCTTTATCTGAAAGACTTCTCTTCTGGTCCCCAGCATTTTCTTCTTTTCCCCACAATGTTTTCAAAAACCTCCAATATTTCAACTCTTTCCCAGACGGCAAAGTTTTGACCTTGCCCAACTTGAAAGTATTTGCAGACAACAATTTAAATGTGACTCAAATAATGAAATTTGATCCTGATAGGGTAGAAAACACTGTGGGAAAAGGAGAAAACGCTGGTTACCAGCATTTTCTCCTTTTCCCACAGTGCTTTCAAAAGGCTTCTTCCTCAAGGGGTGTTAAAAGTCATTATTGAGTGGTAAAGAGTTAAAAAGCCTTCTTTTTCTTCAAAGGCATCCTGTCTGGTTACCAACATTTTTTTCTTTTCCTACAATGTTTTAGAAAGCCTACAGTGTTTTCAAAAGCCTTCTCTACTTGGGGTTGTTAAAACTCAGGATTGTGTGGAATGGGGTAAAAGGAATGACAAGATAAAAAGATAAAAATTAATAAAACAAACCTTATTTATTTAACAATGCAGTTCTGTGCATATACATGTATATATACATGTATTTTACAAAAATATTCAGTTCTCTGGGTGTAATTACTCTTTACCAATAACAGAATTTTAGACTGGTCCAAATTGAAAGCACTTGCAGACGAGAATATAACTGTAACTGGAAATTTGAAATTTGTTTCCAGCAGGGTAGAAAACATTGTGGGAAAAGGAGAAAATGCTGGTTATCAGCATTTTCTCTTTTTCCCACAATGTTTTCAAAAGGCTTTTCCCTCAGGTTCATAAAAACCAGGGATTGTACAGTAAAGGGTTAAGAATTATCATTAAAACAAAGTGAAGTCAGTTAATTCATATTCCTGTTTAAACCTTTACCACAAAATTCCAACTTTTAACAACCCTGTGAAAGAAGCAGTTTTAAAACGTTATAAGAAAAGGAGAAAATGCTGATAACCAGTATTTTCTCCTTTTCCCACAATGTTTGCTACCCTGCTGAAAACAAATTTCAATTTTTGAGTTAATTTATTTTCTTGTCTGCAAAAGCTTTCATTTTGGACAAGTATAAAATTATATAGTTTGGTAAAGTTTAAAAAATTTGAATCAGTGTTTACATTCTCACTATTTCCTGTACCTGAAGCTAATACTTTAACAAACAATACTGAAAGCATTTACAACTGACAAATATAGGTCAAGGGATGGCTACTGTTTTGAGTTTTAAAAAAAAAAACTTGGGGAAAAACAACATGTAGGTCATCTGCATTTTCCTCTTTTCCCATAATCTTTTCAAAAGCTTTATACCTAAGGGAAGCCAAGCCCTGGTAGCTCATTTGGTAGCACGCAGGACTTGAAAACAAAAGGTCGTGGGCTCGATCCCTGGCTCGACCAATTTCTTTTAGGGGATTGCTTATAGTCATTGCCATAGGAATCATCACATTATCTCCCGCTAGATGGCATTCTATAAATACTCATCTATCTGATATGGGGATCCTGGGTACAGAGCCGAACCACTTTCCTACGCGACAACCGTTACTTTGAATTTAAAAAAAAAACAAGGTTTACCCAATAAACTATGATCACCTGTTTAGAGAAATCTGTTGCTAATGCAGGTCTCATTTCTGCTCAAACGTATTGATATGTAAAAGCTATTTTCAACATTGCTACTTTATAGAGCTTACAGTCAGCCCGCTTTCAGGGCTAGTAGTGATGTGTCATATAAGACAGTCGAATCTTTGAAGAATATGACATGCGCAGACAACGGAATCATCATTCTCCCAACACTGGCTATTGTCCTGGCAATGGTTATGTGGGAAAGCAGCCAGTGGTTTGGAAAAGAAAACTGTTTGGAATACTGATAAAAGAGACTCCAGGAAAGCATGAATAGGTGAACTGGCCACTGTGACATAACTGAAATAATACTGAAAGTGGCTCTAGTCACCATACAATCAAAACAATAAATTGTACGAGCAGGTATTAAACTTTTACCACATAATCCTGTTTTATTAACCCTGAGGATGAAGGCTTTAGAAAATAATGAGGAAAAGGGAGAGAAATGCTGGTAATTAGCATTTTCTGCTTTTCTCACAATCTTTTCTATCCATTCCAAGACATATCTCAACATCTGGTTGACATTTAATTTGTTGTCTGCAAATGATTTCAATATGTACTGGTCTAAAAGGCAGCATTCTCTCATTTTCCCACAATGTTTTCTATCCTTTCAAAGAAAACTTTTCTACTCTGTGCACCATGTGATGCGTCTTCTGCAAATGCTTTCAGTTTTGACCATCCTTTATTTCTTTTTCATTGTAAAGAGCTAAAAGAGACTACCGGTATTAACATCAGTGAATACCTACTCTAATACTTTTCCTGTTTTCCTTTCAGCCATTACTCAAATATCCCTTTAGCCACAAATTCTTAATTTGCAATACATCTTAACTCTTTACCAGATGACAAAATTTTGGACTAGTCCAACTTGAAAGTATTTGCAGACGACATAATAAGCATGACTCAAAAACTGAAATTTCATTTGGAAAGGGTAGAAAACATTGCGGGAAAAGGAGAAAATGCATTTTCTCCTTTTCCCACAAGGTTTTTAAAGGTTTTCTTTCTCCGGGTCGTCAAAAGTCAGGATTGTGTGGTAAAGAATTAATCCATGTCAGTCATCCATAATCTAATTCTTCACCAAACGACAAAATTCTAGACTTGTCCAAACTGAAAGCATTTGCAGGTAACAAAATAAACAAAACTCAAAAATTGAAATTTGTTTTCAGCAGGGTAGGAAACACTGTAGGAAAAAGCGAACAAGCTCAGGTTACCAGCATTTTCTTCTTTTCCCACAACGTTTGCAGAAGCCTTCTTTATCAGAATTGTTAAAAGTCCGGATGGCTTGGTATAGGGTTAAAGCAGTTGAAGAGGACAGTTTGAATTTAGCTTCAGGTTTTGAGATTTGAAAATACTGAACGATGAAAAGGAAAAAAACCTTAGATACCAGCATTTCCTCCTTTTCCATCAGTGTTTTCTGCTTTTCTAAATCATGAAACCATAACTTAAGATATATGTAATTTACAGAATGCAAAACCTTTTAACCCTTTACCAGACAAAAAAATTTTAGCCTTCGTCCAAATTGAAAGCATTTGCAGATGACAATTTCAAAGTGGTTACAATTGTGCAAATTTTCTTTGACAGGGTAGAAAACTTTGTGGGAAAGGGAGAAAATATGTGGTTACCAGCATTTTCTCCTTTTCCAACGTCTTCTAAAGGCTTCTTTTCCAGGAGGATCAAAAGTCTCCATTTTGTGTTAAAGGGTTAACCTGGACAATTTTGTAGTCTCAGTTATCATGAGTTAACCCTATTCCAAACGACAAAATTTTAGACTGGTCCAGATTTAAAGCACTTGCAGATGACAAAATAAAAACCTAATTGAAAAACTGAAATATGTTTCCAGCAGGATAGAAAACATAGTGGGAAAAGGAGAAAATGCCATAACCAGCCTTTTCTCCTTTTCCCATAATGTGTTCAAAAGGCTTCTATCTCAGGGTCGTACAAACCAGGGATTGTTTGGTAAAGGGTTAGGCATTTTGTTCTTTTGTTACAGAATCAAAATACTGAGTTTCAACACATGGTAGTTATCTTCTTATGAGAGGGACATACCTCTAGCTGGTTCTGTTTCTTTATAAATGACTTCACAATAATTCTATAATATGGTAGACGTCTGAATTCTGTTTCTTCAGTGTTCCACATGTTTCTTATTGAATGTTCGTGAAGTTTAAGTGCTGCAAAAATTACTGGACAACCATTAACTCCCCAAGCAATTCTGTACTGAAAATCTGAAATGAAAAAAGAAATTTTCAAACCTTTCACACACTGTATCAGTAAAAAAGACACCCATGAGGTAGAGGGTTTTTTTGGAAGGTAGCTGAATGTACTGGCATTTGACCTACCTCTTTGTACATACTCAGATAGAACAAATAGATTTTAATTTGCGATTTGTAAAAAATAATCACACGCTTATTGGCAGGCCCTTGCCGCCATATTTTCTTGAACATTTATGACACCATTATTTACGAGCACTGAGCATCACCCAATAACCCAATAGATATACTGCTTTTCAACAAAACAAAACAATGGTGATGATAAAAAAGTAATTGCTTGCCAGGTTACTTTTCATTTTGAGCCATAAACGAATTTCATTTTTTTTTATCTAACTTATTACTATACGACAATGTATTAGGCTTGTCCAAATCGAAAGCATTTGAAGATGAAAAGATAAAAGTGACTTAAAATTTGAAATTTGTTTTGTGAGGGGTAGAAAACATTGTGGGAAAAAGAGAAAATGCTGGTAATGATTATCAGCATTTTCTCCTTTTCCCACAATGTTTTCTAAAGGCTTCTTTCTCAGGGTCATCAAAAGTATGGATTGTGTGGTAATGGGTTAAGTATCTTGTATGCAACAAGCCATTGTTTTTGAAGACATTCATTGTTTTCAAACCACCATAATAAATGGCATTTTCTCCTTTTCCAACAAGGTTTTTCTACCCTTTTTATGGCAAATTTCATAATTCCAACCACATTAATTGTATTTTACACATAAAGAAATCACCTACATGTATCCATAGGCTGACAATGCTTCAGAACCCTGTGGCCAAAACAAAACATATAAAATGTTTTCTTCAGTCTGACAGTTGGTTTGATATCACGTTAAAGAACTGACTTAAGATTTGTTGGTCAATAAGAAAAGGATCTATGTACAAAGCCTGTACATTCGATCCAAAGGGGAGCTTTGATGCCATTTTTTAAATGTTTCTCCTCTCCGAGACCCAATTACAAAATGACACCTGGGAAATCCTTCACTCTACAGGTATATACAAAGCCTAGTGGTTGCATGCTTGCTCCTATGCTATTTTTGTTATTTGGTCTCGACAGCAGAGACTAAATAACAATAATAGCATCGGAGCAAGCCTTCAGAGTCGGACTGAACTGAAGGTACACAGTCCCCAGCTTCAAAATATATCCTTGAGAACTCTATGTTCTTTTGAAACCACTATAGAAATAGGATGAAATACTATTATCCAGCATTTTCTGGTTTTTCCTATCATTTCATTTTTCCTATCCTATCAAGGACAGAAGTCATCTGTTGACCAACTTTTAGATTTGTCGTCTGCTAAATTGCTTCCAATTTGATGCAGGCCTAAAGTTTGTCATCTTCTAAATAGTTAAATGTTTACCAAACTTTTCCTCCATTTTTTGTGTTACTTATTTTTCAAAACTTAAATGAAGTGTTTTAAGAACAGAACTTTTACGCATTTTCTACAAAGCCAAACTTTTATCCGAATATATGTACAACCCGGACACTGTGAAAATAAACCTCATCAATGATTCCAGTATTTTGTGGATTGTTTTACGGTTTACATGTGAAGATACACGCAATTTTTTGTGTTACATTATGAAATGTACGACTAACAACAAGAAGCACCCGTCAAATCACAAGAAATCAAGGAAAACTATCTCGTCTCCTTGTGTTTGTTTATTTCCGGTTCCTTCATGTCGTTTCAACTGATATTTGTTAAAACATTATTATGTATTTTTTGTCCATTGTTTTATTTACTTTCTTGCTCCCTTCCTTCGCTTATTTATTCCATTTTACCTGCGCTTGTGCTTGGTGTTTTGTTCTAAACTGATTTTCTTTCACAATTTAAGGCCATTGCGATAGAATGATGAACTACCAATGGTCAATGGGAGACAACTCGTACAAAATTTTGTTACTAGTAATGTCAGAGTTGCTTCCCTTATTGAAGAGGAAAGGGCTTCTTTCTGACTGCTTCACGTCGTTACCTTTGAAGATAGGTCTACAAGAGACAGGCTCCACCCAAAGCCTCGCTTTGGCTTTTTCCGGTAGTGCTAAATGACTGCGGCTACAGTACCTGAATGGTAGAAGCAGTAGGCGGGACATGGAACCTCCTCCTCATGCCTGTGGTCCTTGTATGCCTGTGCACCTTACAAAAAATGCCAGCAAAGAGCAAGCGTAAAACCGAGGACGAATAAACACGGTAACGTCTGTAGAGACGATCGATTTGACAAGCGATAATTTTTCATGTAGCTGTAACGACTTTGAATCAGTTCGTATGGTGAAATTGTTAATTTTAAATCACTATAAAAACGACATACCACCCGACAGAAAATAATTCAGTAAGACATATAATTTGTCAAAATAGGCGGTAGGTAGTCTCCCTTTTATTTCATGACAATTTATAACGCTAATATTTGAATTTAGAATTAAGGTAAGATTTCACTAGAATAGCAATGCATGATTTGGTAACATATCTCTGAGGTAACGGATATTAATGAATCAAATTAGAGAGTATATGATATCACAATGATAGATAAACGCACACTTACCAACAAAAATGTGTTTTCATTTACGGACAATGT
Source organism: Tridacna crocea (assembly GCA_943736015.1). Taxonomy (NCBI): domain Eukaryota; kingdom Metazoa; phylum Mollusca; class Bivalvia; order Cardiida; family Cardiidae; genus Tridacna; species Tridacna crocea. Next base: position 18,339,788 of record OX031072.1, read on the forward strand.
CGACAGATACCGCTTAATATTGAAACGTTATTTTATAAACTAGTTCAAAACATGTCGCATCACTAGCCCCGAAGGCGGGCAGACTGTAATATTACGCTCTATAAAGTAGCAATGTAGTTCTAAAATAGCTTTTATCAATGAAATTATTTCTAATTGAGGAGAAATGAGACCTGCTTTAGCTTCAGATTTCTCTAAACTGATGATTATAGCTTTGTGAATTGCACGAGGTAGCGTTTTATTGAGTAAACGTTTATATAAGTTTGAAATTCAAAGTAACGGTTGTCTCGTTGGAAAGTGGTTCGGTTCTGTACCCAGGATGCCCAAATTAGATAGATGAGTATTTATAGAATGCCATCTAGCGGGAGATAATGGACTGAATTATGAGACCTGTATGACACTCTATGGACACGTAGAAAACTATCCAAAAATAAAAGGCTTCGACCCAGGTCAGCCTGCCAGACTGCACAGGCTGACCTGAATAGACACTTTTTTTGCAGATGAATTAAGACCCCTTCAGCGTTCGCATATGATAACGTAACCTTGATCTACCTTGTATGAAAAAAAAGAAAGAAAACGTAATATATCAATTCACATGCTTCAATGGTCAAAGTTTGAATTTTTCATAGGCTTTTAACATGAATGAACGAACGAACAAATGAATGAATGAATGAATGAATGAAGCTGGTTTAGAAATAAGTAAATAGATAAATTACTTCGACTTCAAGAGACGTTACTAAACAAAATCTGTAAAATGTTTAGAATCGACTTTTGGAGGTAAGGGTATACTTATTTAGGGTAATCCAGAAGCGGTTAATTCTATAGATTAACCCCGTGAGGGCATTTCATATACAACTTATGGTGCGAACCCTTTACCATACAGTCACGACTTTTTATGACACTGTGTGTGTGGGTGTGTGTGTGTGTGTGTGTGTGGTTTTTTTTTTTCTTTTTTTTTTTCACCTTCCAAAAATGCATTAAATCCCCTTTTCATAGGGCATGGCTCATTTACACATTTGAAGTCATTGTGACCCATGAAAAAACTGCTCGTTCACGTCACTGTCTCATTTCACGATGATTCCAAAAGACGTGTATTGTAGACTTTTCCTTTGCCGTTGTGTTTATAATCATGTTATGTGACACTTTTTGGAAAGCGCTAGATAATATAAACGGACATTTTTCGATGGCTGAAATAAAAATTACTGAAACTCAGGAAGAAATGTTATCTTAACCCTTTACTCCACAGATACTCATTTTGACGTATCAACAACAGACAGCTTTTGAAAACATTGTGGGAAAAGGAGAAATTGCTCGTAACGAGCAATTTCTCCTTTTCCCACAATGTTTTTGACCCAATCAGATATTTGTATCCTCATTTGTACATTTTTTCGACATCATATCTTTATTTGCTTCTGAAATGGAAGAGCCTCAAATTGGCAGATCAGGTAAAGGGTTAACTTCTTTTCCAAACAAGGGGACGGTACAAATCCAGGATCGGACCTAATGTTCTGTCCAGTTGATCTTGACCAATAACGTCCGCAAGACTTCACTTTTTGACTACATGGTGCTAAAGGCGCTACTTAATACGGATTACACAGTTGGAACTTTTCCTAAAACTTGAGCAAAAGCTGTAAATATCTGGCGGTGTTAGCTAAAATCCACTTAAATGTTTATAATCTCAATTTTCTTAAGTCGATTGCACAGTCGTTGCGTTTTTTTCTTTTATGATATGAGTATTATGTAGCTTGGTGGAAAAGGAAGCAATACTAAGGTATCTTACAACCTTCATGGCTTTACAAGCGCAAAGAGATGCTTTAGCGACGGCATAGACCAAGATCACACTGCACAGAAGGTGCAGCCTGATCTCTGATCAATACCGTCCGCTAAAAACTGTTTTGATTTTAACTGGACTATTCTTTCAGCCTTCAAACGATTTCACAATATTCGGCGCTGAAATTGTGTTAGATCGTCAGGAAAAATCTCGAAGGAATATGGCTAGAGGAATAAAAGTGTACAGCGCTTTCAGCATTCTGTTGCTGACGTTTATACCTGGTGCTTTTGGACAGACGATGCCTAGTGGTTGTTCATACTCCAAGGGTAAGCTTCTTATCTCTCGGACTTGTTTGTATAGCTACTCTCTTTAGTGTAAAAAGATGACACTACCTATGGTGCTGGGAGCAGCATCAACTGCTGTTAGGGCAGACACTGATGTCATTATCAGCGTGATTTACATAAAGATTGATCTTTAAGGTCTGCTGGGGCCGGTTTCACGAGCAAACTTAAGTCTCTTATTTTGCTCAAATCCGCTAACAGACTCAGTTTCAGGCTCAGGTTGAGTTTGTTATTTGAGACGCATTTCACTAAATGACATTAATAAATTTGACGTTCTAAAATCCAGAGCTGGCACAACGTTGTAGACATAGATGTAACTCAGTAAAATGAAATAATGGAGTCTGTTTACCGACATTAGTCCATTTTTTTCGCTGAAATGAGCCTGGAAGGTTGTGTCACATCTGGATTTGAAAACATGTCTGTTAGTTAAATGCGTCTCAAATAACGAACTCAGCTCAGAAAAAGAGGAAGAGACAACAGCCCGCTGGAACAGTCGTCCACTAGCACAATAACCCACTGGACAATAGCCCATTGCTAAATTTTGTAGGGTGGCTTCTTTTGCAGGATGGTTATTATTCTAGCAAGTTATTGTCCGAGTGGGCTATTGTCCTTGTGCCAATGTCATGGTGAGCTATTTTCCCAGTGGCCTATTGTCCCAGCGAGCTTTGTCCTTGTAGGCTATTGTTCCAGTGGGCTATTGTCGTAGTAGGCTATTGCTCAATGGGCTATTGCCCTGGTGGGCTATTGTCCTACATTTATTACAAAGAGTGACAAAGAGTTACAAAGAAATAGACTATCAGAACGTTAACCCTTTCCCAAGCGACACAATGTTATACTTCTCTTAACTGAAAGAATTTGCTGACAACAAAACTAAACGTGGCTTCCCGAATGGATGTTTGTCCTCGAAAAGTTGGAAATGTTGCGAGAAAAGGGAGAAAATGCTGTTTACCTGGGTTCTTATTCTTTTCCCATGATGTTTCCAAAAGTCATCATAATAAGCATCGTTTACACCTGGAATTGTTTTGTTAAGGGTTCAACAGTTTAAGGTCACAATCAGTCATGAGAACGTTAAAAAGTAGCCTCTTGCCGTTCTGATACAAACTTGTTTTTTTTACCGAAAGACTAAGGACTTTTTGAACGCCTCAGTCATATAGGCCAACTACAAGTAAGAATCAGCAATATTTACTGCAATGTGTGGAAGGCCATTTACTCATATTGCTCCAGCACCGTAGTCAGTAATCAAGGTGAATAAAAAAGACGGGGCTTTTACACACTGAAAAGCGCTAGAAATATGCTACCCTAAAGCCTTAGCATTTCATGTAATTGTACATAATTCACTATTTAAGTCACGGCTCTCACTGTAGTCACCACAGAACATTACGTTGTTCCAAAAGCCTTGGTGGTAAATAATTTATGTAATTGTATAGTTCACAATAATTGCACTGAGTTCTCACTGTACAGTCAGTCACTTAAGAATGTCGTAAAAATCATTTAACTGTAGTATATAATATCAATGACGGCTGTCACTGTAGTCACAAATGTACATTACTTTGCTCCCAAAGCCATGGTAAGTAATGCAGTTGCATTTCCCAAAAAGCCGTACCTTGCATTATCCTTAAATCATACTTCGTGGCTCTCAACTTCGTTGCAAGTAATGAGTCTTCCTTTAATAGTGATTAGAAATAGATTGTGACTTACACTTGACCTGCACTGTCAGTAAAGCCCCCCTCCCCCCTCCTCCCTCCCCGTGCTGGATTTTATTAGTCATACCACATTTTATATCAATACTAGGTATGTACGAATGTAACTACGGATCCCTTTCAACACCAATATCGGCGACGAGTTTCTCCAACCCCATTCCACAGAGACTCAGGTTGACAGGAGTACCAGCGACCTTAACCTCAGCTATATTTAACTCGAACTTCGCCTCCATGAGCACCTCAAATTTTGACACCAACTTTGCCGCCACCTTGGAGCTGAAGTGTAACGGTAACAGTGCTATAACCATAGGACAGGCCGCCTTTACGTCTATGAGCCTCTTTCAGGACGTGAAGATTATCAACTGTCAAGTGACGCTGAACGCCAACACATTTGCGTATGTATATGTGACCCATCACACTGAAAGGCACCATCTGGGAACTGCGAAAAGTGCCAACCCTGGTCAGACTGCGCGGACTGCGTAGGCTGACCAGAGTTGGCACTTTTCGCTTTAATGACATTTTTTTTCTGTTTAAAAAAGTGGTCATTGTACCTTGCTATACAATCATCTTTGAATTATCAACTTAAACTGACCGTTGATCTGTTCTCATCTAATTGATGTACATAATTCCCAGATGGTCCCTTTTTGCGTGATGGGTCACATATGAGATTAGCTGCACTTTGGAATTGAGATTAGCTGCACTTTGGAATTAAAAGGGTGGAGTTTAATTTATTATACTTAGCAAGTTACAACACATAAATGGATCCATACCTTAGATTCTGTCTAACAACCAAGTGAAGCATAAGGTCAAATGCTATGTACATCGCGTGGAATGCTCAGGCTGATGTACAGTCGATACGTTCTGCAGATGCTTTAAACCATTACCAAACGACAATATTTTAGACTGGTCCAAATTGAAAGCATTTGCAGACGACAAAATAAAAGTGATTGAAAATGTTAAATTTGTTTTGTGAAGAGTAGAAAACATTGTGGGAAAAGGAGAAAATGCTGGTTACCAGCATTTTCTCCTTTTCCCACAATGTTTTCTAAAGGCTTCTTTTTCAGGGGTGTCAAAAGTAGGGATTGTTTGGTAAAGAGTTAAACCATCTCTTCAAAGAGACTGACCAATCTTTAAAACCTTAGGCTGCTAATCACGACCTACTGACCTTTTGCGGACAGTGTAGATCAAGATCCCATCCCTCCTACGTTGCAAACCAGAGATAACAAATCTCTAACACAGATGTAATGCTTCTTTACCACTATATTTTTTGAATGCCTTTTAACTCAAGGTCGTTAAACTTGGAAACTGTGTGCCAGGTTAATATAATAAACTTTTTCTTAACAGGAACTTTGTCTCACTGGACCGTATTGTGATTGAAAACGGCACCATCGCTTCAATTGACGCTGCAACGTTTACCGGCGTTAACATCACCAAGGTGACCAGTCCATCCCCTAGTTATCCTGTCAAAACAGGGGAGATTTTCATCAAAAACAGCAAAGTGACTGGCGGCACTCTCCCATCTGATCTATTGAATGGTCAAACAAGTCTCGTCTCGGTTTCACTAGAGGTATTTTATTGTTTTCTTTAACACACGGTCACGACTTTTGACGACTCCGATGAAAAAGCATTTTGAAAACATTGTGAACATTCTCCTCCTCTTTCCCCACCTCAATACCCCTCAATCCCTTAATCCCCCTAAATCCTCCTCCTCCTCCTCCTCCTCTTTGTCTCCCTCCGTCTATGGCGTCATCGTCTTCACTGTCGTCCTCGTTATTATCAGATTGCTATTGACGAGGGAGCATTCTCATATTTTATGTAGTATATGGAAGTATGAAACAAAATTCTGTTTCGATCAGAGATGCATCGTCATTTTTTCTTCAAAAAAGCACCATACTTATCTTTTCGTCAAAAATCAACTCAGTATGCGTTTGTTTATCCATAGTATCTTGCCGTTTTATTATTATAACTTTTCAACCATTACTTGATATTTTACATCTACACGTAATTATCTTTTCATCATAAACCATCATCATTATCATCCTGTATTCCCGTTTTACTTTACCTTAGAAGGGAACATTATAAACAAGACTGGTTCAGGTATATTATTGCTTGAATGGTTGTAGTAATGTTCTATTAAACAAGACTTGTTCAGGTATATTATTGCTTGAAAGATTGTCGTAATGTTCTATCTTCCAAAGATAAATTAAGTAATTATTATTAAACACATAATTTGCATATGAGTAATTTAACCCTTTACTCCATAGATACTCATTTCTACGCATTACTTGTAGGAGCCTTTGGAAAACATTGTGGCAAAAGGTGAAATTGCTCGTGATGAGCAATTTCACCTTTTGTCACAATGTTTTTATGTTGTCAAAAGGTGTCGTATACACATAAGAAACGGCTTCATCCTTGTTGTTATTTAGGGTCAATTAGAGATTCCATAGAAATGCCTTGTGGGGTAAAGGGTTAACTTTACGCCACAATGTCCTCAAACAGACATCTTGTCATTCACTCGCGGCGGTTAATGTTATTTTCTAAAATCTATTTTAGATAAAATTCTGCTGGTTTTCCGTTGTAATGGGAAGCGGTCTTCCGCTTTCTGTTTATGCTCCTGTCTAAGTTTTACCACTTAATGTAAGGTTATCTATAGACAGCCTAGGACCTCAGGTAATTACTCATTTTCACGTATATCTTTTTATGCTCGGTCCAGGGACTCGGTCTGACGTCAATCGATGCCACTTTCTTCTCGACCAATACGAAACTTCGTTACATCTCCTTGTCAAGAAACTCACTTACCACAATACCCAGCACGCTTTTCGACAACTTGGACAGCCTCGCAGAAGTACAGCTATATGAAACCACACTTCCGTGCACTTGTTCCGAACTCTGGTTTTATGGCAGGGTAGAATCTACAAAGATGAAAGTTTACGGAGACATTATCTGCTCTAGTCCAGCTTCTTACCTCGGTGCGTGTTTTAATTGAACTGTGTTTGGAGCTCTTTCCACCAACCTGTCTACCTGGACTCTAATTCTACATTCAAAATCTACCCATTCAATTGGCTAATCTGTGTTGTATTACCACTCCACTGATTAGTCTTTAAAACAGGAATTACAAATAAGGAATGCTCTGTGAAAATGGAGTTAAATGCATCTACTAAAAGTATCGATTCGGATCAGCGTGCAGTCCGCACAGGCTGACCTCGGTAGAAAATTTATGTCATTCGTCAGTTATATGTATGTTCAATGACCATTCCATCCCAAAAATCAGTTGGTTGTCAGACAAACTGGGTTTCGTGGATTCATGAGATGACTTCCTTACTTCCAGAGCATAACCCCAAATATATTCTGTTAGTATGATAGGTAACCATGATTTTTCTTAGGGCGAAACTTAAGCTATAACTGCAGACTATCTTTCGGTTACATTTTTTTTTTGCCACCGCTGTGTCATTGTCTGAATTTGTTCAGTCATGTGATATGATCCTTATCAAATAACAGAAGAAGTAATACAAAAACACTGGAGAGCCAAAGCCAGCTTAGCTCTTTAACACACAATCTCAACGACCCTGATAGTTAAAGATCAGACTGTTCTGTAAGATTTTGATTCTAAACTGTCAGCTACTTTATACTCATGTTCTGACGGAAACAATCCGTATCAATGAATTTGGCTCCCCCTTTTTTTATTTCATAACTTTAGTTCTGAAAGGGTTAAAGGTACGAAGTTACTCTATTATGTGTCTCAAATCACTTTTATAGGCTTTTTTATGCTCACGCCTGATGAGTGCGAAAGAAAGGTTCAGGACCAAAAGCACTTTACCTGGACATCTCTGGTAACGATACTTATCTATCTTCACATTTCTAATCATACATACACAGTAAGGCTGACAAACCTTTTTTGCAAAAGTTGCTGCAAATCTATGCAAATTCAATAAATCTCATGTTCTCTTAGAGGGTACAAAATCATTATGAAAAGTTTTTGTTTACAGACAAAAAGGCGGCTGTGTACTACTATACAGAATGTGTGACCAGCACAAAGTCTTGCTCAGATGGTAAGTACAGTATTTAAAATAAAGGACTCAAAGTCCTGAAACGCGCAGTTATGGAACAGTATTACATGTATATATGATATGATGTAATAAAAATTAAAAATTCTATCACATGTATTGCATGTACATCTACATGTACAAATGCATATGTAATTAGCTAGAGTATTACGAGCCAAGCATAACAAAACATGAAAGCCAGCAACAAGCCCTCAAAGGCGGCCCTTCAGATTTTGGGACGAAAATTTAACAAAAATACAAAAAAAAAAATCATCCTTTTACTCCCACAGCCTTATGATTTTCATTCATAAAACCCCAGTAGTTGAAATCCATCCAACAACAAGAGAAACTAGAGATTTAGTAGGGCCCAGGTCGACACCGACGGGAAACAAGGTCTTGTTATACATGAGCAACTCACTCATTAACAAACCAGACGAAGCTACAAACACAGCGTACGTTGAAGACATTATGGAAAATAATTACATGTTTGTTATGTTATGGAATTTAAGCGTCATAAGTCACAAGCCATTCACTTTATACTTTCACACTGCTCTTTTATTATTATTATTATTATTATTATTATTTCTGGCGCGAAATCTAAAACACTTTAAGAGGCGATCGACGTACCTTTTATGGGAACACCATCAATTTTTTTTGTGCAGTTTTATGATTCTAATTACAGATACTTTGTGCTTTCATTCTTCATATAAATTTCTGTGAGATATATAATTGATCTTCAAATGAGACCAATTGTGTCAGATAAACAAAGTTTTAGATAAACTTTTATAACCTTTTGTAACTAAGGTCCAAAGCTATCTTAGAGATGACTCGGATACCATTAACACCTTTTTTGTACCATTTGATGTAGTAAGTTTGTATACAAATATTCCACACAGCCTAGGATATGAAGCAATTTCTTACTGAATGAATAGATAATTCAAATCTTATTCATAAAAATTTTGACCAAACTTTTATATTGAAAGTTTTGAAAATAGTACTGGAAAATAACACTCTCCTTTTATTCCGTATTTTTCAATCAATGCAAAAGAACAGCAATGGGAACCAAAGTTGCCCTAACATATGTAACATTAGTTTTGGGATTTTCAGAAGAGATACTGTATGAAAAATAAGACCACTCAAAGACGAAAACTCCTCAGATTATATATACAAACAATGGAAAAGATATCTTGATGATTGTTTTATTTTCTGGACATACTCAGTTAATGAATTATCAGTTTTTAATGACATACTTAAATTATCATATGAAGATTTAAAATTTAAGATGAATATGGAATTATACAAAATGCCTTTTCTTGAAGTGTTAGCGATAAAAAATGGCTGTAGGGCCTACAGTTGTCACTGATATTTATTTCAAAATTACAGGTTCTAAGCAATACTTGAATTTCAAGTCATACCACCCAAAACATAACAAGACTAATATGTCATTCTCCCTAGCTCGAGGGATCTGCACAATAGTATATGACAGAAAAAAAATCTACAGTTAAGATTACGTAAACTTGAAAACATTTTAAGCGAAAGAAAATACCCTGAAGCAGTAATCTTAGAAGGAATAAGTAAAACTTATGATATTGTCATCATTTTAATCTTCATCTGTACAGGAGTACGTCATGGAATATTAAGAGGAAACGAGCAGACTTCAGCAAAACAAGCGACTTAAGTTTTTTCGTGAAATGTTCAGGGACCTGATGTGCACCATGTTTAGGAATACTCTTGTCAGCTCTTAATTTTTGGTTCATAATTTTCTGAGCTGTTAAATAGTTATCTGAGTGTCAGATTTTCTGTAAATGTACCATGCAGTCTGATTTTGGATCTTTATCGTCCGGTTGTCTTGTCAAACCTACGTGTAAACATATTTCGGACTCTCTTTCGATCGTATTTTAAGCCGTCATATTCTTATCAGTTAATCCCTGGAATTTCACAATGAATAACACAACACTAGTGATGATAAATTAATGTCATGGTATTATCACTTGTAACGATATTGTTTTAGAATTTTTGCCGGGACTTACTTTTTCCTACATTGCTCATATTGTGGTGAATTAGGACTATGAAAAACAGGATAATTAACTGGTTGTGTGCGATATCAAAAATCTGCAACTCGAATGAGGTTGATGTGGTTAAAAAACTTCGTCCTTTGGACTCTTTTTTCAAACGAATCAAACTCGATTCTAGTTACAGACTTTAAATATCACGCACAACTAATTGATTACCCTCTATATGTTTCAGTGACAAAATGGAAAATTGTTCTCTGTGAGAGGTTTTATAATTATTGTTATTATTGTTGTTGTTGTTACTATTATACAGGTGTTATGGAGTTAATGGGCGACTGTCTGCAGGCCCTTGACCTTGCTATGTACATCGTTACCATAGTAGCCTTTATTGTGGCTTGTGTCGTGCTTGGGCTAGCCATTCACGCGAGAAGGAGACTCGGGGCTGGAGGAAAGCCGGGAGCCAAAGGAAAGAAACTTTCGGCAAAGAAGGGAGCGGGGCCAAAGGGAGCCAAGAAAGGATGGGCGTAGATATATAGCAGGAACTGATTTGTTGATTTCTTTGAACATTGTTGGTATTTTATTCTGCCACAGAGACAATTAAACTGTGTTTTATGATTAATAATAAATGACTTGTTATACTAAAAATATCGTTGTTATACCAGATCCATTAGATATAAATGTTGAAAGTTCTCTCTGTAGTTTCTACAGAGCCCGGTACACATTTTTTTATTTCTAAATAACGAAATGCTTTATCGCTAAATGCTACTTGGTGAAAACGAAATGCTATTTCGAGAAAAATAACTACTAAATCATTAAATCGATATGCTATTTTGATAAAACGAAATGCTATTTCGAGAAAACGAAATAGGTATGTTCGGAACACTTCGTTGTCATTCTCCGCCATGGCCATATGAGATGAGTGAAATACTAAATCGTTAAAAAGAAATGCTTTTTCTAGAAAACGAACACTTTTCCAGAAAACGATCGAAATACTAAATTGTTAAAACGAAATGCTATTTCGATAAGACGAAATGCTATTTCGAGAAAACAAAATAGGTATGTTCGAAACACTTGGTTGTCATCGTCCGCAATGACCATGTGAGATGAGAGGCTCCGGGCTTTTTCGTCCCAAAACAATTTCGTTTCTGGGCTTGTTCGCCTGGGCTTGTTCGTCCCACACTTCCTTTTCGAACATGTTTGAATGTATGGTGCCATGTGCTTTCTAAATTGAGTACTTTAAATAAAACTTTCTCTTGGTCATTTATTGCAATATCCTCTCTTCTTCAAGACACCCTGACACATTTATTGCCTATTGTTGGCAAAAAAACTTTTAACAGCGGCTCTTTTTACGGCTAATCGTCCTACAAAATACTATAAATTGAAAATTTATGTCCATATCCATAAATATTTTTCTGTACTTTGATTTCATCTCTAAGCGTAATGATGGGGGAGATTATTATTGCACCGATATTTGTATCCTTTGTCGAGTAAAATGATCGGATATTATGTGCAGCAACATCTATTTATATAAATCCGTCAAAATCATTGACATTTGCACTGTTAAATCTTTGGTTGACAGGTACATAACTAATTGTTATGAACAAACCCGGACCGACGAGAAACCAGTGCGGACAAACAAGCCCCAGGGACACTGAAAAGCCCGTGACTACACGATCTGTATATATTGACAACTAAGTGTTCCAAACATACCCAGACTATTTCGTTTTCTCTAAATAACATTTTGTTTTAAATAACGATTCAATGATTTGTTTTCTCGAAATAGCTTTTCATTTTAACGATTTAGCATTTCGGTTTTTTTCACGCAAAAGCATTTCGTTTTAACGATTTAGTATTTCGTTTTCTCGAAATAGCATTTCGTTTAAACAATTTAGTATTTTGTTTTCTCGAAATAGTATTTCCTTTTGACGATTTAGGATTTTATTATTCCGAAATACGTTATTCCGAAAACTGTGTAGAACATGACACCTGCCGGGCTCCCTAAGTTTCCATGGTAATCTTATACCTATGTTTGCATACAAAAAGTAACTAATTTCTTTTGCTCTTTTTTGCTCCTTTTTATTTGATAGTCAGAGAGCTAAGCATTATAATTAGAGGGATCTTTATCTTGGTGAGATCATGGACAACCAGTGATCTCTGGTGAAGATTCTGATTACCATGGGGTGTTTAATTTGTGACAGCGCAAAACAGACACAGGAAACATAAGTCGACAAAGCTAAAGCTCTTTTTGCAAAAAAGAACGACAAATGCAACAACGACAAGAACAACACGCAGTCGCTGTTCAAGCATCTGATAATACTTGAAATGCTTAAAATTCAACGTAAACCAACAACCAAATACTTTATCCCTTTATTTAATGATCTTGTTTTCACGATCCAGAGGGAAAAGGATTTTAAGAAATTTTGGGAAGAAGAAATGATTGAAACCGTCAAGGAAAGAACCATGCAATTTTGTAAATGTCTTAAAATTGGTAGCATATGCAAACCTAAACTTGAATGTTTGTTGAAAAAAGATTTGTGTTTGTCAGGGTAGTAATCATGCTAAAGAGAAATATTATTTTAAAAAATGGCTTGAGAATCAACCTGCACAGCAGAATGAATACCCTTTTTTTGGTTGAAGGGAGAGTACTCATTACAAAGTTGGATTTTTGTGCATTGGTGGTCTTTCTTTGATCCTTAAAAAGAGTCAGGAGTAAGGTCCCTTGACAGTAACGTGCATGATGGATGAAGAGAGAAACCATGTAAATATATCGAAAAAAAGAAAGTTTGTATCTGAAAACTATGAGTTTGAAAATTCTTTAGCCATTAACAATTAATTCAAAACACTACAAACAATTATTTCAATCTATAAATATTAATGCCCAATTGTGGCACGCAATCATTGGATGAAAAAGCCATGGGATGAACTGATTTTGGAACGAAAAAGCCCAGGACCAGGTGATCGGCAGACAAATTTTGTATCATTGCGCCAATAGAAGGCTATGAGCGAGTGAAGCTATTTTCGATCAAAACTTAGTATTTCAAGGATCGATGGCCTCACCCTGTGTATTTTAACATACCATTTCAAATTACATTTCTGAGTGCTACCAAAAAACTCATTTGCCTGAGAAAAATTGAGTTTAATTGGGTTTACATGTATTTCCTTCGGCTTTGCACAAAAACGACACATGGTCTTCAAAATTCAATAATGAACCCATAGTGGTAGTGTCTTCGACAAATACCACAAAAATGAAACTGACAGAAATCTGTAAAAGTAATAGAATGCGGGAAACAATTTAACTGCAAAAGAAAATTCTTAAAAAATATTGAAGTCCATATTGAAAATCTCATTTCACTTTCAATTCAACATTTCATGAACATTTCATTCACAACAAGTGAAAATTGCTACTACATGTACAGGTACCCTAAATAAGCCTCGCTATTTTTTTTTTTAAACTCCGAGTTCTGAACTATTGTCAACTATATGAAAAAATAAACATTCATACACAAATTTACTTTTAAACTTATCTTTGAAAATATTTTTTAAGCTTTTGCTTTACTTTACTATTTACTTTGTGTTGCAGTTTTCTTGATCCAAATGCTATTTGGAAACACTGTCATTGTTTATACAATAAATTTTACACTGATAGGTTGCTTTTCACACCTGTCGCGGGTGCTTACACGTGTAATATTTTTGTTGTTGATGTTGTTGTATGATTTGATTTCAAACCAGTGATGAAATATATATCATTGTCTCATTCATGTACAACAATATTTACAACTAATATAAAAGACTTGGAAGTACATGTACATGACCATTCTATGTAGAATTATAAGAGACTATCATAAAAACAATGCATAAAATATTCTACATGTTCTACATGAGTGATAAAATTCAGTTGTGGATTTTACCATAAAACACATAATTTTTAAAACGTATTTAAAAACTACAGTTTATAGCTATTATCGTTGTGTAGCCTACGGATCACTCGGATCGTAATCTAGGATATTTGTTATAAATCAGCAGCTGAATCTTGTAGAAGTAATTATTTATAAAAGAAATAAAAGGCATGGAGATAAGAAATGTTGTTATTTACTGACAGAAAATGACCTTAGGTTAAGAATGTCTAGGCAAGTTTTGGCCCAAAATTTTATCAGAAAATGATTGGATAATAAAAGACTTAGTTGATCTGGTTTGCTTAGAAGTAAAAAGTTCTGTTGAATTTCTACTGCTTTTAAAAATAACTTGGTTCTCAGATCATTGTATACATTGCATTCTAATAAAACCTGTGACTCATCCTCGACTGCATTACAAAAGGGGCATTTACGTTAATCCAATTTCAGGTTTTCAAAGAGGCCAGTTTCTATTCGTATAGGAGCTACCCCACATCTAAATTTACAAAGCGCCGATCTATGACTTGGCGGTAGAATCGATTTACAATATTCTTCTATTTTAAATTCGTGTTTAAAAGTTCTATATGTGCGTAATTTGTTTTATGCAGTTTTTATTTGTTTTATGCAGTCATTCGGCAATTTTACGTATTTTTTTATACTAAGATGATGAAGCCGCTTCTCTCTCTCTCTCTCTCTCTCTCTCGAGGTTTTTGTTTCGTGCATAGTGGTTTTTCGTTCGTCTCTCTCTCTCTCTGTCTCTCTCTCTCTCCAACGGAAATGGATAATGTTCGTTTGATTTTCATAGCCAACTTTCGCGGACATGGAAAAATCGATATCGGCCAATTTTACCTGCATTTTTTATATAGAATTATGAAGGGCCTATGTAAATAAACGCTTATAACTTCATCAATTTTCAGAATTGAAAATTATCTCAAGTGAGGTAAGAAAATTCAATTTATTCTCTTTCAAATGAACTTAGTTTTAAAAATTTCGAAAAAGAAACTTTTGGTCCTTTTTTAACTTAAAAATTGTAGGTATGGTTTATATAGAATAAAGAGGAAAAATGCATTTTCCGAGGTCAAAGATTGTAATATTTGTTTAATTTTCTTTCGTTGTGTTCAAAAGTCAAAATTATCTCAAGTGGAGCAAGTTACTTTATTCATTTCTCTTTCAAATGGTATAATTTTGAGTCATTTAAAAAAATAAACTTTTGGTCCTTTTTACAGTTTTTTAATGCCACTATCCTATTTTTTTCTTTTTCCGTGAACGTTCGGATTATGCCGGACTTCGCCGATATTGGCCGAGTCTTACTGTTAGATAAGCCAGCCGGGTATCTTTATTGTGTTACGTAATGTTTCATTGACAAACGGACCCCCTGCTATGTTTATGATATACATGTATCCACATGATTATAAACTGGAATTTATACCCGGGTTGTTTTCAGATCGGATACAGTTTGATCCTGACAGTATCCCTAAGATGTTTTATTAACTATCCTATTTATCTAAAAGACCAGAATTTAATACTTATGAAATTATTTCCTTTTACAATGATTAAGATTAATATATGAAATAAGAAAATGTACGTTTGATGATTTTTTTCAACTTTTCAGCTTTTTAGAAATTAATGTTTTATATTTTTTTTTCTGGCGACAGCTCACAAATTCATGTTTCCTTGCTTTTTTCACATCGTTCTTTAATCTGTCGTGTCATACAGAATGCCTTTGAGAACATTGAAGAAAAAGATTTTAATGCTGGTCGCCAACATTTTCTCCTTTTCTTACACTATTTTTAACTTAAAAAAAGATAAGTTCCAGTTTTTCTATGTTTTATTTGTCTTAAGAAAATTATTTCATTCTGAACAAGTCTGAAATTTTGTCTTTTTGTAAAGATTCAAATAACAAGCTTAACCTGTTACTCTATAAATACGGCATCCAAAGACCCTGCTGTTGATTGTTTAGGATAAAATATGGAAACAGGCGCATTATCTTTTTACAAGTTATCTTCTGCTTTTCAAACATTGTTGTCTACATCACTCAATCCGTTTCTCCTGCAAAGAGTATTTACTATTCAAAGAATGACAACACTAGATCAAAATTGACAACTTTTATTTTACATAAATCAAACAGTTTCTCCCTTCTTTCAAATGTCGCCCTCCCTTTAACATCTTTAATATTTTAATTGTTCATTGGAAGAATTGGCCTAAACAGTAAGGTTCTTCCATCTTTAAAACGATACAACCTGCAAAAAGCATAACCGCTATGAGTGAATAAAAGAGAAAAAATGACATAGACCATGCATGTACCCGGAAATGGGAATAATACAAGCTACCTCTCCTTTACCAGTAACTTAAAATTATTTATTATCTCAAGATATAGTATTCAATCAACCTTGTATTAAGAATGATTTACATGTATCTTGGTTTGAAACCGGTTTTTAACACAGCTTGCTGGTGAATTCTACTGATTATTAGTTGAAATGACACCATACATAACTTTTTTAGAAGAAGAAATATCTTTTTATCTTTATCATGCCTGTAAGTGGCGCTAGAGTGTAGCATCGGATCATTTCATAAGTGCTGATCTGTTATGATACTTTCAAGACGAACCTTTTAGTAACTTTCTGTTGAGTCTCGAGCACATTTTTCCCCCATTTCGGATGCAATAAAAAGTATCTTAAGTATATATACTACATCTGCAACGTTTTTAAACTTGTGTGATAATAATAGCTTGGACCTACTTTTATATATAAAGATATAGTTTAGTGCATAGATAGACCTAACTTGTTCCGAAATACTTATACTTAAACATCTTAATACATTTATTGATATTTAGTAGACATTGTAAGCAAATGCAACATCCCTCATTAAGCCAAAATACAAATCGGCGCCACACAGTATATGGAGTGTTCGGAACGAACCATTTTCTTTTATTTGTTCGATGAAAACCAACTTTGAATTAATGCTTTTTTATATGGCGAATCTGTAACTTTTCGTCTGCGTAAAACCATGTAAATTTACTCTGATGGTTCTGAGCAGCCGTTGAAATTATTTTATGTGCTATAACAGTTTTATTTCTCCACCTTCCCAACCTTTTTTCTTGTAAAAATCGTAGAAATTGGACATTATAGAAATCAAAACCATCAAACCACACATGCACACAAAAGACAAAGTTTACCCAATCAAGATATAACCATTAGCTATTTACTAAACGACAAAATATATTATGATTTTTTTTTCAAGTTGAAAGAACTTACAGACGAAAAATACGGCAAATAATGAAACTTGCTTTCGAAAGGGTAGAAAACACTGTGGGAGAACAGGAATCGTAGAAAACATGTTATATACGATCCCTAGGAAAACAAATTAAATGCAACTCAAATGATAATGTCTGTTTTGAAAAGGTAGAAAACATTTTAGGAACAGGAGAAAATTTTATCCCTTTCCAGCAAAGTGTACTAAAGCCTTTTCTCTCAGGTCCGTTAGATTGCGGTAGTGTGAAACTAGTATTACATTCTCAAAAGGCCGAATTTTCTGCTGAATACAACTTGTTGATTTTGCCATGAATATCAAAGATTTTTTTAACCAAAATAATTTTCGCCTTATAGAATCAATCGGGTCCAAGATCAGACAGCTTGTTTTATGCAGCCTGGTATAAATCTACATTGTCATCAAAAGTGCATTTGGACGGATTAGATTTCAGGATCAGACTACAAAAAGTGCATTTGTCGAGAGCAGTTTTAGGACCGATCAGTTTATGTCTCAGAGAATCAAAACTTAACCCTTAACCCGAGGATAAATGAATTACAAACCGACAAATAAAGCTGAAATATAACAATTTCAATGTTCTTTCCTCAAGAAAAATCTCGCTTTATCAGATGCTATTCCAATATGCTGTTGAGTCTAATAAGGTTGCGCATTATGTGCAGTCTGATACTGATACTCAAGAGCCACACTGTGCTGTACCAGACAAAGGGTTTAGGTTAAAATCAGAAAAAAAAAATGCCAGGACAGATATACCGTCTAGGCAGGGATTGTGAAATTGAAGCAGGCCACTGTTTACGTAATGTTACGTTCTCTTATCTTTTATCGCTGCAGGCTATTGAATATCGATTACTTGTAAACACGATGTAAGTTCGCCAAACTCCGGAAACTCCCGGACTTTTACGTATGATATCGATTATTTTCATCGATTTGTTGATATGCGAGACTGCTGATAAGGCATGTCCGTGAAAGTTGGCTATGAATGACTTTGTCACAACGGTTCATACTCTCACAAAAGAATTAAGTACATATTTGGTTATTTCCCTATTAATTCAATGCCTTTTTCCGATCTATAAAAAATATCAAAATAGCCAAAATTAAAGGGTACTGCCTCATTAATAGCAAACAAAGTATCTTCAAAAAATGTTGGATGAAAAAAAGTGCCATTTAAGAGTACATGTATTCCTCTTTTTCAGTAATGTTTCTATAAAAGATTGTTTTAAAATTGAAGATTGTGTGCAGGGATATGTTTCAATTAAATCAACCTGTCAGTTAATGCTTTCCAATGCGTTTCTTTGGAAATAGAATCGTCTATCTTTAGAAAAGGGTTACCTATAAATGGAGAATCTGGGGATTTTGAAGTCAATAAGAAATCTTACTTGGGATCGAATCAATGAACACGTTCATGATCGAACGGCCAAAAATGATCCAAACACTGTATAACTTAAACTGTATTTGAAGACCATACATTTTCCACGGGAAAAAAAAAAAAAAAAAAAGAGAAAAGGGTTGATTTATTTTACAGAGAGAGAGAGATATATATCTATGGTCATAAAACACATAAATACCCATGCGGAGAGGGACAAGAGATGTGCATGCCTATTTGGCTATTTTTCTTAATGTATTTATTATTATTTACAGTTATAAAATTCTGTTCTATTCATGTCTGATCATATTATACACTTTTTGACAGAATGACTATATATTCTTTATGAATATTTCATTTAAAAAAAGTTAAAGAATCAA
This sequence comes from Tridacna crocea, assembly GCA_943736015.1. Taxonomy (NCBI): domain Eukaryota; kingdom Metazoa; phylum Mollusca; class Bivalvia; order Cardiida; family Cardiidae; genus Tridacna; species Tridacna crocea. The sequence continues at coordinate 18,358,549 of OX031072.1, forward strand.
ATTCAAACAAAGAGAAAAAAAAAAAAAATGAAAATCTAACAGGTGTAAGCTATCTGTGATAGGTATGAACAAGAAACTGTTAAAGTGAAATTAGTTGTATACACAATGACACTAAACATTATGTAATCGCTTTTGAATAAAGAAAATCATAGCATAGAGTAAACCTTAAGTTACAACAAAATAACGAAAAACTTTTTCATAGAAAACCTTCATAGTAAAATTGTATATAAATTTCGAATATGGGGAAGATTTTGCCAAAATTTAATTCAGGGGACGAATTCTCCGCAGAAATCGTCCCCGGGTGACGAATTCTCCAGAGAAATCGATCGTCGGCCCAAGCAGTTCGGGGACGATTTCTCCAGGGGACGATTTCTCCTAACATCGTTTAATATGTTGGATTATCTTACATGTTAGCTTCGTGCACGATTGAGAACTTTTGCGCTGAAATTTTCAGTTTATTGTGGTATCTTTTTTCATGAAACTTAATTTTCTCTATCTCGATAAAATTTCCAGGAAACATTTATTAATCGCCATAGTTTTGTATAGTTATCATAATAGCTACTTCGTATCTCGTGGCTGAAATATGCCCTACACTATCTTGATAAAAAAATTCAGGAAACCTTTGATTTATTGCGATAGTTTTCTAAACTTGTCATGATAGTTATCTCATGGTAGAAATATACCACCGCACGAAGGGACACACACACACCCACACACACCCAATCATGATAAGACTTAGAATTATCGCGCTTTTTTTTCATCTCGAAAACTCTCGGGGCAGAAATATGCCCCCATACCTTTCTAGTGACGTGGAAATAAGTTAATTTCAGATTTTAGCTACCAGTTGGATGTCAAATGCGGTCGTTTTCAGTAATTGATATCCTTTTGGTTAAATTGATTGAACCGCCCAAACCTATAAAAAATGTACTAGAATAGCTTAATAGTGAAAATCAGTTTTGAGGACTGAAACAGTTCACATTTTTTTTTAAACCTTTTAAAACTGTAAGTCCTTACTAGAAACATGTCAAATAACCAGTAAAACATTTCATTTTATAATTTTTCATTGGTACATAACATAAGCGGCTGAATCAAAGTACCTAAATATTACAGTATCCAGTGTTGGAAAAGTTAGATAAATAATTGGGTTTCAAATTAGACTTTCTAAACGACCGTTCCATTTGTCCTTCTATTGATTTGTCAGTGATCAAATCTAAGATAACATCGTCATCAAAATTATTATCTTCACGATTGACACGACATAGCCTATAAATTTATACATTTCAACTTCTTTATCTGAGCATGTTAACAAATCTGATCGGGTAACTGTCATATGATTGAAGGGGGTGGTCTTCAATGTCTTTCTTGGTGTTTCAAGTTCAACAGCTTACTGTCAATTTTTGCGATAGACCTGTCTGCACACCACAAGTAACATGAGACTGCTGTGATGGCATATCTCTTTGAAATAAAGAACAGTGTTCATTAGAGAGTCATACACATATTAGACACAATGATTTTAAAGATCGAGTGCCAGTGGGATATAAATTTTGTAAAGACAGGAGGAATTACTTGTCACCAACTTTTTCCTTTTCAAACAATATTTAATTAATTCCTCTTTCTGCAGGGTTATGAAAGCATATGATCTTCTGATAATGGCTTTACTGGTTTGCAACACAACACTGAGTTTTATGGGAAAAGAGGAAAATGCTTGTAACCAGCATTTTCTCCTTTTACCCAACACTTTTGACACTTTTAAAGACCTTCAACTCATTTGATTCACTTTCAAATTTTGTTGTCTGTAGAAGCTTTTAATTTGGAAGAATCTAGAGTTTGCCATTTGGTTATGGATTATGAAATGAGTATGGGTGGACTACAAGCAGGGATTGCATGTAGTACAGATAACTGTCCCCAAAGGTGATGCCACTTTTTGACTGGTTGCCTCTGGTACTGTGAAAGATCACCTGGGCGTCTTATTATTGAGACTAGGATTGCATTATAGAGTAACAGTAGAATACCTCTCTCCTTCTTACAAGTACTATTTTAGATGGATGTTGATTAAACCCAGTGGAAGACAATACTTTTGTTAATCTCAGAAATTAAAGATTCATATTTATACATATAAATGAAAATTTAAAGATAGGTATTTGCTGTGAACAGTCATTCACTGTGTAAGTAATGTGCTAGAATTACTTCATTACAAAAACCTCCATCTAATTTACTGTATAGGTCAGTTCCAAGCATTTCTCTTACAAACCATTCATAAATATGTGTGTGTGTGTTTTGTTTTTTTTTTAGATAATAATGGCTTCCAGAGGTAGACAAGAAACATCCAAACTAATTGTAAATTTGGAGGAACAGCTAGAAAGACTAATGCAACAGTTAACAGATCTAGAGGAACTAAAGTATTCATCTTTTTTATATATAACTAAAGATTGTTCTACAGGAATAAAAACATCATTTTGGTTTGTAGAAAGATAGATTATGCAATTTTCAAACATGTCGCAACTTTGAAAACCAACAAACACCATGCCCATGGAAGAAGACTTTTTAGCAACATTGTGGAAAAAAGAGAAAATGTTAGTAACAATAAGCATGTCCTCATGGATGTGATTGTTCATGTGAACCAGTCAGAAAAATGTTTATCTATCAGAGTTTAAAAAGTTTAGGGTTGGAAGTATTTTCTAGGTAGGGTCAGGAAACCTTAAACAATAATATTTTTTTGATAGCTAGTAATTCAAAACAAAAAAGAACTGTATTTCCTGTCACTGCTAAGTTTTTATATGATCTTTGACAGATATTTATATATTTTATACCACCATGTATGCATATAATTTGCTGTGATAAAGATTTCTTTTCTCTTTCCCCTTTCTTTTCCCTCCTCTTTTACCGTAACCTCCAATTTTCCTTCTTTCTTTCTTTATATTATTTCTCGAACTTGTCTGACAGAGAGGACCTGGATGCAGATGAATATGAAGAAACAAAAAGTGAGACAATAGAACAACTCAAAGAATTTAAAGAATCATTAGATAAAATGACGGGAGGAGATTTAAGTCTGGTTGACGAACTGAATAGTATGCAATTGGTGAGGTTTTTGTTTCTTTTGTTTTTTTGTATAAAACTGGTCTAAATTGAAAGTTTGTGCAGACAACAAATTAAATGGGCCTCATATTATGGAATACTTAGTTGGAAAGGTAGAAAACATTGCTGAAAAAAAGGAGAAAATGCTGTGCTGGTTACTAGCATGCTATCATTTTTCTGCATCATTTCCAAACTCTTCTTCCTCAAGGTTGTTAAAACTCAGGATTGTGTGGTAAAGGGTTAACTCTTTACCAGAAGAGAGAATTCTAGACTTCCAAACTGAAAGGATTCGCTTATAACATAATTAATCTAGCTCAAATTATTAGTTCTCTGAAAGAGTTGAAAAGAGAGAATATCGTCTTGTCTTTGACAGGGTATCAAACATTTATGTAAAATGGGAAAATGTAGCTTGACAGCGTTCTCCTTTGCCCACAATGATTTGTAAAGCTGTCTCCCCAAGGTCTCTGAAAATCAAGGGATTGTTTAGTGAAGGGTTTAAAGAACTTACATGTAAATGTTCAGATCTTCTTAAAAGAGCCAAGCAGTCAGTAAGCTCTTGTAACCAGCAGTTTTTTGTTTCCTACAATTTTTTTCTGCCCTTTAGGAAATAAACTCCATTATTTTATCCTTAGAGAATTTGTTTGGTCAAATGCCTTTTAACCCTTTACCCCATAAGGCATTTCTATGGTATCTCTAATTGACCCTAAATAACAGCAAGGATGAAGCTGTTCTTTATGTGTTTATGACATCTTTTGATAGCATAGAAAACATTGTGACAAAAGGTGAAATTGCTCGTCATGAGCAATTTCACCTTTTGCCACAATGTTTTCCAAAGGCTCCTACAAGCAATGCGTAGAAATGAGTATCTATGGAGTAAAGGGTTAATTAGGCATGTAGAGTTTTTTAGTAGTCTGGTATAGAGTTACCCCTTTACCACACAGTCCTAACTTTAAACTGCCCTCAGGAAATCTGCTGTTGAAAACACTGGGGGAAAAGGAGAAAATGCTGATAACCAGCATTTTCTCCTTTTCCCACAATGTTTTCTACCCTATCATGGATAAATTTCATAAATTTAGCCACCTTCAATTTGTTGTCTGCAAATGGTTTAAATTTGGACTGGTCGGATCGTTTTTCATTTGGAAAAGAGTTAAATACTTGTTGTTGATTGATGATAGTTGTGCACATCACCATGTTTGAGGAGACATTCCTTTCTCAATATAGAATGCTCTTTCGAAAATGTTTATATGGGAAGGCAGCAGATGGCTTGGACAGAATGTTGTACAAAGTACAAGGAAAAGGAACATCAGGAATACATATTTGGGTGCTTCGGCTCTTGGGATACGACTGAAATGGTGATAGATTGCCTTAACTCTTTACCACACAATCCCGACTTTTAATGACCCTGAGAAAGAAGTCTTTAGAAAACATTTCGGGAAAAGGAGAAAATGCTGGTAACCAGCATTTTCTTTTTTTCCCACAATGTTTTCTACCCTGTCCAAGTCAAATTTCCATTTTTTATCCTAATTTATTTTGTCGTCTGCAAATGCTTTCAATTTGGACTTGTCCAAAATTTTGTCATTTGGTAAAGAGATCTATAAGATACCAAAGAAGCTTTCCAGTGAACTTCTTGAAAGAGTTGTGTTACAAATTTTTCTTTTAGCCAAATCTTGTACTATTAGAAAATTCTTATACTTTGCTGTAAGAAAAAGAAAAAAAATGTTTTTAAGCACAAAGTTTTTGTCCACACTCCTTAGATTTATTTCCTTTCATATTTGCATTTCTCCTATGTGCCTTTTGATAGTCTTGATAATTGACTCTGTGGTATTGTGTTGAATTGGCTTGGAACTTACCAGTTACTAGGGTACTAATTATGTTTTGTTTTTATACAGGCAATACAAGCTGCAATATCTGAAGCTTTCAAAACACCAGAAGTTATCCGATTATTTGCCAAGAAACAGCCAGGTCAGCTACGACAAAGGTTATCAGAGGTAGGCTGCAAAACGTAACCAGCCAAAACATAGGCTGGTTACTAGCATTTCTCCTTTTACCACTATGTATTTTACATTTTTCCTCTGTCAGGGTCATTGAAAGTAGTATAGTTATATGTTAAAGGATTTAAAAAAGCATTTCCCCCTTTTCCTTGACCCTTTCCCAAACAACAAACTTTTGGACTACACCAAATTGAAAGCATTTGCAGACGACAATTCAACTCTTGTTGAAAAGATGATTTCTGTCTATGATAGGATAGAAAACATTGTGGGAAAAGGAGAAAATGCTGGTTTCCAGCATTTTCTCCTTTTATCACGATGTTTTCCAAAGGCTACTATTCCAGACCAGTAAAAACCAGGGATTGTATGGGAAAGGGTTAAATGTTTTAAAAATCTTCTGTTCTCTAGGATTTATCAACGTCCCATTTCCTTTGATATAGATACGTAGAGATGAGAAAGTTGGCAAAATTCCAAAGGGGCAGGCTACAGGTCAGGCTGTAGAAATTCTCACAGCTTTAAAGAAACTTGGAGAGACATTGACACCAGAAGAAGAAGCATATCTACAGTCTAATTCCAATGCAAGTCTTAAGGAGTTTGAACAAGTATCAGGTTCATTAGGTATGTACTGTCATAATTATTCCCCTGAGCCTTTATTAATCAGAGCACAGTTTTATTAGCTTCACTGGCCAAAGGCCAGCGGGCTTATATCGTTGCCCAGTGTCCATCGTGGGTCTGTCCATGCGTGTGTGCGTCTGTCCATGCTTTAGCTTTTATTTCAAACATCTTTTCTAAAACTACTCATCCAATTTTGATGAAATTTCACAGAAATGATCCTGCCATGGTCCTCTTCAGAATTCCTCGAAAGAATTTTATTCCTTTAAAAACTCTGGTTGCCATGGCAACAAAACTGAGAAATATTGAAAATTTTCAAATATCTTCTCTGAAACCGTAAGGACTAGGGCTACCAAATTTGGCATGTAGCTTTATCTAGTGGACCTCTACCAAAATCCTTCAAATAATAGCCTAGGGTCAAAATCGGCCCACCCCTCAATTTTTCATCTAGCTTTATCAAGTGGTTGTCTACTAAAGGTACCCAGATTAAAGCCCTGGGGTTAAATTTGGCCCCGTCCTGGGGGCATGTATTGGAATATTTTTTAAGAATCTACTTGTACCTAGTCATAAGGCCTAGGACTACCAAATTTGTAGCCCTGGGGTCAAAATTCTTCTGGCCCAGGGGTCACAAGTTTTATATTGGCTTATATAGGGAAAACTTTATAATCCTTCTGGTACCTTGCCATAGGGCCTAGGGCTACCAAATTTTGCATGTATCTTTATCAAGTGGTTGTCTACCAAGAGTGCCCAACTGATAGTCCAGGGGTCAAATTTGGCCCCACCCTAGGGTCACAAGTTTTATATGGGCTTATATAGGGTAAACTTTAAAATCCTTTTGGTACCTAGCCATACGGCCTAGGACTACTAAATTTTGCTTTATCAAGTGGTTGTCTACTAAAAGTGCCCAAATTAAAGCCCTGGGTTTAAACTTGGCCCTGTCCTGGGGGTCACAAGTTTTACATGGGTTTGTATTGGAAATTTTTTAAAAATCTACTTGTACCTAGCCGTAGGGCCTAGGGCTACCAAATTTTGCCTGTAGCTTTATCTAGTTGGCCTCTACCAGGGTGGCCCAAATTATAGCCTTGGGGTCAAGTTTTTCACCACACCAGGGGTCACAAGTTTTATGTGGACTTTTTGTGTTGAAAATTTTCTAAGTCATAATGTTACTAACCATGATAAAGACTAGGGCTACTAAATTTAGCCTTGCCTCAGGGGTTTCATGTTTTACAGGGCCTTTTATTGGGAAAACTGAAAATCTTCTTGTTTATAACCACACATTCTAGACCTGTACTATTTGGTATGGGGCTGTATCTTGTGGACCTCCACCAGGAGTCAAGTAATTATAGCTTTGCAGCCAAAATTGGCTTTGCCCAGGGGTCACAACTTTCTCATAGGATTTTATGGAAAAATATTGTATGTCCTCAAGTTTGAAACCAATTGACCAAATATTGTAATGTTTGGCTTCTAGTGTTTTTACTTATTAGCCAGTGGAGCGATACAGGGCCATCATGGCCCTCTTGTTTCTTGAATTTCCTCCTCTGTGACCTTCCATTTCTTTTTCTTGTGAGTGGCATCTTGTTGGCAGACTTATGCCAAAGCTTACATGTATGTTTTAGTTTTGCTGTACAAATAAAGGTTAAAGGCGAAACTTTGACCAGTGAAAAAACTTGAAAAATCCAAACATAGGTCTCCATAGAATTTCAGTACAACTGTCCCCAGCCATTCTTAGAGCAGCATAAAACTAGATTTTGACCCTCTGTCCTTCATCCCCAACCAAAAATGCACTTTGTGTGGCTGTTCCATGTCTAGCCCTCAGATATTTTATGAATATGTCATGGGTCAGTTCATGATTTAGATTATTAATATCCAAATTCATGGTGTGAAAGGATGAAAATAATTAAAAAAAGAAGAATGAATACAAAGATGTATTGATCACAAAACAAGTAATATTGTGAATGGAGCTTGTGCACACTGCCAATTTATCTTGTCATAAATTGTAAAGTTGACATTCGGAACTATATGTATTTGTGCCATATAAATTAGCATTGTTTCCTTTACCCACAATGTTTTCAGAAGCTTTCTTTCTAAAGGTTGTTAAATCTCAGAATTTTGGTAACTAGTATTGCTAAAAAAAAATTCTATGGCCAGAAAGAGGTGATAATTTTTATATATTTTTTTCAGCTTCTAGTGATAAACTATTAGCAGTTGCAGGAAGTCAAGTACAACAGGCAAACAAGTGAAAAATTGGAGATTTTTAACAGACCAACATTTCAGAAGAGCTCTGGACGCCTCAGCAATTAGCCTTAGTTCCAGTACAACTATATCTCCCCTTTATTCAGGCCTTATCAAAAATGACTCGATTTTGACAAAGTGAGCATTTCGGACAAGAGTAAAATATAAAAGAAAATGATAAATGGCCTGGAAACCAGGCTAAATAGCAGTAGAACTTTTTCTAACCGTTTTTTTTTTAAACATAAATGATTGTGGGGTGGGGGGTGGGGGACAAAGCAGCTTCGAAGGCTTTCTGTGGAGGTTATTTCCTTTTCATAGACTTTATCAAATGATTCTAGGTTTAAATGACCCCAAGGGAGGATGCTTTAAAAATATTGAGATAAAAGGAGAAAATGTTGTCAACCCTTGTCCTTTCAAAGATACATCCCATCTAAGATGCCACAGTTAATGTTATCTGGATTTGTCTTAATATTGTAAAAGAAAAAAAAAATGCTGTTTTGTAGAGTTAAGATTTGTAAAGACTTAACTCTTTACCATACGACAAATTTATAGACTGGTCCAAAGCATTTGCAGACAACAAAATAAATGTGACTGAAAAATATATATTTGATTCGGGAAGGGTTAAAACATTACTGGGAAAAGGAGAAAATGCTGGTAACCAGCATTTTCTCCTTTTCCCACAATGTTTTCAAAAGACTTCTTTTTCAGGGTCATCAAATGCCATTGTGTGGGAAAGGGTTAAATGGTAGTCCTTTGATTTTGATCCTGGTTTTTTGTCCATGTCTGATAGTCTGTTTGGATCAAACCACCCTTGATTCAAATGTTGGCATTCAATTGTTTAAAGAGTAAAAAACAAAGCAGCATTTTTCTCCTCGTCTCACAATGTTTTCCTCAGCGTTTTCCCTCAGCGTTGTTTAACCTCAGGATGGAGTAGCATATAGGTACTGGAGCTTTCATGTGCCCATGTGTTTCTCGTTCCTTAACCCTTTACCACACAATAACGACTTTTAACGACCTTGAGTAAAAGCCTTGAACACATTGTGGAAAAAGGAGAAAATGCTGGTAACCAGCATTTTCTCCTTTTCCCTCAAAGGTTTCTACCCTATCAAAGAAAAATTGGGTCATCTGAGCCACTATGAAATTGTTGTCAGCAAATGCCTTTAACTTGGGTAGGTCTAGAATTTTGTCGTGTGGTAAAGGGTGAAAAAAATACATCAGATTGTTTGGTAATGGTTTTATAATGCATAAGATTTGGATCCTGGCCAAGATAAATTCAAATAGCAGTAAGCCTTCTTTGCATAGCATATTTACAGACCTTATTTTTTATCTTTGAAAAAGACCTTGCTCTATAAAAAGGGGGTCTAATGCATCTTCAAAAAGTATCGACCCATGTCAGCCTGTGCAGTCCACAGACAATGACCTAGTCGAGGCACATAAATTTTCAGAATGCACAAAGACCATTCTACCCACAGGCTCTTTTAGTTATTATATCAAATTGATTTTATAGATTCATACTTATATCATGTCTTGCTTGTAACAATGCATCACAAAGGCACATTAGAACCCCTTTTCACTGAGCATGTCTCAAATATTTTTAAAAAACTGTTGATGAACAACATACATTGGAAATTAAAATTTGAAAATCTGTGGCAAAATTATACATTATCACAAGCAATTTCTTTGCAAACAGACTTTTTAACTTTAAATTTAAGCATAGACTATCAAGTTGTTGGATAAAGTTGTCAGGTTTTGATTAGATTTGTGGTCATGTGATTGACCATTAATTTTCTACCTGATTTTGTGCAATTTTTATTTCACATGTATTTCCATTTATTTATTTTTATATACTGTACATTAAAATTATAATACATGTACATTTACTTGTAGTATCTTTTTTTGAAGTTTGAAAACAAATACTACGTGATTGGTTGTGAGAAAACAAGTTCAGATACAGTTCTACCCTTAACCACAGAATCCGGTGTTTGAGAGCTGGCTTTTAGAGTTGGGCATAAGGATGAAATCTGATAATTTTATGAACCAATATCTCCTTCCACAATACTGTTTATCCCTCTAAAACTGTATTTCAGTTCTGAGTTAGGCCTATTTTGTAAATGTGAACATGTCTTACATTTGTCATAAAATGAAGACTTAAGTATTTCTCTTGTAAAATGTGTGTGTGTGTTTTTTTTTTATCTTTCTTCTTAACCCTTTACCCCATAAGGCATTTCTATGGTATCTATAATTCACCCTAAATAACAGCAAGGATGAAGTTGTTTCTTATGTGTATATGACACCTTTTGATAGTGTAGTTCTAAAACATTGAGGCAATAGGTGAAATTGCTCGTCATGAGGGCTCCTACAAGCTATGCGTAGAAATGAGTATCTATGGAGTAAAGGGTTAAAAAGAAAAAAAATCCAAAAAGAATGTAATTTTGATGAAATGTTTTCCTCAACTTAATAGTTATTGAAAATCAAGTTTTATGTCCACAGTATTCACAAGGCTGAGCACTGTCAAAATGGTCAGCTGTAAATTTGTAAAAAAATTAACTCTTTACCACACAATCCCTACTTATAATGACCCTGAGAAAGAGGCCTTTCGAAAACATTGTTTGAAAAGGAGAAAATGCTAGTTTTACCACGCTGTTTCTACCTTCAACAATACAAATTTCAATTTTCAAGTCACATTTATTTTGTCATCTGCAAATGCTTTCAATTTGGACAAGGCTAAAATTTTGTAGTTTGGTAAAGTGTTCTAACTTTCAAGGGGTGGACGAATATGAAAATATTTTGTGAAATTAGAAAATGCTGGTAACCAGTATTTTCTTCTTTTCCCTCAGTACTTCCCAACCTTTCACAGGCAAATCCAAACAATTTGAGCCATGCTTAATTTGTTGTCTACAAATATTTACAATTTGAATAAGTCAATTTTTTTCTCATTTTGTAAAAATTAAATACAAACCTGTCAAAACTAATACTTGAACAGGCACACTCTTTGTTACCAGCCAGAATAGCTCAAACTGAATTTCAGATACCTCAGCTCTTTACCCTGTCCCACATGACAAGGCAACACTTTACCAAACCATATAATTTTAGACTAGTTCAAATTGACAGCATTTGCTGACAACAGATCAATGCCCTTCTAAATTTAAAATTTGTTTTGGGAAGTGAACAAAACCATGCAGGAAAAAGAGAAAATACTGGTTCGTTCCAACAATATTTTTAGAAGGCTTCTTTCTCAGGGTCAGGGATCTTTGGTAAAGGGTTAAGACTCTTCCAAATTCAAAATGAATTGAAAACTACTGATAGTACAATAGAGCTTAAATTCCTTCAAGGGTAAGAATGAATCTATATTGGAAAAGGAGAGAATGCTGGTTATCAGTGTATTTTAATATTTCCACAATGTTGTCTTTCACAGGGCTATAAAAACTTGGGTTTGTTTAGGAAAGGGTTTAAGCAGTCATTAAAGTTTAACTATCATCCCAGGAAAAAAGACCGATCTATTGCTCTTTCATGGTGTAATTTATCAGAAAATTTCACCAGCTATGCAGTCTTGGTCCTGCATGGCTCAGTTGTAAATTAGGACTTATGACCTGGAGGCTTGGGTTTGAGCTTCACTTGGAGCATTGGGATTTTTGTTGGAGTGTTCTGTGACAGGACATTTCAGAGCCCAAGCCTGGTATTAGAGAGACCTAGGTGATCCATGAACAAGAGTACCCAGAAGAGAAAATGCTGAGCTGCAGCTGCCTCTTATAACTAGAGCTGTCACTGAATGCAACTTAATACCCCCACCAGTGCTTTGACAGAAACAGGCATTCATTTCCACACAGACAGACACACGGAAAGACAGGCTGATTCCAGTATACCCACGAAAACATTTATTTTGCTGGGATATAATGAAAAGGAGCATAACCATGTCATATTGTTGGTTTACTTCGAAAACCTCATAACTACAGCTTGTTACAAGCTAGTCCAAGATTGGGCAAAAATTATGAAGTTCTTACATGACTATGATGCTGCCAGGGAGATGACAATACCTCTCCTTGATGTTTTACCAAACTAATAGTGAACTGTTGCTGTGTTATGATTGACATCATGTTAAAAACTGTGTTCAATGGTTTTTATTGTGGTATTTGTCAAAGACAATACCACTACAAGTGATTGAATTTTGAAGACTATGTATCGTATTTGTGCAAAGCCGAAGGAAATAGATCCAATTAAATACAATTTTTCTCGGGCAAATGAGTTCTTGGGTAGCATCAGGCATGTAGTTGGAAATGGCATGGGAAAATACACAGGTTGAGGCTGTCGATCTTGGAATGCTATTTTTTTTTATTATTGAAAATAGCTTGACTCTCTAATAGCCTTCTATTGGTACAATGATACAAAACTTAGTTCCAAAACCAGTTTGTCCCAATACTGGTTCATCCCATGATAGCTCATTACTCCATATGATTTGGCATGAATATTTATGGATCAAAATAATCGATTCTAATGTTGGGAGTTTAATGCTGACGACCATAGTTGTTTCAAAATCATAGTCTTCAGGTACAAAATTAATTTTATTCGATATATTCACATACTTTCTCTCTCTATCCATCATGTATCTTTCTGTCAAGGGACGTTACTCCTGACTCCTCCTTATGATGAAAGGGAGACCACAAATAATCCTAACTTTGACACGAGTAGTTTCCCTTCAACCAAAAAGGTATTCATTTGCTCAGGTGTTTGATTTTCAAACCAATACCGGTATTTGAATAATATTCCTCTTTTTCTTTCAAATTATTAATTCTAAACAACAACTTTCTAGACAAATACCTCTTCGGCCTTCTAAATACTTTGATTTTTCTGGATCCTCAAAAGGCAGGAAGATTTTGATATTCTTTGTCCACACGATAATAGAAGTTTAGCCCTGTTAGCTCAGTTGGTAGTGTACAAGACATGAGAACTGTGGTTGGCTAATTTGATTCCGAGGCTTCACATATATAAAAGCTGTGGTCACAGGATACATTTCTCTTCCTGACAATCATGGTTTCAACAATGGTTATGTTGGAAAGTAGCCAATAGCTTAGAAAGAAAATTAGGTAAAGTACTGGTAAAAGAAACTCATGCAAAGGATGGATTGGTGCACTGGCCACCGCTATGTAACTGGAAATATGTTGAAAAACTGTGTTCAACCATAGAATCAATAAATCAACAACGTAACTGAAGATGTACTCAGTACGCACTGGATCAACCCTTAAGCTGCCAGGTGTGAATCGCTTATCTTTTGCGGACAATGTACATCAAGATCAGACTGCATAGAACATGCAGCCTGATCTTGGATCTACACTGTCGAATAAGCAGATATTTTTACCAAATCATATCTGTAATCACGCTATTTGGAGCTTCACTATCAAATTAAAACTTTCTTTTTATTAACCCTTTACCAAACAATCCCCGATTTTTATGACCCCGAAATAGAAGCCTTTTAAAAACACCTTGGGAAAAAGAAGTGCTGGAAACAAGCATTTTCTCCTTTTCCTACAAGGTTTTCGAACCTTCCATTTATAAATCTTACTTTTTGTCACATTTACTTTATTGTCTGCAAATGCTTTGAATTTGGATTTGTATAAAATTCTGTGGTTTTGTTAACCCATTACCTGATATGCCAATTTGAGGCTAAGATATGATGTCGAAAATATGGACAAATGAGGATACAAACATCTGATTGGGTGGAAAACGTGGGAAAAGGAGAAATTGCTCGTTACGAGCAATTTCTCCTTTTTCTACAATGTTTTCAAAAGCTGTCTGTTGTTGTCAAAATGAGTATCTATGGAGAAAAGGGTTAACAGGTAAGCAGGATAAGGGTTAAATGAATCATCCAGATAGCTTGTTCAACAAGTGATGCATAGTAAAACCTACATCTATAACCCTTTACCTGACATCAATTTTGTAGACTTGTCCAAATTTAAAATTTGCAGAAGAAAGTTCAAAGCTGTATCAAATAAAGGAATTTGTATCAGAAATGGCAGAAAACATAGAGATGAACACATTGATAACAGGCAGAGTTCCAGATAAAAAAGATTGATGGTATTCTAAAGTTGTTATATCTCTGAAACCCTGTGTTGTGAGTAAGCATCAGAATCGTCTCCATGAGATAATTCTAATGGGTACCCACAAGATATGGTTTAGCTGGGAGTAATTAATATTTTCAATTTGAAATACAATTCTCTCCTTCCATCTGCAGTTTTATGTGTTAAATCTTTACCACACAATCCCTACTTTTGACAACTCCAAGAAAGAATCTTTTGGAAAACATTGTGGGAAAAGGAGAAAATGCTGGTAAACAGCTTTTTCTCCTTTTCCTACAATGTTTTCTACTCTTTACAAAACAAATTTCAAATTTTCAGTCACTTTTATTTTGTCTTCTACAAACGCTTTCAATTTGGACAAGCCTAAATTACTGTCGTTTGGTAATGAGTTAAGAAGCATTTTCTTCCCATCAAGAATTTTTCATAGGCATCTTACAGTATTTCAGGATCATTGTAGCATATGTTTTGTAAACATAACTAAACAACAAAATCAGCCTAGTCTAACTGATTTATTTATATCACATGTTTGTAAATACAGAGAAGACCAGGATATGCAAGATAAGACAATATCAGTCTATTCATCAGCATCATCTTCTTCCTCATCTTCATTGTTGATCTGGAAGTATCGCAGCTCATACGCATCTTTAGATGAGGCCACAACACGGAGCCAGTCACGAAGATTGTTCTTCTTCAAGTACTTTTTAGTTAGATACTTCAAATACCTGCAAGCAAAAAAACAAAGCCAACCATTTGAACACCTTTCACAACTGTCGTTGTCCAGTACACATCAAGATTAGACTGCACAACATGATCTATGCAGTCTGATTTTTAGAAATACTGCAAACAAACAAAGCAACAAGAAAACTGCTATTATCTTCGTCATATTCTACATGCAAAGTGTGCATTGGGTTTACCCTAAAGTAGCCAAACTAGTTATTGAATTTTTGCTGTGTTATAACTGACACAAATCTGCACTTAACAATCTTGTGTTTTAAGACAATATTGGGATACAACTTTAGAAGAAATGAGAAGGGGGAAAAATAAGCAGCTTTTTTTCTTTGAAAATTATTTAATTTTTCTTAAATTTTATTCTGCATCTGAATCTCTGACCTGTCATGTCATGGCTACAGTATTTCCACTTACCTCTTTGAGAAAGAAATATCAGCATTCAAGGTCAACTTTGATTTGTTTCTCTCGATGGTCACACTCTTTCCCAGATTACCAGTCTTCCCGTCCACCTTGATTCTCTCCAAGAGGAACTTTTCCTGCAGTCAGTCCAAACAAGACATTGGATAAGGGAAGAGAGCCCTATCCGAGACTAGGGGAGATAACCCTAGCTCAAAACTAGGGAAGATAACCCTAGTTTAGGTTGTAAATTAGTAAAATTTTACATGAATTAAAATGCAAAAAATTGTCATCTCCACGATAATTTTCCATTTTAACCCTTTACAGAACAATTCCTGGTTTTAATGACACAGAGATAGAAGCGTTTTGAAAACATTGTGGGAAAAGGAGAAAATGCTGGTAACCAGCATTTCCTCCTTTTCCCACAATGTTTTCTATCGGATTATCCTGTTGGAAACTAATCTTAATTTTTGAGTTATGTTTATTTTGTTGTCTGCAAGTGCTATCAATTTGGATCAGTCTAAAATTTTGTCTTTTGGTAAAGGGTTAAATGGTATGATAAAAATTCAAATATATTTGACACCTGCTTTGATATTTTAGCCTTTACTGGGCCTTTATTTAAACAAAAACAAGCTGACAAAAGTTTACATTATACAAGGTTATTATTCCTTAGTGGAGAAGTAATCAGTTAGTTCTTTAGAATACAAAATTCAAGACTGGTCCAAGTCAAAAGTGGCCCAATTGCTCTTAAAATGGCAAGATCCGTAAGTCAGAAAATTAGCAGCATTTCTCCTTTTCCAACACTGTTTTCAAAAGCCTTCTTCCTAAGGTCTTTAAGTAGGCATTGAGAGGTTTAGGTAAACTTGATGTTGCTCAGTTTCATTCATTCTTCTTTGAAACACTGGAAAAAAATGAGACAAAGCTTGTTACTGCATTTTCTTATTATCCAACTATGTTTTGAAAAGCATTCTTCCTCACTTTCGGTTTTAAAAAACACCACATTGTATTGACTTTTGAAATCCAAACAATTGCGGACGACAAATTTCATTTCTTTATCCTTGATTTTGAGTCTAAGTAGGGAGAGTGTTTCGTTTTGGGAATTTTTAAACTTGATTTTGGAAAAAAAAAAGGTCATTTTTTTGGCATTGGGAACGGGTCCGTTTAAAAGACCCGATTAAAGAAGGAAAAAAAAAACCGCTATGTGTTGGCTTTCCAACAAAAAATAAATAAAATGTGGTGTAAGGAGAACATGATGGACAGCACCATTTTCAACATTTCCACAATTTTTTTCCATCTTTTCAGACATGCTCAGTACTTGGCTATGTTTAATCCTTTCCCAAACAATCCCTAGTTTTTACGGCCCTGAAATAGAAGCCTTTGGAAAACAATGTGGGAAAAGGAGAAAATGCTGGTTACCAGCATTTTCTCCTTTTCCCACAATGTTTTCTACCCTGTTATAAACAAATTTCAATTTTTGAGTTAGGTTTATTTTGTCGTCTCCAAGTGCTTTCAATCTGGACCAGTCCAAAATTTTGTCGTTTGGGAAAGAGTTAAGCTGAAGTTTGCTAGGCCTTTTAATTTAACCCTTTCCAAAACAAGCCCTGGTTTTTTCGTGTCTGCAGTAAAAGTCTTTCGGAAACACTGAGGGAAAAGGAGAAATTGCTCGTTATGAGCAATTTCTCCTTTCCCCACAGTGTTTTCTACTCATTTTGAGAACTTCGTGCCATTTTCCCCAAATCTAAAATTGTTGTCTGCAAACTCTAACTTATAGTTTGGAAGAGTCCAAAATTTGTCGTTTGGGAATGGGTTAAAGCAGGCAAGTGTAATATACCACAGGAATTTGACATTCTATAACCAAAATTACTGATAAAACATGAAAAAAAAAATCTCCCCTATATAATATAAACACAAGGAACGCAACGGTTCGATTGCTGGCGCTAGCACCCAACAGCCTTTCCCAACCAAAATCACCCACGAAACAAACATTGATCATAATCTCATTTAGCCTAGCGATAGACAAGACAATAATGTACCTGCGTCATCCGGCGATACCTCTGTAGACACCTTTCAACCGGAGATATCCGTCAAGTTTTACAGCTCTATCAGGACATTTTGATTCGTCCGGGACTCCATTCGCTGACGTCACAAGAAGTGCAAGGAAGCGTATTTTCGTATTACTTATTACTATTATTTTTTTCGTTTTTAAGATATTTATGGACATCAAATGATACTAAAGATTCTAGAAAAATCTTTAGTATCATGTGATGTCCATAAGTATCTTAAAATCGAAAAAAATAATAGTAATAAGTAATACGAAAATACGCTACCTGCTACTTTCTGTGACATCAGCGAATGGAGTCCCGGATAAATCAAAATGTCCTGATAGAGCTGTAAAACATGACGGATATCTCTGGTTGAAAGGTGTCTATTGAGGTATCGCTGGATGATGCAGGTACATTATTGTCTTGTCTACCGCTAGGCTAAATGAGATTATGATCAATGTTTGTTTCGTGGGTGATTTTGGTTGAGAAAGGCTGTCGGGTGCTAGCGCCAGCAATCGAGACGTTGCGTTCCTTGTGTTTATATTATATAGGGGAGATTTTTTTTTCATGTGTTGGCATTTATTTTGGTTATAGAATGTCAAATTCCTGTGAATATACGGTCATGTAGTTAAGAATGACAACTAACTTACAAAGCTTGACATGTCCATAATGCCATCTTCAACAGGGTGTGTACAGTCCAGTATGAACTGAGTGATTGCCTTCTTCTTTTTCCCTTTGCCCTTGGCAGACGGTTTCTTGGAAGGATTCTTGGCTGGTTTCTAACAAAAAATCAAGTGAAATTTTAAACCCATTTCTAGCGACAGCTAGATCTTAATCTATAACTTGCCGACTAGGTCTGTGTTTTCAAACACAATTGAATATGAGGTTGAAATAAATGATCCTTTAAAACTTGGCAATAAAACAAGACTAAGCAGTCCAACACAAGCCGATAAAATACAATTTTATCTGGACCAAAATTTCTCACCGCTGGAGCCATGATGGAGTATTTAGCGGAAAGGACGTACACGTGGTCAATAAAGGAAAAGGAAAGATATTGAACGGCAATGAAATTAGTGAAAGTATCAAGCACCGTGTTTTACTTCACATGATTTCTGATGGTAGGCATGCAATAAATTTCAAACAGTGGCCTTAGCATAAAAAAAAACTTAAGTTGTAAGAAAAGGCTAAAAGATAGTGTTTTGATCCAGTATTGATTCTCTATTGACCTACAAGGATTTTTTTTTCCCAGATAACCGTTCAAGCTGAAAGAACGATCACTAACTAGTTATGCTAGCTGTTAAACACCGTCTGTTTTCATAAAAGAATGTTCTTTAAAAAAAAATAAGGCTTAACTACAGTTCATTTCCAAAAATCTGATAAAACATTTTGTTTCGCTTGAGACAGAACCACGTGCTCAAGTGTTCTCTGATGACAAGGGAGGCAACAAGTAGAGAACTGTTTGACAGTTTCGTTATAATTATCTCCCTTCAATTCCAGAATCGGCCATCTCTCTCTCTCTCTCTCTCTCTCTCTCTCTCTCTCTCTGCCGTACGTGTTTTTTAATAACAATTTTTAAGCCAGCTTTAAGATGAAATATATTCATTACTAGTGTAGAATTTCAGGCAGTATTATCAAACTTTTATGACTGCAATTTTGGGTAGAAAAGGGAGGTAAGGACCAGCCCGCCCAACTCTGAAGCGGACGAAGTTATACAAAGGCTAATTTTTTAATTTCAAAGGTAATACTGGTTTTCAAGGCCTTTTTTCTTAAACTGAATTCTTCCTTCTAATAACTATGATTCTCTACTCATCTGCAAAGACGTAATGAATTTTTCATCTTTTACTTTGAAATTAGCAAAATGTGACCCAAACAGTTAGCCATGCTTTCAAACGGGTAGAAAAAAATGGGGATTAGGTGAAATAATGCTGGCTACCAACATTTTATCCTTTCCACACGTTGTAACATTTTTTACATGACGGTAATTTGACCTTCTTGTCTCGTTTTTAAGTTGCATGTTATTGTCCAACGGTATTCTTTCTCTTTTTTCTAACGAAATTATTCTTCTTTTTTTTTTTTTTCTGCTTCGAATAATTGCTTAATAAAAAATCTGCAATTATTAGGGAGGTTATTTGCAGCCATGGCAAATTACTAATTTTTTTTCTGAAATTGGTCATTTATAACAATAAACCACGTCTATATCCTGTTTCGCTTTCTTTATTTCGCTTTCTTTACAAAATCATGACGAAACAGACTGTGTATCAGAATAATTACGCTAGAAAAACTGGAAGTAGACAGCAATTTCTGTGGCAGTCTGCCTTTTAATTCACCACTGTTGGAGGTCTGATGACCTCTCCAATGACTGTTGACTGTATGCGTTGGTACATTAGCGAACTCACCGACGCATATTATAGTACTATTTACTACATGACAACATTATACACTGGTCCTTTGACAGATAAAACGAATGTGACTTATAATTGGAGCTGTATCCGAAAGATAAGAAAACATTGTGGGAAAAGAAGAAAATGCTGGTAACCAGCATTTTCTTCTTTTCCCACAATATTTTCAAAAGTCCAGTTTCCCAGGGCCGTTAAGGTTCGAGATAATGAGGCGGTGCATATTAATCAGCTTAACCTAGATCTTGCCCCTCTATCACTTCCTGCCAAAGTAAGATTTTTAAAGGAAAGGGTAAGGCTCAAAAGACAAAAGTGAACAAAGTTTAAATTAAATTTACTTTTTATTTCGGAAAACATAGGTAATAGATCATTTTGGGACTACATCTTCATGTATACCAGTTTACATGATTGCATTTATAGCTTAAAGCATACATCGCGATTGAGTCGTTTACCACACAACGGTGAAGTTTAACAACCCCCAGGTAAAATAATAGATTTTGGAAAAAAAAAAATGAAGAGAGAAGAAGAAATGCTGGTAACAACCATTTTCTCTTTTCTCCACAGTGTTCTCTAACCTCCCCCCCCCCGCCCCCCCAAAAAAAATCCATCATTTGAATCAGACATGGTTTTTCGTCTGGATTAGTTCAAATGAATTAAATAGTACTTGTCTAACCTTTTGTTGTCTGGTAAAGGGCTAATCCTATATCGTAGTAAAA
Source organism: Tridacna crocea (assembly GCA_943736015.1). Taxonomy (NCBI): domain Eukaryota; kingdom Metazoa; phylum Mollusca; class Bivalvia; order Cardiida; family Cardiidae; genus Tridacna; species Tridacna crocea. The sequence goes on from OX031072.1 coordinate 18,378,806, forward strand.
GGGTGAATGTTTACTTTATCACTGACATTGTATTATCGGGATAGTTGGGGACACCATTGCGAAAAAATTTGTGTGCATATACAGGAGTTAAACTATGTGAACACGAAAATATTTTTAACAGTGACATTTAACTTTGTGTGAAGTGCGACCAACTTATGCTAAACTGGAAGCAGACGTAGCAAACGTCAAAATCAGTACAACACGTTCTATGAGGTTTTATATGTAGCCTATTTTCGTACTTCATCATGTGTCAACTCTAAACGAAGAAACCGAGTACCTATTACGTAACGTATGATAGCGGAACGACCGAGTTACCAAGAGAGACAGGACTTCATATCTGAAACATTTGCTAAGTTTATCAAACACAGACAAAGATAACCGTAAACTCATACCAAGCTAATCTGTCAAAAATGGGTTCAAACGTTCTGCTTCGCTCGGTTCAAGGCTTGATTATAACGTCTTGTCGACGTAAATTTGTAGATAAAATATTATTATGTGAAAACAAACATATGTGTACAGACTGGTCATTTCTGGCTGGGTTTACGAGAAATACAAGATATATGGCAACGTTAGCCCCGACTACAGCACCAGAATGCTTGTTAAAACCGATGAATTTTCCGATCAAAACTTTGATGGGCCCGGGGCCTTCCAATTGTCCCCCGAGGGTGCTGAATGCGTTAGCCTTACCTATCCTTGGACATCTGCACCCTGAGTTTACACAGGTAGGATAACTTTTGCTTTTGAGTCGTTACCTCTGCTGATGATTTAAAGCTCGGCTGTTTTCGAAGAAAGCCATAACATGCCAGAGTCTGTATTAATCAACCATTACAATCTTTACCAAACGACAAATTTTTGGACTTGTCCAAATTGAGAACATTTGCAGACGACAAAATAAAAATGTGACTGAAAAGTTAAAATTTGCCATGGGTAGGGTATACGTTACCTGCAACAAAATACTTGTACATATATATAAAAATGTATTGCAGCGATAAAAAAGTAGACATAGAAAACGTAGACACAGAAAACGGCTTTTGATAAATTCAGTTTTTACGAGAGAGAGAGAGAGAGAGAGAGAGAGAGAGAGAGAGGGAAGTGTGTGTGTGTGTGACCAGAGAATCGGAGAGAGAGAGACGGAGAGAGACAGAGACAGAGCAGTGGGAGAGAGACAGAGAGAGATGGAGAGAGAGAGAGAGAGAGAGAGAGAGAGAGAGAGAGAGAGAGAGAGAGAGAAGGGCGGGCAAGCGGACAGACGGACATTTTAACCAATTTTGGGAATTAGTGAAGATAGATAACCATACACCAGGCAGGTATGAATTAAATCTAGTAGTCGTTCAGAGAATATACAAGTCAAAGTTCCCATCCAATTATTCTTGCGTCATGGAAAAGCCTATAGTTTAATGATTTATGATTTATTATTCATTTCACAGATTATGGACGATGTGAAAGAAGGAATAAAATACATTTTTCAAACTGATAACAATTGGACGGTTTGCGTCTCTGGATCAGGTAACGGACTATTCTTCACACTGGCTAATATTTTTCCATCTGCATTAACCCCTCAAGCGCTATAGGGTTAATTCAGATAGACAAAGGCAAAGGCAACTATAGTTTGATCTTTAGTGGCCGCAAAGGCAACTGTAGTTTTGAGAAAAACTATAGTTGCCTTTTGCGGCCACTAAAGATCAAGATCATTGTAGCTTGGGTCCGTATTCACCAACCATTCTTAAGGACGTTTTCTGTAGTAATTTCTGCACATCACTTTGGTGATTTCAAGGGAGACAATATCAGATAGTAACCCATCTCAAAGGAGGTACTTGTATATCGTTCGGACAATATCTTGAATTTCGGATACGGTACGTTTCTAGGCGAAGAATGAGTCTACAATATCGACTTAACGAGCATTTTGCAAAAAGATCTAAAGGGGGAAAGATCAGAAGAATAAAGGAAAGTTTTCGGCGGTATCGACTTTCTCAGAGACTAGAGTCTACTGAACATGACAGTGCCGATCGGTCTTAGCGCCTAAACGGTTACTATGGAAACGGCCATTTTACAAAAAAATCTAACAAGGCAACATATCTTTTTCTTCTCATTTTTGTATTTACCATTGAATTTTACTGTATATACCAAAAAAATTAGAATTTCTATGAAAGGAATTTTTCAAAATTTTGAATTAATTGAAGACTACATATTGATTTTTCTTATATTTTGGCGAGTCAAGGAATAGGACAAATAATTTTTTAAAAAGAAAATGAATTCAGATTATTATTTCATTCATACAGAATCAAGAAATAATATACATGTATTGAATAAGGAAAATAATATTTGCATTGTATAATAAACTTTCTGTCACTGTATTACTGTCTGTTATGAAGATATAGACATTTTAGGTGTTTTGATACAAACGGTTACCATAGAAACACCCATTTTGCAGAAAATCTAACTCGGCAACATACCTTTTTCTTTCTATTTTTGAGTTTGCCATTGAATTTTACCTAACATATGAAAGAAATTAGAAAATTCTATGAAAGGATTAAATTTTCACAAAACTGTAGGAAACTTCTTTAAGAACATTCTTTGTCTTACTCTTCAAGATTTTCTAACTGTGAAATTAACAGAACTTCTGATTGGCTAAACCGAATGGTTTAGCCAATCAGAAGTTCTGTTACTTTCACATTGACAAAAGTTTGAAGAATAAAACTAAGAAAGTTCTTTAGAATGGTTGGTGAATATGGACCCTAATCTTAGATCTTTACTATCAGCTTTATTAAAACAATACAAAAAAAGGGAGCCATGAATTTACAATTTCCTTGCCTTCATTCTAGATCGAAAATGTCCATTTATTTTTAGTGTTAAATATTCTTCAAACAGCCCTTTGTTAGGAAAAAAAAAAAACCCCTTAAGAAGAAAGCCTATGAAAACGTGTGAAAAAAAAAACATGCATGGAAACCAGCATTTTCTTCCTTTCATACATTATGCGATACCCTTTCGAAGGCAATGTAATGTACGTTTATTGGCATATATTTAGATTTTTGTTTGCGAATGTTCCCAGTTAAGCCAAATTAGAAGTTTTATCGTCTAGTAAATAAGTTAAGCAGAAAAGCTTTCAAGATTGATAGACGAAATCTTCATAGTACATAGAGAAAATGAAGTACAGCAAGCCCATTCACATTATTTTACATCAGTTTATTTGTCGTCTGCCGATGCTCTCAATTTGGATCAGTGTAAAATGTCGTTTGTAAAAGTATTAACCAAAATGACAAAAACCATAACTAGATTTATTCCAACTGGTGGACTAATAACTTTACAAAGCACCAACAACCCAACCATTATAACCGATGTTTCACTAATTAGGGGCCTAATACCTGTTTAGGGCATCCTCTAATTTCCATTACAGGTCACGCAGCTATGGAAGCTAGTGTGAGTAATTTGATCGAAGACGGAGACAAAGTGATGGTTTGTGAAAATGGACTCTGGGGTTCAAGATTTGGGGACATGGCCGAACGACATGGTAAAAAAATCAACCTAAATTTTCCTGTTCTCAGAACTTTTATGACTTGTCCAAATTGAAAGCAGTTGCAGACAACAAATGAAATGTGACTCAAATAGAGAAACTTATGGAAAAATGGGTAGAAAGGTTTTGGAAAGTTAAAAAATGCTGCTTACCAGCATTTTCTCATTTTCTCACTATATTTTCAAAAAAATGTTCCTTTACGGTTGTCAACACACAGGATTACGTAAGAAAAAAAAGTTAAGTAGATTGAATTTGTAACTTGTCCATATTCAGAGCATTTGCAGAAAACAGATTTAATGTATTAAAACTGATGGGATTTGTAAACAATAAAAGTTTCGAAGCACGTACTGTGGGAAAAGAAAAAAAATGCTGATTACACCAAAGTGTTTTCAAGATCTTTCCTCGGGGTTATTAAAACACAAGATTGTGTCAAGAATATATGGATAGGTGCACATGCTGCTAATTGTCCCGAACATGCTAGAAGGTAAAGACATGATGATGGCAATTGTAAACTCTAGTTACTTGACTGAAAATTAACCCATTACCAAACGACAATATTTTAGACTGGTCCAAATCAAAAGTATTTGCAGAGGACAAAATAAAAGTGACTGAAAATTTGAAATTTGTTTTGTGAAGGGTAGAAAACATTGTGGGAAAAGGAGAAAATGCTGGTTACCAGCATTTTCTCCTTTTCCCACAATGTTTTCTAAAGGCTTCTTTCTCAGGGGCGTCAAAAGTAGGGATTTTCTGGTAATGGGTTAACGGAAAACAACGTTAGTAGAAATAAACATAAAATGTACCTGTGGGTGTTCAGACCTTTTGCAAAATAGCAATTTAATGTCTTGTAAGAAAAAAGAGAAAACTACTGTAAGCAGCAATCTCTTTTTTTTTTTCAGTTTTTTCTTTTCGCCCTTTTACAGACGTATCCCATCATTTCGACCATATATTGGTCTAAGAAATAATTTAAAAACGGTTTTTTGCCATAGGATATGTACCATAATCTTTTCCAAAATCTGTTTATACACATTGTCGAGTTATGGTCAGCCATTACTACACCCTACACAGTCGGGTACGGACCCTTGGGCTTGTAAGCTCGCATCACATCTCGGCAATTTTTCGCAAGAACTGACTGAAGTCTTTGCAACATAAATCATTTTGATATATACTTAACCCTTCACCCCATAAGGCATTTCTATACTATCTCTAATTGACCATAAATAAGAGCAAGGATAAAGCCGTTTCTTATGTGTATAGGACACCTTTTGATAGTGTAGAAAACATTGTGGCAAAAGGTGAAATTGCTCGTCACGAGCAATTTCAGCTTTTGCCACAATGTTTTCCGAAGGCTCCTACAAGCAGTGCGTAGAAATGAGTATCTATGGAGTACAGGGTTAACAGGAGTATGGTAAATAATTTGTTTGTGTATTAAAATAGCGGAATAGACACAGCAATATGCAATGAGTTAATGAAACCCTTTAATACCTTTTAGGAAAGTTAAAAACACAAGAGCTTTTATAGACGGCCACAATTCTTATACATGCGCATTACGATCGGCGATATGGTCATAATAAAAGTAGCCCATCGATAATCGTCCGACAAAAATGAGTGTGCGACCGTTGATGAAAAACACCCTTCAGATTTTGGGACGAAAATTTTACAAAAATACAAAAAAAATCATCCATATACTCCCAAAGTCTTATAATTTTCATTCATTATACCCCTGTAGTCGAAAACCATCCAACAACTAGATAAATCAGATATTTACCACAGCCCAGGTCAACACTGAAGGGAAACACGGTCTATTTTTACATCAGCAGCTCGCTCATTTACATACCGGATATATACAGACGAAGCTTCAAACATAGCATCCGAAGTTCTAGACATCATGGAAAATAATTACATGTTTGTTATGTTATGGAATTTATTAGTCATTAGTCACGTGCAAGTCACTTAGCATTCCCACAATGCTTTTCTGATTTTGGCGGGAAATCTAAAAATACATGTAGCTTAAGAGGCTACGTAGCCTTTTAAGGGAATAGAACCCCCTTTTTTTTTTGGTAATTTTATGATTCTTATTTACTGATGATTTGTATTGGTATTGTTTTTTCATATAAATTTCAGTGACATATATATCTTTTAATTTGGTGTGATGTGAAAATTCTAAATACCCACCTTTAAATATACGGAGCTTTCAGCGGTTTGATTTATTTTGCAAGTGGTTGGACATGAACATGACGCAGATAACGCATAATACGCAGTGAATCACAATTTTCCTGTTCGTTTTTAATTTAGCTTTTTATCGTTGACAGCTTAGGTCATATCGAAGTCTGTGCACATACGCATGTGTTTCCTGGCTTTTGCACACCAGTTCTCGGATAACTTTTGTCTAAGCTACTTTTCTCCCATGCATTAGAGATAAGAGGCGAAAAAATACCGGGAACGAATTGTTGTTAGAATGGGATTATATCGTACATGTATTTTTTTTTTCTCTCTTTAATAGAGCGTAAGTCTCCCTCAGCATCTTTTTAATCAGACTTATTTTTGCCAGAGCAAGGCTCATTTATATCTTCTTTGATTGAAACAGTCTATCAAATTTGTAAGCGACGGTTCAAGTCCACATTTACTCGCTTAAATTCGTGTAAACATGTAAAGAAGAACTATTTCAGGAGCCAAACTCTACAACATCCACAAGCAAATGGGAGAAGTGTTTAGCTTACAAGAAATAGAAGAGGTTTGTATATTTCTACAATAAACCATCCTTGTCAGCAAGTCGCTCGTTGTAGTTTCGAACGATGACCTAACTTACCGTTGGTTTTTGAAAACAATTCGATACCAAACATTTCTTCCCATGAAGTTTTCTACAATTTGAAAGACAAATCCTATCGTCTGCACCCCTTTTTTTAATTTCATACTTCAAAATCGAATAACGTAACAATTTCGTTGGCTGTTAAAGAGTTAGACCAGTATAAAAATAGTCAATATAATTACATCAACAGTTCACGCTGTCATGTTTTTCTGTAGTGTAGCTGACGCTGTGCTGTTCCAGTAGACAAGCAGACTGAGGAATCAGTCATTAAAATAATAGTGATCGATTGAATTAGCGTTTATTAATTGAGTATAGCACGGGACTTCTATTTAACGTCTCATCCAAAAGACCATAGGTCATTTTAGATGGCCAGCAGTTGGGCTTGAACTCACGAACTGAAGTGACCTTAGACTTGAAGTTTACAAGTTTTATGCTCTACAAATAGAGCTATGCGGACTGGTCGAATAAATGAGAGTGTAGTAGATCCAGTAGATATACCTACTCAACCATTCTTAAACTTTGCCTTGTCCGTCTCATTTGTATGTAAAAGGGAAGTCATCATGTGACCCAGAACACATTGTGTTGTACTGTTAATTTTTTCCATGTTTAGCAATCAGTTTACTTTAATTTGTTTAGGGACTGAAAGAATATCAACCCAGCGTGATGTTTATAACTCACGGTGAATCCAGCGGCACCACTTTACAGCCTTTAGAAGGCATAGGAGCATTGTGTCATAAGTAAGTTATCCTGCATGATTACGTTCTATTTGCTTGAAAAAATTCACCGTATTGGACGGTTTAGATGCAAGATCGGACTGCAATGAATAGTGACTGGTAGGATATAATGTTCCTTTGTAACGTTATTGGGTCTTATTTGAAAAACAAATTGGATTTCTACAAATGCTTTGGCTGTTACAGCGAAGCCAATCAGAAAGTCAAATATTACCTTTAGCCAAAATTACACTTATTTCATTAACCCGTCTCATATTCAGCCGTGGGACTTTATACCAGCATATTACGACCCTTGCTTTCAATGCACTACAGTCATTACGAATTTCTTTATCACGCTGTGGAAAAGTAAATTATGTCGTATTTGGTCAACACTTTGCAATTGTACGCCTCAATATAACAATACTGACCTAGACTTCTAAGTTGCAAAATCAAATGTCAAAATTGGTATCACCACAAAGCTACAAATTTTATCATCCATAGAATCAAAGCAAAACATTGCTATTTCCCTTAGAATTAATTACCTTTCGTTTGTAATGTGCCTGTCAAAGAAACGAACAGTGATGCACATGTATATGATGGCATATTATTTAACATATTATGAACCAACATTCTTGGTATACAGTTATGTGATAAAAAAAAATCTGACGTGAGTTGGCATTTAAGGCAATTTTTGTTTTAAACTTTTCAACAAAAAAGAGGTTATTATCTTCCCAAAGGCTAACTTTGTAACATTTTTTTCCAGACTTTTCTTGAAAATTGCTGTCTCATATTAGATCCCATATGATTGTATATAGTAACGCAAAAATTATTTACACATGATATTAATGTAACCATTTTTCTATACATATATACATATTTCCATATCGGAAATTAGGAGTGCGATTTACCCTAATAGAATAATAGCTCAGTTGACAGAGACCTACTAAATTTAGAACGGTCTAATGTAAGCCTGTAACCAAATGTCTGCTTCCTTGATAGATTAAAAAAAAATAAGGGTATAGATTCCTTGTTTTTATCATTACTTCACATTGGGATATTCCGATTATCACATTTTGGTTTGTGTTTTACGTTACAAGCCAGCATGCTACTCTATCAAAGAATAAAACAAAAACAAACAACAACAACAAAACTTTCAATGAGGTAGTAAGAATTAAAATATTGTTTCAAACTTTTAATTATTCTTTTTCTTTTTTTTTTTTTTAAATAATTCCTTATCGGAATATAGATCCAAGCTCTAAAGTACCGGCTAAAGGTCAAGGATTTGCGCTAAACAGTCAAGTCTGTCGAGATTGAATGAAGACACTTCTGCTGGAGCTTAAGATTTTAAGGATAAAAAGCAAGATCTATACCCTTATTATAACCACTGGATTGTGAAGTAGGAAGGAAGCGACGCAAGTAACAAATGATTGTGTCCCATTATCACTGTACAATTTCAGGCACAATTGTATTCTGATAGTTGACTCCGTGGCAGCTTGTGGTGGCGTACCGATCTTCATGGATAAATGGGGTAAGGAACAGCTCGTTTCAGGAGTTAGAACAACCGTGCAATGGCACCTTTAGCACTTTTAACAGGGCTGATTAATAAATCGCATGACTGATTATGTAAGAGTTTGACTTTTGATGGACTTATTGCATTATTTGTCAACATAATCCCCCTTCAGTATCTTTAAACTTTGCCAGCAAGTTGGAAAGGCCTTAATGTCACATTTATAGAAGTTCTTTTCTTGCCCGTCCAAAAAGTCCTCCGATGCACATATGGCGTCATCTTGTGATGAAAAAGGGTTCTAGAATTGGCTTTTTTCGATTTTCGTTATATATCTGTATGGATGTCTGACAAGGTCAACTCAGGCAGTTAATGCGGATGCACGGTCAAGTTAAAGCCAAAATCGTGAATGGCAGCCACGACAATGACAGAGTTACACTTGAAGCTATTTTGTCCATTTTGCAAAAGTTTCTTGACTCTGAAATTAAAAGCTAGTAGTTAGAAGAAAGGGACCCAACTTATCCTTTCTTATGAATTAGGTATTAATGGTTCAGCTTATCCTCTCAGTGTCTAATCAGTTTAGTAGTTACTAGTTAGGGTTCAAATTATCCTTTCTTATCCTTTCTTATCATTATGCAACGAAGGATTCAACTTATGCTTTTCTATCACTTTGTCCATTTTTTCTGTCTTTATATCTTTACGGGCTTCTTTTTGAAGTGATCTATTCATGAATATTTCAATATCAAAAGAACGTTTGACAACTACCTTTGGCGATAGTGTTCTAGAATAAATTGGTAAAAAACCCTATTCGGTGATAAAGTGCGATTCACAAAGACTTAAAAGAAGAGAGAGAGAGAGAGAGAGAGAGAGAGGCAGAAAGACAGACAGACGGAGATATACCTTTGTAGCAAATTGATAAGAAAAAATAAGAAAGGATAAGTTGGACCCTTATTTTCTACCTACTGAAGCCGTATTCTGAATGTACAAAAATATTACCTTACTTTCCGAACACCAAGTGCCTCCTTCACAGGGTAGTTTGGGCCAAATTGATAACATGACTAACTTGACCTCTGTTGATGAAAAAAATGCAGTTCACTTAAAGAAATAAGAAAAGATAAGTTGGACCCTTTTGTACCTATTAAAGCCATATTTTGAATGTACAGACTTATTATCTTACTCTCCGAATACCTGGTAGTTCCTCCACGGAGTAGTTTTAAACTTTGTGGTCTAGTTAAGGGTTAAGTCTTACTGGGCCTTATTTATAACTTGACGTACTTTGGTGACAAAAATGCAATTCACTATGGCTTAAAAGTAGAAGTAGAGACAGGAAGAGACACACACACAGACAGAGATAGAAACAGACAGAGATAGAGACAGACAGACAGACAGACAGACAGACAGACAGAGAAAAATGTAAAGCCTTGACAAAAAGAGCGGACAGTAAAGATCCAAGATCATAGATCTTGACCTATGCCTTTCGTCTATAACACTTGCAGGTTCAATTGAGTATCTTAGTCATACAATGTTATAAGTACAGTTATGTCTCTCCCTGGACTCTGCATTGCTGTTGTCAATGTTACCAATGGCGGATACGGGATTTGAACCGGGAATTATCGATTACAAATCAAACAGCTCAATTACTGAGCCACGAATGACACATGCTGTCATGAACTCTGAACCTGTTAGATACCTTAAATGAAAAATTGAAGGCGATAGTAAAAACTTAACTTTTGCTTTTGCATTTTTTTTTTTGAAAATACCTCCTTATCGGACAGTGTAGATCCAACAGCAGCCTGCATGTCTTGTGTAGTCTGATCTTGGAAAACCTTTTCCGCAAAAGGTCCTTGAGTCACGCTTATCAGTAATGGGGTTTAGATTTATTTTTTGAAACAAACGGCAGTTTAGAAAAATAATTTAATTTCAGAGATTGACGTTTTATATACTGGTGCACAGAAAGTACTGAGTGCACCGCCTGGAACCAGCCCTATTTCCTTCTCTGAGAGGGCAAAGTAAGTGTTATTGTACCATCCATAATTAAGGGTTCATCTTTCTCTTAACCAAGCTTTAAGATTAGCCTGATATTATGAGATAAAGCCTACGCGATGGCTGATCTTCGAATTTAACATTTGAACTGATATTGGAATTTATATGGACTTCCTTGGATCATCTGTACCGAATTCTATGCTCGATGGCGATGATAGTTGCGTTCCTTGGCATTGATGAACTACTAGAACTCCCACCCACTACTGATAAATATCAGTTAGTGAGATGTCCTGAAAAAATTCATTTGGAAAAAATATTAGAAACATGAGCGTTTACCACAATTCAATTAGTCTTAAATAATGGATACAGTACTGCAGCTGCCAACTGGGAATTGTATATATACGACCCCTTTAGCTATTACACTGTATGATTTTTATACGCCCGAAGACTCGTATTATTCAGATGCCTCATACGTCCGTCCATCTGTCCTTCCGTCTGTCCTTCCGCCTGTCTGTCCGCCAGTTAGCAATTTCTTGTGTGTGCAACTGCTCCTACATTTTCCATTGGAGTAGTCCAAATATACTACAATGTGTCTCTATGATCTGTAGTTGTGCATGTGACGTTTTACATCTGAATCACTTTAGGCATTCTAGAGTTACTGCCATTTGTTATTTTTCATACTTTAATTAAGGTACATGAGATTTAACATAAAACTTCGAAAGTTGATAGTTAACATTAAGAGAAGTCCATTATCAATATCGTAGCAATATCAATATCATTAATATCGTATCAAAGGGAAGGGCGATGCACAAGAAACATAACTTTTGGTTTCATTACCTATGAGTTATATAGTTCTTACAGCATAGAATGGTATGTTGTGTAACATCGTTGTTATCATTTCAATGAAAGGCAACCTCATATCAGTCTCGAACTCTATGAAGGGACACCATTTAGTTATATATACAATCCTGATGTCATCGAATTCTCATGGTTTATTAGTTATCAGAAAGAAATATCTTTAATTCCAGCAAAAGTCATTTGATTTTGAAAAAAAAAAAGCTAAACACACGTCTTCATTAACATTCTGATTTCCTTTGCTGACACATCTTATAGATAGGATAAATTATAATAACAAGACGCAATTGTTGTCCTGGAATCTATTCTTTCTATCACTAAGATCATGATTGATGACTTTGTAATGTGTGTAAAGCTTTTGGGTACCAGCCATTTTAAGTGACCAAGAACAGTTCTCCCAGTACTTTGATTCAATTAATATTGCTTCTTTTTCTATAAAACAGCTGTTTTGACATTAGGTATGAGTGTACAATTCCATCTGAACATGTTTCTGACATATAAAATGTAGAAAATAAAATGAAAGTTTAACCTAGACTGCTATTTAATAGTATTTATTGATGTCTCATAATTCAACAGTGCACTTGATGACCTTTGACCTCTATAACTCGCAAAAAGCCCCGCTCGCCAGGTGGCAGATCTTTACAAAGTACTCAGGAGAACTTGGGGTTTCAGAAAAGAACAATGGTGCCGAAAATTCTCCCACACCCCGTAGGGGGAGGGAGAGGGGATCTATGGGTGACTCAATGTCTACTATCCAAGAATTAAAATTTTACAGGACTTTTTTCAACATCACGGATTAAAGGTGTTGATTTATTCATGGCATCGCATACAATTAAACATTTTCGTATATTCCTTTCCATTGTAAGAATTAAACATTATCTATATATATCAACAGTCTTAGCACAAATTAAACATTTCGCCACATTTCAGTTTCCATAGTACGAATTCAACCTTGCGATGTACAGTTTTTTTTTTTCCATCACACCAAGTTCAAAAAATTTCGATACATCAATTGCTTTCGCATAAGTTAAACATTGGAAGTAATCAGTTTGAAAATTAATGATAATCTTTATTTCAGGCAAAAGGTGCTGTCCCGTAAATCGAAGGTGCGATCCTACTACTTCGATATGAATGAACTTGCAAATTACTGGGGTTGTGATGATAAACCAAGAAGGTACGTGGAATTAAATAATTGAGAAGCAAATTATACTACGGGCTAGACTGCATATTTTGTAATGTTTGATCTTCATCTACACCGTCTGCAGGAACTTTTCAGTTTTAGAGGTCAAACCGTTGATGAAAAGACCTAATCCACCGCGTTCTACAGAAGATCAGCCTGATAAAACTATTGACCATTTAGTTTTGTGAAAATTCACATTTTGTACAGTTAGATCTTCAAGCACATTGTCAAAAGAAGTTAAAAAAAAAACAAAACTATTACCAGCATTGAAGTTCTTGTGCAAGTACATGTACATGGTTTTTCTACACAGAGCTGAATAAACCTTTTACTCTATACCAAACAACAGAATTCAAGTTTTGCTTAAGGTAAAACCATTTTCAATCGACAAATCAAACTTTCACAAAAGCAGACAGTTAATATCCAACACTGAACTGTACAATCTGTACAATGTCTACAAAAAGGAACTTAATTTGACCGTAAGACACCAAGAGTTTGACCAACGGCTGTTGTCATGGCGTTAATCAATTAATGCTCTTGCGGCCGAATAATGTACACTTTATCAAGTAATCCTGCAATTTAACGGCCCAGAGAAAAAGGCTTTAAAATTGGGAAAGAAAAGAACAAAGAGAAGGAGCATTTTAATCTTTTCTGGCGATATACTCTACCATTTTAAGGTTTAAGTTCATAATTTAAACCACATTTTGTTTGTTGTCCTCAGATGAATGTTTGAACTTGGACGACTCTAAACTATTGTCGTCTCTTCTAAAGGAGGTTCTAGCCCGCAAAACCGCTAGGTGGGGTTTATGCCAACCAGATACGGTACGCATTTATACATGGTACTAAAAATGGTGCGACATAAAAGAGACACAGTTAGTCAAATTTCAAGATGTTTTGGTCAGAATATATAGGTTCAAACTCTCTAACACTATAGATCGTGAATCAGACCACCTTTCCTGTTTGCTCTGATCAAGATCTACGCCGTAGGATAAAAAGAAAACCTTCATGTAATTTGAAATCAAATATCAAAGAGTACCATTTCCCGGGTTAATTATAATGTTTTATTAATTTTATTTGTAAGCGGAGATAGTCTATAAAAGTCCTCCATGTATGAAAAGAATCCGTTGCTTTTGTCTGCGAATCTACTTTATTAGAAGGCGGATACAATTTATTAAGCCTTTACCCGCTCAAAAACTTCAATGAAACTTTCAAGCCGATATTAAAAACCCGAATATTGCTATTTTAGTAATAAGTTTAATATTGGCAAAGAAAAATCTTTTTATCGAACAGGGTAGACCCAAGATCAGATTGCATGTTTGTGATCTTGACCAACACGTTCTGAAAAAGGTCCTTGAATCGCGCTTTATAGCCTACAGGGTCAAAGTCCTTCCTGCAAGAACTTGTTGTTTTTGTCTGCGATTTAATTTCAAGGCAAAAAAGCATAATTACTTCGTGGTCATTAAAATTTTTCAACTTTTACCGCACAATTCTAGGTTTTCATGGCCCAAAAGACGATAGCTTTAGAAAACATCTCGGATAAGGCAGAAATTTAAATGCTGATAATCAGCATTTTCTCCTTTTCCAACGACGATTTTTACTCTGTAGAATGCAAATACCACAATAGAAAATATATTGAATTAGTCGTCTGCAGATGATTTCAACTTGGACGAGACTAAAATGTTTTATCAGACAAAAAGTCAAGGACATATTTTATCGGCCGATTCAGATCTAGACCAGGCACATAGAAAGGAAATAAACTGTAGATTATTTTGCAAAAATTGAGATTGACACGCAACCAGTTCATAGACACTTTCCTGCAATATCCAACAACGAAAATATTTTTACGGTGACTGTTGGCCAAGCTTGACCAGACTGCACAGTTGTACACAGTCTGTACATACAGACCTCTTCTTTTTCTACAACTCAACTATTTTTTATCATTTTATCCCGATTTTTTAACCAAGAAATCAACCAAAATTCGTATTTGTTAAAAAAAAACAACCAAAAAAAAACAATATACTGGTAGTCGAAGAAAAGCAATCATTTTGCGACACGATAAGAAATCAAATAACTGTAATTATTGACTGAGTTGATGCCGATAAGCGATGTACATTTTGAATTAACCTAGGTGCAGTTTGATCTAGTCCTACATTCCCATTCTCTACCTCTATTTTCAACTATTTAATCCGCATTTTATAGGAATAAACTTAATCAAACTTACTGTTGATACACAAATTTCGTTGAGACAATGGTCAATGTTTTCCAACAAGATAGAACTGACAACAGTGATGATTGATTGAATCAATGTCTGGGTTCTCGTGTAATTTTTTTCTGCCTTTTTTTTTTTTTGTTTTCACTTTCTGATTTTCATTGTCAATAATATAAATGTAGATAATTGCGACAATAGATTACCACATTGTTGATAAACATCAATACTGCTCGGAAAAGGATACCCGCATTAAGGAGTGATATTGGGGATAATCAACTGGTGGTGTGTTATAGCAAAAAGTTTGTCACTCGTATAGCGTATGGTGCCGTTGAAAAACAAGTCCGGAGGACGAAGTTTTTAACCGAACCTATTTCGAATGACACAAACGGTTGATTATCCTGTTTATTATATTCGTAAAATCACGTTTTTTATAATAATGATTATGAATAACTGTACAGTATGAACAGTGTAGGAAAAAATGTAGTTTCGACAAACATTCTTAAACGATATTGTCACTAGTGATGATACCATAATTAAAGTCACTGTCGATGTTATTCACTGTGAAACCCCATCGATTCATTGATAGAAATATAATAAATAAGAATTATTGGTGTCTGAACCCAAACTTACCTTTAACTCTTTACCACACGAGAAAAGTTTAGACTGGTCCAAATTGAAAGCATTTTCAGATGACAAAATAGAGGTGACTGAAAAAGTGAAATTTGTTCTGGGAAGGGTAGAAAACACTGTGGGAAAAGGAGAAAATGCTGGTTACCAGCATTTTCTCCTCTTCCCACAATGTTTTTTAAAGGCTGCTTTCTTGGGGTCGTCAAAAGTAGGGATTGTGTGGTAATGGGTAAAATCCTTTGTTGCAGCAGTCAATCAATCTTTTATGACCATACATACAAACTCGAACTCCGTCGCCGAATGAAAATACGGTCCACTATAATGTATAGTTTTATTGTGCATATACTTGGTTAAATAAGTAGGTCGTAAAGACTGTTGTTGTGCCTTCTGATCTTGATCTGTGCCAACCGCAAAAGCTCCTGTTTATGCCTATGGCACTGAAAAGATGCAATGACCCTATAAGATTAAAAACAGTATAATACTGTAAAAAATGCTGTTAGAAACTTGGAGATTTTTTGACAAATGAGACACTTACCACTGCCTCAGCTGATTCGGCTTAATATGGCTTAGGGTTGGACAACTGGGGTTCCATTATCGATAATTTGTTCATGATGGTTTATAACCGTCAACTCTTAGGCTGCTAAGCTCGACTCACAGAATGTTCAGTCTGATCTTGGATCCACACTATCCAATACGGAGATATCTTTCACTCAAAAATACCCTTGAAATAGCAACATCTGGGTTTTTACTATCGGCTTGAAAGTTTCATGTCAGTTATTTTAGCAGGATAAGGATTAAACACAACCTATATTATTTGAGCTATTCATATTTCATTCTAAAATTCTATATGCTGTCAATTTACTCTTAAGTTTTGTCATCTGGCGAAGACCTAAGTAAATACTAAATTCTAACATGACACGCGACTTTGGCTCTATAAACACAGTGTAAGGAAAACGTGGTAAAATCTGCGACAATCCATGTAGAGTGACGTCATTCAATGAGTGAGTTATTCAGTGGAACATTATCTTCATTCGCGTTTTTACTCTAAGATTAAACTTGTTTTCCTTTCACTGAGAATTGGCAATGTTAGAATCGAAATAATCTTTTTTCTATCGTGGTATATCGTTCAATAATCCACGTTGTGAGTTATGAGGCGCAATGAATAACCCACTCGGGCTATCGCCCTCGTGGATTATTTATTGTGCCTCATAACTCACAACTGTGATTTATTGAACGATATACCACGATAGAAAGAAGATTATTTCTTAACTCACAAACAAATAAGGAAATGAGAACCTGATTGAATTATTTACTTGTCATATTTACAGGTACCACCATACAGGACTGATCAGTAGTGTGTATGCCATACGAGAAGGACTGGCACGCCTAGCAGACATCGTATGTTTCATTTGTCTCTATTACCTTACCGTGATAAATGATTCTTTTCGCTGTATTACAAGGTTGCATAATGGCTATATAAAATCTTGTAATTGCTGCAATCGATCAGAGATACATGTATCAAATTAGTACCGTTCTTTTTATTAGAGTAAATTACGATCATTACGAATTTTCTTGCCGTATACACAATTGAAATTACGAAAAAAATACTGCCGTATCTGGTTAAATCGCTGTATTCACACGCCTCATTTCTAAATCATTTTTTTAAATGTCGAAGTTGATGGTCGTGAGAAAGCTGTGAATCTCATAATCTTAAGATTAAAGCATTATCATTATATGCAAGTTTCTTTTGACTAATTTTAGTCAGGACTGAATGTTCTTACCTGATAAAATAGGTAAAAGGCTTCATTTAATACATGTGTACATGTTGACACATCATGAAATGCTCGAGATATAGGTATGTGATAGAAAAAAGATCTGACGTTAATTCGCTTTTAAGATAAAATTTTATTAAGCCCGTTCACAAAGAATGTTTTAAAAGTAACTAGAATTAGGTTTGAAAATATTTTACTAGACATTTTGTAAACTTTTAGTTCAAATGCCAAGTTAAACCAGTTCCCATGTACATGTACATGTATCTTGGATAAGAAAGCAACATCTGTCACTATAAAATGACTTGGTATGGAATACTTAAAAGATATTGTCGTTAATGTATCATTGTTTGTTCACTTTAAATATTGTATCATTATCATTTCCTAAGATTAATTCATAATAATACGATTTACCATCATCTTCTAAAACATGGGATATGCATATTGGGCCTTTTACCTTCTCAGCCAATTAATTTTATTATAAAGTCATATGGATTTACTGCATAAATAAGATCCACTCTGACCCTTTCATTCACTACCCTGATGTTACACCGTTTCAGGGATTAGAAAACAGCTGGACAAATCACAAACAGTGTGCGGAGATGCTTCATGCAGGTGTAGAAGATCTAGGTTTGGAATTACTTGTCAAAGAAAAGGTACAAATAAAATAATTATACCACAGCGATAAAAAGAGACCCTTGTTTTCCTTCTACAGTCGTCATTATTAGAACAAAAACATGAAATGTTTTTTATGCCCAATTCCAACCTCTTTGAACATGCAACAAGACCTGGCCCGTGTACACAGAAATACTGACTACTGTAAAATGTTCATTTTATTGAATACCTTCCATGTATGTCTGAAAAATACTACAGAGATCTGTACAGTTTCGGAAACAGCCGAGCTTGAATACATAAAAGTAGTCCATAGAGACTGTGGCTTTTTGAACAGAGAACATGCTAGATACGGAAAAGTCAATATAGTTCTGATCCCTCGTATAGATGATTTAGATAACGTCATTATTTTTGTTAGATTATTACAATTATGTAGTAAAAATCACCCACCCTATTTTGGCGCTCTCAGGAAGAAATGTAGTAGATCTATGTTGTATGTCTAAAATTGTGGGAGTAAACGTTGTAGTAGTATGGTGATGTGGAATTTTGTTCCTCAGGTTAATGAGAGTTGGCATTTGTTAACAATAAAAGAACGATTTTTTTTAATGAAAAAGCGTGATCCTATAGTCAAGAATATGTGTGTGTCATGCTCTGGGGAAAAAAGAGGTTAGTATAACTACAAAGTGCTTTGATCAAGGCTGTCCTCAGTCGAAACTTTGGACTATTGGTTTATTGGTCAGTATGCCAAAAGACCCGTTTCTGTCGTTTGGTAGACAAAACGAATTTTATGATTACATGATGATTTGCTTGGTAACATACACCAAGGGGATGCATTAGAACCCATTTTCTCAAGAGAGCTGTTCATACATCTTTAATACATTTTCTGATCCTTTGACAGTCAAACAGACTACCTTGTGTGACCGGTGTACGAGTACCCGATGGTGTGAACTGGAAAGACGTGTCAGACTTCGCCATGAAAAAGTTAGTAATTTTAATATGCCTTTCTCTGCTATCTTCGCAACCCTAACAGGTACTTTCATGACATCAAAGAAACAATTACGGCCTTTTTTCAAATAGGGGATATCAATAGAAAGGGAAAGAGTCAAAATTTATTTTTGGAAAAAGAAAAATAAATTTAACGTATTTTTCATAGCAAAATTATCTTCGAAATTTGTTTGATTGTCACCGAGAGAATATCAGACCCTTTTTCATAACTTCGTGAATCGCTTTCGAAAAAACAAGGTTACAGTAGAGTACTCCTTTCCTACTCCATAGCTTCATCCCGTATAACAACTGCATTGGGAAGAATTCTTTTTAACTCACTGGTTGAATGTGTTGGTCTTTTGAACCGAAGGTCTCTTCCGGACAGGTTCGAATCCCGCCAGGTGAGTTTTGTATTTAAACTATGCGTTTGTTGAGAACTTTCATGTCGATAGATGGTGGCTTGTCCGGGATTGGCCATTGATCCATTCGGGTCAATAAAAGAAAACGGACTACTGCCTAGTAAGGTTTTCTGTCGTCAAAATGGTTACATTTAAGAATGGTGTGTTAAGGGAGATCGCTCCTTCCTTACGAAATAGTTTCATCCCGTTAAGGTGTTTAATTTTTTAACCTCAATAAACGAGGATCTCTTCCGCCCTGGTTCTAACCACGCCAACTGTAGTTTGTGCTTGAGCTATGCATTTGTTATGAGCCTTAATGTTTGTGAGAGGAATCATTCCAAATATTGTCGGTCGACGTCATACAAATGTGACCGCTTGTCACTTTGTTTACTTCACATTCATGAGAATAACTGTAAAAAAGTTGTAAGTTGTGTTATACAAACAACGGATAAATTATGATGGGATGGCATTTTTAAAGTAAAAGTGACTTCTTTAATTGCAAATCTGATTTCACACAGTTCTTTACGTTAGAGAGCTTCTCTAGAATGTTTACGTCTGTGAAGGTTTAACAGGAGGTACAAAAACTGGTGTTTAAATGATAATAAAAAAAAAAAACATCGCCAGGAAAAATAGATTGACGAAAATATGATAACAAACAGTATGGTTGCATTTTTGTGTCTATAATTGCTGAACATGGTTTCGACTTTGATGATGTGGAAAAGAACAAATAAGGCCCGGAAATATTAGGTAGATAAGGATTGCTTGCATTTGTCGTATTGCTTTAAACTTCTGAAAATGGCGTTAAACATAAAAGAAAAAGAAAGTAAAATCATGAAAATGAATAATCAAAAAGATAAACAAAATACTTGCCTGGATACGACGGAGAAACATAAACTATGTTGAAAAGAAAATATTTGGTGTTCTATGGAATGTTTATGGTTTCAACCAGAGAGCCAGTCTATCTATTTCTAGAAAAGCAGATTGAGTTATATCCTGGAACGGATGGAATTGGTCGGTGATCTAAACATGTATTCATAAACCATTCTGAAGAAAATTCTAAGTCTTATTCTAAAAAGTACTCTTAAATTTGAATGAAATACAACTTCTGATTGGCTAAACCATTTACCAAATGGTTCAGCCAATCAGAAGTTGTGTTACTCTCGATATCTGTAATTGAACCAAGAAAACTTATGAAATATTGACCCTGGTCATATTAACTCAACTCTTAAAATGCGATTTTACATAATGGAGAGAGTAATGGAAGAAATATGTTAGACATCGGGACTAAAAGAGGAAAATAAACAACAATAAAAGGAATGCCTTGGATATCTGCATTAGCTTCTTAAGGACAATGCATGTAATTCAAGAGATCTTTTATTAGAAACCCTTGCATTTCAGAGGGCTTAACCTTAAATCAGACAACAAAATTTCAGGAATATTTTTTCTGTATGAAAGTTTCGTTTGAGGGTAGAGGTCTTCTATCCAAATAATGACAACTATTTTTTTTTTAATTTTTGTAGCCTGTTTTCTTAATCATCCTTTTTATATCCTATTTTTGGCATACTGAAACGATCTGTGTATCTCGTTCAACTATTGGGAGCTGAAAAGAATCACGAGTAAGACAAGAGCTGTCACTTCCGGCTAAATAGCATCGCAAATAGGCGTAATTATTGACTGCAGTCCGACCCTTTTTTAATGAACAGTATAACTGCTTTCGCGGGGACTTTATACCAAGATCGGTCTGCGCGGACTGTGTGGTAAACTCTTGGATCTTCGGCTACTTATATGTGTATTTTGTTTGTAAAAAAACCTCTTTACCTGAAGGTGCCTGGATTGTTTTGTAAAATATTACACTGCTGAAAATATTAGTAGAAACTTTTCCAGCCTACAGAAAACCTCAAAGGTTGTAATGATAGGTTTGCTTTCGCTCGAAAAAATAAGTTGTACACTGTACAGTGTAGATTTAAGATCAGACTGCACAGAATATCAGACTTCACATTTTGTTTAGTCTGATCATCATCCAGACTGTCTGCATAACAAAACATTATGTTCCGCTAATTTTGATTAAAGTGAAGTGAAAATAGATTGCAGATGTTTACTCTGTATTTAGTGGTGCAATTTATTATTAGGAGATGCACTTAAAACGGTTGTGAAATTACCACTGTCGTTCAGGGAAACTGCAATCTCCTTAATTATCTTAACGGGGAGTGATTCAGTTTTCCTATTGCCAAACGAAACTTTTAAAAGGTTTTCATCTCTAAATTTGGCAAGGTATATATATTTCTGGGGAAAGGGTTAATAGAATAAACTGATAGTCTTTCCTTAATGGGATACGTAGACTCTTAGAATCATTTTTCATGCCAGAATTTCGGCAAGATGGCTTGAAATGTCACGTATTTGATAACGCGCAAGGATTAATGGAGATCGTATTTAAATTAGTAAATTGGCGCCATATCTGATATCCCAAAAATCGCCATCGTACCAATTGCAATGCGACCATCCCCTTTTTTACTCGTTAAAATACACATTCTTATTGAATATGTTTTGTTCACGTCAGAAAAATAAAATCATAAAAAGGCCCCTTTAATCCTTTGCTTGCCATGGGAGACTCATGACCTTTTTGCGAAGATTGTAGAATAAACATCAGAAAACCAGTCTGATCTTTGATTTACCCGGTCCGCTACTGAAATATTTCTCCAGTGAAAGGAACAATCAAGTTGCAATATTTGGGTTTTTACCTACGCCTACAATTTTTCATTGAACTCCTTTGCTAGCGGACAAACTGTTAGTCTTGCCAAGATTAACTCTTTACCATAAAAAGATCCCGAGGGAGTAAGTTTTTGAAAACACTGTGGGAAAAAGGAGAAATTCTGGTAACCAGCATTTTCTTCTTTTTTCCACGAAACATTTTCTACTTTTTTTTTTTCATAATAAATTACAACATTTGAGGAACAATTTATTTTTCGTCTGCAAATGCTTTCACATTGTACAAATCTAACACTTTGTAGATGGTTTAAGAATTAATCTTTCTACCGTGGTTTATAGTTCAGTAAACCTTATTTGTTAGTTATGAGGCACAATAAATAATCCATGTGGACGATAGCCCGTGTGGTTTAGTCATTGCACTTTATAGCTCATAAAGTGGTTAATTGAACGATAAACCGCTTTAGAAAGAAGATTATTGCGATTCTCACATGACCAACTCTTAATTAATGGAAAACCTTAATTAAAGGAAAGCAAGTTCATAAAGTAAAAAGGCGGATGCAAATTATATTCCGTTGAATAACTAACTTACTTACTTTAAACAGAGTGACGTCACTCTTTATAGAATGACCTCACTCTATATAGAATAACGCATATTCTAACATCACCCCTCACAACGTACGTCAGTGTGACGTCACAGGTAGTGATATCGGACCCTTGTTATAAAGTCAGTGTGGTAAGACTGTTTTTTTTTTGTAATCGTTCCTTTAAATGATCTGGAAAAGTCTTTAGACCTCCAAAGCGTACAATGCCTAGGGACTTTGTTTTTTGTCATAGCTTTTGTTAACTACTTATAATAATGGAATAGACTTCGACCAACTATTAAAACCCAATCACTTTTTGATATTTGGTCAAAGTGTTTGTGCACATAGACATCTGCTTCCTTCTAAAACATCAGAATATTAAATGTTTTCATCTAATGTCTTTGATAAATACATGAGAGTCTTTGTAGTCCGTTTGTATCCACCCAAGCTAGCCTCATTCTATCTTCATATCGTACTTACTTTTCAATATAAATTACGGAAATGCGCAGGTCCGATATCACTTCCTGTGACGTAGGTTGTTACCCTTGAACATGAAACGTGAATACAGCTCTATAAACAACGAAAGCGTTGTAAAATTAAGAAATAATCTTCTTTCTATCGTGGTATATCGTTCAATAAACCACAGTTGTGAGTTATGAGGCACAATAAATAATCCACGAGGGCGATAGCCCGAGTGGGTTATTCATTGCGCCTCATAACTCACAACGTGGTTTATTGAACGATATACCACGATAGAAAGAAGATTATTTCGATTCTAACATGGCCAATTCTTAATGAAAGGAAAACAAGTTCAAACTAAAAGCAAAAACGCGGATGAAGATTATGTTCCATTGAATAACTCACTCATTGAATGACGTCACTCGGTATAGGATGACGTCACTCTGCATGGATTGTCGCAGATTTTACCACGTTTTCCTTGCACTGTGTTTATAGAGCCAAAGTCGCGTGTCATGTTAGAATTTACGTTATTCTATGTAGAGTGACGTCATTTTATACAGAGTGACGTCATTCTGTATAAAGTGAGTAAGTAAGTTATTCAATATAGGGTTAATTCACGTTTTTGAGGTCGTTAACATTCGCAGAGGCCCGAAAAATGCTTTAACGCCCGAGTGCGAAGCACGAGGGTGTTTAAGTATTTTGAGGGCCTCTGCGAATGTTAACGACCGAAAAAAACGTGAATTAACGCTATTATTGCATAAATTAAAGGTATTTTAACAATAATTTGCACAGATAGCAAAAATATTTCCATAGAAATACATATAAGCGAATTTCAAATGTACTGTACGTACATGGGTCAAAACCGGAAGTCGGCGAAGAAGTTTTTGTTACGATTAGGAAAGGGCCGTTAGTCCTGTATGCCAGTTTTGATTCTCTCGGTGTACATATATATACACTTCTATTGATTTTTAATACACACTGGACTTACGTGGAATAAACTTGCACACATTTGGACGATTACAACTAGGATGTATGCGTGGATATAAATTTCTGTAAGTGAAGGCGACAGATGGTTCGATACACATCAAGCGAGCGGACCGATCACGTTAAAAAGTGGGTGGGATATAGCTGGTTTAGAGTACAATTCACGGGTGAATTCTTGTTCAGATCTCGATTAAACTGAGATTCTGTGCAAAGGTTTGTTTGTGGTGTACTAATATCATCAAAGACATGCCATGAAAAGGATCGAATATGGTGCGAATTCCTACAGTTTGATGGTCGGAGTCTAGGGAAAATCTGACAAGGACAAACGTTGTTTACAAGGTAAGCCCGAAAAGAGGATATTGATAGTACAAAGCCGGTCGTTAACAGCGCGTGAATTTACTGATTAATACACGTTTTCTCCCGTTAACCGCCCGATTTTTACTCGTTAATACATGCTTATAACGGCCCGAAAAGTCACGTTTTATGCAATAATGGATTATAATCTGCATCTGCGTTTTTACTTAAAGTATGAATTTGTTTTCCTTTGATTAAGAGTTAGCCATGTTAGAATCGAAATAATCTTTCTATCGTGGTGTTTCGTTCAATAAACCACGTTGTGAGTTATGAGGAGCATCGCAAAGCCCACTCGGGCTCTCGCCCTTGTGGATTATTTATTATACCTCATAATTCACAACTGTGGTTTATTGAACGATAAAGTACGATAGAAAAAAGATTATTTCTTAATTTTACCACACTTTCGTTGCCTTATATTTATGGTGCCGATTTCACGTGTGATGTTAGAATAAAGAGTTAATGCATGCGAAGCTGATGAAGTGAAGATTGTTGTATTGATTTGACTCACCTTGAACATTTTGGAAAACAAAGAAGAAAAAATGAAGAAAACCAAAGCACATTAGTATCAAAAGAAAACTAAAACTCGCATGCAGTGGTGCCTAGCAGTCTAAAGGCTGAGATCGATCAATAAGTGGTTCCTGAAAAGTGAAAATCTTCGTTAATTCTTTTAATTCAGCAGTCTACCGGCAAACAACCACACGCCCCCTCGTCTTGTCAACTTAATTGATAGTCAGTGAGATAACTGATTCCCTTAACTCTGTACCTCGCAATTATAAGAATTTTCCCCGATTCTTTTAGAGAAGGTTCTCGAAAACATTTTTGGAAAGGGTTCAAATGCTGGTAACCAGCATTTTCTCCTTTTTCTAAAAACGTTTTCAATAATTGCCCAGGCAAATCCGATAAATTGACCCAAATGTAATGTCGTTTGAAAATGCTATTAGTATGGATGGGTTTATGGGTTTATTGTCTATGGCAAAGCGTTGAAAGTTGCATGGTCTGTCATTATTTTTCCTTGGAACTAAAACAATACTAAAATAGTACGAGGATGAAAAGCACTCTTTCATTAGATCGGAATAGAACGGTATGAATGGTTTGAAAATGGTACTTAGCGAAAACAAACTTACGCGCCAAGAATGGATTAAGATATACTTAATAAATTAAAATACTGATGAATGTGATGGGGGAAACTTGCTAGCAAAAAGATTTTAACTGTGAAAAATCAAATCGGAAAAGAACGATATGAGAAGTTTGGAAATGGTACTGAGAAAAAAAAAACACACACACACACATACACACACAAAACAGACACACACAAAGAAGCAAAATTTATTAGATACATCGAAGGACTGAAAGTAGATATAGAACAGATAGAAAGAGATTCACAAAATAAAACCTTCTATCGAATTATCTTTCTTTTATTTTTTTTTGGCTTTTTATCCCATCATGTCATAAGCCCAGATCATATTCTAGAAAGATGAAAGAACATTAAATGGTTTTTCTATTGTGGTTATTTTTAAAAACAGGTTGTCAATTGTGTATCAATCCGTGTCAATATACAATTTGTTGTCATCTTTCTAGAAAGACTCGTCTAGAATTTTCCAAGCTGATATAAATAGGAATGATTCACTTGGTGGATTTCGACCATGAAATTAGATTTGTAGTTTTGAGGACACAGAATTAGCGAACATGTTGGATTTTAATCTATTTAATCGGAACATAGATCTGTAAATTTTAACCATTCATTTCTTAAACATGTTGCTCATATCTATATACAAAATAAAACTTTGCTAAATTTAGGTTGAAGGAACCAGAAATTTCATACTTTTTGTACTCGAAAAATTAACTCAAAATTCTGAGGGTCTTAAACTTACGCTGAAATTGAAGATTGTCCAACTTTTTTTCTAAACTACATTTTTTTTTTCAATGATAACGATATATTAATTATTAAATTTTTTTGCTTGTATTTCTTTTGCAATCCGCTTGGTTCGTAATAGAAATTGGGGGCTTGTCCAAATTTGACCATCTAGTTATTTTGGATATACATTAAAATTGTTTTCAACTTTTCATGTTTTTTTACTAAATAATAAGTTTTTTAGAGACAATAGAATAATAAAATTGACTTTTTATTCTCCTTGAACAGCTAACAGCAATTATGTCTTTAAATATTGAAAAAAATATCGTTGAACCTTCTAATGCTTGATAAATTTCGCCAAAAAGTCTGAATAATTAGATTTTGCTTCTCATCATAGACTGATTGCTATTTAAAGTGCTATATTAGGGCATGAAATTGAGAATTCTATTATTCAGACTATAGTAGATGAAGAAATATTTGACTCGTCTGCTCTGTCTCTCATTCTTGTGCCTCAGACAACAGGATTAACCTGTTGTTCCACGTTCCATGATTTCCACGACTTGTTCCACGATTTCAAAAAATCAGGAAGCTGATATATACTTTTACATTTTGAAAGATGTGCCTCAAATTTGAATTGGCCTAACTCTTGCAAAGCTTACATAACTGGAAAGGATGTTGATTTTTTTTTTACTCAACTAAGCAATGAAAGGCGTTCTAAATTATAAATGTTAAAGAATTGCTTCTAAAGGCTAATGAAGCATAAAGACAGAATTTCGGAACTGCAGACAAGGAAACGGTCGAACCCATGTTGGATTTTCCAGAAATAAAGAACAATTATTTGATGGGTGGTGCCATTCAAAGAAAATAGATTCAGATCATGGAAAACTTAGAAAAATATTTAGACAAATACTGTTAGTTGAAGAACTTAAAAGGTGCACTGATTCAAAAAAAGAAAAAAAAAAACTTTCTTAGATGAGATGGAAGTCAAAACTTTCGAAGAAGCTGCCTGCCTAGTAGACAACTTTGTCGTTACGCATGAGGTCTGTCTGATAAATAAATCAAACCCTTGAATACCTTTTTGTTTATCTAATAGTCCTAAAACAAATTCAAATCTATACTCTGATAATTCAAATCAGAATATTCCCGAACCCAAGTCATGTTATGAAACCAAAGGTCAAAATTTCATATCTCGAAATCAAACTCGTGTTTTAAATGAAATTAAAATAATGACAATTATGAACCATTTTATCAGCTGGTTTTTGTGTCACTTGAAATAATTTTGCCTAGTCTACCCCTATTAAAATTTTATGTAATACTCGAGCTTCTTAATCTCTTATTTTAGCAGATGTCCTGCCTTTTTTCTGAGAAGACGTCTTTTTGTATAAGTGTTCTTGTCCAGGATGTAGAATGTGAATTTGTAAATGCTCCGCTTTTGTTTCTCTTCAGATTTTAATCAATGGTCCAGTGACTGTTGGTATTAGAGAAAAAAAAACCTTTCAAAAATGTTCATTTGTTATAAGACAATGATTTAGCCGGTGATAAGGTAATTTGTTAATCCGCTAGTAACTGACACACCTTGCATAGATCCATACCCCGATCCAGGAAGAAATTCATGCTCTTTATCCGCGTGTTCAGTTAATAAAGCTATGGCAAAGAAAGCCATTTTGACTGAAAATCAGTCTGATATTGAGTTATCTGATTTTTTGTTGGGAGATCTAATTGAAAAAATTAAATGTACAGATCTATTTCAAAAAGTCGTCTAAAATTCTGAACATGATTCTCTAGAATTTGATTATACCCTCATCTCTAGTAATTGAAGGCCTTGATACAAGATCAAGGTAAAACGAAGTGAAAACCAACACAATAATCCAGAACTTGCACCTTTATTTAAAAAAGAGATCTCTCAAGGGAAACTGTCCGATTGTATATAAATTAGAATTAAAATAAATATTTATTAGAAAGTAGCGCCTTCCTTAAAGGTGGCCCTTCAGATTTTGGGACGAAAATTTTACAAAAGTGCAAAAAAAAAAATCATCCTTATACTCCCAAAGCCTTTTAATTTTCATTCATAAAACCCCAGTAGTCGAAAACCGTCCAACTACACGAGAAATTAGAGATTTACTATATGGCCCAGGTTGACACCAACGGGTGACACGGTCTATTTTTAGATTATCAATTCGCTCATTTACTTACAGGAATACACAGAAGAAGCTTCAAACATAGCGTCCGAAGAAGACATTATGGAAAATAATTATTACATGTTTGTTATGATAGGGAATTTAAGCGTTATGAGTCACGTGCCAGTCACTTGACATTCCCACAATGCTTTATTGATTTTTGGCGCGAAATCTAAAAATAGCTTAAGAGGCTACGTAGCCTTTTAAGGGAATACCATCAAAAAAAATTTTTTTTTTGTAATTTTATGAATCTTAATAATTATTGATGATTTGTATTATTTTTTCATATGAATTTCAGTGATATATATATTTTTTAATTTGTAGAGATGTAAAAATTCTAAATACCCACCTTTAAGTCTCTGTTCGTGATCAGTGGGCTGTCAATTATTAAATTGTCATTCCTAAGGCTTGTAGACTAGAAATATTAAGCTTAGGTCATGAAACACATATGTCAGGTTATTTAGGTATCACTGAAACCTTTAACACAATTCTTATTCATTTTCATGGGCCTGGTCTAAAATCAGATGGATCAGATTGTAGTAAGTTTTGTCATAATTGTCAAATGCTCGTCAAACCCAACCAGGTCATACCAGGAGCTAAACCACTGCCGAACCCTGCATTTCATAGACCTTTTAGCAGGATTATAATTGATTGTGTAGGTCCATTGCCAAAAGCTAAAGCTGGTAATGAGTACCTTCTGACTACAATGAGTGTTTCCAACCGTTTTCGTGAAGCAATATCTGTAAGAAATGTAAAATCTAAAACAATCGTGAAAACTGCATAAATCTGTTCAGTTCTATCAAGGGTCCAATTTTATGTCTGGCATTTTTCAGCGAGTGATACATGAGTTGGGAATTAGACAATAAAGGTCATTTTCAAATCATCCTGAAAGGCTAGGTGCCCTTGAACGGTTACATCAGACTTTAAAACCATACAGTTAGATCATATTGCTTAACCAGTTTCTGGTTGGCCTGTTCAAGCAAGATATTTTGGTCTTTATACTGTGGAGAACAAGGTCAGTGACTTAAATTCGGGGACAGACTTAAGCAAAAAGAATTATGCCCTATTAACATGTTTAAAAAATAATCACATTTAGATGATAAAAAAAAAAAATGAATTGAAATTAGTTCCTGAATCTCAGAGAGGAAATCGAGTATCAATTGGAGAATAACTTTATTGAACCAGATCAATCGAATGGAGTTAAGAGAAATTTGCGTTTCTAAACCGTGATGAACTTTATAAGTACAAGGTAATTCTGTATGGGATGAAAAACTCACCGGCAACATTACAGCGTCTTATTAACATTCTAATATCTGGATTGAACGACTGTAGGGCCTACATCAATGATGTCATCATTCACAGCGATGATTGGGATCAACACCTAAAGACTGCTAGAATAATTTTTGAAAGACTGAGTAAAGTCAAGCTAATTATTTATCTTGTTTAAATTGAATTTTGTTACGCTAGTTTAACATTTTTGGGTCATATTGTATAAAGGAATTGTAAAACTCACAGAAGCTAAATATAAAGCTATGTCCGATTTCCATGTACCTACATGCGAAAGACAATTTATGAGAGCTCTTAGTATCGCTCGTTACTACAATAAATTCTGTGGTAATTTTTTTATCATTGCTGAACCACTGACAAGTCTTCTCAGAAAACGCAAAAAATTACATGGAATGATGTTTATCAAAAGGAATAAAGTAAAAGCCATCCTTAAAAGTGAACCAGTTCTCTTAGCTCCTAAATTTGTAAAAGAATTTACGCTTGCAGTAGATGCTAGTGATACATGTACAGTGGAGGTGGGGTTTTACTTCAAGAGGATTGCATTGGTGTAGATCATACAGTTTGTTATTTTTTCTAGAATTTTAACGAACATGAAAAACTACTAAACAACAGAAAAAAAGAGTCTTTATCTCTCATTTTCGCTTTACAGCATTTTGAAATGTATTTGTCCTCTTCTCCTGCACCCGGCACTGTATATAGTGATCATAATCCACTAATTTTTCTATATAAAATGAAAAACAAGAGCCTAAGTTTTCTGCGGTGGAGTGTGTTTCTTACATAGATATCAGACACGTAACAGGTAGGGATAATATTATCCCTGATGCTTTGTCTAGAGCTATAGTGTATTTTCATTTAGATTTATGTGTAATGATATTTTTCATCTCCGAACAAACGAAAGTTTTATTTCTAAAACTTTCTCCCTTTTGGTGACAGGGAGGGGAGGGGGGAATGTTATGTAAATAGGATTTTCTTGTTATCTGTTTTCATTATCACTTTCACTCTGTATACAGAATATTATAGAAACAGAAAGAACATTCATTGGTTTTCCATTTTGGTTATATTTAGAAACAGACTGTTAGTAAACAAGCTGTGTATCAATCCATGTCAATAAACAACCTTTTTGACATCTTTCTCGAAAGAATAACCCAGAATTTTCCAAGCTGATATTCGAATTTTCTAAAAAGAACTTGGTCTTGTTTGGCAAGTAATAATCTATTTCATTATATTTTTTCCCTCACAACTGCACGATGACAATTGCATTGTGTATTTTCATGTTTCTAAGACTATAAAACTATGTAAAAGTTTTTGTCAATAAAATCGTTCGTTCGATGTAAATAGGAGTGAATTGACTTGTGCATTTAAGGATACAGACTCAGTGAAATTGTTGGATTTAAATTTATTCGATCTGCAAGTTGGAATTATTTACTTCTAAGACAGGTTACCTATATCTATTTACAATTTAAACTTTTGTTATTACAGGTTTTCGAAACGAAAAACTTCATACTTTTTGAACTCAAAAAATAACTCAAAATTCTTGAGGGACTTATTCTATGTTTTGTTCTAATATTGAAATATGTCAAAGTTTCATTCTAACTTCAATTTTACTGATTTTTTTTTCTTCGGTTCAATAACAAATATCATACATTGTTAAAGCTTGTTTCTGGTTTTCTTTCTTGTTGCTCTTGTTACGTAATAGACTTCTGCGAGTCTTACGCTTGGTTCGTAACATTTTTTTACTGGGGGTGGCGCAAGATTAATGACCAATCCTGAGTTATGCATTTTCCTTTAACGTTCTTAATGCATGGTTACGTCTCAATGGTCCTCGTTTCAAGTCTCGTCTGAAAGACAATAATTCTAGATGCCAGCGATGGAACTCGAATCCGCAAGTAGCTCGAGACTTGACGTTTACAAGTCTTATGCTCAAACACGTGATCCATTCAGGCTGGTTGATGTAGAAGTACAACTTCAGTTTTTCATACAGAGACAACCTACCCTTTCAAATACTTTGCATATTATGAGTCTACATGAAGGGAAGTTAAGATGTTTTGTTCCTTTCCACGATTCATATCTTGGTACTCAGTATCTGTAGTGGAAACACCTATTTCACATCTTATACATTTTAGTTGTTTCGGCGCCATAGGAGAAACATGGGTTTTTACGGACGGCATAAGTCAAGATAAGATTGCATAGAAAGTGCAGGCTGATCTTTGATCTATATCGCCCGCTTGTTTAATTAGGTCAGAATCTGATTTTTTCCGGTGTCATAAGTGATCGAGTTTAAATATTTGGCGATGAAAGAGTTAATGTAATTGGAAATACTTTTGTAGCTTATATTATGATGGTGAGTTTCTACAATAACCAGTGCTCGTGCTATTTGTTGTTCTAATGGTTGATCCTGTCCTCACTGGATGCGACTAAATGGCATTTTTGCTTGTTAATTTCAGATATAAAGTGGAAATATCGGGTGGGCTCGGGGCACTAGCCGGAAAGATTTGGCGAATAGGTATTATGGGTCACAACGCTACCCCGGACAATGTGAGGCTTGTTTTACGGGCTCTAGGAGACGGACTGAAGAACTCAAATATGTAACCACAGAGTGATTTGATATAATCAGATGACTTGATCTTATATGTGGTATAAAAATAGCAACGCTGAAGGTTTACTTTTAGGTAATAACACGCTACTAGGCAAATGAGCGCGACACAAATGTCAAATTTTGAAAATCTTTTGTTATGAATTATTTGACCTTTACCATTTTTGTTGTCCGATTTTCCTGCCTCCTATTTGGGTTCAAACAGACTGGACTTAATCTTTTACCACATATGTAAGTGAAGTGTTAGAATAACTCTGATGAAAAAAATGCCATTTGAATGATCGAAAGAAAATGAGAAAATGCCGCAAACCTTTATTTTCTCGTTGTCCCGCATGTTTTTTACCCTTGGAGAACAAGCCCTAAAATCGTAGCATTTTTTGTCTATATATGCTTCTTATATGGAGAGTTTGAAATTTTGTCGTTGACAGAGATACACTATTGAAACGAATGTTGCAGCAGACGATATTGAAACTTTTTGAAGTTTTGCAGCAGATGACATGGAAATGTGCTCATAAATTACGGATAACAAATATAACCTGGCGTTTCATTCGTCACTCCTCTGTTAATTCTGTAACTACATGGTACTTCGTCCGAATAAAGGATCTATTTCAAAGTATTTTGAGTCACATGATCCTAAACATGGCGGCACCCATGCAAATCGATCAGCAACGACATCAACAGCCGTGGTGAAGTTATTCATATCTATCAATCCGTATGTGAAAACTGCGAACAGAATTGGCGGGTCATGTTAAACATGAACTATGTGTCAATGAATGTGTATGTAGAAAGGTATCGATAGAAAATTATGCTTCATGTGTTGTTCTTTTTTTCTTAATGCGAAGCCTTACAGTTCTAAGATTGGTAAAGCGGTGTATTTCCGGCTAAGAAATATACCGTGTAAATACATATCACCCGTGGTAAATCAGCACATTGATTTGATAAACGCATTGTCTGAGTTTTCCGAATGCTGGCGTTTGTAATTGAAACGAGTTATTTCATCACGAGCAATATCACACAAAACGTTGTCAGTCGATTGTGATATGGGTTGTACTTGTATGCCACCTGTCCTACTTTGCTTACTTCCTGGTATACGCGTGCATCTCTCTGCTTCCTCATGTATGTTTATCGTATACTATAATAACTTTTACAACGGGATCTCCGACAAAATGTACCTTAAACTTTGTTATTACCAATTGTTCAATTAATTTAGATGGTTTTAATCCACTTAGAAAAAAGAAAGCCTTAAGAAGGATAAGAGGCTTCAAGAGCGTAGAGCTTAAATTATACTTGATATCGCCTGAATGACAAAGAACAATTATGAAAACCCTATTATTCTATCTACAAATCCAATAACAATAAATGATGTCTGCTCACTGCTTTCCCTAGAGCTTCATATTACTTGAGATATCATAATGTACAGGAAGGATAGACGTTCATTTATTGCTAAAGCATTTTTTAACCCTTCCCGAGCCCCGGTAGGTGAGTCGGTAGCGTACAGCACTTGAGAAAAGGTGGCACATGTTCGATCCCCGGTTCGACAAATATTTCTTCTCGAGGATTGATGATAGCTATTGCTACATAATTCATTCTTCTCTCACCGCTCACTGTTTTTTCGACGATACTTATATGAGAAATCAGCAAGTGGCTTGGAAGAAAATTGTGCAGAGCACTGGTATCATAAACTCGAGGAAAGCATGGATATATGTACGAACCGCCGCGATAAAACTGAAATAATGTTGAAAACAGCGTTTAACGCCATACATTTTATCAGTAAATCTTAAACCTTCCCTGCATGAAAAAAGAAGACTCTTCCAAAGCATTTCCGGACGACAAATAATATGTTGTCACCTCGTCCAAATTATAGACTGGTTCTGCAGTGTACTCATCAGAATTCAGTATTGTACCCAAGCATCTTAAATGATCTCTCATGATATTTGTATCCAACTGTGTGGATCAACACTAGACCGTGAGGTGTCGAGTTCGATCTAAATCTAGATTCACAACTCGTGGCGATTATCAGAATATGTTTAATTTGTTTTTAGCGCCTTTTTAAACATTAATTCATTCATATTGCTGCGGCATGTACTCTTAGCCAGGCCTTTCTGGAGTTTTGTGTACCAATAACTTACAAAAGTTTTTTTTTCCCCAAGACATTTTCCGTGTCAAAATCACCAAAAGGACGTTTAGCTTTGGATGAGGAAATTTCCTATTCCAACATCCATCATCAGACCTGGGCAAAAATTTACTGAGCCGCTAAGAAATACACCAGCTACCTTTGAATTTAAGCCATGTATGTCACTGACTTTGCTTCCGGGCTAGACCGAGCATGTTGCTGTAAAACTGTATTTTTTACGGCAATGGGGTAAATATGGCCTTGTCTAATAAATTATTCATTTTTAATTCTATCGCGTGTTTCGTGTTGTAGAAATCAACTGTGTAAGTAATAACCGTAAAGAAGCTTCGTTTTTTTTTCCAGTTTTAGTTTGGTTCGGCTAAAATATTTATACGCTATGCTAAGTGAACTAGTGGGTCTTAATGCATCTGCAAATAGTTCCTGGGTTCATTCTATACGAAATGACAAAATCTACTCATCCAAATTGAAAGCATATGTAGACATTCAATTAAATGTTGTTTAAAAAAAACGAGTCTTTTTATTAAATGCAAGAAAAGAATGTGGAAAAAAAGGGGAAAATGCTGGTTATTAGCATATATCTTTAATTTTGAGATAACAACTCTTGGCGGGCGAAAACAAAACAATTATTCATATTGACATGTGAAAGAAATATGTTAATAGGGATAGTTAAAATGTGTCATCGATAAATGTTGTTTCCTCAGTCCCTAAAATCAAAATCACATTAACCATGAAGACATGAATTGTGAAGAAATGAGATTCGACAAAGCTTCTTAAGAAATTTAGACAAAGCACTTTCACATATAGATAATAATCAAAAAGATGAATTAAAAGAAAAGTTAATTTTTCAATATGAGTAGCTGTTCCTTTATATTCCACCATCATCAGATAAATATACCATGATGCGGACACTGAAAATTCAAAACCAGTGAAATAACACCCATATCGAATGAATCCGAAGAAACTAGAGCATCTAAGAGAGGAAATCAAGTATCTATCGGACAATGACTTCATTGAACCCAGTCAAAGTTAATGGAGTTCTCCCTGTATTCTTGTACTAAAGCCAGATGGAACTTTTCGTGCATGCACTGATTATAGAAAAGTAAATACTGTGACCAAAACTCATTCGTTTCCAGTGCCAAGAGTAGATGACTGCATTGACAATGTTGATCATGCAAAATATGTAAGGAATTTTGTTCTTCTAAAAGGATTTTGGAAGGATTTTCCTCTCATGAAAGATCTAAAGAGATTTTTCGTTTGTAAACCCTGATGGACCTCACACGTACATAGTTATACTGTTTTGGTGGAAAGTCTAACGGTAAACATTTCAATATCTTACCAGCATGCTTATATCTGGATTGGATGACTGTAGGCCCTACATTGATTTCATCATCATTCAGCTAAAGACTATCAGAGAATTTCTTTTGACAAACTGACTAAAGACAAATTAACAAAATTTATAATTTTGTTAAAAGTGAATTTTGTCTAGAGTCTTACTTGTAACATTTGTCTTAATGTATAATGTCTTTTCATGTACATTTCATTTTTAATGATATTTTCTGTCTTGAAACAAAATAAAGTTTTACTTCTTAAAACTAATTTACTTTTAGGAGGGAAAGTGTTATGTAGATATGATATAAAGTGACCTGTTTTCAGACTTTTCTAGAAACATGAAGAACATTCATTGGTTTATTCATTGTGGTTATTTTAAGAAACAGTTTGTTAGTAAACACACTGTTTACCAATCCATGATGGATTGGATGACTGTAGGGTCTACATTGATGTCATCATCATTCAGCTAAAGACTATCAGAGAATTTCTTTTGACAAACTGACTAAAGCCAAATTAACAAAATTAATAATTATGCCCCCCTTCGAAGAAGCGGGGGTATATTGCATTGCACTTGTCGGTCGGTCCGTCAGTCGGTCCGTAGACCACATTTTTGTCCAGAGCATAACTCAAAAAGTATTTTAGGTATCATCTTGAAACTACATAGATGGATAGATCTCATTTAGAAAAAGTGCAGTGCACAAGAATCATAACTCTGCCCATCATATTTTCGGAGTTATTGCCCTTTGTCGATTTTCATACTTAATTTTTTGTCCGGAGCATAACAGTAAA
This sequence comes from Tridacna crocea, assembly GCA_943736015.1. Classification (NCBI taxonomy): domain Eukaryota; kingdom Metazoa; phylum Mollusca; class Bivalvia; order Cardiida; family Cardiidae; genus Tridacna; species Tridacna crocea. The sequence continues at coordinate 18,415,196 of OX031072.1, forward strand.
AGAATTTCAGGTATCATCTTGAAACCTCATAGATAGATCTCATTAAAGAGAAGTGCAGTGCACCAGTACCATAACTCTGCCTATCATATTTTCGGAATTATTGCCTTTTGTTGATTTTCATACTTAATGGAGCATAACTAAAAAAGTATTTCGGGTATCACCTTGAAACCTCATAGGTGGATTAATCTTATCAAAGAAAAGTGCAGTGCACAAGAACCATAACTTTGCCCATCATATTTCTGGAGTTATTGCCCTTTGTTGATTTTAATACTTAATTTTTGTCCGGAGCATAACTCAAAAGGTTTTTCAGGTATCATCTTGAAACTTTATATGTGGATAGATCTTATTCAGGAAAATTGCACTGCAAAAGAACCATAACTCTGCTATTATATTTTTGCAGTTATTTCCCTTCTGATTTTCGTACTTAATTTTTGTCCGGAGCATAACTCAAAAGGTTTTTCAGGTATCATCTTGAAACTTTACATGCGGATAGATCTTATTCAGGAGAAGTGCATTGCACAAGAACCATGACTCTGCCCATTATATTTTTGCAGTTATTGCCCTTCTGATTTTCGTACTTAATTTTTGTTCGGAGCATCACTCAAAAAGTATGTGAGTAAAAATCATGAAACCTTTTAAGTTGATAGTTCACATAAATGGGAAGTGCAGAGCACAAGAATTGTTAATTTATCATTAATAATTTTTGAGTAATTACCCCTTGTTCGTTTTTACACTTTGAACTTAACAGTTTATAATTACATGTTATATTTAGAATTGGATGCCATTAGGGGGGCATACATGTTTTACAAACATCTCTTTTTTCCTTGGATTGGATACAAGGTGGCCAGCTGGAGACCATTTTGAAATTACAATAATCAGGGTCATCTGATCCGAGCAACAGGTTTAAGGTCACAGTTTCTGGAAATAGAGCTTTCGAAGGGGGGGAGGGGCATTGCTATCATTCCGACAGCTCTTGTTTTGTTAAAAGTGGATTTTGTCTAGAGTTTAACTTGTAACATTTATCTTAAAGTATGATGTATTTTCATGTACATTTCATTTTTAATGATATTTTCTTTCTTGAAACAAAATAAAGTTTTACTTCTTAAAACTAATTTACTTTTAGGAGGGAAAGTGTTACGTAGATATGATATACAGTGACCTGTTTTCAGACTTTTCTAGAAACACGAAGAACATTTATTGGTTTATTCATTGTGGTTATTTTAAGAAACAGTTTGTCAGTAAACACACTGTTTACCAATCCATGATGTCATATTTCTAGAAAGGACCAATCTAGAGTTTTCCAAGCTAATATGAAAAAGAGTGACTTACTTGTGATTTTTGGACTTGAATCTAGACTTGTGGTTCGTGGGATACAGAATTAGTGAAAAGTGTTGGATCTAAGCTGGATTAAAGATTTGGAATTGTTAATTCATTTAAAATACAGGTTGCTCAAATATATTTGCAAGTTAAAACTATTGTTAACTTAGGTTTAAGGAACCAGGAATTTCACACTTTTTGTTGTCTAAACATAATTCTTCATTTTGAAGGATTTATTCTATTTCTTTTTCTAAGACTGAGAATTGTCAAATTTCATCTGACTTAACTCTTAGTGCACTCCTTTGTCTTTGTTCATTAATAAATATTGTTAATAGTAATAGGCTTATTGTTGGTTTTCTTTCTCATTACGCTTGGCTCGTAATAGAAACGATTGAAAGGCGTGACAATGAGTATATATTATATATTTATAAATAATGAAAGGAAAGATTTTGGCTAAGTTGGGTATTATTCCGCGAGTCCTGGGTTTCAAGACTAGTTCCTCACTGGCTAAGCTCTAGCACTCTATCCATTCCGGTAAATTTTCAGTTGTACTGTATAGGGCATGTAGGCGTATACCTAGGCACGCCACTGGAATATAGATACTTTGCAATTAAGGTCTTTGACTTTACTAGCGTGTGCCTATTGTCCCGTAGAGCGAAAATGAATTATTACTTTACCTTTAGGCTGCTAGGCCTGACTCAAAGACCTCTGGCGGACAGTGTAGATCACGATCAGACTGCACGCTATTGTGCAGTCCGACCCTTGAACTACACTGTCCGATAAAAGGGTATTTTCACCAGGAAGTAAGTTTGAAATGAAAGAAATATGGGTTTAATACAGGCTATTCATTCCACTTATTTAGCAGGTTAGGGATGAAATTAAACGAAGAATTCTCTCCAAGATGTGACACTGTAATTTCCAGAATCTAAATGTCTGTATGTGAGCGGCGCTCTATGAAAATGCGTTAAATGCATCTTCGTAATACTTTATACCAAGAGTAAGTCGTCTCATAAATGTGTCGATCAAGTTTGTCTGAAACCGGGGCCCGTATTCAACACCATTGTCGAGAATATTCTTAGTCTTATTCTCCAAGGTTTTCTAAATTTGTAAGTAACACGACTTCTGTTTGGCTAAACCATCAGAAGTTGTCTTACTTACAAAATATATAAAATTCTGGAGAATAAGACAAAGAATGTTCTTAACAATGGTTGGTGAATACGGGCCCATATTGTACTATGAGGAAAAAAGGTCTTTTGACACGCTGAAAAAATACCATGAGCAAACAGTTTCAACCAAGGTCAACCTCAGCGGACTGCACAAGCTCACTCGAGACAAAACTTTTTGCTGAAGCAATAGACTACCTTTTCAAGGAACATGGAACATGTATATTTAATAACAATCATAATTTCGTGCAACACCAGGTGAGTCGTACCCTCGGTTTGATCTATTCATGTTTCAAACCAACGGACTTTGACAACTGCACTGGGGAATGTGCGAAAATGATTAAATAAATCCTTGTTTCTTTTTGCCGTCATCAAGTTATAGAATCAAGTTGAGTCATACTCTATGAAAAGGATATTTAATGCAATTCCTCGATGCATGATACAAGTCATCACATACTTAAAGACTCTCAGGTATACGTTTATCTTGCAACCGACTGAATAATGAGGTACACTGGTGCTTTTGACATGCAGTTGGCTAACAGCAAAAAGTATCAAAGGAAATCAGCCTGCGCCGTCAGTACAGATTAGGATTGGTTGAGTGTTTGCAGATGCATTGAGCCCCCTTCTCGCTGAGCATGGTTCAAATTATTTTCTAAACTGTGTTGAAGAATGCTGTGTTTAAATCATACTAGTTAATAAACCACTGATTTGGGGTTTTGTTTGTGAAAAGGGATCTTCATGCATACGCGAAACGTATCGAATCATGTCAGCCTGCGGAGTCGCGCAAGCTTACCCTGGCCGACACTTTTAGTTCTTACTTAAATTCCTGTATGTTCAAGGTCCAGTTTATCTCATGATGAAGCTGATTGTTTAAAAAGGTGACTATTTTGGATAAATAATTATATGATAACTTGTCCGGTAGGGTGTATCACGGAGATGCATTAATCACCCCTTTTGCCAGATCATGGGTCATATAAGGGTGAGAGAATCATTGACCTTTTTCATCAGAATTTAAACGGATATTATGCTCAAGCTTGTCACACTGTAGCAGGAATAAAACAATTGTGGACATAATGTGGCATAAAGGAACATGATAACAACTTGGAATGAGCTAAAGTGTTGTCGTCCGGATGACTGAATTGATCATTACATATTTACATCATTTGAATGAGGAATGAACAAATGAAGGAAGAAGAAACGGGATTTTAAAAAGTTGTAAAACATAACAACAATGACAACAACAACAGTGGTAATTTCTTTCGAATAAGAAAAACAAATCCAAAGAAATGTTACCGCATTGCTAGGTTGTAACGAAACTGTGTATCTCTAATCTTATCCAGACATCAGTTAACTGACAAAGACGAAGGAACCTTTGCTAACCCACAAGGTTTAAATAGATGTTAAAAGAGAAAGACAGAAAGATAGATGACTGGCGAGAGGCATTTGGATATCATCTTACAGACATTCTTTCTTGAACCACGATCTCTTGGAGAATTAATGTTTTCTCACAAGTAAAAATGCTGATGATTATAGCCAGTATTCTATTTTGAAAATAAAAACGTTTAAACGTTTTTCTGGCTTTATGATAAACTTTTTACGTACAAGATAGCCTAGTATGTTCCTTGAATGAATATTTTTTGCACAATGGGTTGTTAAATTAAGATTCTGAAATATTTAACCACAGACACTTTTGTAGTAGCTGTGCATCAGGAGTGTACAATATGTGATGACAATTCTACTGAAGTACAGAGATGGCATATAAACAAAAAGAAACATTGAGTGGCCAAACCAAGCAAGTCGAGAAGTTCAAGTCATAGGCAAGATATTAAACTATTTTTGAAGTGTGGCGATCTTTCTCGAGCAAACACTTGATAATTGCCAAGGAAAGTAGTTGGCTTACAAAAATAACAAAAAGAAAAAAAAAATACTGATCAATGTGGGAAACAGTAAAGCCTCGCCTATGTAATAAACATTGATAGTGTAAATTGAGAGCGCTTTTTGCGAATATCATCTGTTTGGAACACCATCGGATCCAAAAACTTTCTTGTCCATGCAAAGAAAACATTTTGATTTATCAAAGTAAGCATCGGACAGGTGTATTTTCACCAAGATACAGTTTAGTTATATATCGCGACGGATTTGATCCCAACCATAAGATTAAGTCAAGCAAAAAGACAAAATCTATTCTGATAGATGTCCCAAGAACGTAGAGTTTACTACATCCATTTGTATGTACACTAATTAACACAAACATGCTAGACCTGGTCGATGTAATCTAAAGGAGAGACGCTACTTTACCAATTATTGCACCGTTTTTAGCAAAACACTAACTGTGTAAGATTTCAAGTACAATTTTCCCAAGTAAGCATAAATAAAAAGCTAGAATAAAGAAAGAATGATATTAGAAAGCGATTTATCACAGTACACATCCGTTGGCTTCATTATTCCAGTTGTCTCATCAGTTGCTATATGTATCTTAGACATTGTGTCTATCGTAGTGTTGACAAAGTGTATTCGAATATCAAGACAACAGAAAATACTGACCATAAATCTTCTATTCAGCGATTCTACGATGCACCAGATTATCATTACTTTTATCTTGTCTATCACCTTTATCCAAGATCCTACGATCAAATCTGTTAGTGTCAACGTTCTCACTTTGTTACAAGGTGCCATCGCCTTAATATATATTGCTCTAGTAATAGTCGTTGCATTTGATCGGCTACTGGCGATTACATTCCCTCATTCATATATGACGAAAATGCCACATTCAAATGTTAAACGAATAATCATTGTTATTTACCTTGCAGCTGCCATTCTCATAGTTGGGATAGGGGTATTTACACCAGTGTATTGCCTAAACGAGTTGGCGACATGCCAAACGGACATGACGACCGCTTTTCGACCAGCTCAGGTCGTTCAAATATCATTGTTAATTTTGGCAGATATTAGCGTTATCTCAGCCGGTGTGTACTTTTTTAAAGTGGCCAAAGAACACGCCCCCAGATTACGATCTAGATCTCCGTCCACAAGGATAAATACCATTGCCACTGCTCGACGCATTATCATTCATGTTGGAGCGTTCATGTTTATGTTTTCTGCAGCTTTAATATTTATGGCATTGAAAGATATAGCTCATTTTAACCTAGGTAGACGAATTGAGTTAATCGCACGGACATTAACTTATGTCTGTATATTAACTAACTCAATAGTGGCTTTGTACTTTTACGCTTTCATCAGACCAGAATTCAAACTTATATGTCGAAACATTTTTTGCCGATGGAATAACAATTTTACTGCAGATTATGAGAGAAGCCGGATTGAAATTTACAACATATCTACACACGCAAGCAATTTAGATGATACCCTGTGAATTTGTACATAGCGACAAATCAAGGTTGGGCGGTCGAAACCAGATGCAGTTTTAACGTGCGGTTTTAACCGGTTAAAACCGCCCTAGTCAATACTCCAGAAGCAGTAAATAATGGCCAATAGTGGTCGATTTAATATTTCTAGTGATCATTTTGAAATTTTGATAGTCAGGTAAATTTGATTAGGACAGATATGCTATTTAGCAGATGATTTAATATTGGGGATTTTTGTTTGTTCTCAATTTGGTTGAATTCATCAAAATATTAGAGTTGATTTCAGAGAAAAAAGTAACACTGTTTTATCCCTACCAAGGGTAGTCATCAGCCGGCTTTTGACAGTTTTTCTGTAACTGTTTAGAAAATCCAAATAAGGTCTGTAGATTTCATTTTTCACACCTTAAGTAAATTGCTTCATGTTAAGATATTACCTTGGGTGCACATAAGCCAATATTTCACTCTTCAGGAAATAAAGCCTGGTGTCAAGAAAAATACCCTAAATAGGGATGTTCACACGGGTGGTCCCTTTGGTAATTGGATTTAAGCCACAACCACTGTGGTAGAAAGGGGTAACTTTTACACCTTTTAAGACATTTTGGCAGTTATTCAAAGGTGTAGGAAAACATATATGCTTCAAAGACATTCAGGTATCCTAAACCATTGGTTGGTTAATCAGTTACAGCCTTCTTCGTGTGTATCCCAGTATTTTCGAAAGATCAATTAAATGTTTATTCATATATTTGCTTATGGGTGACACTTTTTTTCTGCAATTTTAGGTAGAAAGTTACGTATTAACTGCTTTTTTAGGCTACTTAGCACTTTTACAACCACAGACTCATGTTATATTACCCATTTTTGTAAAACCTAAATTTTTTTGGGGAAAGAGAGAGACTAAGACAGAAACAGGGACAGACAGAGATGCATGTATATATAAACAATTAACTAACCTATAAGGACTACTGATAGATAATAATGATTTAATTGTAAATAACCTACCTGTATGTAACTTTAAATTGAAAAGTTAACCCAAATTGACAAGCAAAAAATATATATATTTTTTTTAATTGTGACTGAATAAAGAAAGATCGTATTGGTAAAACTATGATAGTGTTGATGATATTTGATATACCTTCCTGTACAGGAGTTAGGAGGAGAGCTTTTAATACTAATTCAGAAACAAGACGGGTATGTAAGCTATTGATTTAATCCAAAAATCAACCCCTTCAAGCGACCGCCAATCCACTACTTTTGACCAGTACTGACCGGTCATAACTGGCTAAAACCGCCAGCCCGGTCAATACTCATATTGACCGGCTTTTTTCAAATTTTACGACAAATCTACTTAATTGTTTTCAATGTGTTAACTTTATATGTCACAAAAATAGATAAAGCCTACGGACTTCAAATGCCCAAGACACAGGTCTCTCTCCTACAATCTATAACAGGAAAATGATTACTTTGTTAGTGTTATATTTTGGATTTTTGTATGTTTATGATTGAAGTCACTGGACTTGAATCATTACGTTTCGGTCCTTGAGTAAGGCACCTTCTCCTTTGACGTATACTATTTTTCGTTTTCTGCATAAGAAATTATCTTCTTTTATCGTGGTTTAGAGTTCAATAAACCACAGTTGTGACTTATGGGGAACAAAAAATAATATACGAGTGCGATAGCCCGAGTGGTTTATTCATTGTGCCTCATAACTCACAACATGGTTTATTGAACCACTACAGAAAGAAGGTTATTTCGATTCTAAGATGACCAACTCTTAATGAAAGGAAAATACAATGTAAGTTCATACTAAGAGGAAAAACTTGAATGTAGATTATATTCCATTGGATGACTTAATCACTTATAAATACAGAATGACGTCTCTCTATATGGTATAACGTTGATTTTACCACGCTTTCGTTGCACTGAGCTGAATTTAGAGCTGAATTTACATATCGTGTTAGAATTAGGAAATAATCTTTTTTCTATCGTGTCAGAGTTTTGGGTTATGAGGCACATTGTAACATTTGTCTTAATGTATGATGTCTTTTCATGTACATTTCATTTTTAAAGATATTTTCTTTCTTGAGACAAAATAAATTTTTACTTCTTAAAACTATGAGGGCGATAGACCGAGTAGTTTATTTATTGCGTCTCATAACTCACAACGTGGTTTATTGAACGATTAACCACGATAGAAAGAAGATTATTTCGATTATAACATGACCGATTCTTTATGAAAGGAAAACAAGTCCACCCTTAGAGTAAACACGCGGATGAAGATTGAATAACTCACTAACTTACTTTAGACAGAATGACGTCACTCTGCATGGAATGTTGCATATTTTACCACGCTTTCTTTGCTCTGTGTCTATAGAGCCTAATTCGGGTGTCACGTTAGAATAGTCGTTTTTTTCCCACAAACGACACGTGCCAGGCAGTGCTCACAAGACATTTGCATATTCTGTAAACCTTCGCCTATAAAGCCAGTTACTTGCTTTGACTTATGTCTCTTCAACAGTACTTCAGTTACATCAAGCAAGTGCCAGAGCAGCTTCATACACCCGTGCTTTCTAGAATCTATTTTTATCATTGAATCGTACAATATTCATTCATTCTAAGCCACTGGCCGTTTTGCCATGTAAGACGTAAAGAATGAATTCTCTAAGCGCCGTGGGCAAAAATAGAGATATTCTTGGACAGCATACATCAAGATAAGACAGCGCAAAACACTCAGTCTTATCATTGATCTGCACTGTTTCTTTGGTCTATGCATGTAATTTTGTTCTAAAGAGGGTTAGACAATGCTAAGTTCTGGGTGCGTACTAATCAATCATTCTTAGGAACGTTCTTAGTCTTATTCTACAGAGTTTCCTGAATTTGAAAGCAACAAGATTTCTGATTTGCTAAACCAAACGATTTAGCCAATCAGAAGTTGAGTTACTTTCTAAATCTAATATAATACTAAGAATGGTCGGTAAATACAGTCCCAGGTCTCTTAAATAGAATAACCTTTCATACGAGTTTCCATAAAACTTTATGTAATTAGTTTACGATGCTATTATCACTGTAAACTTTGTTGTAGTAAGTTGAAATAAATGTATTGCTCTAAATGGTTTGCTTTTGATTTTTAGTAATGGTCTGTAAATGCTTACATGAAAGATACACATTTACTCGTTTTCAGACATTTTTTGAGCTTACTTAATTTTCATTCTTTAAAACTAGATCCATTCTTGTATCTTAATACCAAATGTTACCCCTGAAAGTTGCACGGAGGCAAAGATTAAGACCGATATAAAATGTATTCTTTCTCTTGGGATCATCTAAGGAAGCACTGTTTTAATTGTTAACCCTTTCCCAAACAAGCCCTTGTTTTACGTGTCTGCAGTACAAATCTTTTGAAAACACTGTGGGAAAAGGAGAGATTGCTCGTAACGAGCAATTTCTTCTTTTCCCACAGTGTCTTCTATTCATTTGGAGAACTTTCTGCCATTTTTATCAAATTTGAAATTGTAGTCTGCAGTCTCTTTGAGTTTGGAAGAGTCTAAAATTTGTCGTTTTGGAAAGAGTTAAATATGGTGAGCGGGATCGAAGACAAGTCCATAGAGTTTATTAATCCCGCTCACCATATTTATCGATTTTTTCTCTGTGTGTACATAGCTAACCCAAACCTAAAACATTCTACTGCTATTAAGTTTTAATAGCGTCTCTCTCTCTCTCTCTCTCTCTCAGGTTGTAAAAAATATACATGTACCTCTGTCGTGGATATTGAATTAAAAGTGTACCTTTGTATTTTTTGCACATAATGGTAATACTATTAGCACACTGAAACAATTAGCACTTTCTTCGGGTAGTATTGGTGAAGAGATGAAAATGGACTTGTTTGAGCATCAGAATCATAATTATATCTATCATCTTGGCATTCCCACTGCGACCAAATGCTGTGGTGGTATAATTAGTTTCCTGTGTCATGTGCCATTGCTACAGAGAAATCAAACTGTGCAGTATCATTGTCTGAGAATTATTATACACCACGGCCTGGCCTTTACACATTAAAGGAGACTTCAGATTATTTTCAATAAAGAAAACTTCCAAAGGGTTTTATCATTGGATTCACATCGGCATCAGCTAGGAAAATATCAAAAGATAAGATAAGGGAAAATATTTAAAGTAAAAATGAAACTTTCACTTCGACAGAAAAAATCGAAATATTGCTAGATTTTAAAGTCATTTTGCGGCGACATATATCGCCACATCGTGCAGTGAAGATCCAAGACCAGGCTGGCCAAAGGCCCTTGACTCGTGCCAGAATTTCTTACAGATTTGTAGAAATGCTGTATAGTCAACACCCATGAGTCGATTATTTTATATCGTATTTAAATAAATATGGTGATGTCATATTTAACAGACTGAGTTAAAGATTCCATCATAACCATCCCGTTATAAAATGGTAGAATTGCACCTTTTGCAACTATCCAGTTTCTTTATAGTCGCAGAGAAAAATATTTTTGCAGTATTTGTCAGTGATTTGTTTGATTCATAGCAGAAAAATCTAAACAGGCCCATTTGACAAGCAATCCTGTGTTTTACGACACTGAGAAAGACAACAACGTACACTGAAAGCAAATTGGGCGATTCCAAAAATGGTTTCATTGCATCTGCCAGTATACAGATATTTAAAGTTGGTGTTAGGTAGATATAATACTCACTGATCTGTTTTCAGAATATTCTAGAACCATGAAGAACATGTATTGGTTTTTCCATTGTGTTTATTTTCAGCATCGGGCTGTTTACTAATCCATGATGTAATCTCTCTAGAAAAGACTAATCTAGCATTTTCCAGGCTAATATAAATTTTGGAGTTACACCTGTGGCTTGTTGGATACAGAATTAGTACAAAATGCTGGATTTAACCTGGGATATACATCTGTAAGTTGGAATAATTTTAATTTTGATACAGGTTGCTCATATCTACTTGCAGTTTGAAAGTTTGAAACTTTTTTTAGGTTTTAGGAACAAGAAATTTCATTCTTTTGTAGTCTAAACATTATTCTTAAATTTGAGGGACTGCGAGTGTCTAAGGAGTTCCGGTGATAAAGGTGCCAATCGTTACAGCTCGGCCTATCCCATACCTTCAGCCCATACTTTCATTTCGCCCGTGTCAAGGTGGTACCATTTGAAAAAAAATAAATGACAGTTACGTGATCTTAAACATGGGGGAATTTGCGAATCAAACACGAACGGTAACAACAACCATGTTGTCACCACGGTGTCAAGATACATATTTGATAGACCGAGTTAGAAAATGAATGTAGAAAGTTTCAACTAAAATGTAGTTAGAAAGATTCCCACGTAAAATTGTGACTAGAGTTTGCTTCATTATCTCCCGCTAGATGGCATTCTATATACTCATCTATCTAATTTGGGCATCCTGGGTACAGAACCGAACCACTTTCTTACGGGACAACCGTTACTTTGAATTTCAAACTAAAATAAACGTTTACATAATAAAACGCTACCTCGTGCGATTCACTCAGATATGATCAGCAGTTTAGAGAAATCTGGAGCTAAAGCAGGTCTCATTTCTCCTCAATTTTTACATTGCTTCTTTATATAGCGTATTATTACAGTCTACCCGCTTTCGGGGCTAGTAATGCATCACTTAAAACAGGTAGAATCTTCGAAGAATATGACATGCGCAGACAACGGAGTTTGCTTTCCAAATGAGGTGTTACGGTTTTCCGATGAAGCAGTGTACTTCCGACGAAGAAACATACTGTGCTGGGTGTATGTTAAGCAGCGTGATACAGCCAATGCATCCTCGGATACCCCGGGATCCCCCTATTTGCTACGCTACATCGACCCTAGGACAATTGACTAATAAAACTTTGAATCAGCCGCCGAAAATCGATTCGAAACGTCATAGCGAACAGTCCACTCGCCCATCACAAAATGATGATGAAACCAAGGAAGAGCCAGCATTCGGCCAGCGGTAAAGCGAGGGAAATTCAATTAATTGTCCCAGGGGATGATGTAGCGTAGCAAATAGGGAGACCCCGGGGTATCCGAGGATGCAGCCAATGGACTTGATCTCCAGATGACCAAAAATTTGCCGGACGATACAGATGCATGACGATACGAAAGGTCAAGGTCATTTTCGGTTAAAATTGTCAGAGTCAATTTGTCAACATCCGGCTTTTCCTTCTTGTCTAAATGACAAAACCACATCAAACCTTATCTAATATTCATGAGTAACATGACAGATTGTATATAAACACAGGGGCATGGATGGTTCCTGAAACGTCGTCTGACATTTTAAAAATGTAAGTAATTCGGCTCCTGGATTTTTACCAGTAATTGCTCCCATTTTCCCTCACTATGCTTTCTCTTTAGATGCATGTCTAAATGAGCCACGCTCAAATTGTCATCTGTGATCCGATATACCAAGGAAGTCCTCACATCGCAACGAATCTGTAAAATCCCTTTTAACCCTTTACCAAACGACAAAATTTTAGGTTTATCCAAATCAAAAGCATTTGCAGCCTACATAATAAAAGTGACTGAAAATTTGAAATTTGTCTAACCAGCATTTTCTCCTTTTCCCACAATGTTTTCTAAAGGCTTCTTTCTCAGGGTCGTCAAAATTAGGGATCGTGTGTTAATGGGTTAAACTTCCAACGGACTAGGTTTGACTCACAGTGGTCCTTGGACATGTAGAAATTTACATGCAGCAAAAAGTATTGATCTAGGTCGGCGTGCGTAATTTGCGCACACTGATCGGGTCGTTACTTTTTTGCAGATGCATTCGTAAGTAATTCGGTTCCCTGACTTTTAAAAGCAATTGTTCCCTCTTTACAGACAGCGTTTTCTCGGTAGATGTAAGTCTGAATATCTAAAAGTGATTTTTCATAGGTGATATCAACACAAATAATGATCAAATCAACATGAGATATGTACAGGTTATTTCCCTTAGTAACATTTCAATCACTGAGATGCTTTACAAGACTCGGTGAGCTTTTTCGGCTTTACGTCGCGTGCAGTCTGATCTTTGATGTACAGCATCCGATACGGTGATTTTTTTTCTTACAGTGGGTGATTTACTTCTGTATCATCACTTCTAAATGTTCATGAATCGATTTGTCTATATTACGTGTTACCTTGGATGTTTTCGAAGAAAACATCCGCTTATCGTTGACATCGTCTGCTACGTCTTGCTAAACCTTTCACATCTTATGCAATCGGTTTCTTACTGAAGATATTTCGCCTACTTAAATATCGGATAGTTGTTAAATCTTATCCTGCTAGATAACTTATTTTGAATTTTCAATTCGATAGTAAAATCCAAAATATCGCTAATGTTTTGGGGAATGCTATCTCCTAGTCGGACAGTGTAGATCCAAGATCAGACTGCACGTTCTGTGCAGTCTGATCTTAATCTACAGTGTTCGCAAAAGGTCAGTGAGTCGCGCTTAGCAGCCTACGGGTTAACTATCGAATGGGGAAGAAACACATCAGGCTCAGGTAACCACCAAATATTTTTGGCACTACTACGTCCCTTGTTCGAAGACTTTTTCACAAAAAAAAAAGACCTTCAGCTTTGCGTTGGCACCCACATTCTAAGTTTTTGTATTGACTCTTGAGATAAGCTGAAGTAGGCCTACCAAGGAACGTAATAGAATTTTTGTGATAGCAAACGACGTTTTAGAAGTATTTTGCTTAGAGTATAGGCCAAACTAGTCCTGTATTTCAAAAGGGGAACATGATTTTGATCTGCAGCACCCACTCCTCTTTTGCTCTATAATTTCTAAGAGCTCAGTCATTTGGTTACATCACTGATCATGAAAAGCTGTAAAGTTCTGATTGTTATGTATATGGGATATACACTGATGAGTTTTCAGACTATTCTAGAAACAGGAACATTTATTGTTTTTTTTTTCCATTGTTGTTATTTTAAGAATCAGTTTGTTAGTAAACAAGCTGTTTACTAATCGGTGATGTAATCTTTCCAGCAAAGACTAATCTAGATTTTTCCAAGCTGATATAAACAAGTGTGACTTACGTGGTGATTTTTAACTTAGACTTGTGGCTTTGGGGATACAGAATTAGTGAAGCGTGTTGGATTTAAACTGCAATACAGATCTTTAAGTTGAAATTGTTCATTTTTATACGGGTTGGTCGTTTCTTTTTTCGAGTTAAAACAATGATTAATTTAGGAATTGGGAACCAGTAATTTATACTTTTTATATTCTAATGATAATTCTTACTTTTGACAGACTTACTAAATTTCTTTTTCTAAAATTGAAAATTTCATTCAAACTTAACTCTTACTCTTTTGTCTTTGTCCCTTAATAAATATTGTTGATTGTTAAAGGCTTGTTGCTGGTTTTCTTTCTCGTTATAAAACACAAGTAAAAATTCAACTTTATGTTACTGAACCAGCGAAAAAACAGTCACGTCTTTTGATCTTGAAAAATGTATAGCTGAGCCTTCGTCACAGAAGCTGTCAATTTGGCAAAAAAGTCTGATTTTTTTAAAGATCCGTTTTTCATTATAAATTGACTGCCATTAAAATTTCTATGTTAAAGAATGAAATTAAGAATTCAATCGTTCAGTTTTTAGTTGACGAAGAAATACGCGACTCATCTGCACTGCCTCTCATTCTTGTATCTCACACAGCCGTTAAAATCAATGATGAGTTAGAAAAATTAAAACTACAGATAGAAGAAAAGAAGAAAAAATGAAAGAAGAAGAATTAGAGTTAGAAAAAGAAAGAAATGTATGTTGAATTTGAACAAAGAGAAAGTGTTAGGCAATTTCAGATCAATATTAAAGAATTAAACATAGAAAATAAAGAAAAAGTATCTTTGCACGTGATTAATGACTTTGAAACAGCAAAGCACCTTAGACTTGTTTCGCCATTACAAGAACAGGAAGTTTGGGAATACTTTTCACTTTTGAAAGATTTCCGAAAAAAATTGAAATGGTCAAAAGAACACTGGACCTTATTTTGGCAAAGCTTTGTAACTGTGATATTTCATCGTAACTAAGTAATGAACAGTTTTCTAATTATGGTAATTTTAAGGAGGAATTGATTGTAAAGTCTTGTTAATTGGTACCTGAAGCATATAGACAAAACACAGGAACTACAGAAAGGAAAACGGTCAAGCCCATGTTGAATTGGCTAGAACTATAGAACAAATTTTGATAGATAATGCTATTCAAAGAAAATAGGTTCAGATCATGGAAAACTTAGACAAAGTTCTACTGTTAGTTGAAGAATTCAATAAGTGCATTAATTTAGATATAAAAATAACTCTCTTAGATGAGAAAGAAGTTGAAACTTAAGAAGTTGATTACCTCTCAGAAAACTTTGCCTTGATGCATAAAGTCTCTTTCATAAATAAATAAAACCCTCGAAAACCTTTTTATTCATCTACTGGTCTTAAACCAAATTTTAATCAGAATAATGACGGTTCAAATTATGATATACCCAAACCCAAGTCTCCTTGAAGCCAAAGATCAAAATCCATTATCTCGACCCACTTGTAAGTATTGCAAAGAATCAAGCCACATTATTACTAAATGTCCTGTTTTAAAACGGAACAGGAGAAACAAAATTACTTCTCTTTAACCACTAGCACTTATTGCAAAGAATCCGGCCATATTATTTCTAAATGTCCTGTTTAAAAAGAAAAAAAGGAGAAACAAAACCCATTCTCTACCCACTTGTATTTATTGCAAAGAATCGGGCCATATAATTTCTGATTGTCCAGTTTTGATAAGAAAACGGTGAAAAACCAAGAAAGCTTTAAGCCTACAGACTTAACTTCATTACGTCTATACCTCAGTCATGTTTTAAAGATGAAACCTTTGTCCAGGACAATGTACTTGGGACTGATACTATTATTGAGATCTATGAAGCATTCTTATAAGATGTGTCACTAGAAAGTGATTTTTACCAGTCCACCAATATTAAAATTTTACATGATACTGGAGCTTCTCAATCTGTTTTTTTAGCAGATGTCCTGCCTTTTTCTGAGAAGACTTCTTATGGAGCAGTTGTCCTTATTCAGGGTGTAGAATGTGGATTTGTTAATGTTCCGCTCCACAGTATTTATTTGTCTTCAGACATTATTAATGTTCCAGTGAGTGAGTGTTGGTATTAGAAAAAATATATACCTTTAAAGGTGTTCATTTGTTGTAAGGCAATGACTTAGCTGGAGATAAGGTAATTCTTAATTTACTCATAACTGACACACCTTGCATGGGTCAATCACCCCAATCGGATCGGGTGTTGGTATTAGAAAAAATAGATACCTTTAAAGGTGTTCATTTGTTGTAAGGCAATGACTTAGCTGGAGATCAGGTAATTCTTAATTTACTCATAACTGACACACCTTGCATGGGTCAATCACCCGATCCGATTGAGAAAAAAAATCCTAAACTTTACCCGTCATGTGCAGTTACTAGAGCTATGGCAAAGAAAGCCATTTCGACTGTAAATCAGTCTGGTAGTGACTTATCTGATTCGTTGTTGGGTCACTCATATAAAAATGAAATTAACAGATTTATTCCACAAAATCCGTCTGCAAGTCAGACAAATTCTAAACATAATTCATCAAAATTTGATTATATATATCTTCACCCTTAGTTAATGAAGACTATGATACAAAGTCAAGGTCAAAACTAAGTGAATAACAACACAATGATCCAGAAATAGCACCTTTATTTCACAAAGCTGTCGGTGAAACTTATATTTCACCCTGCATGTTTTTATGTAAAAATGGAATATAATTGAGAAAGTTGCGCCCTCCTGAAGTCTCGGTTGATGATGAGTGGGCTGTCAATCATCAAGTTGTCATACCTAAATCTTATTGATCAGATTTATTAGGCTTAACTCACGAAACACCTATGTCAGGTCATTCAGCTATCAATAAAACTTATCACAAAATTCTTAATCATTTAGAGAAAACACAATTTGTAATGAAAGCAAGATATTTTGGTACTTGTACTTTAGAGAAAAAGGTCAGTGACTTAAATTATGTGATAACAATTCCTGACAGGCGAAAGCAAAAGCAATTATGTTATATTAAAATTTAAAAGGAATGTATTGATAGGTACAATTTATATATATTTCACCAATAAATGTAGTTCCCTCAGTACCTGAAAGTCAAAATCAAAATCACATTTACTATGAAGACATAGATTGTGAAGAAATGAGCATTGACAAGTCTAACCCTATTTGGTCAATGATTCATAGGTCTGACAATTTAAGAAATTTAGATAAAAACCTTTCACATTTAGATATAACCAAAAAAAATGAATTAAAAAGATTAATTTCTGAATATGAGCATATGTTCCATGATATTCCAACACAGACAAATACAATATGCCATGATGTGGGCATTGAAAATTTAAAACCAGTGAAAAAAGATCTATGTCGAACAAAGCCCAAGAAATTGGAGCATCTTAGAGAGGAAATCAAGTATCTGTTTAACAATGACTCTAAATGAATGGATTTCGCTCTATTCTTGTACCAAAGCCAGATGGAACTTTTCGTATGTGCAATGATTATAGAAAAGTTAAAACTGTAACTATTAAAACTGATTCATTTCCAGTGCCAAGAGATGATGACTGCATTAATAACATTAGTCATGCAAAATATGTAAACAACTTTGATATTCGTTTGGAAAATTCCTCTCACTGAAAGATCTAAAGAGAGTTCTGCGTTTGTAACCCAGAACTTATGGACTTTATTACTATATAGTTATGCCGTTTTGGGTGAACAAAAAAACCAACAACATTTCAACGCCTTATCAACGTGATAAGAAACGCTTGTTTCGTAACGGAAATTGGGGGTTCGTCCGGGATACATCATGTAGTAGATAATTTGCAATTGTTTTGAATTTGTTATAGCTTTAAAGTTTATTTAATGATGAAAATTGATAAAATAATAAAATTTGAGTTTTATTCTCTTGAACAAGCAAAAAGCAATCGAGTCTTTTGATCTTTGAAAACTTATTGCCGAGCCTTCAGAGCAGTTGTTAAATTTAGCAAAAAGGTCTGATTTGTTAAATCTTGCCTCTCATTTAAAACTGACTGTCATTTAAGGTACTACGTTGAAGCATGAAATTAAGAATTCTATTGTTCAGTTTTCGTTGATGAAGAGATACTTGACTCGTCTGCTCAGTCTCTTATTTTTGAGTCTCAAACAGATGTTAAAACTAATATTGAGTTGGAAAAATTAAAACTGCAGATGGAAAAAGAAGAAAAAAAAAAATGAAAGAACAAGAATTAGGCCGTTTGCTTAAGACTTAACTCCAAAGTCTGACCTTGGTTGATACTTTTAGTTTATGGATGATTTTCTACATCTCAAAGGACTATACTACTTCATGATTTAGTTGGTTGTACGGGAAAAAAAAACTTTATGAATCTATGTATCGTCAGTTTACTTCGAAAACCTCGTAACTACAACTTGTTACAAGCTGCATTTACGAGGTTTTCGAAGCAAACCAACGATATGTATATTATACATCTATAATATGATGATGACTTGTCTTAAGCCTTGTTATAATGCATCCTGGCCATGCATTAACTCTTTACCACACTACCCTGATTTCTGACACCCATAGGAAAAAAAGCATTTTGAAACATTGTGCGAATAGGAGAGAATGATAGTAAAAAGCATCTTCTCCTTTTCCCACAATGTTTTCTACCATTCTCAAAACAAATTTCATTTTTTGAGCCAGGTTTATTTTGTCGTCTGAAATGCTTTGAATTTGGACTAGTCTAAAATTTTGTCGTTTGTTAAATAGTTAACCCTTTCCCAAACAAGCCCTTGTTTTTACGTGTCTGCAGTATAAGTCTTTTGAAAACAATGTGGGAAAAGGAGAAATTGCTTGTTTTCTACAGTGTTTTCTACCTATTTGGAGAACTTTCTGCCATTTTTATCAAATTTGAAATTGTCGTCTGCAAACTGATTGTGTTTGGAAGAGACTAAAATTTTGTCGTTTCTTAAATAGTTAAATCCCCTTTTGCTGGAGCCCCATTCATTTATTATACATGATAATAGACGGAATAAAAATGTAACACGTCTCATCAGAAGACAGTACATTTTCGGAAATGACATTGGATTGTACCTGATTGAGCATCAGAACCATAATTATATCTATCGTCTTGGCATTCCCACTGCGGCCAAATGCTGTGGTGGTATAATTAGTTTCCTGTGCCATGTGCCATTGCTACAGAGAAATCAAACTGTGCAGTATTATTGTCTGAGTATTATCATACACCATGGACTGACCTTTACACATGAACTCTTTAACAAAAGACAAATTTATAGACTGGTCCAAATTGAAAGCATTTGCAGACGACAAAAAAAATCTTATTGAAAAATTGAATTTGATCTGGAAAGGGTAAAAAAAAAATCTGGGGAAAGGAGAAAATGCTGGTTACCAGCATTTTCACCTTTTCCCACAATGCTTTCCAAAGCCTTCTTCCTCAAAGTCGTTAAAAGTCGGGATTGGGTGGTAAAGAGTTAAAGAAGTCTTCAGATTATTTTCAATAAAAGAAAACTTTAAAAGGATTTCATGATTGGATTCACATCGGCAACAGCTAGGAAAATATCAAAAGATAAGAATAAAAATCAAAGTACTGATAGTACTGAAGGCCAGGAAATTGAGGATACGAAACAACACAAGAGGTCAATTTTAATTAATACAAACAGGTAGACGGACAGGGATACAAGCAGATTCCACTAAGCCCCTGGAATTCTTGGTTTTAACTGGAAATTTTGAACTGATACTAGAAAGCACCAGCCAGAAACTAATTAACACAGAGCTAGGCATGTGCTCACAGTTATGGGGTGCATGATAATGGCTTAGAATACTTAGTAATTTGTCGTGCTCGTAAACAATCCCAAGTCAAAATTGAACTACTCAATCGGTGCAATACCAACTTTAGTTATCTATCTAAATTTTCTGAGACATGTGATGTCTTGTAGTCCTGAATGACGTTATTTTTTACATTTATGACCCAAGAACATATTTATTTTTATTGATTTCAATGAAAATACATGTAAGATAGATATCACTGTAAAATGTACTGAAAAATAAAGATTGGTCATGTTGTCTTTACCTTCCACAAGTCGAAAAATTTTGAACTGGTCATATTTGAAGGAAGTTGTAGATGAAAATCTTAAGTAGTTCTTCGTGTATATTGAAAAGTAAGATTTGAGGGAAATTGGAGGGAATTGCTTGTTACAAGCAAATTCTCTTTTAGCCAAAATATTTTATTCAATAAAATACTGTAAAAAGGTTGGACTTTTTTGGGAAAACGATTAGGCTCGGTTTACCTATTTTACTTGCCTATTTTACGGACAAGTCACAGTGACTTGAGCTTCGATACTTATATCTGCATAATATAAAAAGACGTTAACCCTAATCCATAATCGTTGTCCAAGGACAACTTGTGTCAAGCCCGCGAACACTTGACTCTCAAGCTAGACCTAGACCCTGGACCTAAATAAATGTTAATAAATGTTTCAAAGGGAATTTCTACTCAAGTTGAATCAACGATATGGATGAAATTTGATGTTGGGGTCGATTTTTCTTAAATTTTATTTGGGGACGATTTCACCAAAGAAATATTTGTAACACATATGTTCAAATGTCAACACAACGTTATAGACAATCTCCGAGCAGAGTTGTCGTTCGTTACTCTCACCATACATGAATGTGAATAATACGGTGTGCAAGAGAAAGCGTTATAGATATTAACCGTATATAGCGCGTAGGAATACACAACTGCCGGATAAAGCTATTTTATTAGGTTACGCCTTTATTAGGTCGGTGTTAATGACAAAAAACGGGATAAAAAACACACACTCGTCAGTTATTAAAAGGTCGTAATACCCTTGCAATTCCATGGCATTTTGCAAATGAAAGCTTTGAGGAAAGGAAAGCATTCACTCTGTGTGATAAGCAATTTCTGGGAAACTAGCTGTTTTAGCAGACTCAGCGATATAGAGAGGCTGCTTACGATCGCTATAGGCAAGGGAATCCCTTGAGAGGGATTCCTTGGCCTAAAAATAGGAAAAATATTTAAAGCAAAAATGAAAGTTTCAAGTCGATAGGAAAAAATCCAAACATTGCTAGATTTTAAAGTCATTTTGCGGAGACATATACTGCCACATCGGGCAGTAAAGGTCCAAGACCAAGCTGCCCAAAGGCCCTTAACTCGTGCTAGAATTTCTTACAGATTTGTAGAAATGCTGTATGGTTAACACCCATGAGTCGATTATGTTATATCGTATTTAAATAAATATGACCATGTCATATTTAACCGATTGAGTTAAAGAGAAAAATATTTTTGCAATATTTTTCAGTGATGTGTTTGATTCATAGCAGAGAAATCTAAACAGGTCCATTTGACGAGCAATCCCGTGTTTTACGACACTGAGAAAGACAACTAGGTACACTGAAAGCAAATTGGGCGATTCTATGAATGGTTTCATTGCATCTGCCAGTATACAGATATTTAAAGTGGGTCTAGGAAATTTGCCCCCGAACTTCTGCCCCCTGAATTGTGCCCCAGACTTTTGCCCCCTTAGGACACCTGCCACCTGGACATTTGTCCCCCGGACATCTGCCAACCTAGGACATCTGCCCCCAGACATCTGCCCCCTTAGGACATATGCCCCCATAGGACATGTGTCCCCCAGACATCTGCCTCCCGGACATCTGACCCCTTAGAACATCTGCCCCCTGGATATCTGCCCCTTCAGTTTGTTTACAACTTAGACGTCGAGCTCCTTTAACGGACAATCTCAAAAAAGCAACTTTGAGATATATACATGTATATTGTACATGGTAAATTTGACCGGCACTATGAAAAAGACTTCTCAGCTGTTGTATCGTTAAGTGCTATTTTGCTGAAATCTTCGGCTGATCAATTGATTTCAGTTTTAATATCAAACTTCCAGTACGATAACTAAAGAGTCAGTTACTCATCTGGCACGCCTGCTGTAAACCCCGATTAGAATTTTTTTTTGCATTTTAAGAAAAATAAAGTAAAATTCACGAATTTATTAGTTCTTTAACATCATTTAGAAGAGGCTTATCGTTTCCCAGGAGGCAGTTGTCCTATGGGGGCAAATATCCGGGGCAGATGTCCTACCAGAGCCAATGATCGGGGGATGTCCTAAGGGGGCGAATGTCTGGGGGGGCAAAATGTCCAGAAGGCAGATGTCCTAAGGAGGCAGATGTCCTATCGGGGCGGATGTCTGGGTGGCAAATGTCCAGAGGGCAGATGTCCTAAGGGGGCAGATGTCATACGGGGGCAAATGCCCGGGGGCAGATGACCAGGGGGCAGGTGTCCTAAGGGGCAAAAGTCCGGGAGCAAAAGCCCGGGGGCAGATGTCCAGGGCGCAAATGTCCTGATACCATTTAAAGTTGGTGTTATGTAGATATGATACTCACTGACCTGTTTTCAGAATGTTCTAGAACCATGAAGAACATGTATTTTTTTCCATTGTGGTTATTTTTATCATCCGACTGTTTACTAATCCATGATGTAATCTTTCGAAAAAAGACTTATGTAATTTTCCAGGTTAATATAAATTTTGGAGTTAGACCTGTGGCTTGAAGGATACAGAATTAGTGAAAAGTGCTGGATTTAACTTAGGATATACATCTGTAAGTTGGAATAATCTTAATTTTGATACAGGTTGCTAATATCTACTTGCAGTTTGAAACTATCGTTAAATTAGGTTTTAGGAACCAGAAATTTCATTCTTTTGTAGTCTAAACATTATTCTTAATTTTAAGGGACTGCCAGTGTCTAAGGAGTTCCGATGATACAGGTGCCAATCTTTACAGCTCGGCCTATCCCATACCTTCATCCCATACCTTCATCTCGCCCGTGTCAAGGTGGTACCATTTGAAAAAAATAAATGCCAGTCACGTGATCTTAAACATGGTGGCATTTGCGAATCAAACACGAAAGGTAACAACAACCATGTTGTCAAAATACGTATTTAATAGACCGAGTTAGAAAATAAATGTAAAGAGTGTTTGTCAACTAAAATGTATTTAGAGATTCACATGTAAAATCGTGACTGGAGTTTGCTTTCAAAATAAAGTGGTACAGTTTTCCGATGAAGCAGTGTACTTCCGGCGAAGAAACATACCGTGTTAGGTGTATGTGAAGCTACATGACACAGCCAATGGACTTGACCTTCAGATCACCAAACAATTATCGAAAGATACAGATACATGACGATACGAAAGGTCAAGGTCATTTTCGGTTAAAATTGTCAAAGTCAATTTGTCAACATCCGTTTTTTCCTTCCCGTCTAAATGACAAAACCACATCAAACCTTATCTAATATTCATGAGTAACATGACAGATTGTATATAAACACGGGGGCATGGATGGTTACTGAAACGTCGCCTGACATTTTAAAAATGTAAGTAATTCGGCTCCTGGATTTTTACCAGTACTTGCTTCCATTTTCCCTCACAATGTTTTCTCTTTAGATGCATGTCTAAATGAGCCACGCTCAAATTGTCGTCTGTGATCCGATATACCAAGGAAGTTCTCACATCGCAACGAATCTGTAAAATCCCTTTTAACCCTTTACCAAACAACAAAATTTTAGGTTTATCCAAAACAAAAGCATTTGCAGACTACAAAATAAAAGTGACTGAAAATTTGAAATTTGTTTTGTGAAGGATAGAAATATTGCGCGAAAAGAAGAAAATGCTGTTTACCAGCATTTCTATTTTCCCCACAATGTTTTCTAAAGGCTTCTTTCTCAGGGTCGTCAAAATTAGGGATTGTGTGGTAATGGGTTAAACTGCCAACGGACTAGGTTTGACTCACAATGATCGTTAGACATGTAGAAATTTACATGCAGCAAAAAGTATTGATCTAGGTCGGCGTGCGCAGCTTGCGCACGCTGATCAGGTCGATACTTTTTTGCAAATGAATTCGTAAGGAATTCGATTCCCTGACTTAAATTACAAGCAATGGTTCCTTCTTTACAGACAACGTTTTCTCGGTAGATTTAAGTCCAAATATCTAAAAGTGATTTTTCATAAGCGATATCAACAACATTAATGATCAAATCAATATGAGATATGTACATGTTATTTCCCTTAGTAACATTTCCATCACTGAGATGCTTTACACGACTCGATAAGCTTTTTCGGCTTTACGTCGCGTGCAGTCTGATCTTTAATGTACAACATCCGGTACGATCATTTTTTTTCTTACAGAGGGTGATTTACTTAGAACGGTATCATCACTTCTAAATGTTCATGAATCGATTTGTCCATATTACGTGTTACCTTGGCTGTTTTCGAAGAAAACATCCGCTTGCTGCTAATGTTTTTGAGAATGCTATCTCCTAGTCGGACAGTGTAGATCTAAGATCAGACTTCACGTTCTGTGCAGTCTGATCTTAATCTACACTGTTCGCAAAAGGTCAGTGAGTCGCGCTTAGCAGCCTAGGGGTTAACTATCGAAAGGAGAAGAAACACATCAGGCTCAGGTAACCACCAAATAATTTTGACAATACTACGTCCCTTTTATGACTCAAGACTTTTTCACACAAAAAACCTGCAGCCGGGCGTTGGCACCCACATTCGATGTTTTTGTATTGACTCTGAGATAAGCTGAAGTAGGCCTACCAAGGAACGCAATAGAATTTTTGTGATGGCAAACGAGGTTTTAGAAGCATTTTGCTAAGAGTATAGGCCAAACTAGTCCTGTATTTCAAAAGGGGAGCATGATTTTGATCTGCAGCACCCACTCCTCTTTTGCTCTATAATTTCCAAGAGCTCATTCATTTGGTTACGTCACTGATCACGAAAAGCTGTAAAGTTCTGATTGTTATGTAGATGGGATATACATTCAATTTTCAGAATATTCTAGAAACAGGACCATTTATTGCCTTTTCCATTGTGGTTATTTTTAGAAACAGTTTGTTAGTAAAGAAACTGTTTACTAATAGGTGATGTAATCTTTCCAGCAAAGACTAATGTAGATTTTTTCAAGCGGATATAAACAACTTACGTGGTGATTTTGAACTTAAACTTAGACTTCTGGTTTGGGGGATACAGAATTAGTGAAGAGTGTTGGATTTAAACTGAAATATAGATCTGTAGTTTGAAATTGTTCATGTTTTATACAGGTTGCTCATTTCGTTTTGCAAGTTAAAACAATGGTTGATTTAAGAAATTAGGAACCAGTAATTTATACTTTTTATAGTCTAATAATAATTCTTAATTTTGACCGACTTAACTCAATTTCTTTTTCCAAGATTAAACGTGTCAAATTTTCATTCAAACTTAACTCTTATTGTACTATTTTGTATTTGTCCCTTAATGAATATTGTTGATTGTTTAAGGCTTGTTGCTGGTTTTCTTTCTCATTACGCGTGGCTCGTAAAAGAAACAGGGAGCTTGTCCGGGATTGTTCATCTATCATTAATTTTGGATATATTTTGAAATTATTTTGAATTTGTTACAGTACTAAAGTTTATTACACGATAAAAATAATAAAACATATATAAAAAATATCTTTATTTCACTGAACCAGCAAAAAAGCAGTCATGTCTTTTTATCTTGAAAAAATGTATTGCTAAATGTATTAAGTTGTAAATTTGGCGAAAAAGTCTGATTTTTCTAAGATCTGCTTCTCATTATAAACTGATTGCCATTAAAATTTCTGTTAAAGCATGAAATTAAGAATTCCATCGTCCAGTTTTTAATTGACGAAGAAATACGCGACTCATCTGCACTGCCTCTCATTCTTGTCTCTCAGACAGGCGTTAGAATCAATGATGACCTAGAAAAATTAAAGCTACAGATAGAAAAAAAGAAAAAAAATGAAAGAAGAAGAATTATAGTTAGAAGAAGAAAAATGTACCGGTATGCTGAATTAGAAGGAGGAGAAAGGGATAGGCAATTTCAGATCAATATGAAAGAATTAGAAACAGAAAATAAAGAAAATTCATCTTGACATAACAAAACACCTCAGACTTGTTTCGCCATTTCAAGAACAGGAATTTGATGAATACTTTTCACCTTTTGAAAGATTTGAAATGGCCAAAAGAACACTGGATCTTATTTTTGCAAAGCGTTTAACTTGAAAGACTCGTTATATTTCATCTGAACTAAGTAATGAGCAGTTTTCTAATTATGATAATTTAAGGTCTTGTGAATTGGTACCTGAAGCATATAGACAAAAACTAGGAACTACAAAAAGGAAAACGGTCAAACCCATGGTGAATTTGCTAGAACTAAAGAACAAGTTTTGATAGATGGTGCAATTAAAAGAAAATAGGTTAAGATAATGGAAAACTTAGACAAAGTTCTACTGTTAGTTCAAGAATTCAATAAGTGCATTAATTTAGATATAAAAAACTCTCTTAGATGAGAAAAAAGTTGAAACTTTAATAGTTGATTACCTCTCAGACAACTTTGCCTTCATGCATAAGGTCACTTCCATAAATAAATAAAACCCTCGAAAACCTTTTTATTCATCTACTGGTCTTAAACCAAATTTTAATCAGAATAATGACAATTCCAATTAAGATATACATACCCAAACCCAAGTCTCCTTTTGAAGCCAAAGGTCAAAATCCATTATCTCGACCCACTTGTAAGTATTGCAAAGAATCGAGCCACATTATTACTAAATGTCCTGTTTTAAAAAGAAAACAGGAGAAAAAAATCATTCTCTCGAACCACTTGTAGTTATTGCAAAGAATCGGGCCATATTATTTCTGAGTGCCCAGTTTTAAAAAGAAAACGGGAAAAAACCAAGAAAGCTGTAAACCTACAGACTTTACTTCATTAAGTCTATACTTCAGTCATGTTTTAAAGACGAAACCTTTGTCCAGGCCAAAGTACCTGCGACTGATACTGTTATGGAGGTTTATGAAGCATTCTTATAAGATGTGTGACTAGAAAGTTATTTTAGCAGTCCACCCATATTAAAATTTTGTATGATCCTGGAGCTTCTGAATCTGTTATTTTAGCAGATGTCCTGCCTTTTTCTGAGAAGACTTCTTCTGGAGCAGTTGTCCTTATTCAGGATGTAGAATGTGGATTTGTTAATGTTCCGCTTCACAACATTTGTTTGTCTTCAGACATAATAAATGGTCCAGTGACTGGTGGTATTAGAAAAAATGAATACCTTTTTAAAATGTGTTCATTTGTTGTAAGGCAATGATTTAGCCAGTGATAAGGTAATTCTTAATCTACTTTTAACTGACAAACCTTGCATGGGTCATTCATCCGATCCGATTGAGGAAAAAAATCCTGAACTCTACCCGTCATCTGCAGTTACTAGAGCTGTGGCAAAGAAAGCCATTTTGACTGGAAATCAGTCTGATATTGACTTATCTGATTCCTTGTTGGTTCACTTCTGTCAAAATAAAATTAACAGATCTATTCCACAAAATCTGTCCGCAAGTCAAATTATAAATATAATTCGTCAGAATTGGATTATATATCTTTATCTTTTGTTAATGAAGGCTATGATACAGGGTCAAGGTCCAAACTAAGTGAAGACCAACACTGTGATCCGGAAATAGCACCATTATTTCAAAAAGCTGTCAGTGAAACTTATATTTCTCAGGACCCTGCATGTTTTTATATAAAAATGGAATTTAAATGAGAAAGTTGTGCCCTCCTGAAGTCTCGGTTGATGATAAGTGGGCTGTCAATCATCAAGTTGTCATACCTAAATCTTATTGATCAGATATATTAAGCTTAACTCATTAAACACGTATGTCAGGTCATTCAGCTATCAATAAAACTTATCACAAAATTCTTAATCATTTACAGAAAACATAATGTATAATGAAAGCAAGACTATTTTGGCCCTAGAACTTAGGAGAAAAAGATCAGTGCTTTAAATTATGTGATAACAATTCCTGACAGGCGAAACCAAAGCAATTATGTCATGTTAAAATTTAAAAGGAATATGTTGATAGTGATAATTCATATATATTTCAATAATAAACGTAGTTTCCTCAATACCTCAAAATCAAAATCACATTTACCATCAAGATATGAACTGTGAAGAAATGAGCTTTGACAAGTCTAAACCTATTTGTTCAATGCTTCATATTTCTGACAATTTAAGAAATTTAGACAAAAAACTTTCAGAAACAAGCATCTTAGAGAGGAAATCAAGTATATGTTGGACAATAACTTTATTCAACCTGGTTAGAGCAAATGGAGTTCTTTTTGTATTCTTGTACCAAAGTCAGATGGAATTTTTCGTATGTGTACTTATTATAGAAAAGTTAATACTGTAACTAAAAACTGATTCGTTTCCAGTGCCAAGAGTAGATGACTGCATTGATGATATTGGTAATGCAAAATATATAAGCAACTTTGATCTTCTTTAGGAAAATTCCTGTCACTGAAAGATCTAAAGAGATTTCTGTGTTTGTAACCCTGAACTTGTGGACTTTATTATTATATAGTTATGCTGTTTTGGATGAAAAACCAACCAACAAAATTTCAATGTCTTTTCAATATGATACTATCTTGATTTGACGATTGTAGAGCCTACATTAATGACGGGATTAACATTTAAAGACTATCACAGATTTTTTTTGACTGACTGACGAAAGCCAAAAGAACAATTATTAATCTTGTTAAAGTGAATTATGTCCAGAGTTTAACTTGTAAATAGTTACATTTGTCTTTATGTATAATGCATTTCGATGAACAGTTAAGTGTAATGATATCTTTAATTTTCAAACGAAAGAGTTTTGTAATCTTTAAAACTCTCTTTTCCGTTAAGATTGGACGTGTAATGCAGATGAGATATACACTGACCTGTTTTCACTTTATTCTAGAAACATGGTGAACATTTACTGTGTTTTTCATTTGGGTTAATTTTAGAAAGAGGTTGTTAGTAACCAAGCTGTTTACTAATCGATGATATCATCTTTCTAGCAAAGACTAATCTAGAATTTCCCAAAAAAGCTGATATAAACAAGAGTAACTTACATGGTGATTTTGGACTTAAACTTGTGGCTTTGGGGATATAAAGTTAGTGAAGAGTGTTGGATTTAAACTGAAATATAGATATGTAAGTTGGAATTGTTCATATTTTATACAGGTTACTCAATTTATTTTTGCAAGTTAAAATAATTGTTTATTTATTATTTAGGAACCAGGAATTTCATACTTTTTGTAGTATAAACATAATTCTTAATTTTGAGGGACTTATTCAGTCTTTTGTTCTTAGACTAAAAACTGTCAAAATTTCATTCAAACTTAACTTTTATTGCACTCTTTTTTGTTTTTGTTCCTTAATAAATATTGTTGACTGTTAAAGGCTTGTTGCTGGTTTTCTTTTCTCGTTACGCTTGGCTCGTAACACAGGGGACTCTGTTGTAAGAGTACCTAGATGGACCATTTTCTTACAGTGTTGTTCAAGATAAGATTGCACAGAATGTGCCGTCTGATCTTGGATCTACATTGTCCGATAAGGAAATATCATCCAATATATATGATTAAAATAGCAGTGCTTTTCTTCACTGTTGAACTTGATATTTCATTTAAGTAATTTAGCAGGATAAGGGTTAAGAGTAATCATAAGTAATACTAGATCAAACTAGATTCGATATTCTTTGGTCATATCACAGATCGAGGCGGACTATCACTGGTATGAAATCTAGAGCTGTCGCACTACTGATAGTATTGGAATTCTTGGCTGTTTTCTTGTAATATTAGTGCACGGAGCTATGGTTGTATAAAACAGGTATGGGAGTGAATTAGATGTATATAATGCATTTCTATTTTCAGATTTTGTGGTAATTACTCACTACATCACAAATATAAAGCCTTGCCCAACTACTGGAGGCCCAAATGTTGTTACAGCATTTGGCTTTGAATGAATATAGACACATAGTTGGAAAAGGAGACAATGCCACTTACAAGCATTCTCGTATATTCCCCTAAAGCTTTCAAAAACTTTCTTTCTAAGAGTCGTAAAAATTTTGGACTCTTTTATGAAGGGCTAAAATACGATCGTATTAAATAAAATCGTATCTGTGAACAATTGTCAAGTGTAAGGCTTCATAATACTAGTTTAATAAATGTTTGGTTTTATCACCGAATAAGATTGACCGTAAATTATAATGCATATTGGTCTAAAGTACCGCTTATTGGGAACTTTCTTACAGAATATGCGCACTCTTCTATATTTGGATCCGGAGTTAAGTACACCATGGACTATTATCTGTGCTGCAATGTCTGATACATGTAATTTCTTATAGATTAAGCCGAGTAAAACTAGATCTAGTATCGATGCTTGTTCCGTTATCATTGATGACGATTTACCGTGACTGGCATTAAATATGTATCTTGAGTACAGATGAACGTTAATTGGTCGGTTGCTTGGTTGGGTGCTTGGTTGGTAAAGTACATGGCTCGACATAAAAAGGTCGCTAATTCGGTTCCTCCGCTTGGCTTAATTCTATCCGAAGCTTGCTGATAATCATTGCGACAGGATTTATTCCTATCTCACCATTTAACACAGTTTCAACTATAGTGGAAATATTTGGTGGAAAGTCAGCAAGTAGCTTGAAAAAAAAAGTACGATGTACCTGTACAAGAAACTCCAGGAATGCACATGTAGAAATGAGCTCGCCTCCG
Organism: Tridacna crocea; assembly: GCA_943736015.1. Classification (NCBI taxonomy): domain Eukaryota; kingdom Metazoa; phylum Mollusca; class Bivalvia; order Cardiida; family Cardiidae; genus Tridacna; species Tridacna crocea. The sequence continues at coordinate 18,445,725 of OX031072.1, forward strand.
TGGTATAACGGAAAAAATATTGCCATGGACTTAATTAAACCCCAAACAAAAACAAACAAATGAACGTATTAGACATCTTTGTATGCTTCTTTGTATGGATATATGACAAAGACAATCTGGTACAGGTACAATACGTAGTGTTTCGAACAAGTATTTGATAGAATATATATGCGACAGAATACCTTCTATAAATCTAAATGTTTAAATGTTTAGGCAAGCCATTATAGCCAATTGTTTGTATAAGACTAAACAAAACGCGTGTGTTTTACATTAAAAATCTCGAATTTTGTGATCCGTCGTTTGCATAACATTTCTTCACTGGAGACGGATCTAGGGCTTAACTCAATATCAAACAACAAAATTGTTGATTAGTCCAAATTGAAAGCACTTGCTGACAACAATCTAATGATGAGTACTGTTTTTGATACGGTAGAAAACTTTATGTGAAAAGGAGAAAATGCTGGTTTCCATTCTTTTCTCCTTTTCCAACAATATTTTAAAATGCTTTTCTTTTTCAAGGTCATTAAAACTCGGGATTGTCTGGTAGAGAGTTACAGAACATAACTTTTGTGCTTCGGCGTTCGTGGTATATCTATAGAATTCATGAACGGCGTTTCTGTCGTTTCGAATAGGTAACGTTGAATGCCGCGATTTCATCAGAGATTAAACTTATAAATCTATTCCTTTTTTATCATATTTTTTGGATTGCAAGTTTTTCTTAAACAGAGATCCATTACGGCTCAGCTGGAAAAAATGCGAATCGATAATCCGATTAGTAAATCTGATATGGAATAGGCTTGTACTGTTACTTGTAACTTATAAAATGACGCTGTAAACATTGGTTATACAAATATAAAATAAATCAATTGTACAAAATTCGTTATCTATTATACAGCGCAAGATATTGTGTTTCGCTTATAATTTCTAATATTTCGCCCTCGACCCTTTCTGATCTGAGATGTAGTCAAGAACCAGACTGCTCGCTAAAAAATGTAAATATTATGATCTTGCAGTCTGATCCTGGAACCATGCAGCCTGCTCTAAATGTAACAATTTTCTCTCTTTCTCTAAACCTGTAACATGTTGTTTTTTTCAGGTAAGATGAAGCGAACAATGTCCTACAACAAACAAGTGAAAAGAAAGAGTGCATCTAGAATAATGAACGGGTCATTCTCTGTGAAAAACGTTTAACCCTTTACGACACAATGACGACTTTAAACTTCCCTGAAATTGAAGCCTTTTGAAAACATTGTGAGAAAAGGAGAAAAAAGGAGAAAATGCAAGTAACCAGTATTTTTCTCCTTTTCCCACGATGTTTTCTACCCTTCACGTAACAATGTCAAATTTTCAGCCACTTTTATTCTGTCGTCTGCAAATGCTTTCGGTTTGGAAAAACTTAATTTTTTTGTCGTTTGGTAATGAGTTAATGCATCTGCAAAAAGTGTCTATTCATGCCGGCCTGCGCAATCTGCTTAGGCTGACTTAGGTCGATACTTTTTACTATTTAAAGTTTTCTGCAGGTCAAAAGAAAAATCTAAAAAATCTACCTTTGTTACGAGTTAAGCGTAACGAGGAAGAAAACCAGCAACAAGCCTGTAACAATTACTTATGTTTATCTATGAACAAAGACAAAAAGAATACAATAGGGCTTAAGTTTGAATGAAATTTTGTCAATTCTATTTTTTAGAATGTTGAAATAAAATAAGTCCCTCAAAATTAAGAATAATATTTAGACTACAAAAGAATGAAATTTCTGGTTCCCAAAAGCTAAATTAACAATAGTTTCAAATGGCAAGTAGATCTAAGCATATGTATCAAAATTAGAATTATTCCAACTTACTGATGTGTACCCCATGTTAAATCCAACACTTTTCAATAATTCTGTATTCTTCGAGCCACAAGTCTAACTCCAAAATCCAAAATCACTAAGTGAGTCACTGCTATCTATACTAACTTGGAAAATGCTAGATTAGTCTTTTCTAGAAAGATGACATCATAGATTAGTAAACAGTCTGATTCTAAACATAGCCACAATGGAAAAACCAATACACGTTCATCGTGGTTCTAGATTATTCTGAAAACAGGTCACTGAGTATCATATCTACATAACACTTCCCTCCTAGAGTAATAGAAAGTTTTATGAAGTAAAGCTTACTTTTGTCTGAAGATATAAAATATCATTACACATAGTCATGTACATGAAAATACATAAAGACGAATGTTAACAAAATCCAACTTAAAACATTATACATGTAGAATAATATGTTAACTATTAACAAGCTAGTCTCTTGACAAAGCATCAGGGGTAATATTATCCCTACCTTTTATGTATCTGATATCCATGTTTTACTCTCGTAAAAACAGACTCCGCCGGAGTAAACGTTATTCTTGTTTTTTTTTTGTTTTTTTCTTTTTATGGATAAAAATCAGAGGATCATGATCACTATATAAAATGATGGGTGCAGGAGAAGATGGCAAATATATTAAAAAAAATGCTGAAGAGCAAGAATAAGAGATAAACATTCTTTTTCTATTGTTGAGTAGTTTATCTGATGTTTGTTAAACTTTTTAGAAAAATAACTAACTGGATGATCTACACCATTCAAATCTTCCTGAAGTAAAACGCCACTTGCACAAGTATCACTAACATCTACTGCAATCTTAAATTCTTTTCCAAAAGTAGGAGCTTAAAGACCTGGTTCACTTTTTGGTACGGCTTTTACTTTATCGAAAGCTTTTTGACAATCATCATTCCATATATTTTTGCGTTTGCTGAGAAGACTTATCAGTGTCTCAACAATGATAGAAAAATTATCACAGAATTTCCCATACCAAGAAATCTCATGAATTGTCTTTTGCATGTCCTCTGCTAAAGCATGTGAGAACAGTAGTCGCTGGCTTTCGAAAAAGTTGTGTCGCTACTGGTGTGAGAAAGCCAGGAAACACATGTGCGTTACCGACCGCCATGATATGACCTTAGCTGTTAAAGTGGCGTTAAACCAATCAACCAACTTTTGCATGCAGGCACAAGAAAATCAGAAATGGAATTCACTTTAGCTCTACAGGTTTTACCTGTCCTTGTCCAACAACATGACCTAAAAATGTTAAACTAGCATGACAAAATTCACTTTTAACAAGGTTAATTGTTAGCTTGGCTTTACTCAGTCTGTCAAAAAATTACCTGATAGTCTTTAGATGTTCGTTCCAATCACCGCTGTGAATAATGACATCATCGATGTAGGCCCTACAGCCGTCCAATCCAGATATAATCATGTTGATAAGACGTTGAAGTGTAGCTGGCGAATTTTTCATCCCAAAAGACAACTTTATACTGATAAAGTCCATCATGAGTTACAAATGCAGAGACTTCTTTAGCCATTTCAGTGGGAGGAATTTGCCAAAATCTTTTTCGAAGATCAAAATTTACTAACATATTTAGCATGACCAATATTGTCAATGCAGTCATCTACTCTTGGCACTGGAAACGAATAAATCTTGGTCACCTTATTAACTTTTCTATAGTCAGTGCACAGACGAAAAGTTCTATCTGGCTTTGGTACAAGAATTCAGGGAGAGCTCCATTCACTTTGACTTGGTTCAATAAAGTCATTCTCCAATAAACACCGGATTTCCTCTCTAAGATGTTTCAATTTTTAGGAATTCGTTCGATATGGATAATGTTTCACTGGTTTTGAATTTTCAATTTCAACATCATGGTATAAATTCGTATCTGTCCGCGTTGGAACACCAGGGAAGAGGTGCTCATATTCAGAAGTTAACTTTTTTCAAGTCATCCTTTTGATTATTTTCTAAATGTGAAAGTTTGGGATCTACATTTCTTAAAATGTCAGAATTCTGAAGTTTTAAACTAATAGGTTTGGGCTTGTCAAAGCAAATTTCTTCACAATTTTTGTCTTCAGGGTTTATGCGATTTTTATTTTGAAGGACGGGTGAAACTACATTTATTGGTGAAATATTTGAATCATCCCTATCAATATATTCCTTTATAGTCTAAGGCCTGGCAAGCTGGATTCAATTTTTTTTCAATCCGTCTAGTAGAAAAATTTCATTGGTACCAGGTGATAGTACAGCTATATAGAAGTCAAATTAGGGTGGATGCCAGAAACAAAAGTGGTGCAGATTTTTTTCAGACGACATTTTGTTACCCCACCCACTGAAAATGCATTGAATTGAGCTTATGTGTATAAACCACAAAATTTCAATATCTTCCGGAGTATATTGATTGCAAATAGGTCTAAATGACAGTTAATCACATAAGCAATGGTAAAATTCAGTTACAGGAGAAGATAAAATACATTTGGTGTCCTGGTGTTACCCCACCCACCAAATTTGCATACATTTTTTGAAAATCATGAGCAACTTAATGTCATTTAAGATTTGTGTGTTTCAAGTTCTTGTGAAAGGGTTTGATGAGAACTAAATGCTTACTATTGTACTAAATTGCTGCATTGTATATTTGTTATGGTCTTGCTTATCTTTTACCCCACCCACTAATGTATATACACGGCCATCTATGAACCATTATATAATTATGGCAGATTTTAGGAGACACGATTTTTGAAAATTAAGTTGGATTTTTTTGTTTGATAAGGTTCCTTATATCCACACTGGAATATTATCTACTGTGATGCAGTGCTAGTTATTACACATCGATATGTCCTTCATGTAACAAAATTGTAAAGTAAAAGAAATTCCATTCTAATTTAGAAAAATAAATATTTTCTGGTTCAGATTGTAATATTTCACTTCGAATCATCTGTATAACACATATTTGTTTCATATTAATTGAGTATTTTGGAACAAAATTTTGGCACATTATATGTCAGAGAAGATCAGCGTTTTGCAACTATCTTAATTTCTTGAAAAAGTTATATAGATCTAGTAAATGATTCCTAGCTGTTTGTACTAAAAATGTAACTGTATTTTCCGTTTTGTTCCCAGAAATTGTTTTTATTAAATTAAAAGTCGCGGCTTCCTTTCATGAGCATTTTTATCATTGTTATATAAACGACTCATGTTTTACAGCAATGACACAAAATGTTACAGCACAGACACATATAAGTATCAAAAAAAGGTTTGTACTTAGTGCCTTTATTTGAGAAAAATCAAACGAAACAATAATTGAATTGTTACACATGAAATGAAGAAAAGTCATTTGCACCAAAAATATTGTCTTGTTGATAAGTTAAGACTTTAACCCTTTCCCAAACGACTAACTTTTGGACCAGACCAAATTGAAAGTATTTGCAGACGACAATTCAATTCTTGCTGAAAAGATTATTTCTGTCTATGATAGGGTAGAAAACATTGTGGGAAAAGGAGAAAATGCTGGTTACCAGCATTTTCTCCTTTTCCCACAATGTTTTCAAAAGGCTTCTATTCCAGACCCGTAAAAACCAGGGATTGTTTGGGAAAGGGTTAAATGTTATTACAATTACATTTAAGTTATTTCAATTAATCTTCTGTACCCACTGTTAACTATATTCATGCTATATGCATTAACACTATCATTGTTATGTAGGAAGTAAATCCGTTACATCATGACATTCCGTTACATCATGACATTTCAACAAGAGGGACATTGGCCATGGAGTGCTCACCTGAGACTATAGCTTTATTTCCCTCATGTGTATGTGATGAACTTTAAACTAAGTTGTGACCCCAGGGGCAGGACCAGTTTTGACCCCAATGGCATAATATAAAAAAACTTGGGAGAGGTGCACTAGGAATTGCTACATGCCAAAAATCAAAGCTCTATGCCTTCTAGTTTTAGAGAAGAAGAATTTTATAATTTTCTGTCTTTGTTCCTAAGTTTGAACTTGTGAACCCCAGGGCAGGGCCAGTTTTGACCCCAGGGACATCATATGAACAAACTTGGTAGATGTTCACTAGAAGATGCTGCATACCAAATATCAAAGCTCTATGCCATCAAGTTTCAGAGAAGAAAATTTTTAAAGTTTTCCTTCTTTGTTCATGTGTTCGAACTTATGACCCCAGGGGCAGGGCCACTTTTGAACTCAAGGGCATCATGTGAACAAACTTGGTAGAGGTCCACTGGGAGATGCTACATACTAAATATCAAAGCTCTATGCCTTCAATTTTCAGAGGAGAAGATTTTTAAAGTTTTCCTTCTTTGTTCCTATGCTCAAACTTGTGACCCCCGGGATGGGGTCAGTTTTGACCCCAGGGGCATTATTTGAACAAGCTTGGTAGAGGTCCACTAGGAGATGGCCACATACCAAATATCAAAGATCTATGCCTTCTACTTTCAGAGAAGAAGATTTTCAAAGATTTTGGGGTTTTTTTTTTTCCTTTTTGCGGCCATGGCAACCAGAATTATGAGTGGAATTCTATTCTTTGAACAATTTCCGTAGAGTTTCACCCAAGGAACATCCCTGCTAAGTTTCATCAAGATTTGCCCAGTGATTTAGGAGAAGATAGTGAAAGAAATTGTTGAAGGGCGACAGACGCTGGACGCCGGACATAGGACGATCACAATAGCTCACCTTTAGCACTTTGTGCTAAGGTGAGCTAAAAAAAGAACCCAGAAAAACACCCATATCCATACCCACAAACACATCCCCACACATATATATACATACACACGCACAACGCAGCTGTACTGTCAATGCAGCAAACAAAGAAACTGATGATTGATCATACATCACAATTACGTTGGATGAACAGCGCATTTGTTAATTTTAAGTCATGAAGAGGATTTTAGCTCCACTGGTCGAAGGCCAGCGGGCTTATTTCATGGCTCGCTGTCCGTCGTGTGTCTGTCCGTACGTGCATTATACGTGTACGTGTTTATATTTCAAACATCTCCTCTGACACTACCCATCCAAACTTGATGAAACTTCACAGAAATGATCATGCCATGGCTTTCTTCAGAATTTCTTGAAAGAATCTGATTTCTTCAAAAACTCTGATTACCATGGCAACAAAACTGAAAACTATTGAAATCTTTGAAAATCTTCTTATCTGAGAGCATAAGGCCTAGGGCTACCAAACTTGGCATGTAGCTTTATCCTGTGAACCTCTACCAAGTTCCTTCAAACAATAGCCCTGGAGTCGAAATTGGCCCCGCCCCGAGGGTCACAAGTTTTATACAGGATTACATAGGGAAAATTAAAATCCTTCTTTAGGGCCCTGGGCTACCAAATTTGGCATGTATCTTTATTAACAGGGCGTCTACCAAGAGTGCCCAACTTATAGTCCTGGGGTCAAATTTGGCCCGGCCCGGGGTCACAAGTTTTACATGGGCTTATATTGGGACAACATTTAAAAATCTACTTGTACATAGCCGCAAGGCCTAGGACTACCAAATTTTGAATGTAGGTTTATCTAGTGGGACTCTACCAGAAGGGCCCAAATTATAGCCTTTGGGTTAAGTTTGTCCACACACCAGGGGTCACAAGTTTTACCTTGGTTTTTGTGTTGAAAACTTTATAAATGATCTTTTTACTAACCATAGTAAAGCCTAGGGCTACCAAATTTAGCTCTGTTTCATGGGTTTCATGTTATACATGGCCTTTTTCCTTTTAGAAACTTTGAAAATCTTCTTGTTTATAACACAACATTCTAGACCTGTATTATTTGGTATGGGGGTTTATCTTGTAGACCTTTACCAGGATTCAAGTAATTATAGCTTTGTGGTCAATAATGGCTTTGCCCAGGGGTCAAGAGATCATGGCTTTCTCATAGGATTTTATAGAAAAAAAATGTATGTCTTCAAGTTTAAAACCATTTGCCCAGAGTAGTAATATTTGGCTTGTAGTGTTTTCACTTATTAGTCAGTGGCACGATACAGGGCCGTCATGGCCCTCTTGTTTTAAGTTAGATCCCCTATTGCATTAGTGAACTAGAGAAACAGATGGATGAAAAAGAAATATGACTCTTTTTTGACCTGGGCCTTAGCCTATTGTATGTCTTCAAGTTTGAAACTTTTTGGCCGCATTTGTAATGTTTGGCTTGTAGTGTTTTCACTTATTAGCCCGTGGAGCGATACAGATCCATCATGACACTCTTGTTTCAAGTCATATCCCCTATTCCATCAGTGAAATAGATTAACAGAGTAGGAGAGTAAGAATAACAAAGGAAATAAAGCAGCTTAAGTAATGAAAATAGCCAAATCTTAGTGTTGGCATACTTATGGTTACAATTGTGAATATATAATGAATTAACGAAATCAAAGGTTAGTGTGCAACAACAAATTTTACTGTTGCACTCATAAATAGATCATTTTTGAGATGCTAAATGCTAAAACTCCATAACTGTTCTTAATTCTGGTCCACTATGTCTGCCCTAGTAGCTTTGGTCAAAACTGTGAAAAAATCTAGCCAGAAATATTAACACATTCAATGTGAAAACTGAAAATCAGAGATTGTTTTCAATTCATTCTGCTAGGAACATTTATTAGGTGTTTTACGGTATGTGAAATTGGTCAAACTTGATTTAATATAAGTCTTACATGTAAATGTGGATTTTTATGAGCATCTTAAATTCAAAATATTTGTCAAAAAGATTGCATTGTTTCATTGTTTTCTTTTTTTTTTTCATTATTGTGAACATAGGAAAAATTTAATTTTTGATATAGGTAAATTTGGGGTAGGCGCGTTTATTAGCATATAAAAAAAATCTGCACCACTTTCAGATCTGGCATCCATGCTTAAAGTGACTCTAATAGACTATCCTAACTCACTGTACCATTTGAATTTTTCTACCAGATGGATTGAAAAAAAATTAAAAATAGAGCCCTTTTTTGATCTGGGCCTTAGCCTATTAACAAAAACTTTATATGACATGACTGCTTTTGCTTTCGCCTGTCAAGTGTTGTTATCACATAATTTTAGTCACTGACCTTTTTTCTAAAGAATAAGGACCAAAATATCTTGCTTTCATTTTACATCGAGTTTTCTCTAAATGATTAAGAAATTTGCTATAGGTTTTATTGATATCTCAATGACCTGACACGTGTGTTTCATGAGCTACGCATAATATTTCTGATCTACAATATTTAGGATTGATACCTAAATGACATGACATACATGTACATGTAGGTGTTTTATGAGCTAGGCATAATATTTCTTATCCATAAGATTTAAGAAGAACAACTGGATTATTGACAGCCTAATCGTCATCAACAGAGACTTAAGGAGGGCGTCACTTTCTTTTTTATATAAAAACAGACAAGTTGCTGCGTAAGATCAGTTTCACTAACAGCTTTTTAAGATAAAGGTGCTATTTTTGGATATACCTGGAGGGATAAATAGATAAGTCTGTAAATTCTGTAAAGTTTATTTGTGAATATAATTATGAATAAATTTGAACATATAATTGTGAATAAACATATCGAAATTAAGCATATTCCGAAATATCGTATATTTAAAGTATCATCAATAGTGCAAGTCTCTGCTGTGCATGTAGCGTAGAAGTCTATAGATACTTACCATCCATACTGCAAGTCTCTGCAAAGCATCTATATAGCGTAAAGGTCTATTTATAGCAACAAATGAACACCGTTCTTTCGCTTACAGGTGTAACAACCTACGTCATAGCATACGTAATCAGAAACATTTTAAATCCACCTTTTCTGTTTTAAAAAGCTAAGTTTTTCAGCTTGTACATCATTGATATTGAAGATCTGTCCAAACAAAGCAGTGCAGAAGGTGCCTGACAACTGTCTTCGTTAGGATACATTACTATTTTGTTCATTAGTATCGTTGATTTTGCATTTACCTCTGCACAATTTTCGAAGCCGGTGAAACATGTGAATTTGCCTTGCATTCAGACGGGTTCTGTGAAAAAGATGTGTTAATTTCATTTTTAAGTAAACGAATTCATGTTTTTTTTTCTTTCTATCGACCGTACATTGTCATTTCCTTTATTTATTTAACACCTGAAGGGTTATTTCTTTACCAGAAGACAAAATTTAGGACTTGTCCAAACTGAAAGCATTCGCACACAACACTGACTTAAAAAGGACTTAAAACAGAACCTTTGTCTTTTCGAGGATTAGAAAACATCGTGTGGAAAAGGAGAAAATACTGGTCACCAGAATTTTCTCCTTTTCCCCATAATATTTTGTAAAGCATCTTTCCTAAATGTCGTTAAAAGTCGGAATTGTTTTGTGAATGGTAAATTATACCCTAGTGTTAGCGTTCAAGACAACTATATTAGGCAGGAAAATACAGACAAAACAGTTAATTAGTCCTGACAATCGGTGATTTAAATGAATGTTTTACCAAGGGAGCGCCACAATATCTTAGATCTGTGTCGGCTAGGAGTCTAGGAAAGGATTCAAAAGTGGTTGCATGAAAAATGTGTGCTTCTGTTTGATTTACTTATACTTCTACCAGTAATAATGCCATAATATCTAAATTCTGTGTCGGTCAGAGGTTTAGGAACGGATTTGTAAACGCTTGTAAACGTGAAAGAAGTGTGCTTTTATTTCATCTAATGCTTCGACTGCTAGCAATGATGATACATACAAATGGAACATCATTTTGCCTGGATAATCTGTGATTTAGGTGGATGCATTGTCAAGGGGACACAACAATTTCTACGATTTGTGTTGGTGTTATGGGACGGATTTAAAAGCGCTTTCTTTCTAAATACAACCACTACTAGGAATTATAATAGATGCAAACAGAACATTAATTTGCTTTGACAATCGGTGATTTTAGTGGATGCATTGTCAGAGGGATGCCACAATTTCTAAGATCTGTGTTCAGGAATGGATTTAAAAGTGCTTACATGAAACATATGTGCTTTTATTTGATTTAATACTACTACTACTACCAAGAATAATAGACCGTTAATTAGCCACGATAATTTGTGATAATTGGTGATTCAAACCAATTTCTCTCGACGTGAACCTCAAAATATCTAAGATCTCTGTCTGGAGTTTATTAGTGGTTTTAGGAGTGCTAAAAGTGTAGCCGTGTGTTTTGATTTGATGATTATAGTAATTAAAAAGTGAATCTCCGAAAGAACAGGTGGAAAATTCTAATCTTTGACTTCGAACTGGATACATAACATTATTCGACAATGAGGTAAGTAGCATTATATTTTTTTATGAAAGAAATAATGCCCAGGCAAATGTGTGTTTAATGTTTCTACGTGACGCATTTTAACAAGCAGTACGTCATATCATCATGGATCCATGAAAAAACCATTTTGTCGAAAACCCGATTGTATCATGAGATAGAATCGTCTATTGTGAAGCAGAAAATTTAAATATAGCAAAATATTTCGATTCATGTCAGTCTGCGCAGACTACGCAGACTGACATGAGTCGATACTTTTTGCAGATATATTAAAACTCCCTTCGCAAAGCACATTTCAAATATCGTGTCATTTCTGTGGCATTTCCTCCACTGACATTTTAATTGTTGTCAAATGATAAATACTCGTTGCATGTAACAACATTTATTCGAATCATCAATGTTAAAATTTACTTTTTCGCGGAAATTTATCGGAACTCGTCGAAAATTTCTTCGAAACTGTAATCTTTTACCAGTGCTTCGCGGAGTATTTCGTCCCAGCAACTGGCTGCAATCCCTCATAATCATTGTCAAAACAGCTATCAGCGGTCAAAGAGGAATAAATCTCGTCGCTGTGATTATCATCAATACGCGGAATGAAGTTTATCAAAATTGGGGTTTCCCACCCATGAGAGTTAAAGATGGGATTTAGAATTTTTACATTACTCAAATTTAAAAAAAAATAGATATGTCACTGAAATTTATGTGAAAAAAAACAATACAAATCATCAATAATTAAAAATCATAAAATGGCCAAAAAAATTTTTTTTGGTGGTATTCCTTTAAAAGGCCATACGAGCTCTTAAGTTATTTTAGATTTCCCGCCAAAAATTTAAAAAAAGCATTGTTGGAATGTTAAGAGACTGGCACGTGACTAATGACGCTTAAATTCCTTAACATAACAAGCACGTAATTATTTTCCATAATGTCTTCTTCGGACGCTATGTTTGAAACTTCGTCTGTGTATTTCTGGTATGTAAATGAGCGAGTTACTCATTTAAAAATAGACCGTGTTTTCCCGTTGATGTCGACCTGGGCTGTAGTAAATCTCTGATTTCTCTTGTTGTCGGATAGTTTTCGGCTACTGGGGTTTTATGAATGAAAGCCACCTTTAACTCTTATCCTGCCAAATAACTAAAATGAAATTTTCAGTTTGGTGTTAAAACCCTTAAACTATTATTTCAAAATCATGTTTTAGGAAAATAATATATCCTCGGACAGTGTAGATCCAACATCAGACTGCACGTTGTGCAGTCTGATTTTTGTCTACACTGTCCCCAATAGGTCAGTGTGTCGCGTTTAGCAGCTTAAGGTAAGACCTGTGTAATGCAGTTCCGGTGAACAAGGGGCAAAAATTCTAATTGGTTGATAAGTAAGGATAAATAAGGATTTATGCAGAAATAATATTTTTGCACATTTCTAACGGATCAGAAATTCCGTTTATGTCTATCTTGAAATTATTTTTTGATACTTTTGTTAGTTTTCTGAAAAGGGAGGTAATTATTATCTCTTTTTGAATTGAGACTATAGTGGTTTTAGATATATAAATGATAATTCGAAGACGGAAGAAATGAAAAAAATGAAATGGTGAAAGTTGTTCAATAATACTCACTTTTAATTATAGCTAATTTTGCAGGATGATATTTTATTGGAAATAACTGTTTTCCATTACACAGGTCTTACCTTAAGAATAAAAGAAATTCCTTGCTGCCTGTCACTACAGTTCAGCTCAACATAGTAGAACACTTTTCTTGCGTGACCATCAGAAATACCGAAAGTTTTCAGAATGTTTATAAATGTCGGTTTTATGTCTATTCGACAGGTGGAAATTGCAGATTATCGTTTCTTTTCAGATTAAATAATGATTAAATCCTTCACAAAACAATCCCTAGTTTGAACGATCCTTATGAAGAAGTCTTTTGAAATTATTGTAGTATCAGCATTTTCTCCTTTTCCCACGATGTTTTTCTACCCTGTTAAAGTCTCTCCCATCACAAGAGACTTCAGTGTTCATCTGCAAATGCGCTTAATTTTGGATAGTTTTAAAATCCATCACCAATTCTGGTAAAGATTGAATGATACCACGAATCAATAAACCATTGGGTAGGTGAATGAATTTGAAAGACACTGCATGCATCGCCATGTCACTTTTTAGCCATCCATTAAGGAAAAGTTTTTTATCATTTCGTTATTGATTTAGCCAGCAGAGATGCCTTTTTTGTCTTAAAAAATAGTATTGTTTGATAAAGAGTTATTTCCGATATATTGAGAAAAAAAGAAACACCATTGCTCCTACTAAACTTTTTGGTATCTAACCTTTATCCTGTATTTCTCTTACTGTCGCCCAAAGATACTTTTCAGTTGGTAAAATTGAGATTGGTGTTTTAATTGAGATTATATGGGTGACACCATTGATAGAAAAGCGGAAAATGTGTACCCAGATCAGACTTCACCTAAGTGCAGGCTAGTCATTGTCAAGCACTCTCCTCTACATATATATTCGGGAACTAGAGGGATATAGACCAAAAGAGAGGGTTATTTACAGTGGAACTACTTTTCTTTTATTCCTGATCAGAAATCGAGAATGCTCGACAGTAAACTGAACTTGAGTCTGATTGGTAAGCTATCATTGTTTAAATTTTATCGTGCCTAATTCGCCCTTTCGGTGTCAGTGCAGTTTTCCTTGCTTTTTTTGGCCCGTTTAGATTTTGATTAGATTGCTCGAAGCTTGCAAAATGTGTAGTCTGATCCTGGATCTACACTGGCTGATATCTTATAAAAGATTCTTGCTCTTTAAACAGAAGGGTTAATGCGCAGATTAACCTGAATTGAAACTCTGTTGTTTGCCAATCTGCTGAATAGATCAAGGACTAGTCCACTTAATGATTCATTCGGTATACCTCGGGTGACCCGGCGATCAAGTTTGTCAGTTGTATCTGATAGTTTGATGCGCACCTACACGTTACTTTTGTTCACTGGAAATACGCTGGTTATCCGTTCTGAAAATTCTAAGACTAGCTTTAAGGAGAAAACTTTCAAGAGTTTCAATTTTTCAACGTTTCAGTGATGTCATTTTCCAGTGATGTCAGTTTTCATTGAATTGGGGCACTCGGAAGGGAATTTCTATTCTTTGAGCATACTCGATTCATGAGGTTGTAAAACAGGAAAGTTTCGCTTAACGCGCTTTGAAAGGGTAAACCTTTGCTGTATAATAAGTTCGTTGTATGGTCAGGTGGCAAGGGACTTGATAACTTGTTCAGGGCTGTGTCGAGACATGATTCACCACAGCCGTGAACAAGTCTCCAAGTCCCCTGCCACCTGACCGTATAACTAATACTGTGCAGTTTGATCTTGATTTACAGTCTGCAAACTCTGTGTCAGTCGCGCTCAGCAGCCTAAGGGTTATTTGATAACATTCTGTAAACTCAACATTGTAGCAAACAAAACAATGAAGAATCGACTACATTAAACAAGTGTACATGTGTTCAATGCCGATACCATGTCGTAATCGAGATGTATGCTTTTCACCTAAATCAGACGTCGTGTCTGCTATAGGTTGCAAATTCCATTATCGTTTTTTTTTTTTCTCTTTTATGTGGCTTTGTCGAAGTTTTTTGCATTTAGGCTGAACTGGATTGATCTGTCTGCCTGTATAATAGTTCCCGATTTCCGTGATAGTTTAATATTTAATGAGAATGTGGGAAGATTGTTATTGTGTACGTAGTCTGAAAAAAACAAGTTGACTTCTTTACAAAAGGAACCAGGAGAGGTCAATATCAATGTTTTCAAATAATTTATTTATTGGCTTTTAATTTTAATACATTTTGGCACATGTAAACAAAAAAGTAAAAAGCTGCCGGGTAGAAACCTCTTATGCTTTACATGACGGTCATTTGACCTTCTTACCGCGTTTTCAAGTTGCATTGTCCAGCCCAGCGGTCTTCTTTCTCTTTTTAAACGAAATTCTTCTTATTTTTTTCTTCTAATTAGATTTATTGGCTTGATGAAAGAATTACAATTATTTGAGAAGTCATTTGCAGCCATGGTAAATCAAAGTAACTTTTTTTTTACATTCGAGTTGCGCAGCAGACCAGGGTTGACACTTGTCACTTTAATGACATTTTCTGTATGAAAAGTGGTCATTGTAACTTGTTATACAATCATTTTTGAATTATCAGCTTAAACTGACCTGCACTATTGTTGATCTGTTTTCCTCTAATTGATATCTTTTTGCGTGATGGGTCACAAATGAATTTCATGACGCCACAATTATGCAATGGCTTGTTTGGTATTACAGAGATGCTTTGAGCCCAGTTTGGCAGAGCACTGCTTGCATTTCAGTCTAGAGAGAGAGAGAGAGAGAAGGTAACAGGGGTATACAACTGTCGAGAAAAACAACAAGTTAAACAAATCATTTCCTGCCGTAGACTGTAACAGCACCGCTTATTTCTGCCTGATTACAGTTGCCTTTGCCTGACTTAGCACTCATTTTCTTGGAAACGATTGTATTGGTCTGGCTGAGATAATACAGCATTTGATTTTTTTGTGGTCAGATAGTGGGGCCATGGTATCTCTTAGGTGATATTCAGCGCTGCAGGTTTCGGGTCATGGTTACTATATAGTGATATCCATAGCTGTAGGAGGTACATGTAGGTATTGGTCCATGTAGACCTGTGGTAATAATCAAAGATTCAATTGGTCGGGCCAAGTTGGTCCTTTTATGATATTTTGTGCTGAAGTTGGTCGGGCCTTTTCACAGGTCGCTCTGTAATGATATTCAGCGCTGCAGTTGGTAGAACCATGGTAGCTCTGTAATAATATTCAACGCTGTAGGTGGTCAGGCCATGGCAGCACTATGGCAATATTCAGCGCTGCAGTTGCTCAGACCACACGTGGTATCTCTGAGGAGAAATTTAGTGCTAGAGATGGTTCGGCCACGGTAGCTCTATGTTGATGGCCCTTTTGTGATATTTTGTACAGTAGTTGGTGGGGCCCAGGGCATGGTAGGTCTGTGGTGATTTTCAGCGTATTAGTTGGTCGGGCCGTGGTAGCTCTCTATAAATTGTTTATAAGTTCTTTTTAAGTGGTGCGGAAAATGGTACATGGTATTTCTGTAGTGAAATTTAGCTCTACAGTTGGTCGGGCCATAGTAGCTCTTTGTTAGCTCCACTGTCTGAAGGCCAGCGGGCGTATATCAAGGCCTAGTGTCCGTCGTGCATCCGTTCGTGCGTGCGTGCATTAACTTTTATTTTGAACATCTTCTCTGAAACTACTCATCCAAATTTGATGAAAATTCAGAGATATGTTTCTGCCATAATCTTTTTCAGAATTTCGTGAAGAAATTTGAATGGTTAAAAAACTCTGGTTGCTATGGCAGCAAAACTGTCGATTTAAAAAAAAATCTTCTTTGAATCTATAAGGCCCCGGGCTATTGAATTTGGCATGTAGCTTTATCGAATGGTCCTTTAACAGGCTTTGTCATATTAAGGCCTGGGGTCAAAATTGGCTTTATCCCAAGGATCACAAGTTTAACATGATGGGCCTGCTTATACAGTCAATTCAATTTAAATGTAAATCAAGGGAAATAACTCCTGTTATAAAGGATACAGTTTGTTACTAATTAACTCACTTGATAATCAAACTGCAGTGATACATGATTGGTGGTAGGTATTTAATTTCTTTCTTAATAGAAATATTCTGTTTTCGGGGAAAGTGATTTATTTTATGCTAATACTTATGCTAACACGAATGGAATATTAAAGTCAAAGTAAGGTTTCTATCATTCACTTTTTTCCAAGACCTTAACTTTTCATGCCATTGAATAAACCTGCTTGTAATGTTTGGCAATCTTCAATGTTTTCAAAAGCCTTTCCTGTCAGGGTAACAAAACTTCGATCTGTGAGCACAAGGTAAAAAAGCCAGTGGAGCTACATAGGGCAATCATGGCCCTTTTGTTGTTGCAATTCAGCTCGTTAAGAGTGTCACCATTGCAGTTCTGGGTGATATTCAGTACAGCACTTAGTGGGACCATAGCAACTATGTAGAAATATTCAGCGCTACAGGTTTTATGTCATGCTTTCTCTGTAGTGATATTCAGCGATCCAGGTCTAAAGTCATGATTTCCCTCTGGTGATATTCAGCGTAATAGGTTTCGTAGCTCTGTGCTAAAATTCATCGTGACTGGTGGTCGAGCCATAATAACGTTGTTGTGATATTCAGTAATATGCAGTCGGGCAATGGTGGCTCTATCTTTAAATTCAGCACTGTAACTGGTCGGGCAGACATAGTTCTGTGATGATGTTGAACAGTGCAGAAATTGGTCAGGCCATTTTAGTTTTGTAATGATATTCAGATACAGGTGCTTGAGTCATGGTAGCAATGTGATAATAGTGTTGCAGGTGGTCGGTCCATGATATCTAGGTATAGATATTTTGTGCTGCAGGTGGTTTGTCAAAGTTAGCCATTTAATGATATTCAGAGCTGCAGATGTTTGAGCTAAGGTAGCTTTGTAATGATATTCAGTGCTGCAAGTGGTCGGGTCATGTTAGCTTAGTAATGATATTCAGTGCTGGAGGTGGTCGGGCTATGGTAGCTATTTTATGATATTCAGTGCTGCAGGTGATTAGGTCATGGTAGCTACGTAATGATATTTAGTGCTGAAGGTGGTTGGGTCATGGTGGCTACGTAATCAAATTCAGTGCTTGAGGTAGTTGGGTCATGGTAGCTATGAAATGATTCGGTGCTGATGGTAATCAGGTCATGGTGGCTACGTAATGAAATTTGGTGTTGTAAGTGGTTGGCTTACAGTAGCTACGTAATGATATTCGGTTCTGCAGGTGGTTGGGTCATGGTAGCTACATAATTTTATTAAGGGCTGCAAGTGGTTGGGTCACAGTAGCTACGTAATGATATTCGGTGCTGCAGGTGGTTGGGTCACAGTAGCTACGTAATGATATTCGGTGCTGCAGGTGGTTGGGTCACAGTAGCTACGTAATGATATTCGGTGCTGCAGGTGGTTGGATCAAAGTAGCTACGTAATGATATTCGGTTCTGCAGGTGGTTGGGTCACAGTAGCTACGTAATGATATTCAGTGCTGCAGGTGGTTGGATCAAAGTAGCTACGTAATGATATTCGGTTCTGCAGGTGGTTGGGTCATGGTAGCTATAAAATGATATTCGGTGCTGAAGGTGATTAGGTCATAGTAGCTACATAATGATATTAAGGGCTGCAAGTGGTTGGGTCACAGTAGCTACGTAATGATATTAAGGGCTGCAAGTGGTTGGGTCACAGTAGCTACGTAATGATATTAAGGGCTGCAAGTGGTTGGGTCACAGTAGCTATGTAATGATATTCGGTGCTGCAGGTGGTTGGATCAAAGTAGCTACGTAATGATATTCGGTTCTGCAGGTGGTTGGGTCATGGTAGCTATAAAATGATATTCAGTGCTGAAGGTGATTAGGTCGTGGTAGCTACGTAATGATATTCAGTGCTGCAGGCGGTTGAGTCATGGTAGCTATGTAATGATAATCAGTGCTTTCAGGTGGTTGGGCCATTGTAGCTATTTAATGATAATTAGTACTGGAGGTGGTTTGGTCCTGGTAGCTATTTAAAGATATTCAGTACTGCAGGTGGTTGGGTTATGGTAGGTACGTAATGACATTCAGGATAGCAGGAGGTAGGTCCATGGTAGCTTTATAATGATATTCAGTGCTGCAGATCGTCGGTCCATGGTAGCTATTTAATGATATTCAGTGCTGCAGATGGTTCGGTCATGGTAGCTATGTAACGATAAGCAGTGCTGCAAGTGGTTGGGTTATTGTAGCTTCGTAATGCTATACAGTACTGCAGGAGGTCGATCCATGGTAAGTCATCACAAAATCATGGATCCATAATATCCCTTCTGTGTAATAACCTACTAAATCATGATCTACAGTGGTTCTTGAAAGACAGAAAAATGGCCAGTGGCAAAAGCTTTCAATTCATATCAGTCTACGCAGATTGTGCAGGCTTCTTTGAGTCGATGCTCTTTGCAAGATCCATTAAGCCTCTTTTTCACAAAAAATGGCTCAAATATTTTTTGAGGGAAGGTTTGGGAACCATGTGCTGTAATAATTAACTGGGGAAATTCCTCAGCCCGTCCGCAAATCATCAATTATGGATAGATCTAGTCATTGATCCCTCCCTAAAACAGCTTCTAACTATTATTTAGAGAACGGATACCAGGCTGTAATAGTCGTGCTACAGTCATGATACCATCACTTTTCTAACGATCGTGTGCGCCCATACGCAAATACACATCGTCTTAACCTATATAAAGCGTCCTTATAACTATGCGATCACTGTAGATCAAGATAAGCCTGCACAAGACGTTCAGTGTGATATTTAATCTACATTGTCCACGTTAAAGAGACATTGTGGACAAAAACCGTCTGTAAGTGCACGTAGGATGCAGTTTGTTGTATGAAAATGTCCTCTGCAATTATGTTGTGCTCTACGAGATAAATCTTTTATCTGGCAGCACAATTTAATCCCTAGGCAGTAAAAGTGACTTACTGACCTTTTGTGGACAGTGTAGATAACGACCAGACTGCACAAAACGTGCAATATGATCTTTTATCTACGCTGTCCGATAAAAGTATACTCCACCCCCCCCCCCCCCACAATAAAAAAACAAGAGGACCATGATGGTCCTATATCGCTCACCTGAGTATATTTGTAACTTATATGGTTTATCAAGGGCAGGCTATTAATTCTTTTCAAATAAGGCATACCCTGGGGTTTGTCACAAAAATATGTTTACAGATTTCCTTCTTTGTCTTTGGCCAGTGGAGCTAAAAGCTGCTGCTTATCATCAATTTTTCTCTTCACAGTGTCTTGTTCCCTTTTTGACTTGTAGTTTAGCCATTACCAGACGACAAAATTTTAGACCGTTCCAAATTGAAACAAATTGCAGACGACATTTTAAAATGTATCTAAAATGAAAAATAAGTGATCTATATGGTAGAAAAGATTGTGAGAAAGGAGAAATTGCTTGTTACAAACAATTTCTCCTTTTTAGATGGAAGTGATTTTAAAAGATTTCCTTCTATGATTCTATGTGAAATAGTGTGCACCAGGGCACAGAGCCAAAATATGACCCCAAGGGGATAATTTTAATTATTTTTATAAAGGGTCACTAGATGATGCTACATGCAAAATATGAATGCTCTAGCCTTTATGGTTTGTCACAAGTAGATTTTTAAAAGATTTCCTTCTTTGTTTCTATGTAAAATAGGGTGCGCCCGGGCAGAGCCCAAATATGACCGCAGAGGGATAATTCTAGCAATTTTGGTAGAAGATTATCAGATTTTGCTACATAGCAAATATGAATGCTCTAGCCATAATACGGTTTGTCAGAAAAAGATTTATTAAAGGTTTCCTTCTTTGTTTCTATGTAAAATAGGGTGTGCCCAGGCAAAGCCCAAATATGACCCAAGGGGAATAATTTTAACAATTTTGGTAAGGGGTCACCCAATGATGCTTCAAACAAAATATGAATGCCCTCCGCCTTATGGTTTGTCACAAGAAGATTTTTAAAGATTGTAAAATAGGGTGTGCCCGGGCAGAGCCCAAATATGACCGCAGAAGGATAATTTCAACAATTTTGGTAGAAGATCATCAGTTAATGCTACACACTAAATAGGAATGTTCTAGCCATTATGATTTGTCACCAGAAGAAGATTTAAAGATTTCCTTCTAAATTTCTATGTAAAATAGGGTGCGCCCGGGCAAAGCCCAAATATGACCCCATGGGAATGATTTTAACAATTTTGGTGAGGGGTCACCCAATGGTGTTTCAAACAAAATATGAATGCTCCCAACCTTATGTTTTGTCACAAGAAGATTTTTAAAGATTTTAAAATAGGGTGCGCCCGGGCAGAGCCCAAATATGACAGCTGAGGAATAATTTTAACAATTTTGGTAGAGGATCATCAGATAATGCTACATACCAAATATGAATGCTCTAGCCATTATGGTTTGTCAGAAGAAGATTTTTTAAAGCTTTCCTTCTTTGTTTCTATGTAAAATAGGGTGCGCCCGGGCAAAGCCCAAATATGACCCCAGGGGAATAATTTTAACAATTTTGGTAAAGGGTCACCCAATGATGCTTCATACAAAATATGAATGCTCCCGGCCTTACGGTTTGTCACAAGAAGATTTTTAAAGATTTTTCCATTTTCAGCCATTTTGTTGCCATGGCAACCAGAGTTTTTGTTGGAATTAAATTCTTTTAACAATTTTTGTAGAGCTTCACCCAAGGAACATTCCTGCCAAGTTTTATTAAGATTGGCCTTCTGGTTTTGGAGGAGAAGATTTTTAAAGAAATTGTTAACGGACGGACGGACAGATGGACGGACGGACGGACGGACGGACGGACGGACGGACGGACGGACAGACGGACGGACGGACGGACGCCGGACGATGACCGGTCACAATAGCTCCCCCTGAGCACGTTGTGCTCAGGTGAGCTAAAAACATTTGTCCAAAATGAGAGCATATATATAAACGGTAAGTTAAATGTAAATCAAGGGGGGTGGAAATTCTATACAACACGAGATACAATTCCTACGCCTTGGTCGATAAAATTTTCCATTCAAAGACACCAGTCATATATTCACTGTGAGTAGTGGTATCCCCATACTATTTATTACAAACATCATAAAGAAATAAAATTTAACTGCCTCTAATTATTGCAAAAAGTTGTTTTTCTGAGGGAAACGTTTCCAGATTTTGGCTTAATATCGATATGCATATTTGATAGCATATTAACACTGTTATTATCCTGCAAAGAAATTTCTCGTGATCTGAATGGATAATATGCCCCGAACATTTATGTACATTTGCAAAACCAACGTGAAAGCAGTTTCCCTTTCGAGAGCCCCGTATACATGACTACACTATCAATACAACATACAAAATGGCGGCGTCGGTCAAGATTAACTTCAAGATTATGTGCCATGTTTCGGTGACGTAGGTTCCCAGTGACGTCAGTTTTCATTGAATTTGGGCACTCAGAAGTGAATTTCTATTTTGTCGGCGGTCTCATTCTTTTCAGACGAAAGAATCAGGTAAAATTTGCTTAAAAAACGTTCGAATGATGAAACTTTGCAGTTCGATAAATTTGGCTCAGGGCGACACCACAGCCGTGAACACGTTTGCCCGTACCCAAGCACCTAACGGTAAATCTAATACTGACCATTTGGGTTAGAAAATTAACAACCTTAAATCTCCTACACTTACCAAGTGAAAGGTCTGGCACAAAATAAGATAAGCCAAACTTGGTGCTTGCGGAACCTGATCTACGCTTGTCCCTTCGCCCCCTCGAGGGAAAAGAAGAAAACCTGCAAACACATTAAGTATCAAGACTTAAGCCTTCGCCTGCGAAACAAGTTAAGGATAGGAACCCTAATGGGATTCTTTTAACCCATTACCACACAATCCCTACTTTTGACGCCCCAGAGAAAGAAGCCTTTAGAAAACATTGTGGGAAAAGGAGAAAATGCTGGTAACCAACATTTTCACCTTTTCCCACAATGTTTTCTACGCTTCACAAAACACATTTCAAATTTTCAGTCACTTTTATTTTGTCATCTGCAAATGCTTTCGATTTGGACAACCCTAAAATATTGTCGTTTTGTAATGAGTTAACACCATCTCTATTGAGGTACCCGTTGTAGAGTCGATAGTAAAATCTCTTATATTGGTAGACTCTATTTTAAAGTTGTTTTTTTTTAGAGAAGGGTGGGTTGGGAAGTTGGGTTAGGTGGTGGACAGAAGCTCCATATCGGACAATGAAGATCTAAGATCAGAACACACATTCTGTGCCGTCTGATATTGATCTACACTGTCCGCAAAAGGTCCTTGGGTCGCGCATAGTAGCCTAGGGGTTAATATGCCCATTTATTTAGGATATAATAATCCTAGCAATAGACCCTCTGGTACCTCATGCTATTTTTCTTGTCAAACCAGTATTCTGGATGCAAACTGCTCATCCGCTAAATGATGTCTTGCTGAGGTAATTTTCATGTGTAAGCTATTATTACGGACTGGTCGACATTCATTCCGTTTGTCACTAGCGTATAATCTACCAAGATGCCAATTTTCTACCCAAGTCGTGTCTTCCGAGGGAGAATCCATATATCAGAAAATCAATAAAGCTAGAAAAAAAGTCAAAGATGACAGACAGTTGTGCATCTGTCACGCACACGTATTGAATATTTTTATAGTAGATCTAACATATATTGGTTCTTTTAGAGCAAAATATATAAGTTGTACCTCTTTCTACTGCTGAAAACACAATCCGTTAAAACTCAATAAGGTGCTTATCCTATTGCGCTGACTAAACAAGCCGACAAAATAGATTAAAGATCAGGCTGCGCGTTCCGTTCAGTCTGATCTTGATTTATTTTGTCCACATAAGCCATTTAGCGTTTTAGCCTACGGTGTTGAAAGGGTTAATCCAGTAACAGCAAATGAAATATCTATAAAGTCAGGGAGATACATCGCTCTGTGATATACGATATGTCAAAGCTGCATGTGTATTATATAACCAGCTGTTTGAAACTAAATCATTCAATTCTCTGATTCCGTTTCGTCAAACTAACTACTGCTATCCCTACTTCATAGAAGCATTGTATTATATCCCATTGCTGACAAAAGAATTCTGCTCTTAACGCACATCTCGTTGATCTTTTGTCAGGGATACCACTCCTTCATGCATGGCTTCATCCAGGTTAAAATACAATACATAACAACTGCATTAGAGAGAATTCTCTTTAGCTTGACCGGCCTGCATGGCTCAAGGTAGACCGTAGGATCCGTTAATGTGATGTTTTGAGTCACTTGAGGGTGTGGGTTCGATCCCACGGCTGGCCGTCTAAAGTTACTAACAGTCTTTCGGATGAGACGTTAAACCGAGGTCCCGTGTGACGGTGCTATACACCGAGCACGTAAAAGAACCAGACGAAACTTAGGATGGGTTCCGTCCTGTATCTGCACTTTCCCCTGTAACATTACTAATAGCCTTCAGGGAGCGTCTCCCATATGGGAAACTGGTGGCGACGATAGATAAACGCAAATTCAAATTCAACCAATCTCTTTAACTTAGTGGTTATGTTGCTGGCCTATTGTCCGGACGATATAGATTCGAAACCTGCTCAGTCCTTGTATATCTTGCTATGCATTTGTTTTTCATCGCAAAATTTCTCAACCCTGCTCGAAGCTGATGTCGAGATAAAATCGTGATAGTTCCATCTGTTTCTCGATATCTATAAACAGAAAATTAATCATTTGAATTAACTCGGTAGTTTTGACTTAAGGGGCAACTACAACCAAAAGCTCTTTTTAAATATATGAATCTCTAGACGAAAACAATCTTAAAAGAGAGTTATAACCGAAAATATGGTTTGTACACCTGTGGGGGTTTGTGAAATCTGCGATAAACCGGATATGACGCCCCACTTATTTTGGCTTCTGTTCACTGTTAATTTGCTCAGAAACTGACTTTATTTCTTACAGCCTCATCCTCCCTTACGTCAGGAACTACTTTTTCCCGTCAAAAAAATCCCTATCGTATTCCGGGTGCCGAGTTTAAGCACCATTTCGAGCCAGGAGATGATTATTTATTCGTCAGTCTGCTGTCTATCTGTCTGAACCGAATGATGTGGCTTGAAATCAGATTTACCATTCATCCCCAACAGGTTAAATAAACCCTCGTGCTGAT
Source organism: Tridacna crocea (assembly GCA_943736015.1). Lineage (NCBI taxonomy): Eukaryota > Metazoa > Mollusca > Bivalvia > Cardiida > Cardiidae > Tridacna > Tridacna crocea. Next base: position 18,470,557 of record OX031072.1, read on the forward strand.
TGCAAAGCTTATAATATTGCTAGTCTTTGGAGATAAGAGAAAGAAGAGATATCTCCGTATCGGACACTGTACATAATATCAGATTGCACGTTCTGTGCAGTCTTATCTTAATATCCACTGTTTGCAAAACGTCAAAAGAAATTTAACCCATTACCACACAATCCCTACTTTTGACACCCCTGAGAAAGAAGCCATTTGAAAACACTGTGGAAAAAGGAGAAAATGCTGGTAACCAGCATTTTCTCCTTTTCCCACAGTGTTTTCTACCCTTCCCAGAAAAAATTTCAATTTTTCAGTCACTTTTATTTTGTCGTCTGCAAATGCTTTCAATTTGGACCTTTCTAAAATTTTCTCGTGTGGTAAAGAGTTAAATGAGGGAAGAAGTCAATAGTTAATTCACAGTTGATTATACTTCTTTTTCATATGATTGGTACTGACTCGATGTATTAATTTCCTTATGAGGGAACTTTCTGACGATTATCTATTGCATGTTCAAAACAGTATTGAATGTCTTGCTCCATTCTCAAGCATAAATACATCTTCCGATTAACTAAACCAAATGTTTCAGACAATCATAAGTTGTGTTACTTTCAAATTTAGAAAATTCTTTAGCATGAGACTAGGAATATTCTCACGAATGGTAGGTCATATTTTCACTAGTTCACAGTAAAACTATAATTTGAATACATCTTTTACTTGCATATCCAGTTATCCTTTCTCTCGAATTCAAACATTTTAAGGTTAAACACTTAACACAAGAAAATACAGTTTGATTATTCTTTTACTGAAGTTGTTAACATTGTAAGACTACATACAAAATGGCTGCCAAATACTTAAAGATATAGTTTTTCGAGATTTGCATGTTATAAACGACTTTTGAAAGCGCTGTAGGTAATGAAACGTTTAATTTGTCATTGGTCCTGTTTGTCATTATTTCTGCATTTTGCAGTGATACAGAATAAACTGGCGGAACAGAAAGTCAGTACAAGGCTTTATCCTTTCTAGCGGAGAATACATAATGGACTTGAGAAAGTATGATGCACAATAAACAAGTATGTTAAGAACACCATAAAAGTCTCATTATTTAGACTAGGTGGCACAGCATTCAGCGTTCGCAATTCACAGTCTCCGGCTTTGGTCCGATGTTTTCACTTTTGATCATTGTTTTTCTATTTTACAGCTAAGTCTTTTTGAAATCTATGCCGTTGAATTTGTCTCAGGCGATGGCGATTCGTCAATATCTGATCGCTAAACGTTATAAGATTCCAGGAAACATAACAAAGCCATTTGTGAAAGAATTGGGCATGATTATCTCCCTTTAAATTTCAAAATCATTGTTCCACACCCAAGAACTTTCCATACTCAATCGGTCTATTTTTTTTTTGATAAATAATATTTTGATTATAATGGATCCTGGACAGTTTGCCTTTCCACTTTAGAGGACGGATGCCGGGGCAAATCTTTACAACACTTGTAAATATCAGTTTTAACGACCCCGTGGAAAATGAGAAAATGCTTGTAACCAGCATTTTCTGCTTTTCCAACAATGATTTGTCATTTAAAAAACAAATCTAGATATTTGAATCACATTTAATTTGACGCCCACGAATTCTTTGACATTGGACCTGAGTAAAGTTTTGTCGTCTGGTAGTAATACGTCGTTGTGAAGAATTCAAAACATACAGGCTGATATTGGGTCGTTACTGTTTAGTTTCGTTGGTTGTTTGCGCCTAATAAAACCTTGAAACTGAATTATTTAGACTGATTCTATTGACTGATTTTTTTATGTAACTGTTTCAGCGCTCCAGGCGTTTTGTTTGCTTAGCTGGTATATCTGTTACTCTGATAGAAACTGGTTGTGGCTCCACAAAAAGCATGAGAGCCTAAAAGAGTAGAATTTTTCAAACCGTATGATACAATTTGCAACATAAATGGACAATATTTTCCACAGAGAGAGAGAGAGAGAGAGAGAGAGAGAGAGAGAGATTACAATCAGAGTGACAGACAGAAGGAAGGACGAAGAGTAAGATAGACAGAGTGACACAGATAAAGAGAGACAGAGAGAAAGAGAGACGAGGACGGACTGCGAGAGTGCGTATCGCCAGTACAAAGGCCTTAAACCTGAAGTAACTCGATTCTTTTTATTTGAATAAACATTTGTTTACCGATTTTGGTCATGGCAGGTTTAGTTGTCTCATCTAGTTCAGTAGTTATTGCGATAAGGACATATTTTCAGAGTTACAGGATGCAGGTAGACCTGTCACTCTTACGCTACATCTTTTTTTTTTTTTTTTTTTAAATAAAAATAAAAATAAAAAAAAAAAACGCAACCTCTGATTGGGTAAACTAAATGCCAATCACAGGTTGTCTTACTCTCTGAATCTATAATTAGACCAAGAATGCTCTTCGGAATTTTGGGTGAATACGCACCGTGTTTATCTGAGAAAATCTCGTCTTTTTGTACAATGAATGATACAATCTCACACTTCACACGTTGTAAAAAATCCTAGTGGTGTCCGTGGTCGTGAAGTAGAGCGTCGGCCTCAATACCTAAGGTTCCTGAGTTCGATACCTGGGAGCATGTGTCGACTTTGGGATTTTTCATTGGCCCACACATTCGGCGCGAGTACTGGTGTAGTTTCCATGAAGCAGAATCGAGAGAGATTAGTATAAGTTGTATGAACTTGTTTCTCAATCGATGTAAAATAAATATGTTTAAACTAAAAAATCCTGAGTTTAAATGACCATGAAAAAGCAAAAAGGGGCAAAAAGGTTTTAAAAATATTAAGGGATAAGGAGATTAACCATTATATATTCATAGTTTGAGCCAAATTTTCATTGCTGTCTGCAAATGCATTCAAACTGAAGTTAATTTTCTCGTTTGGAAAGGGGAAAAAGTTGGGACGAAAGAGATAATCATTACTCTTATACTGCAACTGACAGCCTGAACAGGTTTCACAGACGGGGTAGATTAACTCATTACCAAACAATCCCTGATTTTTACGACCCCCAGATAGATGCCTTTCAAAAACATGGGAAAAGGAGAAAATGGTAGTAACCAGCATTTTCTTTTTTCCCATTATGTTTTCTACCCTGCCGGAAGCATATTTCAATTTTTTAGTATTTACCTTGTGGTCTGCAAATGCTTTCAATTTGGACAGGTCTGAACGTTTGTCGTTTGGGAAAGGGTTAATTTCAAAAAGTCCAAAGTATGATATTCAATATACAACACCTGCATGCTACTGCTTTCTAAGTATCAAACACACCTCTTTTAGTAAGAAAAAATACAGCAGTTGAAACCGTCTTTTTCATTTATAAGGCAGAGAAAAAAGAAGAGAAACTTTTCGACATGTCAAAAATTATACAAGTTGTACACTGCAAATCAAATGCATCTCACGAGCTTCTGATAGGGTAGATTAGCTTGATTGAACAAGTGGACATTCGTTTTGTCTTTTCCACAATGTTTACAAAAGTATTCTTTTCAATGGTTCCTTAAACGCCAGTTTTGCCCTTAAATGATTATTATTTGACTTGCCTGGTGCAATACATTACGGAGAGGCACTTAAACTCTTTTTGCAAAAGATTGACTAGTTTTGATTTACGACAGACAAAAAAGGCCACATTAATCGTATTACGCAAGCTCCTGGGCAAACATTAAAGAATTAAGTCTTGCCACAATATCTCAATCAATACGAATTCCAGATAAACTGCTTATTTTCTGCAATTACTGTGTCCTTATAAGGTTTCATTATATTCTCTGTTAACTGACCATTTCTTGGATAAAGTCATCGATCTAAGGTCTCCGATGTTTATTATGAAGAATGACCACACAGTGAGGTCTTGATCGGGATCGGCGTCTTGGTCTGTTAGAAGTATTGGTCATGAACAAACGAGCGAGGCACCAAGGAAATCGAGTTTGAAGTATTTTCGAATTACATCATACCAAGTAAGTAATTGCATATTATGAATTTGTGATGTCTAGAGCGCATTCCAGTTGTAAGATTTTTAGTCTGCAAATGCTTTTAATTTGGTCGAGTTAAAAATTTTGTTGCTGTGTATAGGTTTACTTGAAAACGGTGCTACGCACTCCAAGGAAACACACTATTGTTATCCGTCCACGGAAACCATACAATTTCTGTTTTCGCAGCGTAATGTCTCCATTTATCAATGCCCTAGGTAACAAATGTTATAATTCCCCGATTGCCACTTCCTTATACAACCGAAACTTAGAAAACTAAATCACCGTGAAATTAATGTTTGAAAAATCAATTCAGAACTGCAGGAAATGCTCGGAGTATGTAGTGAAACGCAAATTAAAGACGTACAATTGAAGACTCGATGAACCCAAAATATCTGAAACATGCCAAATCGTAGACTGTGCGCTCTTTACACATACTCCTTCCTCCTCAAAGGACCCTTTGCAGTGCAGGCTAATTGTAACCCCCAAAGCACCCTTTGTGATTCAGTCTATTCACAACCTTTAACTCTTCACCATACAATTCCGGGGTTTCCCGACTCCGAGGAAAAAAAACTAATAAAACATTGTGGAAAAAAGAGTAAAAGCCGGTAAGTAGCATTTCCCCTTTTTTTAAAAAAAAATGTTTTCCGTCCTTTCCTTGCAAAAAAAGAAATACATTTGAGTCACATTTATTTTGTCATCTGCAAATGTTGTCAATTTGGACCAGTCTAAAATTTCGTTGTTTGGTAGAGTTAAAAAACTCTCAGTGGTACAGGCTATTTTATAACCCTCAAAGTAGCGATAATGATACATAGTAATTGTAATCCTCATAGAACTCTTTTTGTACAGACAATTTATAACCCCAGAAGAACCCTTTGTGGTATAAAACATGTAATCCTCAAAGTAATCTTTGTGATACAGGCTATTTGTAACCCTCAAACACTCTAAGTTTTACAGGCTATTTGTAATCTTCAAGGACTCTCTGTAGTACAGGATTATTTGTAAGGCCTAAAATAACTCTTTGTAGCATAGGCTTTGCGTAACCCACAAATAGCCACATATAGTACATACTATATGTGACCCTTAAAGAAGTTTTTGTTATACATGCTCTTTTGTAACCCTTATTGAACCAACTTTGTACAGACTATTAGTAACCTTAAAGGAACTCTCTGTAGCACAGCCTACGTGTAATCCTCACAGTGCTCTTTGCCTTACAGGTTATTTGAAACTCATCAAAACATTGTACAGGCTTTTTGTAATTCTCAAAGAACTTTTTGTGATACAGACTATTTGTTGCCCTCAAGAATCAATAAAGAGCCTTTTGTGGAACATAAATGTAACCTTAAAAGAACTTTTTTGTAAGACAGACCCTTTTGTAACCGTCAAACAACTAGTTGTGTTACAGAATTTTTGTAACCCTTAGAGTACAATTTGTGGTAAAGGCTATTTGAAACACTCAAAGGACGCTTTGAAATTGTTGTACTGACTATATGTAAACCATACAAAGACCTCTTCGAGTGCATATTATTTGTAACCCTCAATGCACTCTTTGTAGTAAATGCGACTTGTTACCCTCGCAGATCCGTTTCTGGTACAGGCTATTCGTAACCTTCAAAGAACCCTTTTTGGTACAGACAACTTGGAACCCCCAAAGAACTATTTGTGGTACAGGCAACTTTTAACCCTCAGTGAATCCTTTATGTTCAGGCTATTTGTAACCCTCAAAGAACTTTTTGTTGTTCAGGTAACATGTAACCCTCAAAGAACTTTTTGTGGTACCGGCTTTTTGTAACTCTCAAAGAACTTTTTGTTGTTCAGGCTACTTGTAACCCTCTAAGAACTTTTTGTGGTACAGGCTATTTGTAATCCTCAAAGAACTTTTTGTTGTTCAGGTCACATGTAACCCTCAAAGAACTTTATGTGGTACAGGCTATTTGTAATCCTCAAAGAACTTTTTGTTGTTCAGGCTACTTGTAAACCTCAAAGAACTTTTTGTGATACAGGCTATTTGTAATCCTTAAAGAACTTTTTGTTGTTCAGGTAACATGTAATCCTCAAAGAACTTTTTGTGGTGTAGGCTATTTGTAACCATGATAAACTCTTTGTAATAGAGGCTTTTTGTTACTTTTATAGACCCTTTTGTGTCACAGACTTTTTGTAACCCTTTAATGCTCATTTTGTCACACTGACTTTTTATTACCTTAAAACACACCCTTGTGGTAGGTCCTACGGGTTGTTATAAACTCCCAAAAGTGCTGAATTAATAAAGTGAATTTCGAAATTATGAACATCATCCCAAAAAACGTTTTAAGCTCTACTACACAGACTGACATGGATACATTTTACAGATGCATTCGACTTACTTTCACACAGCTTGGCTTATTTCAATTATATGACGGATACACGTATCCTTTTAGAAGACATGGTTCACTCGGCAAGATAACTGAAATGTGTCAATTCATAATTTATTGTGAATTCTTTTAACCCACACACTAATTTTGACTTTTATAATTGTTGAATTGGTGACTGTAATTTTTAAAAACAAGGCAAAATCGCTCTTTTAATTTTATTTTTGGCAGAATGTGTAAAAACAAAGTCTAGGAAATACCGAAATGCTAGAAGACTTGATGCTGTCAATTGAAAGTCTGAAAAACATGCAGGTGAATGCCTCGGAAGCGTACTATTTAAGATATGTTGGCGGTTTATAGTTGGCTTACAATTAACTTACGGAGCCAATGCTATGCCCTTGTCCCTCTATTTGTGTGGCCACCGTACAGCGACCGTACAATTTTTGCTAACGCGTAGCACGTTCAGACGTCCTTATAACATCTCGAAATCCCTCCATGAGCACAAGCCAGAGGTCGTGCGACTATCGTGCTGATTTTAGATGGTCATTTTTGCACCCTTATATTGCAAGGTAATCGCTGGGTTGCCATACTACGCCTCTGCTTTTCTTTGTGGAGGCTGTCCGATTTTTACACCATCCCGCATGTGCTATCTGTATGGCTATAGTCCTTATCTGTCGCCGAAAGATACATGTAGCTCAAGAATTCCCACGATTTGCGTATGAAATGTTTGATCCTGAAAAGTCAAACAGAAAATTGCAGACAAATAAATTGTGATGCGCCGACAGTAAATGTAATCCAGGCATAAGTGCTGAATTAATGAAACAGACCTATACTATTAGGGAGAAATAAAGCCTAATGATTGCTATTTTTAGATCAATCTGGCTATAGTAGAGTAGTACGATCTGTAGGAGATGGTACTTACACCATTAAGCTTCTAAGCCCGACTTGATGATCTTTTGTGGACATTGTAGACCAAGATTTAAGAAAGTTCAAGTCACGTTTATCAGATTAAGGGTTTAGGGGTTAGTTTTGTTTTCTTCTTTAAGAAGAGCTAGATGGAGCTTTTTGAACGTTCTTCTTATAGGCCGCTGTACCGGTATTTATTTAAGAACTTTATAAATTTGAAAGTAACACATCTTCTTGTTGGCTAAATAAAATGATTGTTCTTTCTTTCAAACTTTAGAATATGACTAAGAATGTATTTAAAATGGATAGAATAGTTGTTAAATAAGGACCAAAATAGACCGTGCATTCTGTGTAGCTTGGTCAAAAACTGAGATCTAGAGATGAATTTGATGCATTATGCTAACTGCCTGATTGTGGATATTACTTTGATTTCCAGCGCTCAGATATCCTCGGACCTTTACGTATAAGCCATGCTTTGGCAAAATTAAGATTGATGCATGCCCGTGATACGTTACAATAAGCTTTTTACCACATAATCATGGACGCGCTAGGTCCATTTAGTCAAACCGACCTAATCTGGAGGTACCTGGGCATAGAATGATCATTGGATATGCATAAAACTTAAAAGAAGTTGGTAAAGGATTAACAAACCTTGGAGCTGTTAGCCTGTCACAATCAATTTATCACATGGTGACGAAATTGAAATTCACAATACCCAAATGACTTAAAAGAAGAACAAGGAATGTGCCAGACTTTGCATTCAAAAACAATTCATACAACTATCGTTAATACTTAGGCTGCTGGGTGGGACTCTCTGACCTTTTGCGAACAATGTAGACTGCTCAGAACGTGAAGTCTGAACTTGGATCTACACTGTCCTATAAGGACACAACTTTCTCCTCAGGAATAATTTTGAAATAGCGACATTTTGGTTTTTACTATCCACTTGAAAGGTTCATGTTAGTTTTTCAGCAATATCAGCGTTAATATTGGTTGAAATTGACTGTTTACCACGCGGCAACATTTCAAACTTGTCCAACTTGGAAGCATTTTTTTCGAGAACATAGTAGAAGTTGAAGAAATAAAAAGACATGTTTTTGAAAAGTGTAGCAAATTTGTGGGTTTACCAGGAGCAGTGGATTTTGGTAAAGCATTAAACCAATGAATAATGTTTGTCTATTTTTATAGTGTTCAGCGCCTGTTATTAACATTATTTCAGTTATGTCGCGTAGGCCACTGAGCCAATCCATGCTTTCCTGGAGTTCTCTTTGTCAGTACTTTTCACAAAATTCCTTCAAAGCCACCGACTTCTTTCCCACATAATCTTAGAAACAATGATCAGCAGAGGCGAAGGAATGAGTTTTGTCGGAGTGACTATTGTTACGGGACAAGCGTAACGAGAAAGAAAACCAGTAACAAGCCTTTAACAATTAAAAACATTTATTAATAAATAAAAAGAAAACAGTATAATAAGAGTTAAGTTTATACGAAATTTTGACAATTATTAATCTTGGAAGAAGAAATTAAATAAGTCCTTCAAAATTCAGAATTATGTATAGATTACAAAAAGTATGAAATTTCAGGTTCCTAAAATTTAAATCAACAATAGTTTTAGCTTGCAAATATATATGAAAACCTGTTTAAGAAATAAATAATTCCAACTTACAGATCTATATTCCATTTTATACCCAACACTTTCCACTAATTTTGTATCCTCAAAGCCACAAGTCTAACTTCAAAATCCAAATCCACCAAGTAAGTCACTTCTATTTATATCAGCTTGGAAAATTCTAGATTAGTCTTTTCGAGAAAAATGACACAAAGTTCTTTATTAACATGGTTTGGTAAACAACTTGTTTACAAGGAACCCATTCACTATAAAAATAACCACAATAGAAAAACCGGTAAATGTTCTTCATTTTTCTAGAATATTCTGTATATAGAGTGAAAGTGATAATGAAAACAGGTTACATGTATTATCCTATAATGATTGTCGAGCAACAGGTGAAAAGGAGCATTCGGACATTTGCGTAAAGTGTCGTTTCGGATCAGCCTGCGCAGTCCGCTCAGGCTAATCCGAAGCGGCACTTTCCGTTTTTATGCAATTTTCTGTTTGCGCAAGTGCACTGTAGCACTAATGTAATCGTAAATTGCCGTCTTGGATTAGCCTGTGCGGACTGCGCAGGCTGATTGGAGACGACAGATTACGCAAATGTCCGAAAAACCCTTTTTCCATGTTGCAAACCATATGTACATATCACTACCTGCTGTCCTCTGAAAAATTTTGGTCGAGCTGAAGATTCAAACCTGCGATCCCCTTTTTTTCAAGTCCTGTACGCTACCGACTGTGCTACTAGGATGCTCTGGTTTCTTGGGATTCATTCGATATGGGTGTTGTTTTTAATTTTCAATGTCCACATCATGGCATATTGTATAGATCTGTCTTTGTTGAATATCGGGGAATAGGTGCTCATAGTCAGAAATTAACTTTTTTAATTTATCTTTTGATTATTTTGATATTTTGAACAAATAGGGTAAGACTTGTCAAAGCTCATTTCTTCACAAATTTTGTCTTCATGTTTAATGTGATTTTGATTTTGAGGGACTGTGGATACTACATTTATTGGCGAAATATTTAATTCCTATCAACATATTTTTATCAAATTGATATGACATAAATACTTTTGCTTTCCCATATCAGAAGTTGCTATCACATAATCTAGGTCACTGACCTTTTCCTCTACATAATTAGGACCAAAATATCTTGCTTGTTGAGGCTTACCAGGAATTGGTAGAAGAACTTAAACTTTATCTCCAGGTTTAAAATTTCTTTCTTTAGTACTCTTGTCGTATCTTTCATTCATTTCATATTGAGTGTTCTCTAAATTAAATTTTGCAACTTCACAAGGTTTGAATAATCTGTTTCTAAAGTAAGATACACAGTGGAATAGATTTAAAGGACAGTCTTCTTGTGAAAAGAAGCTTCTTTTTAAAAAAAAAAGTCAATGTCCACGAACTGTGTGGCCAAAAACAAGCTCAAACGGATTAAAACCGAGAGATTGTCGGTACAGACTCGCTTACTGCAAAGAGTAAACGATGTATACTCTCATCCCGATCCTCTTGTGTGTCAAAGCAATTTGACCTTGTCATATTTTTTAAGGTCCGGTGTAACCGTTCAAAGGCATCTTGGCCTTCAGGATGATATGCAGATGACCTGTATTGATGGATTCCAAACTCGTGCATTACTTGTTGGAAAATACCAGACATAAAATTTTACCCTTAATCAGATTGAACAGATTTAGGAATTCCTATCAAAGTTAAAAAAACACTAACGCTTTGACAATTGCTTTATATTTTTATACTTCTTAAAGATATTGCTTCAGTAAAATAAGTGGAGCAAACATAAAAGTCAAAAGGACAGCCATTGTCATGGCCAGCCTTAGTATTTGGCAATGGACTTACACAATCAATTCTAATCCTGCTTAAAAGTTCTTCAAATTCAGGGATCAGCTGTAGTTTAGCCTAAGGTATGACCTGATTGGGTTTACCTACCATGGTATGACAATACCTACATTAATCTAATATATCTGCTTTTAGAAACAGGCCAATAAAACCGGTTAAGATTTTGTGATAAGTTTATTGATATCTAAATGACCTGACATAGGTGTTTCACGAGCTAAGCGTAATATTTCTAATCTATGGGATTTAGGAACAACGACTTGATGATTGACACCCCACTCATCATCAAGAGAGACTTCAGGTGGGCGCCACTTTCTTATCAATACTTATTAATATTCCATTTTTTACATAGGACAGGTTCAAGTGAAAGATCTGTTTCATTGACAGCTTTTTAAAATAAAGGTGCTATTTCTGGATCATTGTGTCGGTATTCACTTAGTTTTGATCTTGACCTTGTATCACGGTCCTCATTAGCTAAGGGTGATATATTATCCAGCTCTGATAAATTATGGTTAGAATTTGTCTGACTTTCAGACGGGATTTGTGAAATAAACAGGATAATTTTATTTTATAATAAATAACCTAACGAAGAATCAGGTAAGTCAATATCTGACCGAGTTCAGTCAAAATGACTTTCTTTGCTATGGTTTTAGTGACTGCACATGATGGGTAAAGGTCAGGAAATTCTTCCTCAATCGCATTGGATGATCGATCTATGCAAGGTATATCAGTCTGGAACGATTCTGATTTGAACTCTTATTAAATTGATTAAAATTTGGTTTAGGGCAAGTAGATTAATAAAAAGGTCTTGGAGGGTTTGATATGTTCAAGAAATAGACCTAATGCATCAAGTTGTCTGCTGAGCAAGCAGCTACTATTATGGTTTCTCGTCTAAGAAAAAAAAAAATATCTGAATTAATAAATCTTTTAAATTCTTCAATAAACAGTAGTTGTCTAAATTTTTCATGATCTGAATCTATTTTCTTTTATCAAATAATTGTTCTTTAGTTCCAGCAAATTCAACATGGGTTTGACCATTTTGGCCCACATGCTTCAGGTACAAATTTATTGGCCTGTAGAATCAATTCTTTAACATAATAATTAGAAAGCTATTCATTTCTTACTCACGAAAAAATATCGCGAGCCTTTCCTGTTACAACGCTTTGCAAGAGTAAGTTCCAGTGTTCTTTTGGCCATTTCAAATTTTCAGCACATCTTTCAAACAGATAAGGTTCTTATCAACTTCCTGTTCTTGAAACGGCGGAGTAAGTTCTGGGTGTTTTGTTAGGTCAAGGTCTTTAATCACATGCAAAGACGTTTTTTTCTTTACTTTCTATTTCTGTTTCTGTCATTCTCAACTGACCTTGCCTTTCCTTTCTCCTTCTTTCAATTCAGCGTGCATTATTTCTAACTCTATTTTTATTTCTTTTTCTTTCATCCATTCTTCTTGCTCCATTTTTACTCAAACTCTTCTTTTTCCATTTGTAGTTTTAATTCTTTTTAGTTTTAATTTAACTTTTAATGTCTGTCTGAGACACACGAATAAGAGACAGAACAGACGAGTCTATATTACTTCAACAACAAAACAACTGAACAGTAGAATTCTTACTTTCATGCTTTAACATAGTACTCTGAATGACAGTCAGTTTAAAATGAGAAGCAAGGTCCAATAAATCAGACATTCTTGCCAAATTTAACAACTCCTGAGATAGGTGAGTAATAAATTTTTCAAGATCAAAAGACATGATTGCCTTTTGGAGGTTCGGTGGAAGAAAAATCACTATTGTAACAAGTTTTGAAATAATTTCTAAACGACTAAAAGATCAGATGCCGGATGAGCCCCCAATTTCTGTTACGACCTAAGCGAAACGAGAAAGAAAACTAGCAACAGGCCTTTAACAATTAACTCTGACAATATTTATTAATGAATAATGAATAAAAGCACAAGAGTGCGATAAGACTTAAGTTTGAATGAAATTTTGACAATTTTTAATCTTAGAACAAAAAATGGAATAAGTCCATCAAAATTAAGAATTGTGCTTAGTCTACAAAAGTTGTGAAATTTCTGGTTCCTAAGACCTAATTTAACAACACTTTAACTTGCAAATAGATATGACCAACCTGTTTAGAAATAAAGTAACCCAAATTACAGATCTGTATTCCAGTTTAAATCCAACATGTTTTACTAATTCTGTATCCTCCAAGCCACAAGTCTAAGTTCAAGTCTAAAATGGCCAAGTAAGTCACTCCTATTGATCAGCTTGGAAAATTCTAGATTAGAAAGATGACAACAAAGATTTGTAAACAGCTTGTTTACTAATAACCAGTTTCTTAAAATAACCACAATTGGAAAACCCAATATAGTCTTCGTTTCTACAATATTCTGAAAACAGGCCACTGTATATCGTATTTACTCTACATTTGGGATTGTTGTGTTATCTTTTAAAGGTGGCCATTCAGATTTTGGGACGAAAATTTTACAAAAATGCAAAAAAATCATCCTTATACTCCCAAAGTCTTTTAATTTGCGTTCATGAAACCCCAGTAGTCCAAAACCATCCGACAACACGAGAAATTAGAGATTTACTACAGCCCAGACTGACACCAACGGGAGACACGTTCTATTTTTAGATGATCAATTCTCTCATTTACATACAGGAATACACAGACAAAGTTCTAAACATAGTGTCCGAAGAAGACATTATGGAAAATAATTATTAAATGTTTGTTTTGTAATGGAATTTAAGCGTTATTAGTCACGTGCCAGTCACTTGGCATTCCCACAATGCTATTTTGATTTTTGGCGCGAAATCTAAAAATAGCTTAAGAGGCTACGTAGTCTTTTAAGGGAATACCATCAAAATTTTTTTTAATTGTAATTTTATGATTCTTTATTTTTGATGATTTGTATTATTTTTTCATATAAATTTCAGTGATATATATTTATTTTAATTTGGTGAGATGTGAAAATTCTAAATACCCACCTTTAAAGCGCCATGTTACAATCTACATGTAATTTTGAACAAAATAATTTTAGGGTCAACTGCTCCACTTCGGACGACTAACATCTTAATTTTTTCTGGTTTAAACAATTGGTAAAATAATGCTCATTGACAAACAGGCAATTGCCAGAACCTTTTCTGCCGTACATCCTTTTTTTAAAGATCTCTCATATTGCTTAAATTTTCAACAATGATTGAATAGGAACAGAAATTCGATATTTGTGAGCTACATTTTTTTCCGTGCATTTTAAAGCCTACCGTATTCCTCTATAACGCAATACGTAATCAATTTAAAATCGGGCGGCTGTTTCAATGCGTTTGTCTGCCAACCCAATCGTAATGCAATATTTTGTTAGGTCTCCTTCAAAATTACAGTACAAACATTTTCATTTGGCAATGTCATAAATTGAGTAAATATATCTGTATTTTAATGGTGGGGAAAATATCAGAAATCAAAGAAGGTACGTAGCACAATTCTCCACGCTTTTTATGCATGTGACAAAATCTATCGGCTTCCCACGTTTTTTTTTTTTTATGCAATTATATAAATCTTCAATCTAACTTTTATGAAAGTGCTGTCGACTCTCGTTTCTGTTAGCGGGAGTCGACAGTACCTTTCGCCCAAATGAAATCGAAGATCTGTGCAATTGCATTGAAATTTACGGAATGCTGAATTTTTTGTTTATATATGTGTCCGAATCGCGGACAATTATGTTGCCTACGCTCGATGATTACTGACATTTTAAACACGCCTTAGCTGATGGACATATTAACTGGAGTGTACTCTTTAGCAAATAAAACTTCTGAAATGTCGAAAGAAGCCTTATTACATATCATGCAACAGTTGGGTAGAGAGACAAATGCATATAGGGAAATCCGCCATATTTGTATCGATATCCTGCAACGTTATAGTTGAATACTATAGAACATTGCTCCAAGTCTAAAGGAAAGAAAGGTAGCTGCCAGATATCGAATTTCTTTTCCTAACTCACTCATAGCTCAAAACATAAGAAACAAGAACGATCTTGAAAAAAGGATGGACTGCAAAAGAGGTACCTGAATATGAAAATCGGAACCCACTCGTGGCTTAATGTGAGAATGTGAGAAGAGAGAAAGAGGGAAAGGGGGGCAAGAGACAACGTAATCGAACCGATCGTCAGAAAGGAATCAGTTGACGCAAAAAATGTTGTGTTCGAAATTATATGTAGACTGTAAAATGATGGTTTTTAAGGTAAGATATGAAAACAGTGAAATACCAACAACAAGAGGATTATCCCCTTCATAGATTCATTCCGTATACATCAAATACAATACCACACTTACCTTTTTACCTCGAAGAGTATACAGATATCAATAAATTCACAATTTAATAACCTTCTGCAAGCACAATTTTAGCCTTCTTCCAGTTTGTAGATCGCAAAGTTATTAATGTTCAAATGGTAGGATTTCTATTCGATTTTAGTTCCTTCCTAATTTTTCAGAGAAGTTCATTGGGTTTTAGTTACTGAAAATAACGTGTGTGCATGTATCTTTTGCATACTCTGCCCTATCATTTGTGAAATGTCGTTATGTTATAAACAAATCTGACATTCGTTAGATTTGAAGATAACGTTAAGTTAAACTTGTCCACAGAATTGTACTTTAGCTTGCCGGATGCTTGCTTAACTTAAATCTAGATTCGTTCAGTAAAATTTTACCGCAAACGCCAATTTATTTCAAATCTTAAATATACATGTAGGCCTATATGTAAAAGTGACAGAATATCTACCATCAAAAAAACGTTTTTTTTTCTCTTATTCTTCGGTTTAAAAAATCAACATTTACTATAGTTGACAGAGTTTAGGGAGTCTAACACAAACTATGGGAGCTAAAATGCTGATTGTATCGATCCATGCGGCAAACGCATATTAAAGGGAAATGCCTCCGTATATCATAGAATCCGGTTTTGTAGGATTCACGTGGGGAAAGATAGGCTTTGTGCTGTGTAATTATACCGTTGGTTAGATGTTATTTTTCATGGTGACTTAAGATTAATACCTTTGTTCTATTTCAAGAAGGAAGTCACGATCATTCTTTAAGTTACATGTACGACTGGATACGTGTTTTGTATAGACTGTGACAAACTAAGGTGAGGTTAGTTTATTTTTTTATGGCCAATCCATGTTTAACCCTTTACCAAACGACAACATTTTGGACGGATCCAAATTGAGAGCACTTGCAAATGACAAAATAAATGTAACACCAAATTCGAATTTGTTTCCAGCATGGTAGAAAACATTGTTGGAAAAGGAGAAAATGCTGGTTACCAACATTTTCTCCTTTTCTCACAATGTTTTCAGAAAGCTTCTATCTCAGGGTCGTAAAAAACACGGTTAGTTTGGTAAAAAGTTAATCCTTAACCTACATAAGTTAATCAAAACTTTCAAGGTAAGAGTAAAAAGTAATTAATACTATTTAACCCTTTCCCAAACGACAAATTTTGGACCCTTCCAAACTGAAAGAGTTTGCAGACGACAATTTCAGATTTGGAGAAAATTACATAAAATTCTCAAAAAGGGTAGAAAACAATGTGGGAAAAGGAGAAATTGCTCGTTACAAGCAATTTCTCCTTTTCCCACAGTGTTTTCAATGACTTACTGCAGACTCTTAAAAACCAGGGCTTGTATGGGAAGGGTTAAAACTTTTTTCAGAAAAGTATCTCTATATCGGACAGTTTAGAAACAAGATCAGGCTGCACTTTATCATGTCGCGACCTTGTCACCTTGCCACTTCGCCTAACACATCGTGCGCGGATCCAGATATCTTTCTCGCGGGGGGGGGGGGGGGGTCCCACCGATAATGCACTCGTCTTATTATATGATATATTATATATTATATTTGATTTCCGGATTTTAGTGGATGTAAGCCGTTTACAATAAAAGTCAATGTTTCCAGTTCTAAACATGAGGAGGTCTCCACATTTAGAACCCTTTTTTTTTTCAAATTTATGACTGTATTTTACATAAATGCTGTGCAATATCAAACCAGTACCATTTCACGAATCCGATAACTACATTTTTGCCAAAATTCAAAGGGGGGGGGGGGTCCGGACCCCCGGTACCCCCTCTGGATCCGCCCATGCACATCATCAATCTCATGATTATATCCATACTTTCAAAAAATACACATAAAAGTTTAACATGACTCGCGAATTTGGCTCTATAGACAAAATGCAACGTAATCGTTTTAAGATCTAGGCAATTCTATATATTAATGTCATTCTATATAGAGTGACCTCAGTCTTTGTAATATAAAGTAAATAAGTTCTTATATGGAGTATAATCTGAATCCGCGTTTTTACCTATGTATGTACTAATTTTCCTCTCCTTAAAGGTGGCCCTTCAGATTTTGGGACTGAAATTTTACAAATATGCAAAAGAAAAAAAAAATCATCCTTATACTCCAAAAGCCTTTTAATTTGCATTCATAAAACCCCAGTAGGCGAAAACCATCCGACAACACGAGAAATTAAAGATTTACTACGGCCCAGGTTGACACCAACGGAGACACGTTCTATTTTTAGATGATCAGTTCTCCCATTTACATACAGGAATACACAGACGAAGTTAAAGTGTCCGAAGAAGACATTATGGAAAATAATGATTACACGTTTGTTATGTAATGGAATTTAAGCAGTGTTAGTCACGTGCCAGTCACTTGACATTCCCACAATTCTTTATTGACTTTTGATGCGAAATCTGAAAATACATTAAGAGGCTACGTAGCCTTTTAAGGGAACACCATCAAATTTTTTTTGTAATTTTATGAGTCTTAATTATTGATGATTTGTATTATTTTTCATATAAATTTCAGTGATATATATATATTGGTGCCTTAATTTGGTGAGATGTAAAAATTCTAAATACCCACCTTTAAAATTTGATCATGTTAGAATCGAAATAATCTTCTTTTAACCGTGGTTTATCGTTCAATAAACCACCATGTGAATTACGAGGCGCAATAAATAAACCACTCAGGCTATCACCCTTGTGGATTACTCTTGTGCCTCATAACTCGCAACTGTGCTTTATTGAATAATAAACCACGATAGAAAGATTATTCTTTGTCTACAATTTAACATTAAACTAGTTACCTTTGGCAGTCAGTGTTCCTTTGAAATTTAACCCTGAAGCTGCAGAATAAATTAAAGTAACGATTTCAGGCCTATAGTGAAATCCCCCCCCCCCCCTTGTACGTTTTAAAACCTTTGATCATCAAAGAAGTTTCATCTTACCGGATCAAGATAAGGCTGCAGGTCCTGTGCCTTGTAATCTTGATTTACTTTGTCTGCAAAGGCTCGTAAAGTCGCACCCAGCATGCTGAAGGTTAAAAAAGTCTTTACTGTGTTGATCATCATTCCTAGCTAAATGTCGGACCTAGGGTTAATTTATATTTCTGTGCAACCTGACCTTCCAACACATTGATTCCAGAAATACGGATAGGTTTGATATTGCGTTGATTAGACTAGACAAACCTTCACAAATGGACTGTGCCCTCACAAGGATCACTCTTTTTCAAATCGACAACATTTTAGGCTCCTTTGATTTGAAAAAAATCTCTGGGCTGCTAACTCAACTACAAAAGAGCGTGTCGAAACCCGGTAGCTCAGCCTTTAGTGTGCAGGACTGAAAAATGTTGAAAACAGCTTTAAACACCATACAGTCAATCAGTAAATAAACGCAAAGTTCTAAGGTAGGGTAGAAAACGTTTTGGGAAAAGGAGAAAATGCTGGTTACCTGCTTAGATTGTGTGCTTTAGGTCTAAACCTAGGAGTGATTTCCCACGAGTGTTAATTTCTTCGCTTTTTCTAACACTTTAGTACAGAGGCGCATTAGTTTACAGCTATATCACCTTTCACTCAGTTCAAGTCGATTAATTGTCATCTGATACTTGGCAGTGCTACCAATTAAAACGCTCAAATGAAATACCTTAGGTTATAGTTTATTGATTAACTTTCTTATCGCCAAACATACCAGCCATGCTCTGGGTAAAAAGGGGCTTGTTTCATGCACCTCCGTGGTGTACTGGAACAAGCAAAGCAAGAAAGCACAAACTTAGAGATCTAAAAGAAATATTTCACTAAATCATACGGTAGATTGATCCTTGGACATGTAAAAAGTTGACCAAGAGCAAATTGGAAGAGGAAGAGAGAAAGAAAGAACGAAAGAAAGAAAGAGAGAGAAAGAAAGAAAAAAATAAAGAAAGAAAGAAGGAAAGAGAGACAGAAAGACAGAAAGAAAGAAAAAATATTGTGTTAAATAAACGACAGTCATCATGTAGATTGAATCTTTGACATGCAGAAAGTTCATCCATGGCAAAGAAAGAAAGAAAAGAGAACGAGAGCATTCAGGAAAATACGCTGAAACATCAGTCGTTTTCAGTTTCATGCATCATGCGATGAAACATTGCATAAAACTTTTTACAGACGGTTTCATGAATTATTCATAGGGATTTACTCTTTCTCTGCCAACTGGAACTTAATTAGCTTAGTGCGGAGGGCGTAGAGCAAGAACACACTGCACAGAAACGTCCTGTCTGATGTTGGAACTATTACGTTCGCGAAATGATGCCAAATTTTGGCAAAAGTCATTAGTATTTGGATTGAAAATATGCTTTTTGGCTCTGAATGATGATTGAATTTATTCAGTTTGAAAAATGAGAATTATTTTAATTACCTCCTGATGCATTTCCAGCAGAAAACTTAGAATCCCATTCTTTAACAGTTTCGATACCATACACAATACCAGAAGCTTTTGTGGACAGTGTAGTTCAAGATCAGACTGCACAGAACGTGCAGTCTGATCTTTGATCTACACTGTCCACTGCTGTATTCTTGACTATGAGCGAACTGTCTCTATACTGCAGAAGAAATGTAGTTTAGCCATTTTGAAATTGCTCTGTATTTATTCTATAGAGTTAAAAACAAAATCAACCAATGTTAGTTCATGTCGGATACACGAATACACTCGAAAACATGGTAATAACAGAAGAAATTGCTCGAGCAATTTCTGCTTTTGGCATCATGTTTTCAAAAGTAACATCTTGTGAAACGAATATTTCGGTCTGCTCAGGGAAATGCGTTAAAATGCAGTATCTGCAGAAAAGTGCAGAACCGTTTTATTAGCCTATAGAGTGCATTATAAAAATGAAATTGACATTTCCAAGCCTTTTGGCAAGGGACTGGATCAAGATTGGATGCAATTCTTCTATTTCATATCAAGATCTTTTACTGTAAACTCGTAGGTAGCCAAAAACCACACAAAGATCTTTAGCAGATGGTTTAGATCAAGACCAGACTGCACAGAACGTGCAGTCTGTTCTTGGATCCACACTGTCTGATTAGGAGTCATATTTTCCCTGTGTAATTTTGAAGAATGAAAAAAAGAAAAGTATGATGTTTAGCACTTTAAACAGCTTTGATAATTTAATACTAGCCAGTGCAACTACGCATGTTTCCTGGCTTTTTCACACCAGTGCTGACACAAATTTCCTTTCAAGCCACTGACTACTTTTTTCTCATGCATCAGAGGTGAAAGATAAAGAAAGAAAGAAAGAAAGAAAGAGAGAAAGAAAGACGAGTGGACAGAGAGCTGTTTCAGATATAAATCTTCTATCATTCTTAACGTCGTTCATATTTGTTTAGTTCGGTCTATATTGATACATGTTTGTTTTCTTCCCAAGGAATATCGACAGATATGCAAATGAGCTATGCTGGATAACCTGGTTAAAGAATTTGCTGAGCAGGCGATCCCCAATTCTCAAGTCCTGCACTCTACCGATTAAGTCACCGGGCTCGGCCCTCAGAGCTCTGAATAAACCATGCGGACGTTTTCAATCAAGACCCATAGCATTGCAATTTTAATGTTACTTATTTCTATTTTTAAGTAGGCTGCAATTTGGGCGTTCTGATCTTAATCTGAACTGGCCGCAAAGACACTTAGAATTGTGAAATGTGCTATATGGTTACTACAGTTTGAATCCTTATCGGTAACCTCCGTTTAGTTTAAACATATTGTATTTCATCAATAACAAAACATTCAGAAGGAAAATGAAAACAAACAGTTAAAAACGCTTATATGAAGAAATACATTAGCCTTACTTACAAAGTTTTGTTTACAAGACTCACGAAACACATATGTCGGGTCATTTAGGTATTAATAAAACCTATCACAACATTTTAACCCGTTTATTGGCCTGGGATATATTTTACTGGTTTTTCCATTGTGGTTGGTTTTAGAAACTCATACTTTTTGTCATCTTTTCCATTGTGGTTCGGTTTAGAAACTCCTACTTTTTGAAGTCTGAACATATTTTTTCATTTTGAGGGACTTATTCTATTTCTAAGATTAAAAATTGTTAGAATTTCAGTCAAACTTAACTCTTTTTGCACTCCTCTGTCTTTATTCATTCATAAATATTGTTAATTGTTAAAGGCTTGTGGCTGGTTTTCTTTCGGTTGGCTCGTAACAGAAATTGGGGGCTGCTCTGGGATAGATCATCAAACCATTATATACTTTGAAATTATCTTGAACTTGTTACATTATTAAAGTTTATTAGATAATAAAAAAATAATAAAATATTAGAATTTTAAGTTTATTCTACTGAACCAGCAAAAAGGAATCAGGTGTTTTGATCTTGAAAAATTTATTGCTGAGCCGTCACAAGAGTTGTTAAATTTGGCAAAAAGTCTGATTTGTTAGATCTTACTTCTCATTATAAACCGACTGCCATTAAAGCTACTATGTTAGAGCATGAACTTAAGAATTCTATTGTTCAGCTTTTAGTTGATGAAAAAATACTTGACTCGTCTCCACGATTTCTTATTGTTTTGTCTCAGACAGACATTAACAGTAATATTTAGTAAGAAAAATCATAAATACAAATGGAAAAGAATGATTAAAAAAAATAGAGCAAGAAGAAAGGATGAAAGAAAAGGAACAATAATTCAAATTAGAGTTGAAACTAGGAGGAAGAGAGAAGGGAATGCAGTTTCAGTTGAGAATGAAAGAATTAAGATTTGAAAATAAAGAAAAACCTTATTTGTATATGATTAATTATATTGACATAACAAAACACCTCGGACTTGCTTTGCCATTTCAGGAACAGGAGGCTGATAAATACTTTTCACACTTTGAAAGATTTGCTGAAAATATGAAATAGCCAAAAGAACACTGGACGTTACTCTTGCAAAGCGTTGGAACTGGAAAAGCTTGCGATATTCTTTCGCAACTAAGTAATGAACAGCTCACTAACTATGATAATGTTAAAGAATTAACTCACTCTAAAGGCTGATGAATTTGTACTTGAAGCATAATTATAGACAAAAAATTAGGAATTTCAGCAAAGAAAACGGTCACTCCCACGTTGAATTTTCTAGAACTAAACAACAATTATTTGATAGCTGGTGCCATTCAAAGAAAGTAGGTTCAGATCTTGGAAAACTTCTGTTAATTGAAGAATTTAAAAGGTGCATTAATTTCGATGTACAAAACTTTCTAAGATGAGAAAGAAGTTGAAACTTTAGAAGAAGCTGCTTGCTTTGTAGACAACTTTGCCTTAGAATCTGATTGTTTAATAGACAACTTTTCCTTGTCGCATTATATCTCGTTCATGCATAAATTAAACCATCGAAAAGCTTTTCATTCATCGACTGATCCTGAACCGAATTTAAATCAATTTAATGACAATTCCAATCAGAATAGTCCCAAACTCATGTTTCCATATGAAGCTAAAGGTCCAATCCCATATCTCCAACCACTGATAATTATTGCAAAGAATCAGGTCATATTATTTCTGAATGTCCAGTTTTAAAACGAAGATGGGAAAAACAAGAAAGTTTTAAGCCTTCATTGCAATCTTCACCTAAGTGATGTGTTAAAGACCAAACCTTTGTCCAAGCCAAAGTACCTGAGACTGATACTGTTATGGAGATTTATTAACCACTCTTATCATATGGTTTTATGTCACTAGGAAGTGATTTTGCCTAGTCTACACTTAATAAAATTGTACTTGATACTGAAGCTTCTCATTCTCTTACTTTAGTAGATGTCCTGCTTTTTTCTGAGAAGACTTCTTTTGGGAGTGTCCTAATTCATGGTATAGAATGTGGATTTGTTAACGTTCCGTTTTATAGCATTTATTTGTCTTCAGACTTAAATGGTAAAGTTACTGTTGGTATTGGAAAAAAATCACCTTTTTCAGGTGTTCATTTGTTATTAGGCAATGATTTAGTCGATGTTCAGTGTGTAAGTCAATTTAATATTTTTCTATTACTCTTACAGAATAGTATAGAGAGGCGAATGCATAGAAGTTTGTTCATGTTTTTATTCGTTTTATTATTCTTCTCGCGTTTTTCACTCAAACTGGGAGACAAAAATAGTTAAATGTTTTCCGTTTTTATGATAGATCTTCCAATATCAATGTCAAGTCAAACATCGGGAAATCATTTTACACTACATGTATATATCGCTTTGTAGTTTTAAAACTTGCGATTTTGCTTAAAT
This sequence comes from Tridacna crocea, assembly GCA_943736015.1. Lineage (NCBI taxonomy): Eukaryota > Metazoa > Mollusca > Bivalvia > Cardiida > Cardiidae > Tridacna > Tridacna crocea. Next base: position 18,493,772 of record OX031072.1, read on the forward strand.
TGATGATCTGAGATTTTCCAACTAGTAATGCTAGAGTTGATCATCTGCATATCATCCTGAAAGCCAAGGTGCCCTTGAAAGGTTACATTAGGGCTTAAAAAAAATATGATAAGGACATATTGCTTTGACACACAAATGGATTTGGACGAAAGTATACATCTTTTACTCTATGCAGTAAGAGAGTCTGTACAGGAATCTCTTAGTTTTAGTCCTTTTGAGCTTGTTTTGGCCACACAGTTCGTAGACCTTTAAAACTTTAAAAGAAACTTTTCTTTCACAAGAATACTTTCTCTTAAATTTGCTTCAGTATGTATCTTGTTTAAGAAACAGGTTATTTACAGCTTGTGAGGTGGCAAAATCAAATTTCGAAAAAAACTCAACAAATATCAAAGAACGATACGACAAGAATAGTAAAAAGAGAAATTTCAAATCTGGAGATAAAATTTTAGCTCTTCTACTAATTCTTGATAGGCCTTTACAAGCAAGATTTTTTTATCCTTATCCCGATGAGAAATAGGTCAGTGACTTAAATTGTGTGATAACAACTCTTGACAGGCGAAATCAAAAGTAATTATGTCATATTAATATGTTAAAAAATATGTTGATTGGGATAATTCAAATGTTTCATCAATAAATTTAACTTCCTCAATCCCTCAAGATAAAAATCGCAAGAAATAAGTCTAAACCTTTTTGTTCAAAACTTCAAAATTCTGACATTTTAATTTTTTTTTTTTAAAAATTGCATTTAGATATTATTAACCCTTTCCCAAACAATCTTTTGTTTTTATGGGTCTGGAATAATAGCCTTTTGAAAACATTGTGGAAAAAGGAGAAAATGCTGGTAACCAGCATTTTCTCCTTTTCCCACAATGTTTTCTACCCTATCATAGACAGAAATCATCTTTTCAGCAAGAGTTGAATTATGCTCTGCAAATGCTTTCAATTCGGTCTAGTCCAAAAGTTTGTCGTTTGGGAAAGGGTTAATAATAAAAAATGAATTAAAAAGATTAATTTCTGAATATGAGCGCCTGGTCTCTGAAATTCCAACAATGACAGGTACAATATACCATAATGTGAAGTTCTAGACATTGGATATTCAAAATCAGTGAAAGAACGTCCATATCGAATGAATCCTAGGAAAGTGGAGCATCTTGGAGAGGTAATCAAGTATCTTTTGGGAAATGACTTTATTAAACCAAGTCAACGCGAATGGATTTTCCCTATATTCTTGTTCCAAAGCTAGATGGAACTTTTCGTATGTGCACCGACTATAGAAAATTTAATACTGTAGACTGATTCGTTTCCAATTTCAAGAGTAGATGACTGCATTGACAATTTTGGTCATGCAAAATATGTTACTAAATTCGATCTTCCGAAGGGATTTGGACTTTATCAGTACAAAGTTATGCCTTTTGGGACGAAAAACGCGCCAGCAACATTTCAACGTCTTATCAACATGATAATTTCTGGATTGGACGACTGATATCGACGATACCATCATTAACAACGATGAATTGTGGTGGACATATAAAGACTATCAGATATTTTTTTTCGACAGAGTTAGTGAAGCCAAATTAAAAATTAATCGTGTTTAAAGTGAATATAGTCATGCTAGTTTAACATTTTTGAGCAATGTTGATGGACAAGGACAGCTAAAACCTGCAGAAGCTAAAGTAAAAGCTATCTCTGATTTTTTCTGTTCCTACGTGCAAAAGACAACTCATGAGATTTCTTAGTATGGCTGCTTACTACAGGAAATTCTTTGGTAATTTTTCTGCCAATACTGAGCCACTGACAAGTCTTCTCAGCAATCGCAAAAAATATGTGGAATGATGATTGTCGGAAAGCTTCCGATAAAGTAAAAGCCATACTAAAAAGTGAACCAGTTATTTTAGCTCCTTAAGAATTTAAGCTTGCATTAGATGCTAGTGATACTGGTGCAGGTGGTGTTTTACTTCAAGAAGATTGTGATAGTGTAGATAATCCAATTAGTTATTTTTATTAAACGTTTAAAAACATCAGAAAAACTACTTAACAATAGTAAAAAGAATGTTTATCTCTTATTCTTGCTCTTCAGCATTTTGGAATATATTTGTCGTCTTCTCCTGCACCCATCATTGTATATAGTAATCATAATCCTTGGATTTTTGCCCATAAATGAAAAACAAGAATCAACATTTATTCCGGTAGTCTGTTTTTTCAAGAATAAATATGGATGTCAGGCACATAAAAGGCAGGGATATTATTATCCCTGATGCTTTGTCTAGAGTCTTACTTGCAAATAGTTAACATTTGTCTTTTTATATAGTGTATTTTCATGCACAAGTAACTGTAATGATATGTTTTATATTCGAAAAAAAAATCTTTTAACTTTCTTTCCCTTTAGGAGGGGAAGTGTTATGTAGATATGATATACAGTGACCTGTTTTCAAGATATTCAAGAAACATGAGGAACATGTATTGGTTTTCCATTGTGGTTAGTCTTAGAAACAGGTTGTTAGTTAAAAAAAAAGGTTTATTAATCCATGATGTCATCTTTGTAGAAAAGCCTAATCTAGAATTTTCCAAGCTGATAAAACGAGGCGTGACTTACTTGATGATTTTGGACTTGTGGCTTGGAGGGTACAGAGTTGGCGAAAATTGTTGGATTTAACTTGGAATATAGGACTGTAAGGTGGAATTATTTTAATTGTAAATAGGTTGCTCAGATCTATTTGTAAGTTAAACCATTATTAATTTAGGTCATAGGAATCAGAAATTTCATAGTTTTTGTAGTCTAAACATAATTCTTAATTTTGAGGGACTTATTCTATATCTTGCTCTAAGGTTAAAAACTGTAAAACCTTCAGTCAAATTTAACTCTTATTGTGATGTTCTGTCTTTAGTCATTAATAAATATTGTTAATTGTTAAAGGATTTTTGCCGGTTTTCTTTCTCGTTACGCTTGGTTCGTAACAAGACATATTTGGAAAGAAAAAAAAAAAAAAACAGCAAAGGCTTGTTAGAAGCAATCGTTCGATCTAATACTGCCTTTGCCGAGCATCGACAATGGGTTTTATTATACTGCAAAGTATGAAATTTCTCGTAATCTGATTGGTTAACATGCCGGGAACATATATCATGTTCCCTGGCAAAAACCACGTAAAACCACTTTCCCTTTTGCGTGTTCCGTAAACATTTCTTCACGTGCAACACAACATCCAAAATGGCGGCGTCGGTCGATCACCAGACTGCATATTTATGCACCAAACTGCACGTTTTAGTGACGTAAGTTTTCATTTAATTGGGGCACACAGAAGGGAATTTCTTTTTCGTCAGCATACTGGATTCGTGAAATTGTAAAACAGAAAAGTTTCGCTTAACGCGCTTTGAAAAGGTAAAACTTTGCAGTATGATAAATTCGTTGTACGGTCAGGTGGCAGGGGACTTGGAAACTTGTTCACGGCTGTGGTGAATCATGTCGCCACCTCGCCTTCGGCTCGGGGCGACATGATTCACCACAGCCGTGAACAACTTCCAAATCTCCTGCCACCAGACCGTACAACTATTACTGTAACGTGCAGGATTTGAGAACAGGGGGTTATTTAATGCTTCAAATCTTGAGCTTTATCAATTTCAGTCCGAGTACTAATCATTGATGATAAGTCATTGTGCACAGCAGGATAGATAACTTACTCAATCAATGAATTTCAAATAACACCATATTTTCGTTCTGTTTCATCTGTGTCTGTTACAGAATTGATGTGCAGTCTACGGTACAATTAGTCACTGTTCGGCATTGGGTAAAACGCAGCTGTTTAGACCTTCAGAACTATATGTAGAATACGAGCTTCTGCGGACTGTATAGATCAAGATCCGATTGCAAGGAACGTGCAGTCTGATATTTGATCTATACAACCCGCGTTTTTAAACAGTCTTAGAGATATCAGAACTCTTTCTGAATGTCAGTTGATCGTATTTTACGACCGTCGAAAAGGTAAAGTGTCTGAAAGGTAGTGTTCTAGCAAAAGTGGGTTTCCATTATATCCAGGAAGGCATCACATAATTAGGTTACCAAAGAATTCATCTAGACTAAAAAGTTTCTGATATGAAGGTAGAATGGTCCTCGGACATGCAAAAAACTAACAAACAGCAAAAAGTTTCGACCCAGGTCAACTTGGGCAAATGGCACATCCTGACCCAGGTTAATACTTTCTGCAGATCTGTTTAGCACATTTTATAAACTTGGCGCTGAAACACGAATGGTCCCTATCTACGACAAAGATGAAGGGAGAGCTTGGATATCTCAGGAAAAAAACTTTCGTTCCATGTCTTCCGGTCTGTGAAATGACAAATTTTACCGACATTTTATTGATTGCAGCTGGAGGATTATTCTCATTGTAGACAGTGTTTGCTTAATTAAATTACACCGCCAAGAAAATGGAATCTCCTAGACGAAATATCTATGAGTCATGTCCTGTGAAAAGGGGGCCTCTTGAATCTACCAAAAGTATCGACCCAGGTCAGCCTGCTAGGTCCGCGCAGGCTGACCTGGCCCAAAACGTTTCGCTATTGGTCAATTTTCTATATGGCAAAGACTAGTCGTTAATTAACGAAATCGGTTGTTATAAAAAGTTGTTTGACGTCGATTCATAACTATGTCATGCCTTGCCTGGGATTATGGATTGGGCTAGGCATTAATGCCCCTTTTGCCAGAAAATCGATCATATATATATATCAAAAACTATCTTTCTTCGTGGCAACGTTTTTTTTTTACACCTATGTGGTTATGTAAATCTCGACCCTTTCACATGCGCAACTAAAATTTTGTTGGTGGAAGAAACGAAATGTTTTGCGTTAGAAACCTACATAATAAACCCTGAAAATCAGACTTTTATGCTATTTTAAAGAATTAAAATGGCGTATTAAAATGGCTTTTATTTTCGTAAAAACAAAATAGAAACTGTTATATATATCAAATCTTATGGCATTTAATCCGTTTTTACACCAAAAACACAAAAAGAAGGAATTTTACAAGTAACATTTAGCTGTAAATAAGAGAAAAAAAAAGATTGATTGATTATATGGTGTTTAACGCCGTTTTCAAAATTAATACAGTTATATAGCGGCATACGTTCATAGAGCTTCTTTACCTGGACTTCGCACAATTGTCCTTCTAAGCCACTGGCTGTTTTCCCGCATAATCATCGTCAAAACAATGTTCAGCATTGGGAAAGGAATGAATCCTGTCGCAATAACTATCATCAATCTTCGGAAAGAAACTGGCCGAGGCAGAGGTCGTAGCCAGGGATCGAACCCTGGACCCCGTGTTCTCACATCCTGAGTGTTACCGGCTAAGTTACCGGGGCTCGGCATAAAAAAAAAGTTAACAGTGACATGTCTTTATTCAACTACTTTGATGCAATACTACTAAAACGTAATAACAAAGAAAACTAGCTATCACAGCATCACAAAACAATTCGACTGGCTGGAATATTTAACCGATATTTTTATCTCAATGTAAGGTACTATAACTCTTCTGCATCAATTTTGGAAGCTAGTTCTCTTTCGACGGCTAGAGATACAATTGACTGAAACTCAGAAAGAAGCCTATGTTACAGGCTTTGCTATACAAGCTGACGATATAGATTCAAATTCAGACTGCACGTCCTGTGCAGTCTGATCTTGATCTACACCGTCTACAAAAGGCCTCTATTGTCGATTATGGAACTAAAAGGGTTTGTATCGATCGAGACCTTTGCATTGCAATGTGCATCGTTAATAATGCATTGGGTTTTTTACCCCGTCTAAGCACGCTGATCCCTGCTTCTATGGCGCACATAATTCAAAACTGTCTCGGGTTTTTGAATAGTGATACTCGTATCATTGAAGTACTTAAACGTTCTCAATGTACAAAATATTGGAAGATTGGGTTCTAAAGTCGTTCCCAGTGCACATAATTGTTCAGGGAAGGGGTTCCAGAAACGTTCCCAATGTGCAGAGTGCTTTAGGGCGTTTCCAAATAATCAAGAGGTTCCAGCTGGGGTACCAAGGATGTTAGAGAGCTTGAGGGGAGGGAATGCCAAGTGCCTTCCCCGTGCGCAGATGCAAAGAATACTGGAAGGAGGCTTGTCAAAGCGTTCACCATGTACAGAATGCTTTAAGAAAGGAGTGTCAAAAGCCCTTACAATGTGAATTTTAGGAGTCAAAAGCGTTCGTCTTGTGCAGAGTGCTTGGGAATCGGGATGTCAAGGGCCATTGTAATGTACAGATTGCATGAAGGAGTGTCAAAAGCCTTCCCCATGTACAAAACGCTTGAGGGTAGAGTTTCCTAAGGAATTGCATGTGATACGAAAGCTGTGGGAGGAACTTCCAATGCGTTCTTTGTGATACAGAAGGCACGATGTGTTTCTTAGTGTGTTAAATGTAAACATAAGGCAAGAGGGTAATGTTCCAAATGCATTCCTTGTGATACAGAAAGCATGAGGGGATCCAGAGGCGTTCCTTGTATTACATGAGGCATGGGGGTAGGGGGTTTCAATGCGATCCTTGCGATACATTAGACATGAAAGGAATGTTCCAAATATATACCTTATTACACATGAGGCATGAGGGGGTCCAAAGGCGTCCATTGTAATACATGAGGTATGATAGTTTCCAAAATGCGTTTTTGGTGATACAGTAAGCATAGGAAGGGTGGGGTCTAAAGATGTATCCTTGTGATACAAGAGGTAGGAGTGGGGTAGTTCCGAAAGCGTTGTTTTAGAATACCCGAGGGAGGTAATCACGGCGTTCTCCGTGTTGCAGATAGCTCTATGGGGGGAATGCCAATAGCATTTCCCATGTTAAAGAATGTTAGAGGGTAGTTTTTAGCGTGTTAGGTAGGGACACGAGTTGAGCAACGCATTTAATGACCATTTTTTCCATGTATTCTAAACGTGAACTGACCGATTCTGTGCTTGACAGGAAATGATCAATCAGTAGCCGACTTGACTATATGCCTTACATTCCTGGCATTGCTGAGCTATCATTGAGATGCAGTTTGTTTTAGATGTAATGGGAGTTCGTGCAGCTAGCATCTTTTCTTACATTCCTTTACTGGATATAGCCCATTTCTATACCTTTGGTTTAACAAGTATAGGCCCTGGGTCATGCATTGATTTGTCGAAGGACACACTCTCAAGATCTGCCAACGCCAGAAATAGGACAATAATTTTCTGCTTAGAAATCTTAAATCTTGACTTTTTAACCTATTGACAAAATCATAGACCCTTCAAAAGATTAAAGGTTTTGTAGATCGCACCGTGCAAGTGACAAATGATGGGATTTGTCTTTGAATGCGTAGGAAACGATGCGAGAAAAGGAGAATATGTTGTTTGCCAGCATTTTGCTCCTGTTCCTGCATTGACTTTAAAGCTGTTTTGCTCACAGTTGTTTCAAAGGCAAGGTTAACCATTGAACAACTAGGAGAGGCATTGAAAAAGAACCAAACATTTGTACATAAGTCTAGTTCAAATGACGAATAGAACGATTGATGGGAATGTCTTGAATTACATTTAACTGGATACATGTATGTTCCGTATTTCAATGATACAGCTGAAATTGATGATTCCAGAAGTAGTGGTGATTGATTGGTTCCCGGATTTATAAACTATGTGATTGATTTACTTGTTAGAACCATGTATATGATTCATGCACTGAGACTTACTGCTTCTGCAAAAGGTATCGATTCATGTCAGCCTGCGTGGAATTCGCTGATTAATATGGGTCGATACTTCTTGGTATTTTTCCATTTTCTAAAAGTCAAAGGATCTCTCGTTCTCTGGATTCAGGCGGCTGTAAATTAGTGGCTTTTATGGATCCATAAGTATGTGATGTCTTGCGAGGTATAATTCGTTAGAGATATGCATTAAGCTCCCCTTTCCACAGTATGGCTTATCTGGCGGTCTTCTCTTTCATGCAACAGTTCCAGACAATGAAATTTTTAAGAACAGACAACGGATAAATATGCTCCGTCGTGTTTAACCCTTTACTCCATAGATACTCTTTTCTACGCATTGCTTGTAGGAGCCTTTGGAAAACACTGTGACAAAAGGTGAAATTGCTCGTGACGAGCAATTTCACCTTTTGCCACAATGTTTTCGATGCTATCAAAAGGTGACATATACACATAAGAAACAGTTTCATCTTTGCTGTTATTTAGGGTCAATTAGAGATGCCATAATAATGCCTTAATGGGTAAAGGGTTAACAAACTCAGTGAACACTGTACATTAGATTTGAATACAAGATTTTGATGCAAGACTTTGGCTTTGAGTCTGACACACAAATTAGGAACATCTCATCTGATCATATGCAATTAGTATAGAGTTAGAAACCGACTGTCGAATGCTGTAATAAATACAATGAATCTTTAGGACCACCCGCACACCCTAGCGCAAAAAATGCTTGGCTTTAGCGATAATGAAGAATGTTCAATTGTAGAATTTGCATTGAAGGCGTAACCAGGATTAAAGAATAATTATGCTATCTCAATACAGACTGCTTTGTATTTTTTATCGGCCTTCACAATTTTAGACTTTGCCCACATTGAAAACATCTTAAGAAGACATTTTAAAAGTAGTTAAAAAGGTATTTCTCCTTAAATTATAAACACTATAGATGGAAAAGGAGAAAATGCCGGTTTTTAAGCATTTCCTTCTTTTCTTATAATTTTTTCTAGAGGCTTCTTTCTCAGGAAACTGTTAGGTAATTCCCCATGGAGAACCCCCTCCACATAACGACGCATTACAATATTACGTAAAGCGCGAGAAGTGTAGGGTAAAATTTATGTCATGTCTATCTGGTGGAATGGTACGATCTTTTTACCTTCACTAGTTCACGGGAACAACTGTTTACGCCCTCAATTGAAGAGTTTGAAAATATAAAAAAATGTATTTTTCAATGGGCGTAACAATGAAATATCGGACAAAAATTCACCGTTATTTCGCGGTAATCTACCGAAAGACACATTTCTTAACAGCATTAATTTTAATTTTGTTTAATATGACATGGTACTCACCAGCTGGCATTTGCTACTTTCCAAAACGGTGAAGAAGTTCCTATCTCAAAGTATAGCCATATGCGTAAGAACATTGTTTACACTGCCCTCGTATTCATTCAAGAACTTTCAAGTGTGAGCCAATGAAAAAAACCTAAGTTGACACCTGCTCCCCGGTATCGATCTCAGGACATTATGGTTTCGAGGCCGACACTCTATCTCACAGCCACGAACACCACGTTTGGACCGGAACCAAATAAATCATGCGTAACGATGCATGCGTGCTTACTCTCAGTTTTGCAAAGCTGGTGATAGGGACGAACAACGATCTACATATGATATTCAACTCTGACCCTGAAGAAATCATACAAAATAAGTTTGATTTCTTTTATCAAAATTTCACCATAGCTAACAGAATTGTCAGTCTTAAGTACTTTAAGTACTGAAACAAAGTTTGTTCATTTTTTTCAAAATATAGCAATATGCGTATGAACATTTTCTACGCTGCCCTCGTTTTCATTCAAGAACTTTCATTCTGTATCGTCCTCTGCCAACTATGTATTATATCAAATACCTTAGCTGTTCAGATAGCCAGCTAGAATTTGGCCATGAATAATTCAAAGCCTGGTACTGGTGAAACCCGGAAAGCGTGAATAAGTAACTTGTCGCCGTGTTACGAATGAAATGATGCTGAAAGCGGCGTAAAATACCATTTAAACAGACAAATCACACTATTCTACGCAAAAACATTCAGGTCAAAGATTATTCTATGACAATAACGACGACGCCCTATCTATGGTATTTTATGTAGCCGTTCCCAGACTAGATCAAAGCTATAAATGTCAATGAGAACTTAGTAATTAATCAGTCTGCCAGCTTTAGTAGACGCTGCCTTGCGGTCGTGGCGTATTCATACCACATCTGACGTTACGACAAGAGGAGAAAACTGCTTGTTTCGAAAAAGTTCTCCCTTTTTTAAGCACTACGTATCATATTTTTGACTTGAATATTTTGTCACCCCTAGAATGTTAAGTAAATGAAACGAAAATTTCCACTCATTAGTCAAATACTCAAATATAGCGTCCTCAAAGTTGATTTCTCTGGAAAGAAAGTACATTATCGGATGCTGTAGATCAAGATCAGACTGCGCGTTTTATTCACTCTGATTTTGATCTACACTGTCTGCAAAAATGAGCCAGCCTAAATGGCTGAAGTTGCATGTGGCTTGCAATACTCGAAAAGGGACATTCGGACATTCGCGTAAAGTGTCGTCTCGGATCAGCCTGCGCAATCCGCGCAGGCTGATCCGAGACGACACTTTACGACTACATTGGATTTTGTGCTACAGTGGACTTGTGCAAAACAGAAAACACCATGAAAACGTGAAGTGCCGTCTTGGATTAGCCTGCGCGGACTACGCAGGCTGATCCGAGACGACACTTTACGCAAATTTCCGAAAGCCCCTTTTCGTGTGTTGCAAGCCATATTATATGAACATTGACGTCGTTACAGACAATAATGAGCCCAAACCCCAGAAAGTTGTTGAACCCGACCGATCTTGAACTGGCGCCCCGCCCCTCCTTCCGCGTCCCCCCCGCCCCCCTGCCCATTCACTACCGTCCTTCCCATACATTAAAAGCAAAGTGCAAGCTGAACCCTTTTTCATTATTTTACTTGAATACTGTGACCTGATTGAATTTGACTGAATTTGTCCTTGCCCCTTCTCGTCCCTCATCCCCGTCTCCTCCACTCCTCGACCATATTTCCTATGGCCGAACTGGCAAATTGGGAAGACAGAAATTACGAAGTCAGGACCCGTCTTAACATTTCGCCCAAGCTTTTTTTTTTTCATCGTAAACATCCTGGATTTTATAAACCGGTCAGGGCCACAGGTGAAAAAGACGCTTTTGCTTACGGCTTTGTTCAAGATCAGACTGCACGAAATGTGCCTGATCGTGATTTTATCCTCTGTTTAGTAAAACCTATTATGTCTTTTTTCCCCTGAGTTTTAGGGGAGTGTACTTGTGTATGCTTGGAAACACCAATGAAAGCATGAAAGATACATGAGAGTATGTCGTGTCTTTTATTATGAACTAGTAACGTTACATCGTATATAGAGGTGTTTGAACGCTAAGTAAATAAAACAATAACTATTATCATTGGATCAATGATCAAATAGTTTTATACCACGTCGAGCAGTATTTTAGTGTTAATTGACACTAACTGCAGTATCCGAGCCTTGAAACGGTCCCGGCTGACTTTATACGTTGTACGGTCAGGTGGCAGGGGACCTGGAAACTTGTTCAAAGCTGTGGTGAATCATGTCATCCCAAATGCTCGGGCAACATGATTCACCACAGCTATGAACAAGTTTCCAATCGCCTGCCACCTGACCGTACCACAAATTTATTACACTGCAAAGTTTTACCATTCCAACGTTTGTTGAGCGAATTTTGCCTTTATCGACGCCGCCATTTTGGATGTTTTATTGATAGTGTGGTCATGTATAATGATGATAAATAAATAAAATAATCAAAAGAAAATGTTTATCTATTCATAATTATATGACGACTTGCTTGGTATGGCTCATTTAGGAGTGATACGTTTCGCTCTCTTTTGGCATAGCTCATTTCCTTCTGTTTCTCTTTTCAGATTCCAACAAAAACGTGTCTACGGACAGGCATTGCCTTATGATTACATCAAAGTGAAACTGATAACAGAGAATAACAAGAAGCTGTACAATAAAAATGTCAACACAACAAGATGGGGAGTTCAAAAGTGAAAACACTACTGACACAAGGCAAACTGAAGACATCAAGTCCCATAAACCAGAGTCAAACCCAAAAGACAATTTCTCATTAAAAAGTACAATAAGACCTGTTAGAGTTAAGCGAACGTCTGAACAAGAAACCATACGTAAAACAGTAATATCTGCTGAGTTACAGCATGGAACTGAGAAAGCACATGACAAAGAGCAGTCTCACAGAAAGAGCAAAATTGCTGTATTAAAACCTAGTGTTAAACAAGGGAAAAGTTCAGATACTTCAGTGGTTTCAAAGGAGCACCAAGGCTCAGAAAGAGACCAGTGTAATGTAGAGAGACGTATTCATTTCTCCGATGAACACGAAAATAAAGGAGAAACTCGGAAAGAGACACCGAGGTCAAATGATGCAGTAAAGAAAACATTGAGAGATAAACGTGAACATTTTCGATTGAGCAGATCCAGTAATAACAGTGATAAGGTATCGGGAAGCACAAGCCCTTTGTCTGATGTACTGTCTATCGAAAACAAAAGTTCAGCAACTATTCAAGGCAGGGAAGAAATTCCCCTTAGAAACCTATCTAATGGTTCCAAGTCCTTAATTGGCTCAGACAAAAAGAAAACCGGCCATGACAGCATTTTAAAGGAAAGAGATGAGAGTAAAACTCACAGGCGGACAAAATATCCTCCAGACAATAATGAAAAGACTCAGACCCAAACACAAAGTGAACATATACGACAGGTATCTACTTCTATAAAAGATTCGAGAAAAAGTAATTCGGACGCTTCAAAAGGTGATAAACGAACTTTTAAGCAGCCTTTTGCAAAACAATTTCTGACAGCGGACATTGTGTCTCCTGAGATTGAAAGATCAAAAAGTGAGCAACGGATTCAAAATCAAAGTTCCACTGAAACAAGCGGACTTGGAGAAACTATAACTTCGGGTTTCAGTTCCCAAGAGAGCATTGCGAGCGTTCAAAGTTACCAGACCAGCTCTAAAACAGCACCTGAGATCTATTCACACCTAACATTCCAAGAAGACTTAGGTATCGATTTAAGAGAGGATACAACGAGAGGCGAAACAAAGGATAATGACTCATTTGAGACTGAGACTATTGATTCGCAAAATGTAATTAATGGTAAGAATGAGCTTGGGAATTATCGCGAAAACATAAAAAGCAGATTCACTAATAAAAGCGGTCCGTCACACTCTTCTTCTGACGGCCTTTTCTATGTAGACATTCTGGAAAGGGAAATTTTAGATAAGCCAATTTGTTATCGACCAATGAAAGAACAGGTTGAACAACATCAAATTCATTTCCTAGGGCCTACCGACCAATTAAATAATAATGGTGCCAGTCAAAAACAGGGCATTGAGCCAATTCCTTCGCAGGAACTGGGTAATTTGGAACAAGAAGGTAGTTATCATGTTGTTACGGATTTCGACGAATTATTTCAGCAGAGTGAGAATCTACCGCAGCAAACAATGGGTCTTGGGATAGAACAAATTAACAACGAATGGAATCGGCACACTCGTTCTTCATCTATTAAAAGTATCCGAAGCAATAGATCTTCGCAAGGGTCCTTTAGGTCCCGGTCCGGATCAACCCGACGTTCAAAGCGCTTTTTAGGAGAAAAGGAATCAAAATGGATGAAATGGGGACGAGAAAGAAGAGCTTCTTTCAGACGAAGGTTGGACAAATTGGAGCAACCAGAGCCGGAAGTCCCTCCCAGACCATCGACGCCAATAAAAAAGGCACGGCAAGAGGGACTCATGTTTATTCATCCAGATCTGGAGAGTAAATATATTTCAGAAGAAGATATTAACTACATACAGAGGCATCGACAACAAAGGTTACAAACCTACAAAGTGATTGAAAAGTCGAAAAATATTCGTTTTCATCAGGATAGTATCGGTTTAGGGAGGCTCACAGCTAACGACCTGAACATCCTGACCCGGTTTTGGGAACATCGTGTGTTTGTTCGCTCAAGATATATTTCTATATTGCTCAGTTTTATTACTGTTGTGATTTATATTATCAGTATATGCAGTTCAAATTGGATTATATACCCCTCGGAAGACGGTAAGTCAACTTAATTATTACCTCTGTCTGTCTGTCTGTCTGTCTTATGGCTCTTTGTCTCCCTGAGTATGTCTATTTTTCTTCCAGAAAGTCCTTTTTCATTCCAAATGTTTTTATTTCTCATTGTACGTATCTTTTCTCTATCCAAATATGCGATCTCTTTGCAGCCTTCTTTTGGTGTATTTATCTTTCTTTCTGAGTGTGTCTGTGTTTGTTTAAACTCCCCCCTCCTTTTTTTGCTTCAGTAATGCGTTAAATATTATTAACTACTATATCTGATGGTATGATGTTTACATATCATGAAAAACAAAACAAGGGATTTGAAATTAATATGAAACGGCATTGTAGTTTATAATCAAATTATAGGTACATTGTATGAAAAATCGAGTATAAAACAATATCATTTTAACAAAAATTATCATTTCAGGTCAATTTCAAAAACCTTTTTATTTTTCAAACATCTAAACGAAAGGCCGCTAGCTTCTGGTATAATGTTAGGTGGGGTATCATTTCCATTTGCCTTCCAATCTCAATAACGATTGCTTGTTAATGCTGTAGAACATTGCATAGTAACAATGAAATAAACAGGGGTCTCAGAGAGATTTAAGCAAAATCCTCGGGTTATCGTGATGCTCAGACTCTACCAAATGTTCACTGGAAAAAATCATTTCCTACTTAGAGTTTCACGAGCAATAGAATCGAGTTTTAGTTACTTTGTGGCTTTCTTAAATCGTTGTGGTGCTAACTGAACAACAAGCTCAGTTCCATTTATTTCAACTCACATTTTGGCAAATACACGACTTTATGTTCACAATATTTTGGAGCTAATCAGGCGGGAGAATTTAACTGTTAAGCAACCATTGTCATGGAAGACAGGGAAAGCAGCCATCTGAAAACTTTCTGGGAAAACGAGAGAATGCTGCTAGCATTTCCCCGTTTTCATACATAGTTGCGGCGTTCTGGAAAAAAATGGGGTTCTATGTTTATCTTTGATGCACTATGCCAATCACCGCATAGGGGTAAAGGAATCGAGGATAACATTATTTACGATACCTTGTAAATCCCACTTTAAAAATGCGTTGAAGCAACTTTCTGCCTAATCGTACGCCTCGTCCTAGCTCGAAGCTGATGTCACGGAATAATGTATCGCTCTCGTCCGAGGAAAGCACAAAACGAAAAAAAAAAAACTCGTGCAAGCGATGTTTTAACACGGCGTTACACAGCTCCTCATTCTATAAGGTAGTCTTTATAAAGGTCAACATTTTCCCATGTTTTGTTTCTTTTGGGATCGTATTCGACAATGATATAGATGATATAGATGACAGAAGTTCAGATGGGTCCGGCCGTTGCGATGCTTATGCAAAGTCAAAGGGAAATACAGGTTGCCAGACATTTTTATGTCCATGTTTATATTTCATAACGTTTTGTGAGATGCCTTATTAATATTGCCCCATCGTAAATCAAAGTTTGTATGTTGAATTCTTCAACTTATGGAAATGATCTAAGTGTTATTATAATTTATAATAGTCTCTCTGACAAGCTAACTGCCTGGCACGGGGGTGTCAAGTGTTTATCGGCAGATTTTCATATTATCAACATACCTCAAAAGGATACAGATTCAAATAAAGTGATAGGACGCAAATCTTCAGTACAGAACAGACACAAAAATACCAAAAATGAAAGTTCTACCATTGTATTTCCGTATTGCATTCAATGGTTTAATGTATATTTTTCTTAAATTGTGCACCAGAGTCACGCAAAAACTTTTTTGAAGGTCACATGATCAGTAACGCGCGTCAATTATGACGATTCGCATTCCTCTAATTATTCATGAGATGACGACACTATCTGATATGATAAGGACAGACGAAGCTATCTATCACATGCAAAACATATACCTCGTTGTTCGAATCCCCCCTTCCCCCCCCCCCCCCCCTGTTCACTTACAGAAACAGTGTTTTTTTTTTTCAACGTGATCGCACACCGGCCGCTGTGATACAACCGGAATAATGTCGAATGGGCGTTAAACACGGTACCGTCAACAATCAATAGTTAAACCAATTTCGCGTTCATTCCGAGATTTAACATGTATCGTACATATCAATTGTATCAAATCTAGCCTACTGCGAGATTTAATACCTAAGTTAGATATGTGTTTTTTTGTATCGATTTACCATTGGAGATGTCGGAGTGAAGATGAATGGTACATTTAACTGAATTACGCGAATCTTGCACTTGGTGAATTATGCTGGATCCATCTTCTTACATGTATTACTTCTTCTTGTCTTACTTTTTTTGAGTGTTTGTTTACCGTTTCAGTGGAAAAGGCGGAAACAGCTTTTTTCCCAATTGAGGACAGCATAGACTAAGATCAGGGTCCGAGTTCGCTTATCCTCCATGAGAAAAGTTTTTGGTTTGCTAAAGTAATACTTTTGGCATAACTATTTGTATTACCCAATCAGAACTTTCAAACTTAGAAAAATCTTGAGAAAAAGATTCAGGATGCTTGGAACATGCTGTCTGAACTTGTATGTAAACTGTCCCCTAAACTGACAACCCTAAGCGCACTTATGGGGGAAAAGAATTTTCGCTGTTGGTATTTTTCAGTCGTTGGAATAGGTCAAGTTTGTGTATTTGACACGGAAAGATGATTTTTTTATCCAGCAATTTACAACCATGGATGGATTCCAAGGGAATTGTGTTGACCGAGATCAACATGCACATTCGAGGGGTCAGAACTGGATCCATATTCATCAGCCGTTTCTTTTTTTCTTTTTGGATTAACTACTATTTTTATTGTAGATTAAGAAATCTACACAACATCTGACTGACTAAACTGAATGGTTACTCTCAAGTTTAGAAAATTCTTAAGAAAAAATCATTGATGTATACGGACCCGGGGCCTGGTCCACTTCTCCACTTTAGTTTTTTCTATGGTTTCATATGTAGTTTCAGATTTAGATGAGTAAGGCAAATCTTGAATTCCAGATATGGTGTTTGGACAAACGACAGTTCGCATCCCCTGAAATCTTTGTAACAGAGTTCATGTATATCAGTTTTGAAATGTTAAGAGAAAAAACGGCAAAATTCTAAACTAGAAATCTCTCTCTCTCTCTCTCTCTCTCTCTCTCTCTAGAGAGAGACAACGTAGGAAGTACTGTTATATGAAAATCGAAACTCCTCTGTGATTTAACATGAAGAGAAATAATAAAGGTAATCGTGTCAGTGATTTCCTATTTTCACTCGCTGTTTGTATGTGATGAAAAAATAGAAATTTCGATTGGTTTGAGTACATGACAGGGAATTGCATGCTGTGAAGGCATCAGCAGATACCGTAATGGCATTTAAAGATACTTTTTAAACGGTTATTAAAGCAAAATTGTCGATGTTTTAATACTAAAGGCAATTTCAAATACTTCCGTGGCTATTTTACCTACTATAGCAGACAAACTGAAATGTTAATTCATATACAATAACAACAGAGGCAATTGATATTACTCTACAAACAATTGCGGGGCTCTCCGTGATACAGTGGCAAAATTGTTTCACTCGTGGCGTGAAGGCCCCTTATTTTAGCCTAACCAGATCATCTAAGGTTTTAGAGAGAGTTTCCTTGGACAAAGCACCTCAGAGCCCTTTCATATCACTGATGAATCTCAGGGGACACATTTATACGTGAGCTTTCGCCAAGATATGACTGCACAAAATTTGAAAACACCATTCAATCAATGAACAAGGAGAAAAAAAAAATCAAGGGCAATTTCAGATTCTGTAGTACATTTGTAGATACTAAGAAGCAATTTCAAGACTACAAGCCAGTTTTAGATACAAGAGGACAATTTGAGATACCTGGACACAATTGTACATACCAGGGGGGCAATTTTAGATACTGGGGAGCAATTTTAGACATAAGAGGGGTGATTGTAAGTTCCAAAAGGCAATTTTAGACAATAGGAGATAATTTAAGATTCTATGAGGAAATATACTTGTTAAGGTGAGACAACTGATATTATAGTACGGACCATTATAGGGATCTTGATGGCTCGATGTACAAGTGTTGGACTCCTGACCTGGAGGACCTGAGTTCGAGCTGTGTCATTTGGGATATTTGTTGGAGTGTCTTTAGGTAAGACACCTGAGAGCCCTTTCCTATTACTAGTCAAACCCAGGCTTGAATACGCGAGCTTACGCCGTGATATGACTGAAATACATGTAATGTTAAAATATACGTAAAACACCAGTCAGGCAATCAACAAACAATAATAAAAAATACTCTTAAAACCTAGGTAAAACCACAATCAATCAATCACTTAAAAAAATGATAAATACTGCAAAGGCAATTATAGATTCTAGGAAACTTTTTTAGATACTAACACGTAAGTAAAGCTACAAGAAGGCAATTTCAGATACCATGAGATAATTTTACATACTATGAGGCAATTTTAGATATAAGAGAGGGGTTTGTAAGTACTATGGGGAAATTGTTTGATACTTGAAGACAGTTATATATACAAGGAGGCAATTTTAGATACAAGAGGGTAATTCGAGATACCTTGAAACAATTTCACATACTAGGAGGCTATTTTATATATTAGGGAGGGGATTGTTAGTACAATTGGGGCAGTTTTAGATACTTGGTAAGAAGCAATTTTCCATACTATAGGCAATATACACGTACATGTACTACAGACCAAATGATTCATCTGTACAGACAATTACAAGGGTCCTGGTAGCCCAGTCGTAAAAGTGTTGGACTCGTAACTTGGAGTACCAGAGTTCGAACTCCACAATGTCATCTGGGATTTTTGTTGGAGTGTCCTAGGCAAGACACCTCAGAGCCGTTTCCTATCACTTGTGAAAAACATGAATACATAAGATGTCGCAATGATATAACCGCAATAGTGTTGAAAACTTCGTACAGCGTCAATCGACAAACATTGATTAATACTGCGAGGGAAAATTTTGGTTCTATGAGGAAATTTGAAATACCAAAAGACAAATTTACATACTAAAAGGCAATCTAAGATATTAGATTGGGGATTGTTTGTACCACAAGGCAATATTTGGATCCAAGGAGACTATTCTATATGCTAGGAGGTAATATACAATGGAGGCAATTGATGTTACTTTACATACAATTGTGGGGCCCTTCCTGGCTCTGTGGTAAATTTTTTTAACTTTTGACATCAAGGCCCTTTTGTTCGAGCCCCACGAGTTCATCTGGGATTTTCTCGGGAGAATTTGTCGGCAAGTCACCACAGAGCCCTTTGCTGCCACTGATTAAACAAAGGCAATGTATGAATACGCGAGCCATCATCACAGTATTATACATCTGTAAAATCCTTTTGTATATCAGTCTACTGATTCACGAGGTACGGTGATCTTTGACGTACAGAAAATTGACCAGTAGCAAAATGTTTCGGTCAGCACAGCCTCGAAACATTTTGCAGATGCATTTAAACTCTTTTTTAAAGAGAATGGCTTATTTTAATGTGTCTACAGTGATGTCATCTGCATCTGAACAATTGCAGTCGTTTTTTCCTTTTCCTACAATGTTTTCAAATGCTTCCTGAGTAGAGTCATTAAATCAAAGGATTGTGTATTAAAGAGTTGATGTTTGATCAAATAGCGAGTCAGGTTGTCTGACAGAAACAGACAAGTTTTCAGAAGAATTCCTAGCCCGAATTACTCACAGGGGAAAATTGCTCTTGGCACCAGAACTACTGTTTTCCCGGAAGAACAAGGCTAGTTGCCTAATCAAGTCTTACTAATGCATAATCAATTATTCATACATGTTTTTATGTTGCCTCTAATGTATAGATAATAGGATGAAATAACCAGTACAAGATAGTCCCTACCAATACCGGGTTACACAATTTGTAGACGGAACGCTATCCACTTTGATGCCAGATCATGTAAGTCGTAGTCGTTAGGCACTCGTCAAAATTCGGCAGATTACGTACTGCATTTAACCTCGTCTGTATAACGGTTGTTTCCATTTGAACGGTCGATCACGTGATCTTCTACATAGCGGCACCACTGTTATTCGTTTAGCAATGGCATAACAACCTCGACGAAGTTATTCACATCTATCTATATGTCAGTGAAAACTTTACTTGGGATTGATTAACCTCGTTAAAAAAGAACTATTTATCAATTGAAATATAATAAGGACGGTTTCGATAGAAAAATGAGATTCAAGTTGCCCTGTGAAGAGGAGATTCGTAAATTTCAGAATGGTAAATCGGCGTATTTCCGGCGAAGAAATGCACCGTGTAGATGCATACCAAGCTTCAAGATTTCATCCGAAGGACTTGATCACCGGATCACCCGAGGTATGCCGAATCAGTCATGAGGGTGTCTACGTAAATCGCTTCCCTTTCCTAACACAGCTGATCGCGAACAAGTATTTTGGACAATGGGGATCTGTTCTGTGTTTAAAATAGATGGAAAAAAAAGAAAACAAAGGTCAACATCGAAATATCTGACAGTTTAATACATTTCCGTTAACAAACGGTTTGGACTTTCATTTTTAAAGTGGTCTTTCAATTCCGTCGGTTGGTAGGTGTGAATAGATTAACCGTGGTTGTTTATGTCCTTTGTAATGATCTATATGGGCAAGGCCAAGTCCAACATCGTGCAACTGTCGCTAATTCTAAATGTAAACCTCTTAATACGGACGAGGTCATATTTAGTTACTGCATCGACTAAGTTGTGACGAGTAACAATATATATACATAAGCGGTCCAGATTACACTACGCAGACTGACCTAACTCGATATGGCCTGCAACACGAGAAAAGGGACATTCGGACATTTGCGTCAAGTGTCGTTTCGGATCAGCCGTTTTTATGCAATTTTCTGTTTTACGCTAGTCTGCTGTGGCACAAAATCTAATGTAGCCGAAAAGTGCCGTCTCGGGTTAGTGTGCGCGGTCTGCCATATTATTTTCAGATGCACTAAACCTCTCATCCCATATTGCACGTATGATATGGGGAAAAACATACAAGGGAAACGGGCAATCGCCTGTGAGCAGTGTCCCCGTTAATACAATGGTTTCAGCATTCAGACACTAGTTTCACTTGCCGTTGCGTAAAATGCAACCATGTCAATGTATTTGTTCCATATTCAATGTTTTTGCACTTACGTTACAGAACTTTTGGGTTCAGTAAACAGAGCTAATAACCATGTAAAATGCTGCCTTTTAGTAGATCAACTTGAAAGAGAACATACTGTTTAACGCCTAATCTAACAACAGCACGTTTGGACTTCTCTATTTCTAAAGTATTCGCAGTCAAGGAAATAATATGGCTTAAGTTATGGATCTCTGTCTTGAAAGTGAAAAGAAGAAAATGCAGAGTATCAGAGTATTGTCCTTTTCCTGCAATCCTTTCGAAGACCTTTCTCATACGGTTTGTGAAAATCTGCGATTGCGTGGTAAAGGATCAATATAATTGCTTGTGCTAATCCGTCTATAATTTATACTGTCTATGTAATTATACAATTGCCGGGTCAATGGAAGCAACAACCGCAAACCATGCACCGATCTAATGTACATAAAAGTTAGGGGTATAGCTCATAGGTACAGAACAGACTTGAGTTTAGCCCATGGTGCCAAAAAGGTTAAAAGCATTGTTGCTTTTGACTTATTGGATTGAACTCACGCGTTCTTTCATCGAAGCTTATCCCGATATGAAATATAAACACTTCAAAGAAACAGTGGAAAACCAACATTATTTATAGGTAATTATTAATAACATTCTATTAATCGTACCATTTTGATATCATACAATAAGCCAATAATAGAAGCGTTGTACGGGAATTGAACCTTTTGTTGTTTTTAAACCCTTTCGCAAACAGTCTATGTAAGCAAAAAGATGCCCCTTTTCACCATGTTTTCTATCAACTCAGTTTATCATAGAATAAGCCGATAAAGGCAGCTTTGTAAGTTTATAGACATATACATACTTTATTACGTACATTTATGATACTGCAAAGGAATTTCTCGTGTTCTGATTGGATAATATTGTCCAAACATATCCATCATGTGCCCTGGCAAAACCAATGTAAAAACAGTTTCTCTGTCGGGAGTCCCGTATACATGACTATACTATCAAGACAACATACAAAATGGCAGCGTCGATCAAGATTACATCAAGACTATGCGCCAAGCTCTACCTTTTAGCACGAATGACCTCGGTTTTAGTGACGTCATCTCTCCGTGACGTCAGTTTTAATTGAATTTGGGCAATGATTTTCGGGGAAATTTTACTTTGTCAGCATACCCGTTTTTATAACCCAAAAAGCAGGTAAAATTCGCTTCACAAACGTTGGAATGATAAAACCTTGTAGTATAATGAAATCGTTGTATGGTCAGGCGGCAGCGGTCTTGGAAACTTGTTCACGGTTGTGGTATACTCGAACCTTGCCATCACCTCGATGAATGGAACACATCGACTCGTCAGAGAAAAGAACGCTATTCCATTGTTGTCTAAGCCAGCGTTGGTGTGAACGTGCCCAATTAACACGATTTCCGCGGTAACGTCGCGTCAAAACACAACCAGCGTATGGACGGCGTGCACGTAGCCCATCCTCTCGCAAGCGACTGCGCACAGTTTGGGCAGATATACGGTTATTATGTGTACAAGGGGTATTAGCAACAGTGGCTGTGGCAGTTTGTAAGCGATTGCACAGGTGGGTGTTTCGAATATAGCGGAATACAATGCTTAATACAAGCATTAAGCACGCCAATGGCACGTTTGCGTAAATTTTGCAGAAATCTAGGCATATCAAAAAAAAAAAGAAATAAAGAAAACTAAAAAAAAAAAATTCAGCGGGTTTCTTCTGCAAAATGCTTTCAGTCGAGTTAAAATTTGTTTTATCGGACACATAATCGACTGCTTGGATATATGTAGGTCATTTGACATTTTGCTTTTTTTTTTTAAAATAGTTTTGCATTTGCACTTAAAACACGGGAAGTTTCTTTTTTGGTTCAGTATATATGACTAAAACTTGATTTGCATTTCCGATATGCTTGTAAGGTACTGTCATAGTCCTTCCATCGTCTACGTCTTTATCGTCGTGCAATACCTTTGACATTTTGTATTGTGTGAAAATATTTACTTCAAACGCGTGTCGTTTGTTAGCTATCAAAAGGAGGACGAAGGGCAGAGAAGCAGCACGCACTAAAAATATTCTTGACGCAATTATGTCCCTTTTCGACTTCGAATCTTCAGTTGAAAAAAAAAAAAACACTTGCAGTAGAGCTTTGACACTCGACGTGAACTAAAATGGATTTTTCTTTTCTTTTTTTGTCGTTTTGTAAAGCGATAGTAAGCAGACTGTCACTAAACAGTCCTTATAGCGAATGCCCGATCTAAGGCGGTCGATCAATATAAATCTTTCTCTATAAACTGGCTGTATATCAATAAGACTTTTTTCAGCGGCTAAAAACACATTTGAAAAGCATTATCGATCATATTATATAGTAAAGTCGTGGACAGTGTAGATCAGGCTGGCTGATCTTGACTTAAACTCTCCTAAAAATACTTCTTGTATTCTGTATGGTAGGGAAAGTGTATTTATGAGGATGGATAGTCGAGTGTTGACAAAAGTTTTAACATTTTTGTATTTAGTTTTATTTCTAGATCATAACTACGTGAAAGGGCTCTTCCCCCGTCCCCTCCCACACCCTCGCGTAGGCTCTGCAGCGCAAAGGACAGAGATCATGGGGTTGCTAACTCGAATCCCAAGCTTTCCCAATTTCTTTCCCATGGTTAGTAAGTCTTTGCCACAGGATTAATTCCCCCCTCACCGTTGATGATTATGTGGGAAAGCAGCCAGTGGCTTTGGAAAAGAATATTTTGTGAAATAAAGATAACAAAATCTCAAGGACAGCATGGTTATGTACACTAGCCGCGATATAAATAAAATAATATTAGAAATAGTGTTAAATAACGTGCAATCTATCAATCAATGTCGAGATAGAGAATTAAGTTCTACAACCATTAATGAAATAGTCTCGTTTAACTATGCTATGGTTACTCCCCTTTAGTTACGCTGGATTTAAGCCATTGTTCTTTCTTCCTGCACTTGTCACAGTTATAGAGCCGTTATCTGCACATGTCATGTACTTCGAAGATTCCACCTGTCTACTATGACAAATCACCGACTACCGACCGCATAGACTAGGGAATAGTTGCGCTCATACCTTAGCTGTTACCCCAAGCCTGAAGAGGCTGTTTTAAGAAAAGGCCGGTGCATAGGTTACATGCCAGCTGATCATAGCTGAATAAATCACATGAGTTTTATTGACTAAATGTTATTTTAGTTTGAAATTTAAAGAAACGGTTGTCACCTAGAAAAGTAGTGCGGTTCTTTAACCAGAATGCCCAACTTAGAAAGATGCGTATTTGTAGGCTGCCATCAAGTGAAAGATATTACGGATAACCTGGCGGCAGCTATCGATCTTCTTTTACCTAATAGGACGATTATGGGGTTTACATGTCGGGTTACCAATTTGTCACCATGGAGAGTCAGTATCGAACTGTATTAAAATGAAGAGACCCCTTCCACAATGTAACGCTGTTTCCTCTTTTCTCTTCCTCCCCTTGTAATTTAAAACAATTACGTATAATGGTAATTAGCTTCTGGGTGTAAGCGATGGATCCATAACGCACAGGTTACGCACTGTGAGGGTTTGTCACCATATGCCTTTAACCCATTACCACACAATCCCTACTTTCGACGACCCTGAGAAAGAAGCCTTTAGAAAACATTGTGGGAAAAGGAGAAAATGCTGGTAACCAGCATTTTCTCCTTTTTCCCACAATGTTTTCTACCCTTCACAAAAGAAATTTCAAATTTTCAGTATTTTGTTTTCATATCACTTTTGGCGTATGAAATGAAAACGAAGTAGTTCTTTAACATATTCTAGATCAAAGCGTTTATCAAGTCTTTGATTAATCAACTACTGAAAATAAATCTTTAACGATTACGAGGTGAACCAAGCAGGTGTCATTACGACAATTGCATCGTTTTGCACGGTATATCCTTACTTGTCTATCGCTTCACCATACAGTCCTAACCTTTAACGACCCTGAAGAAGCCTGTAGAAAACATTGCGGTAACCAGCATTTTCTCTTTTTCCCACATTGTTATCTGGTCTATCAAGGAAAAAGTGTGTCATCTCTGCCACCTGTAATTTGTCGTCTGCAATTGCTTTGAATTTGGACAAGTCTTTTTTTTGTCGTTTGGTAACGAGTTAAACACCTTGGCAATGTTCATGTGCTTGCAAGACGGTAGTTATGATGCCATAAGCTACAGGAGCATATTGATTATCACCAAAATCACACTTGCCTTTGAAAAAAAAAAAACTTTCTCTCCCTCCTGTCTGTCTGTTTATCTGTCTGTCTATCTCTTTCTCTGTCTCTCTCTCTCTCTCCTTGAACTGTGTATCTGTCTCTGGCTCCTCTCTTTATCCGAAAACTCTTATTTAAAATGACAATATAAACGTTATGCATGCTATAACCTCATGTTGCATCCTATTTGTACCTTGTTGAATAAAAAAAAGGTTGTTCTGTTCTATAGTTCTAGTAAACACGAAAGAAAAATAAGCTAATAAAAGTTGTACGACCGATAGCTCTTTCGGCCAAAAGGAGAACATTGATGTAACAGCATCCTTTTCTATTTCCTCTTTGAAAGTCGCCAGTATTTCCTCATATTTCCTCAATGTTTTCTACTCTTTGAAAGACAAACTTCGTGTTTTAGATACATATTTTATATTTCGTCGTTTGAAATGCTTTAACTTTGATCAAGCTATGATTTGATGTTTATCGACTCTTTCCCAAACAACAAAATCTGGACTTTTCCAATATGAAAGCATTTGCAGACGACAAAAAGAGCATGGCTCAAATTTAGAACATGACTTTAAAAGAATAGAAAATATTGTGAAAAAAACAAGAGGGCCAAGATGGCCCTGGATCGCTCATCTGAATTTTTGAGAGGGCCATAGCCATTTTTTAGGTATTAAAACACTGGAAACAAAATCATCACTTGTAAAAATCCTTTCAAAATCTGACCAGCAGTTTCAAAAAAAGAAGAATTTTTAGGAGTATCTTAATTTCCGTACACTGCAAGTAGCCCCCATTCACCAGAGCCATATTTCTTGACCTCTCAAAATTTCGCGAAAAACTTTTGAAAAGGGTCATTCAAGGAATTTTTCTGTGAAATTATTTTAAAATCTGACAATGGGTTTCAGAGAAGAAGAATTTTCAAGAATTTCTTCATGTCCGTATAGTGCAAGTAGCCCCCATTCACCAGAGCCATGTTTCTTGACGGATCAAAATTTCACGAACTAATTTTGAAAAGAGTCATCCAAGAAAAATTGCTGTGAAATAAATCTGACCAGCCGTTCCAGAGAAGGAGAATTTTTAAAAATTTCTTTTTTTCCCTATAGTGCAAGTAGCCCCCATTCACTGGAGCAATGTTTCTTGACGATTAAAATTTCTAAGAAAACTTTTTGAAAAGGGTCACCCACGGTACATCTCTGTGAAATTATTCCAAAATCTGAGCAGCTGTTCGAAAGAAGAAGCATTTTTAAGAATTTCTTCATTTCCCTATAGTGCAGATCGCCCCAATTCGCCAGGGCAATGCATTTGACGAATCAAAATTTCACGAACAATTTTTGACCCAAGGAACATCTCTGTGAAATTATTTTAAAATCTGACCTGCGATTTCAGAGAAGATTTTTAAAGAATTTCCTGGAAAATTTCATTTGGTTGCCATAGCACCCAGAGTTTTTGACGGAATCAAATTCTGTGAACAATTATTAAAGAGGACCCCCCAAGGAATATTCCAGCCAAGTTTGGTCCAAATTGGCCGATCGGTTAAGGAGTTGATGTTTAAAGAATTGTTGACGACGCACGACGGGACGACGGACACTAGGTGATCCTAAAAGATCCCCTTGAGCACGTTGTGCTCAGGTGAGCTTAACAAGATGGCCAAGATGGCCTTGGATTGCTCTCCTGAATAAAGTATTGAAACACTAGAAACAAACTCATTATTTTGCAAAGCAATTTTCAAATGGTAACATGTAAAAGTTCTTTTAAAATCTGACCAGCAGTTTCAGAAAAGAAGAATATTTAGGAGCATCTTAATTTTCGTTTAGTGCAGGTAGTCCCCATTAATCAGAGCCATGTTTCTTTACCTATCAAAATTTCTTGAACATTTTTGAAAAGGGCCATTCAAGGAACATTTCTGTGAAATTATTTTGAGTTAAGACCTGTGTAATGCACTTCCGGTGAACATTGGGCAAATATTCTTATTGGTTGTTAAATAAGGATAAATAAGGATTTATGCAGAAATAATATTTTTGCACATTTCTAGTGGATCAGAAATTCCGTTTATGTCTATCTTGAAACTATATTTTGATACTTTTGTTTGTTTTCTACAAGGGAGGTAATTATTATCTCTTTTTCAATTGAGAATATAACGGTTTTAGATTTATAAATGATAATTCAAAGAAGGAAAAAATGGAAAAAATGAAAAGGTGAAAGTAGTTCAATAATACACATTTTTAATTTAGCTAATTTTGCAGGATGATATTTCAGTGGAAATATCTGTTTTCCATTACAAAGGTCTTGCCTTTAAATTTGACTAGCCGTTTCAGAGAAGAAGAATGTTCAAGGATTTCTTCATTTCCCTGTAGTGCAAGTAGCCCCCATTCACCAGAGCCATGTTTCTCGATGGATCGAAATTTCGCGAACATTTTTTAAAAATGGTCACCCAAGGAACATTGCTGTGAAATTATTTTAAAATCTGAGAACCAGTTTCAGCGAAGAAGAATTTTCAAGAATTTCTTTATTTCCCTATAGAGCAAGTAGCCCCCAATCACCAGAGCCATATTCTTGACGGATCAAATTTTCGCGAACACTTTCTTAAAAGGGTCACTCAAGGAACAATGCTGTGAAATTAATTTAATTCTGACCAGCTTTTTCAGAGAAGAAGAATTTTCAAGAATCTCTTCATGTCCATATAGTGCAAGTAGCCCCCATTCACCTGTTTCACCAGAGAAATGTTTCTTGACGGATCAAAATTTTGCGACCAAACTTTAAAAAGGGTCACCCAAGAAAGATTGCTGTGAAAATATTTTAAAATCTGACAATGGGTTTCAGAGAAGAAGAATTTTCAAGAATTTCTTCATTTCCATATAGTGCAAATAGCCCCCATTCACCAGAGCAATGTTTCGTGACGAATATAAATTTCACAAACAAATTTTGAAAAGGGTCACCCATGGAACATCTCTGTGAAATTATTTCGAAATCTGACTAGCCGTTCCAGAAAAGAAGAATTTTTAAAATTTCTTAATTTCCCTATAGTGCAAGTAGCCCCCATTCACTAGAGCAATGTTTCTTGACGATTAAAATTTTTACGAACACTTTTTGAAAAGGGTCACCCAAGGAACATCTCTGTGAAAGTATTTCAAAATCTGAGCAGCTGTTCGAAAGAAGAAGAGTTTTTAAGAAATTCTTCATTTTCCTACATGTATACTGCAAATCGCCCCAATTCGCCAGGGCAATGCATTTGACGAATCAAAATTTCACGAACAAATTTTGACACAAGGAACATCTCTGTGAAATTATTTTAAAATCTGACCAGCAGTTTCAGAGAAAAAGATTTTAAAGAATTTCCTGGAAAATTTCATTTGTTTGCCATGGCACCCAGAAATTTTGACGGAATCAAATTGTGTGAACAATTTTTAAACACTGGAAGCAAAATCATCATTTAAGCAAGCACTTTTCAAAAGGTCTCATGTAAAAGTCCTTTCAAAATCTGACTAACAGTTTCAGAAAAGAAAAATTTTTAGGGGTATCTAAGTAGCCCGCATTCACCAGAGCCATGTTTCTTTACCTATCAAAATTTCTTGAACATTTTTGAAAAGGGTCATTCAAGGAACATTTCTGTGAAATTATTTTAGAATCTGACTAGCCGTTTCAGAGAAGAAGAATTTTCAAGAATTTCTTCATTTTCATATAGTGCAAGTAGCCTCCATTTACCAGAGCCATGTTTCTTGACGGTTCAAAATTTGGCGAACAAATTTTGAAAAGGGCCAGCAAAGGAACATCTATGTGAAATTATTTCAAAATCTGACAGGCAGTTTCAAAGAAGAAGAATTTTTAAGATTTTTTTTCATTTCTGTATAGTGCAAGAAGCCCCCATTAACGAGAGCCATGTTTCTTGACGGATCAAATTTTCGCGAACACTTTTTGAAAAGGGTTACCCAGGAACATTGCTTTGAAATTATTTTAAAATCTGAACTGCCGTTTCAGAGAAGAAGAATTTTCAAGAATTTCTTCATTTTCATATAGTGCAAGTAGCCCCCATTCACCAGAGCCATGTTTCTTGACGGATCAAAATTTTGGAAACAACTTTTGAAAAGGGTCACCCAAGGAACATCTCTGTGAAATTATTTCAAAATGTAACCAGCAGTTTCAGAGAAGATATTTAAAGAATTTCTTAGAAATTTCCATTTGGTTGCCATGGCAATCAGAGTTTTTGACGGAGTCAAGTTTGTAAAGAATTTTTGAAGCGGACCTTCCTAGGAACATTCCAGCCTAGTTTGGTTCAAATCGGCCAAGCGGTTTAGGAGGAGTTGATGTTTAAAGAATCGTTGACGACGCACGACGGACACCCGGTGATCCTACAAGCTCCCCTTGAGCACGTTGTGCACAGGTGAGCTAAAAAGGACAAATAGCTGGTTACCAGTATTTTCTCCTTTTCTCACAATGTTTTCAGAAGGCTTCTTCCTCATGACCGTTAAAACCAGGAAATGTTTGGTAAAGGGTAAGGGTTTCTCAGCAGACGTTTTGTCGATACAAACAATGAAACATGAATGCATTCACAATAAATTGCTGTTGTCAGTAGAAGTGAATGTAAACTTTTCCACGAACCAAAACGAAAGCCCTGTTTTCCAATAATCCCATTCTTCATACCCCGGGTGCTACATTGATCAAGTCTCTCCCTTAGCCAGACTGAAACTCTGATCTGGGTTCATATTCGTCTACCACCCTCAAAAACATGGTTAGTATCAAAGAATTGTCTAAAAATGAAATTAAAATCCAACTTCTAGGTCAGTATTCCCCGACCATTCAAGAAAGTTCTTTGCCTTATTCTCCTTTTCTTCCTAAATTTGCAATAAGATAACTCCTGATTGGCTAAACCAAATAGTTTAGCCAATCAGTAGTTTTATAACTTTTAAATTTAGAAAATTCTGGAAAATGAGACTAAGAACGTTCTTACAATGGGTTGTTGAATATGGACACTGGTCAAGACTAGGATGATTCAATATGGTTAGGCATATGCTGATTCTGCGTAGATTCCATTCTGGCTATGGCATGTGTTTGTTCTGAGGAAAGTGGGAATAGGGGCAATTCTGGATTTGTCCAGCGCAAAGTAGAATTTCTCACTCTGTTGCACAATCCTAAAACTGTATCGGTGTAATTCTAGAATTGCACAATGGATTTTTATTGATTTCTATAGATAAACCGCACAGGTGAAATCTTTGCACAGAGAAGGTATACTTTGGACAATGAGGTAATCCGAACTCGGTCTTGAATAGGTGATTCTATTAGCATATTAAAGAATTCTTTGTCATAGCTCTTATGTGTGTTTGTATGTGTTACAAAGTATATAATTTCAAAAATCATTTCGACACATTTAAACGTGGCTTGTTCAATAAAGGGTTTACTGAACACAATGTAATATATCTTGTTGCCTGCTAAATTACAAGTAGTCTCATTTAGACCAATAGAGTGTTACAAGGCCATAAACTACGGTTAAAACTGTTGTGAAATTTTTATTTTGTCGAATATTCTTTCTTTGCACATAAGCAGCTCTAGAAGGGGTCTGTAACTCTGCGCAAGAAAGTGAGAATCACCTGTTTACTATTCTAGAATTTTACTTTCTGTCGATTTTGATTGACATGTCATATCCGGTCATCAAAACGCGGTACTTATAGCACGTCATGTAAACTAAAAAGGTTAGATGTACAGATGCACTCTACATTTATTCGCCGGAAGAAGACCGCTTTACTCCTATCAGATACATGTCAACGACAAAAAAAATGTCATTTCATTACAGCTATCCTTTCCACATTTTCATTTGAAGTATAAGCATAAGAACTGATGAGTGTAAATGGTTTTTAGCTCACCTGAGCACGAAGTGCTCATGGTAAGCTTTTGTGATCGCCCATTGTCCGTCGTCCGTCGTGCGTCGTCCAGATTTCTTTAAACATCTTCTCCTAAACCACTGGGCCAATCTTGATGAAACTTAGCAGGGATTATGATGCCCCTGGGGTCAAAACTGGCCCAACCACGGGGTGTCACAATTTTAAAACATAGGAGCAAAAAAGGAAAACGTCAAAACTCTTCTTCTCTGAAACTAGAAGGTGCAGAGCTTTTGTATTTGTTATGTAGCATCTCCTAGTGGACTTCTACCAAGATTGTTCATATGATGCCCCTGGGGTCAAAATTGGCCCAACCCGGGGGTTACAAGTTTGAAAGATAGGAACAAAAAAGAAAAACTTTAAAATTCTTCTTCTCTGAAACCAGAAGGTGCAAAGCTTTGATCTTTGGTATGTAGCATCTCCTAGTAGCCCTCTACCAGGATGGTTCATATGATGCCCCTGGGGTCAAAACTGTCCCCGCCCCGGGCGTCAAAAGTTCGAAACATAGGAACAAGGAAGAAAAACTTTAAAAGTATTCTTCTCTGAAACAAGAAGGAGTAGAGCATCTGCTAGTTGACTTCTATCAAGTTTCTTCAAATGATGTCCCTGGGGTCCAAACTGGTCCTGTCCCGGGGGTAACAATTTCGAAACATAGGAACAAAGAAGGAAAACTTTTTAAAAAAATCTCTGAACCTGGAAGTGGCAGTGTTTGAAAATTCGTTTGTTGCATCTTCTAGTGGACCTTTATCAAGTTTGTTCATTACGATGACCCTGGGATCCAAACTGGCCCCGCCCTGTTGGTCACAAGTTTGAACATGTGAACAGAGAAGGAAAACTTTGAAATTCCTCTGTTCTGAAACAAGATGGAACTTCGTACTTGTGTTCCTTAAGATAGTCTACCAATAACATTTTTTAACCTTTTTTCATTAAATGTCATGTCACTGAAAAGGGGGGCTTGGTGTAAATTTTTACTATTGACCAATATCTCTTTCACTACAGGACTAAATGTAATTAAACTTTATCTTGTTAAGCGACAGACAACAGTTATTTGATTTATTTCGTGAAATGACATGTTATCAAAAAAGGGGACTAAATGCATAATTTCATTATGGACCAATTACAGTCAGTTTGCCCATCCATCCACCTTGACAGATATCTTCTAAAGTCCTTGGCATTTATGAAACTTTAAACATGTTTTCCTTAGGATAGTCTTTTGATACAATTTTCTGCTGCAAGATGTGACACAGAGAAAGGGGTTACCTTTCACATACTGGACTTGTTGAGCCCCGATAGATCTGTCAGTAATGTTGTAAGCTGTTAGTCTAGGGTTCCCAGTTTGTGTTGGCTTGATTACTGTCTCAGCCAACATCCTTTGACATTTGATCAAAAGTTACTGAGACAAGTTTCATTTGTGTCTTACCAATGAGCGAATGATGTTTTAATCTGTCATTCGACCACCATTTTGACCAGGAAATTAATGCCTGGCCTTCCAAGTTAATTCAATCCCTTTCCATACAATCCTGACTTTCAATGACCCTAAATTAGAAGGGTTGTGAAAGCATTTTGGGACAAGAAGAACATACCCTGTCAGAATTATTTGGCCTTGAACTTTGATATTTTGTATTTATCTTCATTGTAGACGTTTACTGCTTAGTACTCAGGTAAGCGGTATAGGACCATCATTGTCCTCTTGTTATGTGGTTGTTGTTGTCGTTGACAGAAACAATTTCGAGGGTGACGTCGTGTTTAAAACATGTAATCGAAATAATCTTCGATGAAACCTTTCTTCATCAAGCACGGGGCTAGACGTATATATGGACCCGGGCGAGCTGTGGCAAGAGAAAGTGTTGAGTGTGCAGTTTTAGTAGTAAAACAAATTACTGGTACCAAGTCAATGTTTTTTATCTTCAAATATCCAGTGTCTTAAAAACTATCCATTTGATTTCTTGTCCTTTTAATTTGTCTGCCTTGTGGTTAATGTCGTTTTCAACATCATTTCGGTTATATCGAGAAAGTCAATCCACCTGTAACAGTTTCCCGGAAACTGCTGTTCCGGTGCTTTTACACATTTTTTTTGGCCTTGTTAACAGCTAATTCTAGACAATAAGATTGTCGAAACAAAGTAAAACGTTAAAAGAGGAATGGATCCCGTCGAAATATTAGTTGAACAGTCAGGTGGCA
Source organism: Tridacna crocea (assembly GCA_943736015.1). Lineage (NCBI taxonomy): Eukaryota > Metazoa > Mollusca > Bivalvia > Cardiida > Cardiidae > Tridacna > Tridacna crocea. Next base: position 18,527,039 of record OX031072.1, read on the forward strand.
GGGGACTTTGAAACTTGTTCACGCCCAAAGTCGAACAGCTGTGAACAAGTTTTCAAGTCCCCTGCCACCTAACCGTACAACGATGGTTAGAGTATCTGATTAATGAGCTTGTGGTTGCGGCTTCGAAACCCAGTTGAGACAATTTTTCCGGCGAGTTTTCGCCACGTACCTCTAATACATATGAGAAAAGTAGTTAGTCGCATAAAGAGAAAGTTGTGTCAGTACGGATGTGAGAAAGCCAGGAAACACATGTGTGCGTAGGGTCACTGGGGAGGTCAAGTGCAATATAACCTGAACCGTTAAAAGCGGCATGAAACTGCAAAACAAGCATACGGATAGTCATCTTCTGAAGACTTAAGAAGACTAATGCATTTCTTCCTGTAATATGTGACAAAGTTGGACAGCACAACAACCTACATGTACCAAGTAATCCTGTATGGTCAAAACCATAAACTGGTCCAAATTGAAAGCATTTGCAGACGAAAAAATGAATGTGACTAAAGAATCGATAATTGTTTTTAAGCAGTTAGGTAAACATTGTGGGAAAAGAAGAAAATGCTGGTTACCAGCATTTTCTTCTTTTCCAACATTTTTTTCAAAATGCATCTTTCACAGCTATTAAGCAGTACATACTTCTTTTTCAAACAACGGTTTTTACTCTTTCCAACAACATAACACGCTGTTTGAGCAAAATGGAAATGTTCTGGAAATGTTCTTTTTATTGTGGATGTTTGATGAAAATTTAAACAAAGATGTACGAACAGAAAAAAAAAGTACGCTGAATCACTAAAACCTCTAAATGATTTATTAAAAAATAATTATAATGATGATAGTGATAATAATAATAATAATGATAAAAAGAACTTGTAAAGATTGCATAAAATAATTAAGACATGATCTGCGAAAACGGAGTTTAATGCATCTGGTAAAATATAGACTCAGGTCAGTCGGTGCAGCCTTAGCAGGCTTACCTGAAATAAACAAATCTTGTTATTGGTCAATAATCTGTTGGTCAAAGGGTAAGACCATGGCTGGTCTACCTCTTAACTCAGTCGGTTGTTTGACACACTCGATTTTAATTGACCCATCAAACTCCCTTTCACCAGAGCATGGGTAAATGAGTTAAGATTTGGGGTACTACAAACCACTTAACCCTTATCCTGATAGATAAATTAAATAAAATTCTATTTCGATAGCAAGAACCCAAAACACTGCTGTCAAAGTCATGGTTTGGGGAATGATATCTTATGTATCGGACAGTGTAGATCCAAAGTCATACTGCACGTTCAGTGCAGACTGATCTTAATCAGTACTGTCCGTAAAATATCAGCGAATCGCGATTTGCAACCTAAGGGTAAATAAGCTTTTGTGACAGTCCAGTCTGACTTTCGTTTTATGAAATCGAGTGCTTTGTTTATTATTATACTGCAAAGAAACTCCTCGTGATCTGATTAGTTAACTTGCTGGGAGCATAGCAAGTACCCTGGCAAAAACCACGTAAAGCCAGTTTCCCTTTTGAGTGTCCCGTAAACATCACTACATGTGGAACACAACATCCAATATTGCGCCGTCGATCGATTACCAGACTGCACATTTATGCACCAAACTGCACGTTTTAGTGACGTCAGTTTCAAATGACGTCAGTTCTCATTGAATTGGGGCACTCAGAGGGTAATTTCTATTTCATCAGCATAATTGATTCGTAAGATTATAAAACAGGAAAATTTCGCTCAACGCGCTTTGAAATGGTAAAACTTTGCAGTATAATAAATTCGTTGTACGGTCAGGTGGCAGTGGACTTTGAAACTTGTTCACGGCTGTATCGAATCATTTCGCCACCTCGCCTTCGGCTCGGGGCGACATTATTCACCACAGTCGTGAACAAGTTTCCAAGTCCCCTGCCACTCGACCATACAACTAATAATGTCTCAGCCAGGTGATGTACGATGTTCTATTGTCTGAAAAAGACTTTTTTATGGTAGTAAACGATCTGGGGATAATGCGAAACTAACCCTAATGCTGCTGAGTAGGACTCAATGCACTTCTCATGACAGTATACTCGTAAAGTAAGATCACATTGCACAGGATCCTAAATATTCACTGTCAGTTGCAATGATACTTTTTCCTAAAATAAAATCCAACATTTCTTAAATCGTAATATTTTTTGGATAGGGACCCTCAGGCATCTGGCCCTAGATTCCAGTTTCAGAATTTGTGCTCTCAGCATCGCATATAAATATCAACAACCACGGTATCTGACAGACTTGTACCATAACCGCTGATTTGGCTGTCCGGAACCTTCATTAGTACGAGTTATCCATTCGCGGTGAAGGTTTACCATAATTACATAATTAAACACTTTGTTATAACAAGAACAATTTGTGTTTTTGCAAAGACTGTAGATTTTCTGTCACTAGATAATAATATGGCCTGCAACAAAAGGGACACTCGGACATTATTGGTTGTACAGTCAGATGGCAGGGGACTTAGAAACTTGTTCATGGCTGTGGTGAATCATGTCGCCCCAAGCCGAAGGCCGTGAACAAGTTTCCAAGTCCCCTGCCACCTGACCGTACAACGAATTTATTATACTGCAAAGTTTCCAAGTCCCTTTCAAAGCGCGTTAATCGAAATTTTCCTGTAGTATAATCTCACGAATCGAGTATCCTGACGAAATAGAAATTCCCTTCTGAGTGCCCCAATTCAATGAAAACTGACGTCACTGGAAACTGACGTCACTAAAACGTGCAGTTTGGTGCATAAATGTACAGTCTGGTGATCGATCGACGCCGCCATTGCACGTGTAGTGATGTTTACTGGGCACTCAAAAGGGAAGCTGGCTTTGCGTGGTTTTTGCCAGGGAACATGATGTATATGTTATCGGCATGTTAACCAATCAGATCACGAGAAATTTCTTTGCAGTATAATAATATTAGTTGTACGGTTAGGTGGCAGGGGACTTGGAAACTTGTTCACGAGTGTGGTTAATCATGTCGCCCCGCGCCGAATACTGCATAGCTTACCATTTCAAAGCACGTTAATCGAAATTTTCCTGTATTATAATCTCAAGAATCGAGTAGACTGACGCAACAGAAATTCCCTTGTAAATGCCCGAATTCAATGAAAACAGACGTCACTGGAAATTGACGTCACTAAAACGTGCGGTTTGGTGCATAAATGTGCAGTCTGGTGATCGATCGACGCCCCCATTTTTGATGTTGTGTTGCAGGTGTAGTGATGTTTACGGGGCACTCAAAAGGGAAATTGGTTTTACGGGGTTTTTGCCAGAGAATATGATATACATGTTTACCAATCAGATCACGAGAAATTTCTTTGCAGTATAATAATAACGTGCTGTTGTCTCGGTGCAGCCTGCGTAGTCAGTGTAGGCTAATCCGAGAGGGCACTTTACGACTACATTACATTTTGTCCTGTAGTAGAATTTTGCAAAACAGAAAATTACATAAAAACGGAAAATGTCGTTTCGGACTAGTCTGCACGGACTGTGCAGGCTGATCCAAGATGACACTGTAAGCAAATATTCGAATGCCTTTCTCATGCACAGACCATATTAGTTGTACATTTCCAAGTATCGACATGCCAGTCTCAGTCATTATTTTTTATTTTAATGGATAGATTACTATTTCTGCAGTTTCTCTGTAAAATTCCAACTTCAATACATAATAAATATATTATTTATGTTATATGATATCCAGTGTAGAAAGATGTTCAGGGAAGGAATAAATCATGATGATTATAAACATTTTTTTATTCGATGAGATTCAAGAGCACTTTCAATTCTTCTGACACTTGTCTTCTTTTCTCAAAGTTAAATAATGTTAATTATCAGGAACTAGGACTAATGATTGGCTCTAAGCACTTCTTTAATCGTATTCTCTACAATGGTGGAATAAGGTATGTTAAAGATATGCTAAATGAAGATGGTAGCTTTAAAACGTGGAACGACATGAGAAATACTGTTAATAACGGAATCAACGTTTTAGAATTTTACAGCATTATCAACGCTATTAAAGCGCTGTTTGCAGAAAACAATATTAATAATAACAAGAATGAACCATTTCAAGGTTTCCATAACCCAAATACAAACTGCTATTTTTATCAAATAATTACTATATCTTGTAATAACAAAATCACATATAACACTCTGATAAAGAATAACGAAAACCGTCATGCCACAGAAAGTGGAATAGCACTTTTCCAAACTCCAATATTAATTGGAATGTAATACATAGCAATGTTTTTAAGTATTCAAGTGATAGATACTCCCAATGGTTTCAAACAAGAATAATACACAGGATTTTTCCAACAAACTCGCTTCTTTTTAAAATGACCTTGGCCGAAAAAAATACGTGTTGTTTCTGTAACAGATGTGAAGAGACTATATCACACTTATTGTACGAATGTCAAAACATTAAACCTATTTGGGAGCGCATTTCAAAACTTGTTAATAATTTAGATCAGTCGATGTCAGTAAACAAACAAAACGCACTTTTGGGTTCAAATGAAACAAATTTGAAGCTAGACAGATTACTTCTTGAAACAAAAAAAAAAATGTATACAAATGTAGAAATAAAGATATAAACCATCCTTATTATGCTTGAAAAATTGTCTCTTGTATAGTCTTGGCATTATTAGAAGCTCAAAAAATTATGAAAATGAACGAAGGCTTACAACAATTGTAGAATACATTAGTCAGAGACTCCCATAACCAAAAGCATTTCTTTTTTACATGCACAGGAACAGTGATGCAGTGCTAAAGCCTCAAAAGAATACTACTTAATGTTACATTTCCCTTTAGCTTTTGACGCTTCAGCACTGTTCATTGAACAAAAATAAAAGTTACACTTCATCAACAAAGTCACTTGCACACTCACGGTTCTCACACAATATGTTTTTTTTTCACAATTATACATGTATACAAAAAGTATGCCTTTTTTGTCCACATAGTAGAGAATACCATTTACGAAAAAGTAAACATTGATTAGTCTAAAACGAGTGTTAAATCTTTATGTCTTTGTAAATATATCAAAAATAAGAGTGCAATAATAGGTGTAAGAATTTAGAATCTGTATCTACATTTTTGTTTAACGTTTTTATTTACTAACACAGATTACTAATACCAAATTGTAAGGTGCATTGATGGATGGCCACGACCCTCATGCATCATTTTGACGTGGACAATAAAAAAATGCAATAATTTTATGTCATCACCTGCAATAAAAAAGGAACTAGGATGTAAAATATTCTGATAAGCTTCCGTGTAGCTTTGTACTGTTTTATCCATTCTGTAACCCAAAAATATATCTTTTCTTCTTTTCATATGGAAGTTGTATTTTTTTTTTTTTTTTTTTCCAAAACTTGTTTACCCTTTCTTTCTTGTTGCAACATCTAATTCTGTTTTCTCAAGCCGATATCATTTTATTATCCCTTTTTTGCTCCACTATGTAAAAATGCTTTTTGCAAATAGAACAAAATAGTATATCTAGATCTTGTTTGGTGTCGGGTAGGAGTCAAATGGTCTTAAACGCCTTCAACATTATTTTAGTTATATCAGCTGCGACTCACTTCTTTCAATTCTTATATGTTACCGACTGAGCTGACATAATTCGTTGCAAAAATTCAAATCAAATCAAATCAAAAGGTAGTCATAATAGTTATACCACACTGTACAGAATTTTAGAGAAAAAGCGGGGAAGCAACAACATTTTTTTTTCGGTATTATATTCTTCGATTTTGTACAGATTGCGCTGCGCATATTTGTTCATGATTATAAATGCACCCGAGAATCAGCCCTTAGAGCAACATCACTTTCAGTCCTTTGACTTTTTTCTTTTGTGTGTGTGTGTGTGTGTTCTAAATCTAATATATCTAGCAGTTTAGTCTTAACAAAACGATCACGTTTGTTAACAACCTGAAGGAAAAGAAAACTGTTGTATGCAATGTTTAAAAAGTGAAAAAATGATGACTAGCATTTTCTCTTTTGCTCAAAATGTTTGTAAATTTTTTAAAAACACAACAAAGTCTAATATACTCTGTTGTCGACACCTACTAGATAGGCACAGATAGATTGTAACGAGACTTTTTGGATTAGAATAGTAGCAAACGATGATACATGTAAGCTCTCTCACTTATTTTAAAGAAATAATCTTTTCTTTCTATTCTAATGACAACCATCTTGGAAAAAATATAATCGGATGTATTTGTCTTGTGGGTGACTCGTTTCTTTTGGACACCGCCATCACTAAAGTTAAGTCTACAGAGCTCCCTACACGGAAATTGTCATGTTCCCTGGAGCTTGCCAGCAGACAGAAATATATAAGCGAAGGATATAATCCAATCAGATCACGACAAATTTATTTGCAGTATAGAAAAGAGATGTACATTATTTTCGTTTAACGCTTTTTTGCTCTTTGGAATACATGTACTTGATTTCAAAGTATTGAGTCGAGGTTACATTTGCAATTATTTTACTTATAGTATCACATTCCAAACACTGACATGAGGATACTAATAATTTCAGCAGTGAACAGCTTAATTTTGTTGTCATTCTTCATAGTAGACGTCATTTATTACCATTAAAACCTTAAGAACCTTTCATGTGTCATTTCAGCACCATAGTCGATCTACACTGCTCCTTGGACCTAGAAGGATTTCTTTCAAAGATACTTTGAAATGGCCTTTTTTAAAATAACAACTCATATTTAATCAATAAAATATTTATATACATATTGATTTTTATACATATAGAGATCCTATGAGCGGACAATAATCATAACAATATTCTACTCAAGTCGATTTGTCATCAAGTGTTAAACGTCACTCCTCTCTATTTTACCAGAACGCATTACCCGCCGGCATATTTTCTAAATCAGTAGGTAGGTAGATAAACAGATTGATACCTCTGTATTGACTAAAAAGCTTTTTTCTTTTCACACCGTAGTTGTCTTATCCCTTAGTAGTATAAAGCCCACTGTCATCTTCCTGCCTTTCTTTTAAAAAAAACAGAAGACGTTCATGTAAATACAATGACACAGTTGGTACGTGACACAACTGTATGTAAAACAAAACACCATTCTTGTATCATATTCTTTCAAGCAGCGATCGCAAACTGTAAATCATTGCTCAGAATTCTCGGTAATTTCTAGGGAAGAAGTCTGATAAACATTAACCACTTGTGTCGGATTAGTAGTTTTTGGTGTGGTCTTTCGTTTCGAACGTGCTGTTATAGAACCTAAATAGTGTTCAAAGAGTTGAACAGCGGAACGCAAAGCTGTATCATCATTTTCATCCTCAATTCGCACTACCAACATTCTCCGCTTGACAACAGCGTTTGATTTCCAAACATTTCTAATCTGTTTTATTTTCCCAGCCGTTGCGCAAAAACGGTATGGAAGAAACATTTCAAGATGGATTATAGTATACAACCTCTGTAGTTGAACATGGGCTTTCCTGGATACCTCACTGGTCAGTTGCGAACAAGTATTGGACATTACAGCAATCAGTGCGTTTAACAGCAGAAGAGTTGTCATAAGAACAAACATAACAAATATACTTACGGAAACAACGGGCTGGCGGGCACTAAAGAGCACATTGAGCTCTCCAATGCCTAACATTATGGTAAACATTTTAACAAAGGTTTCGACAATATTATCAAATACATCCTCGTCCTCGTGTGGTTTTGCTTTTTGCATTGCGACAAACATAGCCAATGAAAAGCCGATCAATAACGTACCGAAAACTGCACCAAACTGGAGCAGGTGGATTGCTGTATGTTGAATTAGAGCTGTGAAAAATCCGAACTTTTCAAAAACATTGAGAAAAAAAATGAGTAAGAACCAACCCAGAATGATGTTGTAAGACAAAAGGAAGTTCTGATAACTCGATGTATTGAAAACAAATGCATAATCTACTATTATGCACAGCCCAAATAGAATGAATAAAATAAAGTACCAGCTCCAAGGTTTTTGCAAGTTGTACTTCGTGCGTCGATAGATGTAAACTATGAAACTGAGGCCATGTACCAAAAAACATACGGAACCGTACAAGACGACGATAGTGCTTGAGCCGACGACTTGATCTACGTTGTCGTATTCATCGGAGCTTGAATCTTGTTCCGCAGGCGGGTTACCTAACCTTGAGCGTACGATGGCACTCCATGAAAACAGGAGCATAGTAATGACATGCACAGCCATCCACAACAAAACCCAGGGCTTGTATTTGTACCATTTTTCGGTTATCGTTTTACTTATAACATTTAGGCAGACAAAGCGTGTTGCTATTCCGTATGACGTGAGATTTCCAATAAAAAAGAGTATGGAATAATTGATGTCTGGCTCCTGGTTTGTTTTTTCTATTTTGTCTTTGTTTTGGCCATCCTCAACCGGGATGGTTTCAATGTCTGTTATGTCGAATATGTCATCATCAAGACTTTCTTTTTCTCTGTCATTGGTCCTGTATACCTATGTAAAAATTAAAAAGAAAATCTTGCATTAAAGCACTGGACAGAAAACGGAGTGTTGTTGGCGTATGGATGGAGCAGGTATAAGCAAAAAAAGAAAATAAAGAAAAAATGTTTTCAGCGTAACTGTAATCATTTAGTTCATAAAGAATAATATAATGTAATCAATTAGTTCCTGCTTATACATCTAAATGCTTGGGTATGAAGGACATAGTGGAACAAATTCCATCAAGAAAATTTCTAGGCGATTGTTTATCCAGATACATATGCGTCCTGTGTCCGTCCTGTGTCTTGATGAAAAATAGAGACAGGTTTTCTCTCTCTTTCTCTCAAACAATATTTATAAAAAAAAAAAAGATCAGAAGATTTCAGATGTCGATTACCTATATACTTTTCTCACCTTTCGCTGGAGAATGTGCTGAAACAACTCAAATCGTCCATGTTTGGCTGCAAGCTGAAGCGGGGTAAGACGCTCATGGTTTTTCATTCTCCATAAACTTTCCGGTCGACCTTTCTTCCTTATGTCTTTTGTATCCAGGTCACTTCCTTTTTTCTCAAGAAACAATTCAATTTTTTTCATGGTAGCTATAATTTTACTTTCTTTCTCGGGGAATACCATTGCATAGCGTACCAAAGAATGATACATATTTTCTTTGTAGTTGTTGTAGGAATCGAAATGAATACCGTTGTTCAACAAAATTTTAATGGCTTTTATGTCCAGTGTCCTTGCTACAATATTTAGAATAGTTTTACCTCTTAATAAATGACCCTTTGACACCGTATTATCCAAGTTGACTTTATTCAAATCATACAGACTCTCTGTTCTTTTATTTTCTTTAAGCATATGACTCAAAATTACATGTTTGTAACTCTCCGCTGCCTTGGTTGTTGTCTCTTTTACAACCATAAGATGTATAGGGGTTGGACCCTCGTCAATATCTGCGGCATCCCTTTTTACCATAGATGAAGCGCATATCGTTGATGGACATCCCGCAGCTAAGCACTGTATAATTCTTTTCAAGGCTTCTCTTTCATCTTCTTCCTCTGGAATTGGTTGACTAGTTGCAAAAAATAACAGTGTTTTCTTCCATTTTGCAGATTCAACATGATTTTCTTCTAGAATTCCCGAGTATGCAAGATTTATTCCAAGAAAAGGAACAATATCATTTTTGTAATCATCAAACATTTTCTTTTCCCGAAGTTTGGTTTCTCCATGTTTTTTCAGAACACCTTCTAGAATCTTTTCAAATCTTATCACAAGTTTCCTAAAGTCAATCAAACCTTTATTACAATAGTTAGAGTTCTTTATATACTGTTTGTAAAGGGAGTCTCTGCTGAACACATCAAGTATCACAAAAAGTTTTTCCATTTTTAGGTTTTCCGGCACTTAGTAAAATTATTAGGTCAACCATTGACTGCATTCGATAGCTTTCTTTTTCAGTAATAATCACTCTGTAATTGCAAAACTGTGAATAAGTGAAAGTTACGAAAGACGTTTATTCTGAAGGAAGGTAAACAAATATCGGTTTTCGTTTCTACGTGTAAATGATAAAGTTACATCTAGGTCCTTCACAATATGTGCTGGTATAGTAGAAGGTCATATTCCTTGCTTTAATCGCATAGCTACCGACATATTCAATACAACAAATCATTATAAATATTGAACAGCGTATTAGCTCCTCTTTGCATTTTTTTTTCTATTTTTATACATAAGTTATTTACAAAAACATGCTGCAACAAACTGTAGGAAATGTCACTCAGAAATCGGCTTTTAGTATCCCATGTACTGGGTTAGCTTTTATTCAAAAGAGAACGCTATCCTTTGGAAAATAGTGTGTCAATTTAATTACCAATTACCATTTTTTCACTCAAGAAACAAAAAATTCTGTCTCACTGTTTCATTAGATATCTTCATTCAACTTTTACACAGCACACTTGAATTATGGATGATTGCATCTAGGTTAAGCTTTCTCGCATACATAAATGCTGAACTTGTCAATGATTTTCTATATTCTCGTATATATTGTGTTTCCCTCTCCTTTTTAATTAGTCCTTAAACTTGTATAGAGATGTATTCTGCAAATACTTCTTTTTTCCCGCTCATATTCTCTTAAGATAAGATAGATCGTAAGTGAAAAAATGGAATTTGAGACGCTTTACAGTAAGTTCCGTTCCTTTACCTTGTTCCGTTGAAGTAAGAATGAAAGAAGTCAGAACACGTTATTAAATCTAAAGAATAAGTGTCGTTCTTTCTTCAATAGATAAACGAATAGAAAAGGATTAATAGATATATAAATGAATAAATGATGCTAAATTCAACAAAAATGAAACAAGCAAAAATGTCTAAACGATTTGGCCAAAAGTAAAAAGTAAGAGAATATGATCAAATAAAACAGTTAAGTCGTATTATTTCTATAATGATAAATGCATGCAAGAATCAATAAATAAATCAGAGCTCCAGGTAAGAGCGAGTGATGGTATTCTAAATCCATTATTTCTCTTCCAAATCCTATGTTGCGGGTACTCATTAGAATTGCCGCGACGAGACAATTTTAAAGTGTACCCATTACAATTAAAGAGAATAATGAATATTTTCAATTTTTGAAATCAAAATCACTGACTCTATCTGGGTATCTGTAATAAAGATATAGAAAGAAAAATAAATAGATTTAACAACCGAGATCAGCGAAAAACGAGCCAACGTTTGAGCAAATGATAGCTTAATGGAATAAATCCAAGAAAGAAAGTTAAAGAAAAATAACATTTGAGACGGTTTGTCTCATTTCCTTACAATTTTCTGCCGACTTACCAAAAAAAGAAAGAAAAAAAAAAGAAAGAAAAAAAAAAAAGAAAAAAAAAAAGAAAGAAAAAAAAAAGAAACAAGAAAATTTGATTAAACCCAAGAGATATGTCTCTTCCTTAAAGAAATAATTAATTCAATAGATAAATAATATATGATATAAAAATAGGCAAAGCACGAGTGAACAAATTAAAGGATTAAACGAGAGAAATTAATAAATTAATCGAATCACTGAATTAATTAAGGAGCAAGTAAATAAACGAGCATTTAACCGCCTTATATATTTAACCTCCTTGGTAAATTCTTACAATAATGTTTTTCGAAGACCGATTCAACACTGACTGAATGATCGCGATGTCCAAGTTAATATTTGACATACGAAAGTGTCAGCTTTACACATGGGTAAATTCATATCATTGACTAGGAAAACTGATTTTGCTAACAAGGTTAGATATTATTGCTACAGTTTTGATGAAGAAATTTTGTTCATGTCTTTAATCAAAACTCCAAGATTCAATATATATGTAGGATCATTATCAAAAGGATTCGCACTGGAAAATGACTGCAAAGAAAAGTGTAAAATAATAGCTATAAAGGAGCGAAGTTTGCAAAACAATGTACACGTACTGGGTTGCAGCTGAATATTTAATCGAAGTACAGTTTGCACTGTAATCGATCGTAATTGAACAACGTATTGTTTAGAAAATCACCAAGGAGGTTGGAAGATAATTTATTCACAGTACAGAAGTTCATATGATAAAGCATTTTAGTCACTTTGTGTGTCTGTGTGTGTGCATGTTTTGCTTTTACATACTTCAAACTCTATGGCCGAAAAATTTTAAGAGGACACTGATAAATGAATTAATACTTATTTTCAGCAGCCTCATTGTTAAGCAATGTTTTTTACATTTTTGGCTTGGAAAATTTGTTACAATTTCCATAAGTGGAGATACGTGACTGTCTCCAAAGTTTCCACGGTCATGACCCGCATTACATACGTCCATTTGATCCGTTCTGTGTATACAGTTTGAGATAATTCACCGAAGAACACGATAAAAAGAACAAACTTTCCCACTCTAGTGCAGATACAGATGCATTTATATTTTGGCACAGAGCCATTATGTTGTTAAATTTCAATGAGGACCATTCTTCAGTTATTTCCCTTAATTCTTCTCCAGTACTACATTTGTCCTGATAAGAGGATTACTTGGGTTTTATCCTCGGTTTTCTTGCACTGTACAGCTATGTTCTTGAGATAATATCGCAAGTAAACGTACTTCAATTGTTTTACAAATCAATGTATGTGTAGTTCCAGATGATTAAGAACGGAATTTGAATGGAATCGCATGCCGGCCTTACACAAACATAATAAATCATGGTCAAATGTATCGCAACATCCCCAAGGGAACCAAGGATAAAAACAAAGGAATATAGGTAGAAGGACCAATCTGTTATATGGATACCTTTAGTGTTTATCTGGTAAGGGAGATAACTTAATTTTCAAGAATGGCCCCCATTACACAACAGATATGACTGACATAGCAGCCGTAGTTCCTCTGTCTGTGTTTCTGCTTAAAAGTTGCTTGCAAATTGGGTCTGCATATTTAATGGGATGAGAAAGTAGAACATTTTATAATTGGTCGTCAGTAATAGACTGTGAGGCACGCACAGTTTACCTAGGTAACTATTGAGCGGGAAAAACCTGTTTTTGCCTCAGTTGGATAATTAGAATGTGAAAATCGGTATTTTCACTGGTATTAATCATGAAATATTGAAAAACAGTTCACCGATACCTTCGATCACCTTCCGGAAAGCATGAAATAAATAATAACACTTTTTTCCAACAGATAAAAACACAGTTGAAGAGACATATCAGTCAAAATCTAGAATAGAGCGGAGGACAAGGTAGACTAGAGGGCCTGATCTTGGACTTGTGCTCTCCAAATCAATAGAGGATATTGTTTTTTTCGGTGAAAGATCGAAATTTATTTCATCGAGTGAACACCATCGGTAATATTTTCACGCGTGGCGCAGCCACGAATGTAAATATTACCGATGGTGTTCACGAGATGAAATATATATCGATCTTTCACCTAAAAAAACCCAAATATTCTATTTATTTCATGCTTTTAACCCTTTCTGGGAGGAGCTTTATCAAAATCCAGTACAGTTCTTTTCCGTTATTCCCCGTGGTGTTCACCTCCCGCATAGTAACGCATTACAATATTATGTCAGGCGCGAGAAATGTAAGGTATATGACGTCATATTTCCCATTTGGTTGTTAGGCACGCGCAATTAACCTAGGCAACAAGAACGTGAAAATCGGTATTTTCACTGGTTGTACCAGTGTAAGATCGAAAAATATTTTCACTGCTGTTTCTCGATATCCTACCGGAAAGCATGTAATAAAAGTACGTTTCTTGTACAAATCTTAGTAGAAAATAAAAAATAATGCATACCAAAGTTTTACTAAACAGTTGACTTTTTCTCTAATTCTGTTCAAGCATAGACGGATTCCAGGTATGCTATAAATAGTAACGCACTTCTCATTTAAATACACATGGTCAGTGTTGAAGGCAAAACATTTGGCTCGTACGCCCATATTCCTTTATGTCTTGCAGTGAAGTAGTATTATGTTAATTATCAATGAAATGCTGTGATGGCAGAATTAAAAGATTTTTTTTAGGTTTTCAAACAAGTTGGTTTATCAGAGTCTGCCAAAAAAACTTCCACAGTGTGACTTTGCTGAGCATATAGCAAAAACTGACTCTTGACACTGGAGACATCATAACTGATCTATGCTCTGTTGAAAACTTATTTTGGTTGAATGATGTAAGGCTTCGGTCAAGCATTGCCTATCCAGATGCATATCATTACTCTGTTGATAGGCCAAGTTTTTTTTAATAAAGTAATGATTGAATCAAATGTTACAAGGCTTTTTTATCTAAAATAGATATTGTATTTCATCAGAAATTGGCAGTCTCTTCACCCTTAGGCTGTTAATTGCGACTCACTAAATTTTTGCAAACAAGATTGCTCATATTGTGCTGTCAAATCTTGGATCTACACTCTCCGATAAAAAGGTCTTCTTTCTCCAAAACTATTAGTTAAAATAACATATTTTTCAGGTGCTCAGTCAGGCGTTGCGAAAATGAAAAAGTCTATAGAACAAAATAAGACTCTCTCTCTCTCTCTCTCTCTGATTCTGTTCAAAGACATTTACTATACAAAGAATTTTGTAAGAGAATGAAAGAAAATAAAGGTTTTCAACCAATATGAAACTGTTATGCTTAAACTTATTATGGTTACTTCCGTTTTTGTCTACAGTTTAGGCAAGACCGTCCGATCTTGACCTATACTTTCCTAAATAAAAGTTTCTTGTATCGCAAGTGGTAAGGAAATATCCAATAATGAGGACAAGTACTCGAGTTTTACCTAACATTTGAAATTTTCTCTAATTTTGTTTAGTTATAGAGCAACAACAACAACATAAGAATCGCTCTCTCTCTCTCTCTCTCTCTCTCTGTTCAAGGACGTTTACTAAACAAATAGGAATTAAAGAAACTGAAGGTCTACAACCAATATGGAATAGTTTTACTCAGTTGTATTATAGTTACTTCCCTTTGGTCGAACAGGATTGACAGTATGCTCCTTATTACACTTTCCTATTGGTATCCTGTTATCGATCTTTGAATACATTATATAAAGATTTAGAAAATTTACAGTACGGATATTAGTTCGTCATCGTAGAGGTGTTACAGTAAAACCAGAAATTTCATAAAATTCTGAAGCAAATCAGGAAATTCGTGAAGTGTCTATTTCACTTAGAGATTTCGCGAAATGCCTAATTTTAACAGGAATTTCACGAAATAACCTGAAGTCATATCATGAAATTCCATAACCGACTTCAGCTTCATTATTTCATTGATAAGAGGTATGATACTGATAAATCTTACATTTCTGTATTGGCAGACGACAATGTGGTTATTTTTCAAACACCAAAATTTGACAAATAACGGATAGAAAACGTTGTTTTTAAAATACTAGTGACATGCATTTTATCATTTCTCAAGATTTTTTTTCGGGAAATTGTTTTGTAATAGGTGAAAGAATATGTAACCTTTGGAAAAACTTACAACTATTCAAAGTTTTAAAAAAATGTGACTGGTTTATTCATATGTTTATCCATGAACGTTAACATGTTTACTTTACTATATAAAAAATGAACTTTCATCAAAAACGAAGTTGGGAAAAAATTTCACGCTGCAATGATGATTGAATTTTCCTAAGTTTTTTAAACATCACCTTTCCATACGACATCTCAGCGTTCATCTGCTTCATGGCGTTAGGTTAAAGGCTGTTAGGTATGGTAGTTGGGATAGTGCAATATACTGGATGAATCCTAACCTGTGTTTCGCAATCTTCTTTAATGTGCCCGGTGTATAGCACTGCTTGATATGGTCTCAGTTTAATGTCTCTTCCGAAAGAATATTAGGAATTTTTTGTGGCTCGCCTTGCAGCTTGAACCCATTTGAGATACAAACTTCATTATACAGATGTAAATACAAACTGAAAAAGATACCCTATGATCTTTAATGAAAATAAGTGTTAAAGTCATTGATTTTATTAATATTTTATTATTTATTTATGTGTGAAATATGTTAAATAATTATTGCTAATTTTATGTATTTTACAGTAGGCAACGTAAGTGAAAAGGTTATTTGAAAACTAGAAAAATAAATCATTCCTAACTAATTGTATTAATCTATGTACTTGTGGTATCTGTATAATCATAACTCAATGTATATCAGATGTTTTTACAATTAATTACAATACGAGTTAAGAATTTTTCAGCAAGTCAATAACTAGTCTTTAATTAACGAAATAATAAGTAGTTATAAAGTTTTATTATATACCTAGCTGTGAAATCCTGGAATTTCCCAGTGTAATAAATTTTGATATCATCACTAGTGACGTTATCAACTTTCACTTTCACTTCCTGCCGTAATTTGGGAACTGCTTTTTTTTTTCGACTACAGTTTTTTCGACTTTCAAACGCAAAATTACAAATGATGATGTTGATGAGGTATATAATAAATAGAATAATCAACTGCTTATTTTTTATATGAAAAATATCTCACTCGGACGCGTCGTAAGGCGTTAGAAAAACTCATGCTGCGTACTCGTTTTTTCAACGCCTAACAAAGCATCCTCGTGAGATATTTTTCATATCAAAAACAACCAGTTGATTATCCTCTATATAAACTATCACACAAGCTGTTGAAAAGATACACCATTTTACACATTTCCTAAAACATGTAAAAGGTATTTATTAAATCTTTGTAAAATTGTCACATAATTTTCAGTCATTTCCCGAAAAAAAATTCAGGCATAAAGTGAAATGCCTTGCTAAAACAGACATGAATCGAATTTCCCGGTATTTCTAGGGAAAAAATGTAGTTATAAAGTTATAAACTATCACACAAGCTGTTGAAAAGATACATCATTTTACACATTTCCTAGATCATGTAAAAGGTATAGCACTGTAATTTTTAGTTTGTTCCTATTAGTCGTTGTTTTTTATAAAATATAATAATATAATAGCGAGCAGCGCACAAGAGGCGTCGCGAAGCGACGCCTCGCGAAGCGAGAGCTCATTGGTACAAATGGTGTCAAATTTGTACATACCCTATGCCTTCGACAGAGTGGTGGACCGGAAGTAAACAAATTTAAATATGGCGGACGGAAGTGATGTAAAAAGACTGTCACTAACAGCGTTTCTAACCCATAATTCCTTACACCTTTAACAGTCACGTGATTTGAAACAGTGTCCCAGTCTACAAACGAGATGCTCGCGAGATCTGGTCAAATACGATGGAACTCGGTCTTTTCCGTTATCTGTCTGAGTTACGGAAATTTCCTAATACAGAAATAAACATTACGGGATTAATATAGCAGCTGAACCATTTCAGGTGAGTCAATAGATCTGTGCTTTCAAGTTTTTTCGCGCTCTTGCTTTTGAAAACTTTGTTCATGTTTGATTCGGAAGTTCTACCTAACTTTTAAAGTCTTTTACGGTAAAGGGAGCGAAACAAATCGGCCAGTACTTTTACTCGTCCCCAAGTCAACACTGTCTGAGCAAAGTGTGTTTATCTACATGTAAAGGAAAGCTACATAGACGGATTTACGAGCGTGTCTTTCATTCTGAACATAATATAAAAAAAAAAAAACCTTTTCTCATCGGGATCTAGATTACAGCTGCTTATAAAGGTTGTCTTTTTTCAGTTAAAAAAAAAAATGGTCTAGATCTACTCGCAGCAGTAATTTTTCTTCATTTTCTTAAAACAAAAGGATTTCACCCGGTTTCTTTCAGCCCACTTGTTTTGTTCTGAATTGCATCTAGGTGCCATAATAATCATTGCTATAAAATCTAAATCTGATCAAACTCTGTCAGCATTCACTCTGACGTTTTGACGGTATACATCTAGATTTCAATTTACATAGAATATGATTTTTTTTGTGTGTGCAAGCTGTTGTTGTAGATCTACCCACAGACATAGCTTTCTCTAAAAATGGGCCTACATTGTTGAGTCATCTTGAAACAGCAGTGGCCAGGATAAGAAAAAAGACACTATACTAAGATTGTCTGCACCAGGGCTGGGCTCAAACTAATTACCAATCAAATGATTGCTTCTACAGTACATGTATGACCTCATTGACTGAACCATCCTAATCATCCAATTTAATAAAAAAAATAATAATATGGTAGACTATATGTCGGGCATGTTGAAATGTACAAGTATTTAGAAAATCAATTTTCTTAAGTTATTTTTGACTTACCAAAACAAAATCTGATATGATGCTTTCTTTTCTCAGCCCTGTATTCATCTGTTTCTAACAAATTTCAGCTTATTTCATTAAGGTAAAACCATCAGCTGTCTGATGTTAAGAGTAATGAGTAAATTTATGGTAAAGTAACGGCAAAGACTTGGAAGCCACAAAAATAGATCTATATACAGGTTTGTTTTTTGTAGGTGAATGAAATTTATTGCTAGGTCAAGGCAAAGAGTTTGTTCTCTCGAAATCCAGTTTAACTCTTTACCAAACGACAAAATTTTGGACAAGTCCAAATTGAAAGCATTGGCAGATGACATAATAAATGTGACTGCAAAATTCAAATTTGGTTTGGGAAGGGTAGAAAACATTGTGGGAAAAGGAGAAAATGCTGGTTACCAGCATTTTCTCCTTTTCCCACGATGTTTTCAAAAGACTTCTTTCTCGGGGTCGTTAAAAGTCTGATTGTGTGGTAAAGAGTTGAAGAGTTAAAGAGTGGGGTGAAGATTGCACTGCCAGTTATGTAGGAGTATCTTTGAGCAAGGCATGCCACAGGCAGAGGCCAGCACTGGTTGAAATATTACTAAGTAAAGATGTTAATGACATTACGTATGTTGAATTGCAATGGAAAGTAATATAAAAAGTCCATTTAAACAAATAATTAGAAAGTTTCAGATCTATAAATCTAAATCTCTGAAAATTCTTGATCTTTCCTGGACCTATGTCCCTTTATCCATGAATGTGAACCATTGTTTTTCATAATTTTGAGAAATACAAATAACTACATGGACATGAATTCAATGTCAGATAACAGCCATGTAGGAAGCATTTCAAGATTGGGGGGCTAACTTCGAAATACTGAGATTTTTTGCGTGGTAATTGCATTGCGCTAAAAGCTCATATTTTAGTTACTATGATTTTCAAAATTATTGGGGGGGCTGAGCCCCCCCTAGCCCCCCCTGTTCCTACGGGCCTGGATCATAGTGATCATGATATTCAACCAGCCTCTTTTGGCCTAATCCTTTTTGAAACTGGGACTTTTTCGGACTGATCAATTCCTGTTGTACTCCCATTTCAAAATCATTTCAGTTGTATCAAGCTGACAGCTCTTTTCATAAATTATTTTCCTTTGTATTGAAAAGCAGTCCATGTTTAGGATGTGGCTTTCCTTACCCATGGAAACTACCATACAAGTAAAACATTACATGTATTTTGACTTACGATCTAACACAGGAACTTAAAATTATTGACTCAACACCTTTAGCACTAAGCTATCCAAGACAACTCAAAACTCTTTTGGATTCTGATCCTACATTTCCTAGAATTTGGATGGTTAAAAGTTTTCTGAAAAAAAAAAATTGTGACAAACTTTGGTATCAAGAAAATTTCAGATCATATAATTATTTTTACACAAAATTTCTAATTTGTGCTAATAATTTGTGATATTCAAAATGAAATTATCGTGATAGTTCTGCCTACTTATCGACATCTATAAAAACTTAAGTCACCATTTGAATGAACTTGGTAGTTTTTGACTTCACAAGGTGGCAGTATAATGGCAATTATAATTTGAATAATTTACAGTTGTAGCTTGAAAGTTAAAATTTAACTACACAGGTCATGAAATGAACTGGCATGTTAATTAAAAGACGACTTGAAATGTCACTTAAGAACACCTTTAGAACTATTCAGGGAAAAGGAGAATTCATAACATTAGAAACCAAGATTTCTAAAACTGTATCTAATCATAAATACCATGAATGGCAGATGTCCCTGAATTTCAAGGCCATCGGAAGTGGTCCGGCTGGTCCGGCCATGGCCAGACCAAATTTTCGGCCAAAAAAGAAAAATGGCCAGACCAATTTTACGCATAAAAAAAAAGAAAGAGAGGGAGGTATTTTTCCTCAAAACAAAACTTTGAAATGACAATATTTGGGTTTTTACTAGAGAAGTAAAATTTTTTTTCTAGTTATTTAGCATGATAATGGTTAATCACCGTTACATTTCTTTTCAAGTAACAACTCGTACTTTTCATTTAAGTGATGTAAATGCCTTTATCATTTATGTTCTTTAATTGCTATGAAGCAGGTTTGTTATTTAATGCAATAAAGATCTAGTGGTGACTGATCAAGTATCTTGTATTTATGTGTTTCTGTTTCATTATCTTTGCTAAAATAAAGAAAAAAACAGCAGCTGGTGTAAATGTATTTTAAAAGACTAGTACTTGTTTCAATAAAGGTACAGTTCTCCATTTTAAACCAGTGAGGAATACCTGTAGTCTCTTACTGTTTAAAAGCGCCATGACCCTTTTGGTGTTTGTCTTGATGTTGCAATTTGCAAATTTAAAGGCTTTCAAACAAATATATACATGTGTATGTACACAACTGAAAGATCTGAAGAAAATTCTTTCGGGAGATCAGAAAACATCAGATGTGATTATGTTGTTTTGTTGCTTTATTTCCTTTTCAACAGTATTCCGGTCATTGTAGAGAATTTTGAACTTGAAAAAAAAAAATGTGTAAAATAAACCTCGAAAAATGCACCAGAATGCACCTGAGAGTGTCTTATCTTCAAGTTTTTTTCCGGGGAAGCATGCCCCCGGACCCCCCCTAGCATGGCTTTGCGACTTTGTCCCTCGCCTACCTGGCAAGACCAAATAGAATTTCCTTCCGATGGGCCTGATGATGAACATTAAAAAATCGTATTAAGATTTAAGTTCACAGTGAGAATTATCAGCTATTTTTACATTGAGATGTACAAGCCTGCAGACCTCTTATTAAATCACAATGCACATTACTGATCAATTCAAGGTTTTCGTCACTTTTGCCTAACTCAGAAATGAAACCATCCTGGCCAGGTACATGTAGCTCAGTGGTTTGTAATGTACCTGACTCATGACCTGGTGGTTGTGGGTTCAATACCCAGTTCAGGCATACTATAATTCCAGCACTTTTAGCCTCTCACTTCTGATGCATTTGAGAAAAGTAATCAGTAGCTTGAAGTTAAATTAGCAAGGGAATGGGTAAAGTAGAGGGGATTATTAATATTCTATTCATTTGTCTTTCTTTTTTTCTATTGGTTCACCTGCAGTTGCTTTGCTTTTTTTAGGCATTTGATAAGAAAATTTATGCATGCTTTATCAAAGTAGCACAAACTTGCAGCGCTGCTCGCCTATAGGCTTTGCCTATATTCATATTACTATAGGAAATTTTAGAATTAGCAAATCCTATAGCGCGCACAGGATACGCTTTTGCTCTTTTCCGCAATTCTGCGTGAAGTTGACTTTTCCCGCGAAATCAGCTGACGTTGGTCTAGCGGAAGTTGTAAGCGTCGTCGTAGCTACATCGAAACGTCATTTCCGTCAGTATTTTCTAATATGTCCTGATGAAGGCTTCAATGCCGAAACGTTGACTAAAGAATATTAAAAAAATATATATACATAACGATAGCATTGTTGTTGGTATTTCTATATTACCAGTATTTCTAGGAATCTTTATGAAATTCCTGGTTTCACAGATTTACTATATATAACAGAGGGTTTGTATCAAAGTAAATCATTTTACCTTTACCTATTACCACAATGTTTTCTACTCTTCCACGGGAAAATCTGATAACTCCTGTCAAATTCAAATCGTTGCCTGTAACTGCTTTCAATTAAGAAAAGGTTTGCGTTGCTAAAGACTTGATTAATTAGGACTGTCTTTGAAACAGTAGAACACACTGTAAAAAAGAAACATACAGCTGATTTTCTTTACATTCTTCAATATAGGGTGCTTTCCGTAACATCATATTGCTTCCAATGCCTCTTTCTTTGTTCCGTCTGTATTCTAATTTGTTTCAACATCATTTCGGCTCTACCAATAGGATACAACATTAAGAGAAGAATGGATTTTTAACTCGGAAACTTGTTCACGACCGTGGAGAATCGTAATTGGACGCCCTGAGCAGAACTGGCGACATGATTCGTCACAGCTGTAAACAGGTTTCCAAGTCCCCTGACACCTTGCCGTACAACAAAGTTATTCTACTACAAAGTTTTACCATTCCAGTGTATTCAGCGAAATGCTCTCATTTTATATTTTCGCGAGTTGAGTATGTTGAGGTCATAGAATTTGCCCTCTTTAAGCCCCAATTTAATGGAAACTGACGTCACCGAAAACTGGCGTCTCTGAAACCTTGGTAAAACGTGCAATTCGGTGGATAAACTTGATAAATTCACCGCCATAGACATTAATAGTTTTATCTAAACATGGACTGTTTTTGCAAAACAACTTCAAGGTAAGTAGCTATGTATTTTAATGATTTGTTGTCAAAAAGTAAGTAGACCTTAGTACCTCAAACTACCTTTAGGTTATCCTTCTAACTTTACCATGATTCGGTTTGTCTACGCATGTCATATTTTTCGAAGATTCGACATGTCTACTATGACGCATCACTGATCCCATATAAGGGCGTCCGGAAAGTAAGGTAACATTTTTGTAAAATGATTTAACCCTTTACCTGATGTGCCAATTTGAGGCTCTTCCATTTCAGCAGCAAATAAAGATATGATGTCAAAAATATGGACAATTGAGGATACAAATATCTGATTGAGTGGAAAACATTGTGGGAAAAGGAGAAATTGCTCGTTACGAGCAATTTCTCCTTTTCCCACAATGTTTTCAAAAGCTGTCTGTTGTTGATACATCAAAATGAGTATCTATGGACTAAAGGGTTAAAGACTTTACATCTGCAGTAAAGAGATAGAAACATAACATTATGTAAAGGAAACTTGCAGGTTTTTTGTGTGACAGTTTCACCGAATATTTAATACATCAAACACATTTCAATGCAGATTTTAAATCAGAAGTACATATTTTGTCTGGCGTCATTTTTAGTAATTTCTGACGATGTCGATGTGGCGGTCTTTCATTCTCTTTCCATGCCCAACATGCACGATGAAATTGTGAACCACTTCAGATCACATTTCATTATCAATCATTAGGACCTTGCGTTTAATATTCTTTAGAAACATCTCTGGACTATCTGGCGAAGGACTGTAGACTTTTTTTCAGCAAATAACACCAATTTAAGAAGATGTCAAGCTGGCTGACGCACACCGCACGCAGGCCTGCTTTGATATTCCATAATCTTTCTCCTACGAATATCGTCTTGATACTATCATCGAATTTATCGTAAGAAAATTCCATTTCAGTATTCGATGTAGTGCCGTACAATCATCCTTTATGAACGACGTGTTTTGCAATGTAGGGTGCTTTTTTTCAAGCGCGGGAGCAAACTTGTCCGTCAAAAGCAATAGCACGTGCGTGGAATTAAATGTGTCGTTAAAGACATGCGGCCCAATATAACCATGACTTTGTATTGCACTCCATACCGCTAGTTTTTCACTTTAGTCTTTCTATGAAACAACGTGGTCGTTCATGTGCCCAAAACAGCATATTTTTTTTTAAAAACGCGTCCTGGCAACTGGAAGTGGGAGCATATCATTAATTTCTGAAATGACGCCAATGACAAAAAGGTACTTCTGACTAAATATCTGATTAAAAGTTTGTAATGTAATGAAAACTGCATTAAACTTTCACTAAAGAGACTCACACATTTTGTGTACATGCGTATATATTGTAACTCTTCATCTCAAATTCAAAGCCATATTGTAAAGGTATAAAACTGTTACCTTACTAAGGAAAACTATGGCTGATCATAGCTTAATGAATTGCACCTGGTAGCATTTTATTAAGAAAAAAATTATCTGATTTTGAAATTCAATGTAACGGTTGTCGTTTTGAAAAGTAGTCCGGTTCTGTACCCAAAATGCCAAAATTAGATAGGTGTTTATTTGTAGAATGTCATGTACTGGGAGATGTATGGGATAGAAAACGAATGCCGCGGTATATGGGAAATATACACGAGCGTTAGCGAGTGTATATTTCCCGTATATCACAGCACGAGATTTTCTATCTTACTTAGACCACGTGACTATTTATTCATGCTTTTTATGTCATATGTTCATATTCATAGTAGATAAAAAACTTGTTACAAAATTGAGTCGTTGTAATAGTTAAAATGAAAGTTTTGCATCTACATGTAGTTCAAAAGAGGCATAAGTAAGGTACTAATTTATATCAAAATGCTAAATTATTCATTATGATTTTAATGAAAGTTAACCTATTTGTGGACTGTAAAGATCAAAATTGTGTTTGTCGGCAAAATTTTGAAAATGTTGTGCTTCGATTGATGTAGATTGTCAAAGAACTTACTATGTGTCTTTTGTAATAAGACTGTACTAGTCTATTTTATTACGAAACACATGGAATGTTCTTGAGCAATATTGTTCAGTTTTCTTTTGCAATTATGTTCAATACGTAAATTTCGAGCAATTTTTGTAAGCAATGTCAAGGCCGTACATGAAAAACTTGTAAACTTTGTACATAGTGCCATTGAGCTTAACCTGTAGGCTGCTAAACGCGACTCAAGGACCTTTAGTGGACAATGTAGATACAGATGAGAAAGCTTAGAATGTGTACAATCTGATCATGCATGTACACTTTCCGATAAGGCGATATTTTCCCCTAAATATCTTTGAAATATCCAAATCTGGGCTTTTATTATTGGCTTGAAGGTTTCATTTCACTTATTAAGCAGGTTAAGGGTTAGTAAACATTACTAAACCAACCTATTCATATGTAGGTGCACTGACACGTTAAACGCGCATGCAAACTAAAGAGCAAACTAAAGATCTATCGAATTTGTTGTAATTTCTTAGCGAAAACAAGTGTTTTCTCAGATTGATGTTTTAGAAAAATGGTTGTAAAGGCAATGGCATGTTTTAAAGCCAAAATGTGAACATTACACTTTTAACCAGACTGGAGCCTTATTTTTCTACCGCCTAAAGCACACTCCATTCGAGAGGTTGCTGTAGTTAATCGCATTTTGAGGGCAATACTGTGTTAATTGATTGTACATCGTACAGACTTAGAATAGTATTGCACTCACACATGAAAATGTTATACCCAGTTCAAATCATACTTCAAAATTGGGTACATTTTGCCCCGACTCGACATTACAAACAAAAATTGTCGGAATTCACGTGCGGGATATACTAGCATAGATATACAACTGTGGGAGTTGTATCTTCGATATATACAACCATCCTCGGATACCCCAGGGTCTCCCTATTTGCTACGCTACATCGACCCCTGGGACAATTAATTGAATTTCCCTCGCTTTACCGCTGGCCGAATGCTGGCTTTTCATTGGTTCCATCATCATTTTGTGATGGGCGAGTGAACTGTACGCTATGACGTTTCGTATCGATTTTCGGCGGCTGATTCAAAGTTTTATTAGTCAATTGTCCCAGGGGTCGATGTAGCGTAGCAAATAGGGAGACCCCGGGGTATCCGAGGATGATATACAACGGAAATACTGAACGCTGATTGGTCAAGTCCCTACAAACGTGGTCTAAAAAGGTTTTGACACTACAATTTGCTTACCTGACGAAGGAATGGTTCGTTTTAGATTGACAACAAACGATAATATCGTGTAATGATATTAATTCATTTTTAAAAATAATCTTTTCTTTCCGCTTTAATGACAATCATCGAGCAAAACTAGAAATTATATGGCGCAGGCTATTCAGTACGTTTGTCTTCTTTGCGGCTAACATCGGTAGACCCCGCCATTTTTAGCTCCACTGGCCGAAGGACAGCGAGCTATTGTCCTGGCGTTGTGTCCGTCGTGCGTTCGTCCGTGCGTGCGTCCGTAAACTTTTTATTTAAAAAACTTCTCCTCAGAAACTATTGACTGGATTTTTACCAAATTTCACAGGAATGTTCCTTAGGTGGTCCTCTTTCAAATTCCTTCAAATAATTGTGTTCCATGAATAATTCTGGTTGCCATGGCAACCAAAGTCAAAAACTTTTAAAAATCTTCTCCTCCCAAACCGCTAATTGGATAGCATTATTTTTTGCAGGAATGTTCCTTACATAGAGGTCTACAGAATTCCTTAAAAAAAAAAGATACATCAAAAAAACTTGCCTTTTATGGGAGACTCATTTTCCTTATATGGTATAAAGTAAAATCTTTGAAAATTTTCTTCTCTCAAACTATTTGTTTTGATTTCATTGTTTTATTGCAGGTTAGTTCCTAGGGTGGTAAGTCTTTACCATACAATCCTGACTTTTAACGACCCTAAAGAAGTCTTTGGAAAACACTCTTGGAAAAGGAGAAAATGCTGGTAATCAGCATTTTCTCCTTTTCCCTCAGTGTTTTCTACTCTATCAAAGAGAGAAATCATCATTTCATCAATGTTTAATTTGTTGTCTGCAAATGCTTTCAGTTTGGTCACATCCCAAATTTTGTTGTTTGGTAAAAGAGTTAAAGATGCATTGCTTTACATAATCTATAATCCTTTTCATATAAAACAAGAGAACCTCTGCACTTTTATTAGTTCTGGTAAAGGTTTGTTGACCTACTGGTGACCTAGTACAAAGAGGGACAGGGCTTTACTGTTGTGAAAAGGCATTTTGTTATCCAATCAAACTGAACCTGCAACTTCAATAAAACAATTGCCACAATACATATTTTCTATATTTTGATGTTTCCCCACCCAAAATGGTTTGTAACAAGACCCTTTTTAACCCATTACCACACAGTCCCTACTTTTGACGTCCCTGACAAAGAAGACTAGAAAACATTGTGGGAAAAGGAGAAAAATGCTGGTAACCAGCATTTTCTCCTATTCCTACAATGTTATCTACCCTTCACAAAACTTTCAAATTTTCAGTCACTTTTATTTTTTCATCTGCAAATGCTTTCCATTTGGACAACCCTAAAATGTTGTCATTTGGTAATGAGTTAACTATAACCAGAAGACAAATTTTTTATAACTGGTCATAATTGAAATATGTTGCAGACAACATGATAAATCTTCAAATTAGTAAAACTTGTATCAAAAAGAGTAGAAATTATTGTGTAAAACTAAGAAATTGCAGGTTACTATTATTTCCTTCTTTTCTCACAATGTTTTTCATAGCTTTTTTTCTTTAGTGACTTAAAATGCAGGATTGAATGGTAATTGTTAAAAACTTCTCTTCACCGTTACAGAAAAATCAGGCCTGTGGAACGATACAGGCGCTCAAGCGCCTCTAGTTTATGTTTTGTTGAAAGTATAGTCATGAATACGGGGCTCCTAAAAGGGAAACTGCTTTTACCTGGATTTTGCCAACTGGTATACATTATTAGTTGTACGGTCAGGTGGCAGGGGACTTGGAAACTTGTTCACGGCTGTGGTTAATCATGTCGCCCCGAGCCGAAGGCGAGGTGGCGACATGATTCACCACAGCCGTGAACAAGTTTCCAAGTCCCCTGCCACCTGACCGTACAACGAATTTATTATACTGCAAAGTTTTACCCTTTCAAAGCGCGTTAAGCGAAATTTTCCTGTTTTATAATTTCACGAATCGAGTATGCTAACAAAATAGAAATTCCCTTCTGTGTGCCCCAATTCAATGAAAACTGACGTCACTGGAATCTGACGTCACTAAAACGTGCAGTTTGGTGAATAAATGTGCAGTTTGATGATCGATCGGCGCCGCCATTTTGGATGATGTATTGCACGTGTAGTGAAGTTTACGGGGCACTCAAAAGGGAAACTGGTTTTTGCCAGGGAACATGATATTATGTTCCCGGCATGTTTACCAATCAGATCGCGAGAAATTTCTTTGCAGTATAATAAGACTGTATGTGCGAGGCATATCATCCAATCAGATGATAAGAATTTCTTTGCAGTATAATGAAGATTCCTCGACTGAGCTAACAGCACTACTCTTTCTGTTTATTTATTTGTTTATTTATTTTTCTCTTGTGTCGTCTTTGCATAGTTTAAACCTTTTACCACATAATCCTGAGTATTAACGACCCAAAAACAAAGTGCTTTTGGAAACATTTTTGGAAAAGTAGAAAAGCCTAGTATCCAGCATTTTGTCCTTTTCCCGCGAAGTTTTCTACACCCGAAGAGACAAATTTAACCATTGGAACTCAATCAAAGATGTCGTCTGGAAATACTTTCAATTTGAACAGATCCTGCATGGTCACATTCATATGGAGACTCAGAGGCTCTAAGAAAACATTGTGGGGAAAGGAGAAAATGCTGGTAAGCAGCATACTATCTAGCATACTACCGTCATTTGAGACAGATGTTAAATGTTGTCAGCAAATGTTCTTTAGTTTAACCAAATTTATATAACATCGATTGAGAAACAAGTTCTTACTACTTATAGTAATCTCTCTCGATTCTGCTCCCTGGGAACTACACCAGCACTCGCATCGAATGCTCTTTATAAGGACGTATGGTGAAAATTTACATACCGGTGATAAACGAACAGAAGAAAGACAGTTATATTACCAACACCTTTAATAACTAACTACAAAGCAAATATAAAACTGTCAACTTTACATGCAATTGTTTAGCCATGCTTTGTGAAAAAGGAACTTAATGCGTCTGCAAAAAATATCCACCCGGGGCCCGTATTCACCAACCATTCTTGAGAATATTCTTAGTCTTATTCTCCAGGTTTTTCTACATTTGTAAGTAACACAGCTTCTGATTGGCTAAACCATTCGGTTTAGCCAATCAAAAGTTGTGTTACTTACAAATGTAGAAAATTCTGGAGAATAAGACAATGAACGTTCTTAAGAACGGTTGGTGAATACGGGCCCAGGTCACCCTTCGCACACCGCGCTGGCTGAGGTTGGTCGGAACTTTTTGCCATCTGTCAAATTTCTGCATGTCAAAGTGGTAGTCTATCTCACAATTAATGTGGTTGTTAGACATACAAGTTATAGAATTTATGATTCCATAGTTACGCGATGACTTGCTTGTTTCATGCATCACGGTGATGCATCAATCCCCTTTTTGTCAGAGCATGGCCAAATTAGTTAACACCTAGGAAAAACTGGATCAGTGCATTGGTTTTTCCTGGCAGTGTAGAGGAATATTAGATGGTTATCAAACATGCAGTCTGATCACTTTACTATACTGTCCAATTTATTAGATGTCTCTGCCAAGTATTGCATAATTGGAGAGGTCAGCAGGCCTCTCCAAGAGAGGTGAGTTTAAAAGGCAGACTGCCACAGAATTAACTGTCTAAACCCATATTTATTGTGACCACAGTCTGTTTTGCCTTGGTTTTGTAAATAAATCGAAATAAAAAAAGAAACAGGAAATAGACGTTGTTTATCATTATATGACGAATTTCAGAAAAGATTTGTCATATAAATTTACCGTGGCTGCAAACGAACTCTCAAAAATGTAATATTTCATTAAGCAAACAAACCTAAGGAGAAGAAAAATAAGATGTATTTCGTTAAAAAAAAGAGTAAGAAGACTGCAGGACAATATCATGCGACTTGAAAAAGTGGCAAGAGGGTCAAATAACCGTCATGTTAAGCACATGAGGTTTCTATGCGGCGACTTTTTTACTTGTTTGCTTACATATACCAAGATATATTGAAATTAAAAGCCAATAAACTATTTGAAAACATTGATGCTGACCTCTCCTAGTTTCTTTAGTACAGAAGACAACTTGTTCAGTCTGTTCTGTTATAGGCTACAGGAAATGACTCGGTAGGGCGGAGCTAAGTTGCAGTTTACTGCAAATTAGATCAAGGTAAAATAGATATTGGGCGATTGAACAACATGCAGAAGCACTTTTATTTTTTCACAATGTTTTCAGAGAGTAAAAGAGTATGCTGTTCGCGTGTCCATAATGAAAAGGATCGATAAGTGCTGTTACGATGTATGTGTTCATGTGGTTTTGGCAAAATTCTGAACTGGCTCGAGGCCACTAAAATGAAACATAAACTACTCGACTTATGTTAAAGGTTAAGCTATGGTCACATTTACGGTCAATCCACGTAGTTGTCCGTACTTAATTTCAAACATAGTCCGCCGTACTGCTACCACAGTCACCTACGTTGAAGTAGGTTCAAAGTAGATTCAAACTTGGCGATGCAGAAAGTCTAAGTTAACTGTTAACTACATTCAACTCCGTGCTAAGTGGCTAGGGCTAACTAGGGTTTTATTACGTCTAACTTCACTACGCTAAACTACGCATAAACTACCTTCTAAGTACGCACAACTATGGTAAATCAAGGTCAGCTGTGTAAAGCTACGGTAAAACGTTGTGTTTGTGTTGGTCAGTACGGGTATAGGCTGCAGTCATTGTACGTTTAACTACTGTCACATCCAAACCTGAGTCAAATTACAATTATAATTCATTTAATTGTGATAGATTATAGCCTTTCTGTTATTTTATGGTAATTGGTAATTGATGTGCAAAAGATCTACTTCGTTCTTTAATTATTTACCAAACTAACA
This sequence comes from Tridacna crocea, assembly GCA_943736015.1. Classification (NCBI taxonomy): domain Eukaryota; kingdom Metazoa; phylum Mollusca; class Bivalvia; order Cardiida; family Cardiidae; genus Tridacna; species Tridacna crocea. The sequence goes on from OX031072.1 coordinate 18,557,528, forward strand.
AAATTTAGAATCTAACAAACTAAAAGTATATGCAGATGATTCATGTGCATGTAATGGAGCTCCGAATGAAAATTTCTCTTTGATAAAGTTGAAAACATTGAAAGGAAAGAGGAAATGCCTGTAATCAGCATTTTCTCCTTACCTTGCAATTTTCTCTGAGGCTTTATCTTTCAGGATCATTAAAGTTTGAGCTTGTGTGGTACATAGCAGGTTAAAATTTCATACTCTGTTTATAAGTGTAATGCCAAATGATAAAAACAGAGAGAAAAAATATGTATTTGATGCATTATTTTTATAGAAAGCAGTAATTATAATCATAGTTTAATTGAAACATTTTATTCTGATTGTAATTTATTAATTATTATGAAATATAATTGAATCCAAGTCTGGTCACATTTTATGTGTAGTTGACCATATTAGGAAATTACCGTAGTTGACCGTAGTTGAACGTATTTTACACGCTACGATTGAGTAAGGTCTATTACAGTTAACTACGTCTAAACAACGGTCACAGTACGGTCTCAACAACGTAGTTAACCATAACGAGTTTTTGAACATGTTCGAAAATTTAGCGCTTAGTACGGCAAACCGTAACTACGTTCATTACTACGTTTAACTACGGTTCCCTACGTGTAACTACGTTCAACTACGTTCGATACTTTTAACTACGGCCATCTACAGTCATTCCCCATTACGGTCAAGTTCGAAAGGTGTGACCATAGCTTAAATATTCAAGCGCAGTTTGGCGTACTGCTTCTACGGTCAAAGTCTACGTTGAAGTACGTTCAAAGAAGGTTCAAGCTTGGCGATATATAAAGTCTAAGTACGTTGAACTACGTGTAAGTACGGTTAACTACGTTCAAACTACGGCCACAGTACGGTTACAACGACGTAGTTAACCTTAACAAATTTTTGAACATGTTCGAAAATTTTGCGCTCAGTACGAGCACACCGTAAGTTCAAACTATGTTTATTACAACGTTGAACTACGGTAAACTACGTCTAATTACGTTCAGCTACGTTCGTTAAGTTTAACTACGGCCATCTACGGTCATTTCTCACTACGGTCAACTACATAAGGTGTAACTATAGCTTTAGCAACGGCCTACCAAGGTAAATTCTTACAGACAAAAACTGAACAAGTCTATTTATAGTAGAAAAAGATGTTGAGATAAACCACGTAAAGTAAAACTAACCTTTAAGCGGCTAAGCCCTTCTGAGTAAACTTTTGTGGACAGTGCAGGATAAGATCAGACGCTTTAAAACATGCAGTCTGCTTTTGGATCTACGAGGGCTGTTCGGCAATTATTGAGACACATGTTGTATTTTAAAAAATGAATCAATACTCTATGTTTATTGTTGGTACAATCACTGAACAACTCTTTATAAGGCAAATAGAGACATATTTTATTCAATTCACATAATGTGCGCTTTGTTACTTCTGTTTTCATCCATTTATATAGCTCAATCTGGAGCACGTAGCTAAAATGATTTTTCCAATTTAAACAACGTGTGTAACAATGCCTCGGTAAATGAGAAATAAGCAGGAGAACATCATTAAAATTTATGCTCACAGTTTGAAAGAAAATATTTAATTAGATACAATAAAAAGCAAATTTTCAATGTTTTCCAACATTAAATACGCCTAAATGGGTTGTGTTTACCCTTTACTATGAATAAGCTAGTCCGTCTGAACTAGAATGTAGAATATTCATCAGTCGTTCGCGACCGGCCTTGGCATTTTATCAAATGAATGGAAAATTGAGAAAGTGGCCATACTACCCAGGTTGGCGAGGTAGGTTTGAAAAACTCCTCGGATCGAACTTTTTGATGCAAGTTGTAGTGACTTTTTTCAGCTACAAGGTTGATTCATATTTTATATCTGATCAATACACAAAAATTTTGATTCTTTGACCGAAAATGTGAATTTTGTGAGCTTATTTACGCTTAGGTGAACGGAGAAAGGAGAAGACAGTATATATAGAGGGATGGTATGATACCAGACATGTCAGGCACCTGTGGTTGAGACTAAGAAAATGCTGGAACAGACGCGAAGTGGAAAAACAGTGTCTCGGGCATTACTGCTGGCATGAGAGATTTTCAGATGATCTGGATAGCTCATGTAATTCGAAAGGAGCTGGACTACCTAAAATCATCACACAATCCTTGACGTCAGACGTGAGTAACGCTCTACATCAGGACGCGCGACTCACTGTACAAGATATTGCGCGGCAGAACAACATTGGTGTAGCAACATCCCACAAGATACAAACTGAGACATTGAATATGGAACGTGTATGTGCGCGATGGGTAACTCTCTTACTTACGGATGACGATGAGATAAATAGATTTGCTGCATCTCGGCAGCTCTGAAGGACGCAGAGATCTGGCGGAGATCAATTCCTGGACAGGATTATTACAACAGATGAGACTTGCTAATATTTTATAATCCTGAAACAAAACAACAGTCAAATGTGTGGTCAGAAAAGGGATCTGCTCCTCCGAAAAAGGCCAGAGGTTGTAAATCTGCGGGCAAACATATGTGTATTGTGTTCATGGACAGGAAAGGAATCCTCACTCATTAACTTCGTACTTATAGGAGAGACTTTAAATTCATCATATTACAGTAAGGTACGTTAATGGTTATTTTCAATCAATAAAGTTATTAAGCATTGCATAATATTGAATTAACATCTTCATTAAAATATGTACAACAATAGCGTGACAAATAAGTGACATGTTTATTTGTGGTTTTCAAGTTGTCAGACGAGACTTGATACAAGCCATTCGAAAGAAGCTTCCCGACCTCTAACAACAGATCGAGAATGTGATATTGCATCAAGATAATGCACCTGCGCATACGGCAGTAGCGACAACTGCAATAAGGGTTCTTAGGTTTTTAACAGATCGCACACCCACCCTACAGACCCGACCTTGCTCCAATGGATTTTGCTGTATTTCCCCACCTCAGTGCCGAGTTGAGAGGCAACAGATTGAGTGACTTTAATGAATGAAGATGTGTAACACTAAATGTCATGAGAAAGCTGGAGAGTGAATGGTGTAGAAACGTGTATGATAAAAGGGTTAAGCGCCACATGAAATGTGTTCAGCGCGATGGAATTTACTTTGAAAAAGAGTAATTTTTTAAGAACGCTTTAGACATTCTCAACGTTTGCATGACATCGCACAGACGTCGGCGGCGTGCTACGGTTAACCTTACCTCATATACTTCAGGGAAAATCTGTGGGCCTCCAGGTTGTCCTAATATATCATAAGTTTGCAATTTTGTATCACTAATATTGAACTTGAGATGAAAAATGAAGCTTGTACTGTTAGTACATTAATTTTATCGCAAGTGTCTCAATAAATTCCGAGAAACCCTAGTACACTTTCCGTCACGGTGAGCATTTTCCTCAAATACAAATTTTAAATAATTACACTTTTTTCTACATTTTGTTAGAGGAGGTTTACATTTAACTCGATTATCACTTTAACCTTTATCCTGCTAAATAACTAAAAATGAAATTTTCAATTCGATAGTAAAACCCCAAAAATTGTTATTTCAAAGGTATGTTTCGGAGAAAAGAATCTCCAGGTCGGACAGTGTAGATCCAAGATCAGACTGCACGTTCTGTGCAGTCTGATCTTGATCTACGCTGTCCTCAAAACGTCTGTGAGACGCGATAAGCAGCCAAAGGGTTAACTTCCTAACCAAATAACCAAAAGACTTAGCAAAGTGGGAGAAAAAAAATAATACATAAACACGAAAGCATTGTGCGAAAATAAAAAAAAAAAGAGCATTTTCTCCTATTCCCTCAGCACGTGCTCTCAGTTTAAACAAGTTCAGATTCAACTCTTTCAGTGCAAAATACGAAAACTTCACCTATTCGACAGCTGAATATAGAGAAACTCACATTGATTTTGATCTTACCTGCCTGACTTAACATGCAGACAGAATAGGTCCAAGGTCGGAATGTACGTTTTGTGCAATGTGATATTGATCTATGCTATCTGTAAAAATTACAGCTTCAGCCTATGGCACTGAAAGAATGAATTGTCTGGTAATAAACAAATGGTTAACAATTACAACAAAAAAGCTATTATTCAAGATTATATCTGATTATTTTGTAAAGTTCTTGGGCCCACTTTAAATATCGACTTTTAAGTACGTGTATTATTATCATTATTGACAATCTCAAAATTCTTTTTGTTCAGCTTTTTGTGCTGTGCAAGCTAATTTACATAATTTACTAAATACTTCTTTGTTATCTATAAACACTTCTAATACGTATTATGAAGTTTATAAAAAGAATACATGAGCCACGCTCTGTGGAAAGGAGATTTAACCCTTTTATTAAACGACAAAATTTTAGACTGGTCCAAATTGAAAGCACTTGCAGACGACAAAATAAACATAACTCACGAAGTGAAATTTGTTTCAGGTAGGGTAGAAAACATTGTGGGAAAAGGAGAAAATGCTGGTTACCAGCATTTTCTCCTTTTCCCACAGTGTTTTCAAAAGGCTTTTATCTCACTGTCGTAAAAACCAGGGATTGTTTGGTAAAGGGTTAAATTGCATCTACGAAAAAGTATCGCAGTCCGTGCAGGCTAATATGAATTGAAATCTCAGGTTTTTGTGAATTTTCCTCATGTCGAATGACAGTTCTACTTCATGATTCAGTCGGTAGTTAGACGAAATGGAGTTTATCAAACCATAACTATGTGTTGGTTTGCCTGGTATAATACATATTTAAGAAATATTGACCCATGTCAACCTGCGCAAACCGTAAAGGCACAGTTAGCCTTGGTTAGTAGTTGAGGGCTTAGTTTCATCGCCTGTGTGGAGTTTTGCATGCTTTCTGAACATAAATTTCCCTAATTAGTATACGGTAACATAACTGTACAGTCTTGGTAAGTTACGGTCCTGTTTGAATGAAAAATAAAAGACTGAAAAACGTTTTTCCGTACGATTCACATAACATTATACAGAAGAATGCTCATCTAAGTAAGGAGAGACTATTCAGCATAGATATTCTTAAACAGTATGATTATGCAAAATATGTTTAAAAAACAGAAAGTGGACCTAAAGAAACAGTTAAACATTGACAACAGTATACCGGCGCCAGCATTTTTTTCCTGAAGAAAGCATTATAAAAGTGCGTTGAAGTTTACAAAAGGGCTTTTGGCCATAAAACGCTCACCTGAGTAAATCAAATTATGTTTGATAGAAATGAAGAGATTCTGGTAGTTTTAATAATGTAGAACGCATGCAATTAAGTGACCTACTTTTTGACAATCCAAACCTACTTTTGAATTTGTAATATTCCCCAATCAAGACAAACATTTGATAATGTTTTATGACTATCAGACTGAATATTTGTCCTTTCGACTGCACACAAACTTTTTTCTTCTGAATTTGGCCGATTGACCTACCTTTTCATCTGTTGTGACCCAATTTCAATCAAACCTGAGATTTCAAAAAGACAACCTTCCTGACCTAATTTCAAAAGTATCAGGCCGAAAATGTGGCCTCTACAGTGTACGTAAGCTTTTCTCTAAGATTTAAGCCTATGACCGTCATTTTGACCCGCCGTGACCCAATTTTGAACTTGCCAGAGATATAACAAAGACAAATATACTGATCAAGATTAAAGACTATCGGGCAGAAAATGTGGCCTCTAGTGTGCACACAAACTTTTTCTGAGAGTTTGCCCAGTGGCCTACTCTTTAACTCCTCGTGACCTATGTTTCAAGAGTATAAGGCTGAAGATGTGGCTTTCAAATATTTAGCCCGTGACCTACTTTTTAAACCCGACGTGACCCAATTTCACATCTGTCCGAGATATTATCAGGACAAAAATTCTGAACAAGTTTCGAAAATATTTGATCTTGAGTGCACGCAAGCTTTTCCTAAGATTTAGCCTTGTTTCATACTTTTTGACCCGGCGTAACCAAATTTTGGACCAAGTTTCATGAGTAACTGATTAAAGATGTGGTCATTAGAGTGTACACAGCGTTGTACAAAGATTTAGCCCTGTGACCTATTTTTTGGCCCAAAATGACTCATTTCAGACATGTATATTATCAAAACAAACATTCTGACCAAGTTTCAAAAGTTTCGGTTTGAAAATGTGGCTCCTAAAGTATACACAACCTTTTTCTGAGATTTAGCCCTGTAGCCTACTTTTTGACCCGGCATAACTCATTTCTAAACTACACTGAGATATCATCAAGCCAAACATTCTGACCAAGTTTCAAGAGAATCGGAACGAAAATGTGTCCTCTTACGTGCACACAAGCTTTTCTAAGATTAAATCCTATGACCTAATTTTTTTACCCGGCATGACGCAATTTAAACTTGTCCAAGATATCATAAAGACAAATATTCTAACAAATTTAAAAGACTATCGGTCTGTAAATATGGCCTCTAGAGTGCACACAAGCCTTTTCTCAGATATAGCCCCATGACTTACTTTTTAACCCCACATGACCCATTTTCGAACTTGTCCGATTCATCAAGATAAACATTCTTACTACGTTTCATGAGTAACTGACTGAAAATGCGGTCTTTTGTGCGCACACGAAGTAAATGTTGAGATATGAACGACGCACGATGGACACAGCACGATCAAATTGTCAAATTGTGCTCAAGTGAATTTTGAATACACATCGCTTACAAATGGATGAATTCAAAACTAGGGCACTATCTGAATATTTATAGCAACATTCAGAAATCAACGAAAGGCCTTACACAGCTACTCATGGTACAGAACGTTAATAATCTCGCAGTTACATAGGTTTGAAATTGTCGAGTTTTTATTTGAAGTACACTGATAAAATTGTCTGACCTGTCGAAATGAGCCAACGCATCCAAAAATAGACCTACAGAGACCATACATAGCTTTACAGAGTTTTCAACAGTCGTTGCAAGGTCGTTCTGGAAGCAATTAAGTCGTATCATTGAAGAAGTACCACGGTTTCAAAGAAGCTCGCTGACTTGAGACTCCTAAATTCACAGCAACAAATCGCCAAGTCAACACCCAGAAACTTCCAACACCTGGCCAAATCAACCGAAGCCCCTTTAGAACTATATCAGCGGTGTCATCTTTTTTTTTGTGATGAGTGGCGCTCTTGGAAATGTATATATATGTATGCTACCTACAAACTTAATTACATGACATCGGGTATTTCCATGATATCTCAGAATGTTAGAAAATGTGCCCAGAACCACTGTTCCACTGTAACCTAAGTAACACTTTGTAACTCTTACCCTGGTCAATAACCGAAATGAACCTTTCAATCAAACAAAAAAAGAAAAATTATTATCGGTATCTTTATCTCTTTCTGAAAATATTTAAATTCTTTGAATACTGTACTCTTACGGACACCAAACTGAAATTCAGCTTTTAGACATTGACGTAAATATGTAAGCCTTGTATAACGGGCTTACCTAGTCGTGACTCTCGGTCCACCCGATCGGGGCTTTTCAGAAATGTCTCCAGTTTGTCTAAACTGGAAGATGAAGCATGAAATTCTATTCCCTTAAAAATTTAAGTATCGTGCAAAGTCAGCAGCCAGAAGCTAACAATACCAGCGCCTATAATCTCTGCTAATTGCTAAGTCTTTGCACCTTTATTTCCGACAAATTTCTGAAAATTTGGCGGTTTCTTGTTACAACGAAGATTGTAGAGACTGATTATATGAAATTTCAAAAAAACAAAGAAAACACAGAATTGGCACGTGCAAAACGTAGCAAAATAAATATCGTCAACTTTTAGGGCAACAAAAATATGAAAAAATTAATTGGTGCAAATGAATGGTAAAAGGGAAATTACACTACACTAAAAGTTTTACACACGTTATTCGAATGGTCCCAAAGTAACATCTGAAAGAGAAATGCAGTTTCTTTCGAGACCGAGTATAAATTTACCAAGGCATGACTAAACAATTCATGTTGACTACGCATCCAATACGTGAATTGCAAATACTGCATGGAATTTTTACCTACAGGGCGAAGTCATAATTGTGGCCTTCAGAGTATGCAAACATTTCGTTTTAACCCTAAACCTTCTAAATAACCAACTTTCAAGTTGATAGTAAAAAATCCAAAAACGGGATATTTAAAAGTTACTTTGGGGAAAAAAATCGACATATCGGACAGTGCAGATCTAAGATCAGGCAGCACGTTTTGTAAGATCTGATCTGTATCTACACTGTTTGCAAAAGATCCTTTAGTCAGGCTTAGCAGCCAAAGGTTTAAACAACTACCAAAAAATTATAATTACATTTATAAATATATGAAGTAGAAAGGGTGCTTTAATGTGCTTTAATGGCATTTTCGATTCTGGGTAAGTCGAATGTTATTTTTTTCTTCTTGCTAAGCGATTGCAAAGGGCAAAGCTCAAGGTCAAAGCCGTGATCATGCGAGGTCATATACAGTGCACATATAAACGTGATGGTTTAGTTTTTTCACAGCAACAATAATATTGGAGTTCCCATCCGTAAGAAATCACCTTGCCGAGTTTCAGAAGGATGTTTTGCTTTTTTTTTATTTCACGCCACGGTCAATTTTCTCGGTACATGTAGAGAAACTCGATTCAGACAATGTTCCATTCTTATCTGTATACATTTTTTTCCCTTTACGGTGATAAAAACTTGGGTGGCGATCAAAACGCCTTTCTTCATAATTAACTTTTCAACGGTTATTGCTCTAGAAAGTATTAGATATCGCATTCAGGCGGATGGCTGTGGAAGGAGTTGTGTGCCTTTACGTTCTAGTTTTTAAAAAATTCCATGATCATCTTCCAAGTGTTCTTTTCAGATGACAGATGACTTCCGCCCATTTAAATGACGAAAAAAGTTTAAATGATGGACAATGCTATAAATACTAGTGAAATTAAAAAACAATCTCAAGAGCAAAATACTATATCATCATTTTTTTTAAGTAATGCGGTAAGTGCAAACTGAAATTCATTTTTCGGAGTTCGTAACGACTTCTATAGTGGAATTCTGGTATAAGTTTTCATCAATCGTTTGTGGCGGGGTAGTGGAGATCGGACTGATCTTTCGTTTTGAACGTGCCTTCTTTGTACCTTGGCGTTTTGCAGAGAGACGAAATAGCTCAGATGCATATCTAAAAATTCTACTATTCTCTTCTTCTGCTTCATTCTCTGGTCGCGCTAGCAAGATCCTTCGCTTGAGGAAAGCTTTTGAATTTCCAGTATTTCTGATCTTGATTATTTTCCCAGCCGTTACGCAAAACCGGTTTAAAAGAAACATTTCCAGATGGATTATAGTAAGCATCCTCTGTAGTTGAACATGGGCTTTCTTGGATACCTCACTGGTCAGTTTCGTACAAGTATTGGAAAATACAGCAATCAGTGCGTTTAACAAAAAGAGAGTTGTCACGAGAACAAACATAACAAATATACTAACGGAAACAACGGGATGAAGGGCACTAAAGAGCACTCCGATTTCTCCAATACCTAGCATAATTGTAAACATTTTGACAAAGGTTTTACCAATATTTTCAAAATCATCTTCCTCCTCATGTGGTTTTGCTTTTTGCATTGCGACAAACATGGCCAATGTAAAGCCGATCAATAACGTACTTAAAACAACACCAAATTCAAGAAGGTGGATTGCTGCATGTTGTATTAGAGCTGTGAAAAATCCAAACATTTCAAAAACTTGAAGAAAATATAGCAGTAAGAACCAACCCAGAATGATGGTGTAAGGCACAAGGAAGTTCTGATAGCTGGATGTATCGAAAAGAAAAGCATAATCTACTATTATGCACAGCCCAAATAGGATGAATAAAATAAAGTACCAGCTCCAAGGTTTTTGCAATTTGTGCTTCAAGAGTTTGTAGAGGTAAACTACGAAACTGATACCATGTACCCCAAAACATACAGAACCGTACACCAAGACGATAGTGCTTGAGCCGATGACTTGATCTACATTGTTGTATACATCGGAACTTGAATCTTGTTCCACAGGCGGGTTACCTATCCTTGAGCGTACGATGGCACTCCATGAGTACAGGAGCATAATAATGACATGCACAAACATCCACAAATAAAACCAGAATTTGTATTTGGACCATTTTTCAGTTATCGTTTTACTGATAATTGTTTGACTCACAAAGCGTATAGCCAATGCATATGTTTTAAGTTTTCCAATGAAAAATAGTACAGAAAAAAGCGTGTCTAGATTCCGTTCTGTTCTTTCCGTGTTGTCTTTGCTTTGATCATCGTCAACCGGGATGGTTTCAATTTCTGTTATGTCAAATATGACGTCATCAAGGCTTTCCTCGATACTGTATACCTGTGTAAAACATAACAAATATTGCATTAATATAAAGTAAGTCTGACAAAAAGGGAATATTGAAATATTAATTTTCGACCGAATCGTAATCGTTGTTATGACAAAATGGAACGGGCGGGAGCGAGGAAAATTCAATCCGAATATTTGTAACAAGTGTGTGAAACGTAAGAATTGCCAGTCCTTTGAGAGGGAAAACACTGAAAAAAATATGTTCTTTTTATTGTTATTCAGTCGTTACATAGGTGCCTAAAGTCACCATTTCGTAGAAGCAAATTTATATGTCAGGTTGCTATCAGTAATCTCCCATTCTCTCTCTCTCTCTCTCTCTCTCTCTCGGTCATGTGCCTTGAATAATGTCGGACGTGTTTATTGAACGGAACCGAAGAAAATAAAGTATGATTGGAGTGGCGCTATTTTAGGACCTGAATTGGTCTGATTAAAACTCTTATCCCGCCGTACGCGACCACTGTCCGCGAAGCTATACTCCATTCCCCACTGCAGAACGCCACCTTAGTCCGCGATGAAGGGTTCCCTCGGAAATTTGCCTCGTTTTCGTATTACTATTGTATTTTCATTGATAAAGTGAGTAGACATCGACAAATATGGATAACCACGTGACCTTACGTAAATATTTCTAAAAACAAGAGCCGTCAGAGACGGGTTATGCTCCCCGAACAAGTGCTTTTTATAAAATGTATGAAATTGATATAAATTCTCTTCTTTTATCCTAAAAGGACCTGTTCATGCCACCCAAAATTGAAGTGAAAAGGCAATTACTATCTGAGAGATAACCAACACAAACTTGTAGGGTACAATAAGCCCACTAAGCCCCCTTTAAGCCCCCTTTTCCCATAAGACGATATTGCATCATTTGAATAAATACAACGGGTGTGTGGTTTGTGGCATTTTTAATAATAATTCAAAATTCGAAATTTCATAAAATTTTGAGCAGACATATAGTAAATATTACATAAAACGATTTTTTACATGAAGCCTCCTTTTCCGTGACGCAGTCTGAAATTGAGAAACCGGGTAAGAGGTATCTGGGCAATGTTCCAACGAGTTCAGATTTGAAATTTCATGAACTTTTGAGAACTAATGTAGGAGATATTAGAGGGAAAAAAAATACATGAAGCCCCCCTTTCTGCGACAAAACCTGTAATTGAGAACCCGGAAAAGAGGTACCTTGGCAACATTCCAACACATTCAAATTTGGAATTTCACAAAGTTTTGAGCACTGATGTAGGACATACTAGTGCAAAACAATTTTTTCCATGAAGTCCCCTTTTTCGGTGATGCAGCCTCAAATTGAAAAACCAGGAAAGAGGTATTTGCGCATTAATAATTCATAGATTGAAAATAACAAGGGCACATATTAAAACTTCTAAAACAAGATATAGCCATGAAGTTTCCTGAATTTTTCACAAAAACTGAACGAGATATTAGTACAAATTACAATTTTGCATTAAGAACCCTTTTTCCTTGGCATTTTACAAGAAACCCCTTTTTTCCGTGACAGAGGGTCAAATTGAAAAACACATAGATAAAGAAACAAGAGCACTTAGTGAAACTTTGAAAAAGCAATATAACCATGAAGTTTAATGAAATTTTGATAAAAAAAACTGAATGAAATATTAGTAAAAATTGGAATTTTGCAAGAAACCCCCTTTTTCCATGACAGAACGTCAACTTAAAAAACGCCTAGATTGCAAGGACACATGCTGAAACTTTCTATAAACAATATAACCATGAAGTTTCATGAAATTTTGACAAAAACTGAATGAGATATTAGTAAAAAATGCAATTTTGCATTAAGCCCTTTTTTTCCATGACACGGGGTCAAATTGAAAAACCGGGAAAGATACATCAGTGCATGACCCTAAGGAGTTCGTATATGAAGTTTTATCCAATTTGGTCCAGGGGTTGTGGAGAAATGGCTTCGGACGGACGGACGGACGGACGGACTGACAGACGGACGGAAGGACGGACGGACGGAAGGACGGACTGATGGACGGAAGGACAGATAGACGGACGGACGGCCATGGTGTTTCCAGTATACCCCCTCCACTTCGTTGTTGGGGTATAATGAAACAAGAATAGCAAATTGTCGCAAGATATGCCTATCCCACCACCAGTTGTCGAGGAGGTATGATAATTGCAAAGGGCAGGTAATGCAACAAACATGTTTTCCAAGTCTCAAGTCAGTTTGACTCGAGACTTCAAAGTTCCATTCCAGGCAAGCAAAAAATACCGTAAAAATGAAGATCAAAGGGAAATTACTCAAAATCCGCACTAGGTAGAGTTACTGTTCTTACGCACTCTACGCGGTAATATTGCAATAAATATGCATACCAAGTTTAAAGTCCTTCTGAATTAAGATGACAAAGTAATGTTCCGGACGAGCACTAAATGCTGTAAAACTGACGATCAAAGGGAAATAACCCAAAGACAACATTAGGTAGAGTTACAATTCCTGTGCACTGCATTTTCAAACATTCCAACAAATAAACACAACATATTTCAAGTCATGCCTTCTTAAGGTAAGACCTGTGTAATGCACTTCCGGTGAAAATTCTAATTGGTTGATAAATAAGGATAAATAGGGATTTATGCAGAAATTATATTTTTGCAGATTTCTAACGGATCAGAAATTCCGTTTATGTCTATCATGAACTTATTTTCTTATACTTTTGTTAGTTTTCTGAAAAGGGAGGTAATTATTATCTCTTTTTGAATTGAGAATAATGGTTTTAGATTTATATATGATAATTCAAAGAAAGAGAAAATGGAAAAAAATGAATTGGTGAAAGTAGTTCAATAGTACTCATTTTTAATTATAGCTAATTTTGCAGGATGATATTTCTGTGGAAATAGCTGTTTTCCATTACACAGGTCTTGCCTTAAGATTTTGCCCCGGACAACCAAGAAATGCTATAAAAATGAAGGTCAAAGGGGGAATAATCCAAAATTAATGCTAGATTGAGTTAAGGTTCTTGTGCACTGCACTCCATATTTTTTAAACAATCATGCATACCATATTTAAAGATGTTCAGGCAAGAGATGACAAAGTTATATTTTGGGCATGCAGAAAATGCTGTAAAACTGATGATCAAGGGAAATAGCTCATAGAGAGTACGAGGTAGAGTTATGGTTCTTTCACAATGCACTCCGTATTATTGCAACAAACACAAAATACCAAGTCAATCGGACTGGAGATGACAAAGTTATGCTCGGAACAAAGAACTATTCTATAGTACTTTCTAATTCAAGGGAAAATAACTCCTGCCATTCTGGTCCGATTAAACCCATAATCGAGCTCATCCGAGATCTTTTAGTCATATATAGTTTGACCAAATTTGGTGCTGATTGGTTAATATTTGTAGATGCTAGAGTGTAAACAAAGTGAAATAAAGCAATTTTTACCATTCAAGGGCAAATAACTCCAGATGTTCTGGTCCGATTAGACCCATAATGGTCATATATATTTTGACCAAGTGTGGTGCTGATTGATTGATATTTGGAGATGCTAGAGTGTAAACAAGGAAATGTGAACGGACGGATGACCGACGGACGGTGAGTGATAACAATAGCTCACTCTAAGCACTTCGTGCTCAGGTAAACTAATAGTGTGAGCTGTGGCCATTTGATATAGAAATTATCATCACAGTCATGTATTTGAAAATAAAACCTGAATAAAGTCATAGCAGTTGTAGACTTCTATCTTATCTTCCAACAGTAATAAAAGTAGGGCAATTTGTCATTTGAAAGTGGGGCGAGTTGTCTTGGGGCGAGCTTTTGCTGGGCGAGTTGTCTTGGGGCGAGTTGTCTTTGCTCAGGCGAGTTATCCTGCACCCTTAATGTTACATCTTGATTGGCCCATTTAAGGAACATGATCAAATAATAACAGATCGAATTCAATCGAGTCCATTTTGATCATGAAACCTACAAACAAGGTTCTCTACAGTAAACTGTTGACTTAAGCATATTGTGGATAGTATAACAATAAGGGTAGGCTACTTAAAACTTGTTTTCAATACACAACATATTCCTCCACTAATCAGATTTTAAAATGCTTTCAAGAAATTCTGGAAAAAATCGACAAAATTAGATTTGTTACGTTTGTAAGTTTCTTGTAAAAAGCAACTCATGAATACACCTGTAACAATGTATTGATATTCACATAAAACCTGTTCGAAGTATTCCTTACTAAAATCAGTTCACATTTACTGAAAGAATAATGAATGAGTCTCTTTACTTATTTTGGAAACTTAAGTTAGAAAATAATGTCTTCTTGTTCTGTACTTACAGAATAATATCATAATAAAAGCTTCATGAAAATAAACATTATGAAAAACTTGTTCTTTCATCTTTTACCACATTAAAAAGTTATACCACATTAAAGTTACAAACTTTTCTCTCATTTTCAAATATTAACCTGTATTCACTTAAAGTTATAGTAACAGTTAATCACTAAGCACAGTCAGAAAATCTACTTGGTTTCTTTTTTGTACGAGCTGGTCTGGACACGGGATTGTTTGGAGTTTTCATAATAGATGGTTTCACACTACTTGTATTCATCATTTGTGATGACGTGACATTACTCTCTTGTATCATTTAACCTTGACTTTCTGTTGGCTCTCTTATTTGACTCTCCTTGTAAGAAAAACTTTCCTCAGAATTAACATTTTTCTCGTTTATTTTTTTCTTATCTATATCAACTTGATCAGAATGATTCTTAAAAGCACATTTTTTTTTTCTCATTTGCCTGATTTTTAACAACACTATGATATTTCTTAGGCTTTTCTCTTTGCACATTTTCTTCATGCAATACATTTTCTGATTCAATTTCACTACTTTTATCATGATTGAGATATTTCTTAACGTGAGACTTATCTCTGGTATATTTCACTCCATCGTCATTTTCTACTGTAACATTATTTCCTTTTCTTCTGATGACTTTCATAACAGCAGGACTAAATGTTTTAGAAACTTTTTCGGTTTCTTCTGTCGCATCAAAATTGAATCTCGATCATTAAGATCACTTTCTTTCACATTTTCTTCTTTGATCTGCATACGTTTTACCTTCATCTTCATTTCACTATCTCTGTCTCTTATTTGTTGATCATTTACACCATAATTATGTAATTCAGGTAAATTGGTTCTTATCTTTCTCTTCTTTCTCTTGAATAAAAGTTCTGCCTTAAATCATGTTCCAAGTCACTGCTTATCATATTCACATAGTCATCTGGTTTATGAATGGTCAAAAGTCCCAACATTTATGCAGTTTTTCTTCCTAACAAAGGTTTTTCTGCATCTTCATCACAATGAATTCAGCTGTAATATTGTTTTTTTCTGAGAGAAGACTTCTGCTTCAAAAGAATCAGCTGCAGTGAGTGGTGTTTTGCTACCATTTGCATAGAGCTTTTTTATTACAAGGTCTACTTGTGCACTGTATTTTCTGTTGTTTCAGACTTTCTCATAATTTTCTGTCAATAACATTAACAGATGCTCCAGAATCAATAATAAAAGAAACATCTACTCCTCCAACATTTATTCTTATTGTTGACATTTTGCAGTCATGTACTGTGCACACATAATTCAATGAATCAGACTCATCAGAATCTTTGTCTTCACTGTTTCTCACTTTGTGATGTTTCCTATGTTTTACTGACAGTTTTGTCTTACACGTTTTTTTCTTTTTTTTCAAAATGATCAGTTTTTTTTACATGTTTCATTGCTTTTTCTTAGCAGGACAGGACTCATCTTTTTTCACATGACCTTTATATCGACAAGCATAATAAGTTTTATTAGCATATTTATTGTATTTCTGTCCATACTCAGATTTCGGTTGCTTGGAATTTGAGTCAACTCTGTTTATTGTATCCTCATGTGACTCCATCATTTTGGCCTGACTTTCAGCTGATTCCATAGACCTTGGTTATTAAAAAGATCATCAAGATTCATTTCCCCTCTTTCTAAGACTTTTCTCCTAAGTCGCTTAGAATGGCATTTTTCAATCACCTGATCCCTTATGTTTTCATCTGGAGTATGGAATTCACAATAAACAGCCTTTTGTCGTAATCTAGTTACAAATTGTCCAACCGGTTCACCATGTATCTAAGTCATAGATCGAAATTGTGACTTTTCATAAAGGCAGTACCGTATCTCTAGCCTATATTAAAGAAGTGGCTAGAGATACGGTCCCGTACCTCTAGCCCCGGAGGCTAAAGATACGGTACCGTATCTCTAGTCATTCTGATGATATAGGCTAGAGGTATGGCATTTTGTAGATACACGTAAGAAATTATAAATTTTATTTCAGTTTTGATTATTATCGTTATTAGTATGGCATAGTATCAATCTCGACATCAAAGGACAGAAACTCATTGCAGTGTGCGAGTTTGCATCATTGTGCGAAAATAATAATTGCCTTGATTAGTTAGGTGAACTTAATTGCTTAAGATGTATGCGGATGCGCGAACAACAAACACAGTTTAAACGAGATCGATTAAGTACTATGTTTATGCCACTAAAACACAGACGGGGAATGATGGCATTGTTTAATTTACTAATTACTCGCACTCACCGCAAAAAGTATCTAACATTATTGTAACTTTTGTTGTTTTTTAATTGATTACGGAAAACGACATAATTAATCTATTACACAATCACGGAACATTTTCTGGAAGCATTTTCAAGCCAATTTTGTATCATACAGTCAAAATGGCTCATAGTATTCACGTCGGGCAGAAATTTGAAGATTTTCAAACATTTGAAAGCGCAATAGAGCGCTATATCAAAGTGCAGAAAGTGTGTAATTTTACAAGGGGGATTCTAGGACTGTACAAAAATCCCAGCCGCGAGTACAAAAAAAAAAAATACACGAAAGAAAAAAGTATCAGGAGATATGGCTGTACTGAATTCATGGCGGCAAGGATTTCAAAGCCAGAGGGAAAGGAGTGACAGAACAAAGGTTATCTATCCGTCCGTCCCTCTGTCTGTAGACACAATTTTGTCAGGAGCATTTCTCCTACACTTTTTCAAGTAGTGCCTTGAAATTTACACAAAATGTTTAGGTACATATGAAATTGTGCATGTGCAATTTTCACGACCTTGCTCCATTGGTTGCAGAATTATCTCCCCTTGAACGTTTTGCGCTTTGCAAATTTTAACTTTGGAGTTTTGTCCTGAGCATAACTTCCAAAATATTGAAGCTACATGTAGGTACTTTAAACTTCACGCACAGTTACATCACATTAAGGAAAAGTGCAGTGTACAAGAACCATACCTCTATTCCAACTATTTTTTGAGTTATTGCCCTTTGTAAATTTTAACCTTGGATTTTTGTCCAGGTCATAACTTCCAATGTAATAAAGCTAGTTTCTTCAAACTGCACACACAATTAGATCACATTAAGGAATTAAGGAAAAGTGCAGAACCATTACTCTGTACCAACTATTTTTTGAGTTATTGCCCTTTGTAAATTTTAACTTTGGTTTTTTGTCCAGGTCATAACTTCCAATGTATTTAAACTAGTAACTTCAAACTTCACACACAGTTAAATTACAGAAAGGCAAAGTGCAGTGCACAAGAACCGTAACTCTATTCCTACTTGATTTTATTATTGTCCTTTGTAAATTGTAACATTTTATTTTTGTCCGTGGCATAATTTCCAAAGTAAAAAAGCTAGTAACTTCAAACTTCTATACATATAGGCCACATTAATAAGACGTGCATGGTACAAGGACCATTAATCTATTTCCACTATTTTAAGACTTAGTGCACTTTAGAAGAACCATTATGCACTTTAGAAAAAACATAACTCTATTCCCACTATTTTAAGAGTTATTACCCTTTGTATATAATGATTTTTTGTTTTTGTCTTGGGCATAAGTTCCAAAGCATAGAAGCTAGTGACTACAAACTTCATATACAGATAGATCACATTAACGTGAAGTGCATGCAGAGTACACGAACCATAAGTCTACCCCCACTTATTTGTTTTCTTTGAACTCTTTCTTTTGTACTAAATCATTCCGCATTCTGTTACAAAGGGCACTTTTGTGACAAGGAGCTGGTGGGGGGTATGATCACATTTAGTGATAGCTCTAGTTATCATATGGCCTTGAACCTTAATGTTTGGTATTTATCTTCATTATAGACCTTTATTGCTTAGTACTCGGGTGAGCGACATAGGACCATCATAGTCCTTCCTCTTGTCATGAATATTCATGGTTCCTTACTATTTCAAAACTGACCATATGAATAAAGGTGGGAAAAGGGGAATAATACAAGGGGTTTCTCATCCCATCTGACTTAAAAAAGATTGCTGCTGCATAATTGTCATAAGTAAGTCAGTTTCAAAAGACTGTGTGAATAAAATTACGATCAAATAATGAATTTTTCTAGACATGTCTTTGCAGATTCACTTTTGGAAAAACTAGAGACCCTGAAGGGCCTGAAATTGCTCTACTGGCAGTGATTTTGCTTTAATGCTTGTATATGTCGTAGTCCAAACTGGAATCTAGGCAGATCCGGAATCTGCCTAGGCCAAACTGGAATTCTGTCTGGACCAAATTAGGATTCCATTTTGGCTACCATACTGGACTATTTTCTTGTTGAATATGGGGCGACTATGTATAAACCATCTTATTTAACTTAAATTCCAAAATAGAAGAAGTTTTAATCAGAAATTCAGAGTAAGAACAAATTTTGAATGCTTTGTGCTTTAAAGAAAAAAAAGTATAAAACGAAGCAGTTCGGGGAAAAAAACAAATAAATTGCTTTAATTAGAGATACCTCTCATTTGTAAACATATGCGGGTTAAAATGATTAAAAATGATTTAGAAAACAATCTAATTTGGTCTAGACAAATTTGTAGTTCTAATTCGGTCTAGGTAGATTCCAATCTGGCCTACGACATATACATTGTGAATTCTTGATGCAAAAGAAAAAAAAAAAGATACAAAGATTAAATAAAGAAATGCTGACTTCATCGTGTTAACTAGAAATCGAAATTTTCAACTTGAAATGGGTACTTTTCCCATACTGTTGGTTGGATTTTTTTTTAAATCAAAGGTTTGAAGCTATTGATGAGATAAACAAACTGCAAGTTTCACAAAAATCTGATAACAAATTAATGCAGACTTTATGGCGTAAACAAGAAATGATTTTTTTAACTTGAAATGGCTACTTTCCCCATTCTTTCTGTTGAATTTTTTTCAAACTCAATAGGGTTGAAGCTATTGATAAGATAAATTGAAAGTTTCATGGAAATGTTACCACAAGATGCAGCGCACAAACAAGAAATCAAAATTTTCAACTTGAAATAGCTACTTTTCCCATACTGTTAGTTAGATTTTTTTTTCAAAATCAATATGATTGAAGCTGCTGATGAGATAAACAAACTGTGCAAATTTCACGAAAATCTGATAACAAATGCAGTCTTTATCACGTAAACAAGAAATGAATATTTTCAACTTGAAATGGCTACTTTTCCCATACTGTTTTTTTTTCTCTCTAAATCAATAGGGTTGAATCTTTTGATAAGATAAACAAACTGTGCAAGTTTCATGGAAATCCGACGACAAATGCAGGCTTTATGGCGTAAACAAGGAAAAGACTGACAGACCGACAGATGAACACACGACAGAAACCACGCCATGACATAAGCTGTACTGGCTTTCAGCCACTAGAGCAAAAAATGAAATGAATCCTCATTTAAGTTTTGAACTTTGTTGTCAATATATGAATATAGAAAACATTGTTGGAAAAGGACACTGATTTCCCCCTCACTTTCTAGAAAATAATTGAAAAATGGAATCAATTGATACAAGCTTAACTCTTTAATGTTCAAAATCGGTGTAAACATCGAATCTTTTATCACACAATCCCAAATTTTATGACGGTAAGAAAGAGTCCCTCCGAAAACAATATGAGAAAAGGTGAAAATGATGGTAACCAAAAAAGAAAACTTAATTCAATTCATTGAATCACATTTAATTTATTGCCTGAAAATGCCTCGATTTGGAACTCTGTGAATTTGACGCTTGAAAATTTAAGAAATAAATTAAAAGTTGCCGAGAATAATTAGTATTTGTCTACAAACTCTTGCCTTCCTTGCTTAGAAATTGATATTACATTATCGTCTGCTAGATGGCATTCTTAAAATACACATCTATCTGATTTGCCGTTATGGGAACAGAACCGGACTGCTTTTCAAATGACAACCGTAACTTAGAATTTCAGTATAAAATAAACGTTTACTAATGCTATTTATTCAGCTATGCACAGGCCATTTATCAAAACAGCCCCTACAGGCTTGGGTAATAGCTTTAATATAGTATAATAGCTTTGATATAAGCCCTACTCTTTCTTTGTACTTTGTACCTTGTATATGAGATGGGGTGATGTGTCAAAAGAAACACATCGAATTTTTGAAGAATATGGCATGCAAGAATACTTATATAATTGATGCTCTGGTAAAAAGTGGTTGATTGCATCTACATGACACACTTTACCAAGCAGTTCATCAAATTATTATGGACTCATAACAAACAACTGAACTTTGAGGTATTCTGTCTTTTGATAGTCAGGAAATTGATAAAAAGTTTCTGCCCAGCTTAGCGTGGGCCGGCTGAACTGTGATACTTTTTGCAGATGCATTCAGCCCCCTTTTGAAAGAGCATGGCTCATATAGCAAGTATTGTATGTATTTTAACCTTTTACCCACTAAAAAAAATTGACTTGTCAAAACAAATTAAATTTGGCTCAAATGGTGCCATTTGTGAGTGACATGGCAGAAAACCTTTTGCGAGGAGAAAATGCTGTTTTCCAGCATTCTCTCTTATTCTAACAATGCTTCACAAAACCGTTTCTCTCATTGTAGTTAGATAAAAAGTGGGTCTAGGACATTTGCCCCCGGACTTGTGCCCCCGACTTTTGCCCCCCGGACTTGTGCCCCCGACTTTTGCCCCCCCCCCCTTAGGACACATGCCACCTGGACGTTTGCCCCCCTGACATCTGCCAACCTTGGACATCTGCCCCCCACATCTGCCCCCTTAGGACATAATTATGCCCCCTAAGACATGTGCCCCCCCAGACATCTGCCCCCGGACATCTGCCCCCTTTGGACATCTGCCCCCACTGTTTGTTTACAGCTTGGACGTCTAGCTCCTTTAAGGGACAATCTCAAAAAAGCAATTTTGTGATATACACGTACATTGTGCATGGTAATTTGACCGGCACTATGAAAAAGACCCCTCAGCTGTTGTATCGTTAAGTGCTATTTTGTTGAAAATCTTCGGCTGATTAATTGATTTCAGTTTTAATATCAAATTTCCAGTATGATAACTATAGCGTCAGTTACTCATCTGGCACGCCTACTGTAAACCCCGATAAAAAATTCTTTTTTTTTTGCATTTTAAGAAAACTAAAGCAAAATTCAGGATGTTATTAGTTCTTCAACATCATTTAGAAGAAGATTATCGTTTCCCAAGAGGCAGTTGTCCTACGGGGGCAAATATCCAGGGGCAGATGTCCTACCAGGGCAAATGTCGGGTAGGGGATGTCCTAAGGGGGTAAATGTCCGGGGGGCAGATGCCCAGGGGGCAAATGTCCTGGGAGCAAATGTCCTACGTGGGCAGATGTCCTACGGGGGCGAATGTCCGGGTGGCAGATGTCCAGGGGGCAGATGTCCTACGGAGGCAATTTCCCGGAGAGCAGATGTCCAGGGGGGCTGGTGTCCTACGGGGGCAAAAGTCCGGGGAGCAGATGTCCAGGGGGCAGATGTCCAGGGGGCAAATGTCCTGATACCATTAAAAGTATGGGTTGTGTGGGAAGAATTGAAGATTCAGTTTTATGTTTCATGATATTTAGAATTAGAATTTTGTTGATCATCCAGTTTACCATTCTCTCTCCCTTAGTAAATAATTTATTTTTAGCTCCACTGGCCGAAGGACAGCGGGCTTATATCATGGCGCGGTGTCTGTCGTGCGTCTGTCTGTCCGTAAGTGCGTCTGTCAGTCCGTGTGTGTGTGTGTGTTAACTTTTATTTCAAACATCTTCCATAAAACGACCCATCCAATTTTGATGAAACTTCACAGAAATGATCCTACCAAGGAAGGTCCTCCTCAGAATTCCTTGAAAGAATTTGATTTCTTCAAAAACTTGTTGCCATGGCAACAAAACTGAAAAATATTGAAAATCTTTGAGATTCTTCTTGTCTGAAATCACAAGGCCAAGGGCTACCAATGTGGGCTACCAACATGGCTTAACATAACGCCCTTCGGGCGTTATTTGCCATGTAATAAGGCAATTGCATTTTATATCTCGATGAAAACACAAAAATATGCACTCAACCCTATATAGAAAAAAATCAGACGTCAGCATATATTAGATGTTAAAAAGTGTGGCTGTAATGTATTTCATAACATTTACATTTTCACTACAGAAATATTATGAATGAAAACAGAGGCGTAAATCTATTTAGTCTGTCACAAACACACATTACGTGTTTACAAGCATGCCTTCTATTAATTTATTTTATTTCTCTTTGGTAACAAGAAAAATGTTAGAATTACTCTCAATTGATCATCGGACAGTGTTGGAAAGGAGCTCTTACTGACTCCCTTTTAAGTAAGCAAGTAAAAAATATGACGGAGATTTTGTTAGTTTGCAAATTACAAGTATGATACGGGCATAATCAATACATGTCTAAAAGCATGACATTTATTTTGGGCCAAAAGCATATATTTACGGTAATAAAAAGTTCTGAGTTCCATATCTATCTCTCTCTCTCTCTCTCTCTCATGATGATTGAAAAAAAAAGTTCGATAAGAAGATTCACCAAACACCTTTCCTGCCATAATTTCTAGTTACGCTACTCACCCTTCGACCAAGTATATGTTCAAACAACTCAAATCGTCCATGTTTTGCTGCAAGCTGAAGCGGGGTAAGATGCTCATGATTTTTCACTTTCCATAAACTTTCCGGTCGGCCTTTTTTGTGTTTGTCTATTGTATCCAGCTCACCCCCATTTTTCTGAAGGAACAATTCAATATTATTCATTGTACTTATAATTTTTCCTTCTTTCTCGGGGAAAACCATTGCATAACGTACCAGGGAATGATACATATTGTCTTTGTACGTGTTGTAGGCATCAAACCTAACACCATGGTTCAACAACATTTTGATGATCTTTACATCCAATGTCCTTGCTGCAATGTTCAGGATAGTTTTACCTTTAAACAAAGGACCCTCCGATACCGCATCATCCAAGTTGACTGTGTCCAAATCATACAGACTCTTTTTTCTTTTGCTTTCTTGAAGCATATTCCTCAGAATTTCATATTTGTAGCTCTTCGCTTCCTTGGATGGTGTTTTCTTTACGATCATCAGATGTAGCGGGGTCGGGCCCTGGCCAATGTCTTCGCTTTCACTTTTTGTTAAAGATGAAAAGCATATCGTTGATGGACTTTCTGCAGCTAAGATCTTTATGATTCTTTTTAAGGCATCTCTTTCATCTTCATGCTCTGGAACTGATTGACTAGTTGCGAAGAATAACAATGTTTTCTTCCATTTTGCAAATTCAACATGGGATTCTTCGAGAACTTTAGAGTATCTTATATCTATACCAAGAACACGAACAATGATATCTTTGTAATTATCAAACATTCTCTTTTCACGAAGGATGGTTTCTCCATTTTCCATCAGAAGTACCTTTAATGTATTTTCAAATTCTTTTCTAAGTTGCTCGAAGTCAATCGAATCCTTTTTACAGTAACTAGAACCTTCTATGCACTGTCTGTAAAGGGAGCCTCTGCTGAACACATCAAGTATCACAAAAAGTTTGTTTATCTCAGATATTTCTTTGCTTTCCATCTTTAGGTTTTTCGACACTTTGTCAAAATATAAGTTAGAAACACTTTATTTTTCAGAAAGAGTACTCTATTCTTTGAAACATGTCCATAAATTAAAAAGTTAAGAAAATATTTAGTCCTGAATGAACATAAACAGATATTGGATTCTTGGTGTACATTTAACAGTGAATAATATATATAGTGTCTTTCATTTAGGTGTAATAGTAGAGGTTCACAGAGAAGTTCTGTCTCATTTTTTCTCAAGATATTTTCATTCGCGTATAATACAGCACATTCGACCTATTGACCTTGCAGCAATTAATTTACCACAGTGATCTTACATCTGTCACGCAATGCAGTTTACTACAGTTTGAAATGGCTTCTTTGTCATTTTTCAATACACAATATATCTTACACATCATCATGAGTGGGTTTATTTACCCTCGCCATGCGGCATAAAGCCATGTGGCGAGCAGCTATTGGTTTTTTTTTTCCATTTGTTAGAACCATTCTATATCTATATATCTATTCAATTAATTTTTTTTTTATATCCCAGCAACACACCACGGATTAAAAAAGAATACGTATAAGAAACAAGTAATCATAAAAACTGTAGCCAGTGGAGAACAAAAAAGAACGACCCTTTCAGAACCACACTAAAAATAAGGTTAAAAAAGAAATCTCATGAATTATTTACAAGGACCGTGGTGCGCTGCTGGTCTATAAATGAAATGGATTCAGTCTTGAATTTTTTTTTTTCCAATTATGGGGTGCTTACGACAGTGTTGGCAATTGTATTAAGTAATAGAGATAGTTGTAGTCTCGAAATTGAATTATAGAGAGATTAGCAACAAAAAATTGGGACATGAGTTATTCTATAAGTTGTAGGAGTTGAGACCGACTTTTCAGAGAGCTCCTAAAAAATAAGATGAAAGACGGGGAAGTGGAGAGGGCTGAATATACACGTAAAAATTGGGGGACAGCCGTCAGTCCTGCCTGCTGTGCGGGGCGATCCGGACGACACCTCGCAGGAGGGGCATTGCGCCAAAACTACTGGGGTGCCCGTTCTTTCCCTACCGCCCCTCCACAGCAGGTCCCAAGTGGGTAAGATCTGAGTTAAGAGTTAGATGGCTAAACACTGACAAAAAATAGAGCCCTAACGGGCAGGACTACGGGGGCTCAGAGCGGACATAGTAAAAGCCCCCGTGTCTGTAAATAATATCAACTAAAAAATCAATTATCGACCCGGATCAGATCCGGGGCGAACTGACTGACAGCTGTCTCCCAAAATTTGAAACAAAACAATAAATTAAGAAGAAGAGGACTTAAGAACAATATACTTGGCAACAGTGGTCAGGCCTAGGACTGATCACAAAATAAATAAAAATCCACTGTAAAAGGCGGAATACCAATGCCTGATCTTGTTGCCTGTAAACCCCACATATAGTTACCATAAGTAGGATATATTCTAACGTTTAAGAATGTAAATAAGATATGTCAATATTGTCTCTAACATAAATATTACAGAAATTTAACCAATAATTTATAATTTATAATTCTGATTAGAGACAAAATTAATACAACTTTGGATACCAGCCAACTGACTGGTAAAAAACAATAAGGAGGGGGGGGGGGAGCTCTCTGAAATATAGTACAATACAGAAAAAATAGATAACAAGTACTGGGCGGATTTCATAAGACACACCGGTGGTCTAAAATTAACTGAAGAGACTGTCTACATATACATCATAATATCTTAAATAGAAAACATAAGAGATTTGAAACTGACTATTAAATCTTGTCAGTCATTTGACAATCTATTATATATGTCTCCAGCGCTTTGAAAACTGAAGATTGGAGGGCTTTTGGTGGAAATAAAATATTAAGTATAGAAAAATTTTGACCCTCCCGTAATAGAGCACTGGAGAACTTATATCTTGCAACCGAGTGAATACGACAGTCCAACAAGAAACGGTCCGTTGAATTGCGAACACCACATGTGGGGCAAATGGCCGAACCCCCAAGTATGTGGTGCCCTATGCTACCCGGCAATAAGTTATAGCCAAGCCTCAGACGCGTCACACATTTATCCATCCTATTGTTGGAAGAATACCTGCATGGCGGTCTGAGACTCACTCCACTCCCATGAAAAGGCTGGCCCATTAAACGATCGGCCAGCCCTTTTGACCACTTTTCTTTAATGGACATTTTAATGATGGAGTAAAGCTCAGTGGTTACCAGGGGTAATTTATCTTCAATCGGACCATCCAGAGCGCGCTTCGCCTCACCATCCGCCATCTCATTCCCTCCAAAACCGACATGAGCTGGACACCACACAAGAGTAACCTGAGTTCGATTAAGGTGGCACTGATCATATATGGATAGGATATTTTCTAACAGATCAGGCCGAGAGTTGCTATTTCTTAAAGAAAGTGATTGAAGGGCCGAAAGAGAGTCTGATAAAATAGCAACTTTGTGTGGTTTTTTGACCAAAGTCCAGTTAAGAGCATATTGAATAGCGGTTAATTCTGCGGCGTATATTGATAACCTGTCGCTGAGTCTTTTTGAAGTTTTGACCTTAAAGGCTGGTATAACCATTGCCGCAGAAACCGCTGCTTTTTCGTCTTTACTTCCATCTGTATAAATTTTTAAGTGCTCAGCGTAGTTCGACTTTATATGGTCCTCCGTAATAGCCAAAATATGAGAAGGAGGATCATTTTTGGTAAATTTCGAACTAAGAGATATGTCGACTGTAGGGGAAGTAAGAAGCCACAGAGAGTCAAAGCGCGACCCGGAGTCTGCTACACTGATATCATCGGGAAGGAGCTCTTCAACCAAATTGGCCGTGGATGCCCCGAAGGGCAGGTTTGGTTTTTTATATTTACTTTTTACAAAGAACCCCTTCCCGATGATTTCATTCACAGGGTTGCAAGGTCTACTCGAAATGCGCGCCCAGTACTTTAATGTTTGAGCCTCCTTTCTTAGGGACAGGGGCTCGACTCCGGCTTCTAGTTCTAAATAAACTGCTGGAGTTGAAGGCAGCGCTCTAAGAGCTATTGTCAGGGCCTTATGCTGAATATCGTCTAACATTTTTAGTGCTGATTTTGCGGCACAGGTGTAGACTATGGCACCGTAGTCTAACTTTGGACGTATTAGGGACTTGTAGAGAAGAAGGAGCGAGTTTTTATCAGAGCCAAAATCGGTGCCCCTTAACATTCTCATGAGATTCAAGTACCTCTGACACTTTTCTCTTAACAATTTTATATGAGACAGTAACGAGAATTTACGGTCTAAAAGCATGCCCAAAAATGTTACTGTTTCCTCAAATTTGACTTTTGTGTCGCCTAAATATACGTCCAATTCTTTTAGGTTTTTGTTTCCAAAGATGATTCCTACAGTGTTAGTTTTTGAAATTTTGAAGCCCCATTCCTGGGACCAGCGCCAAATGGAATCCAGCCCTGCCTGTGCCTTACGTTGCAGGGTTTGACCATCGGATCCCACTAGCCAGCCGCCGGAGTCATCGGCGAATTGGCTGATAACCATCCCTGTCCCCTCAGTTGCAGCAGGGAGATCGTTAACCAAGAGAGAAAATAAGAGAGGGGATAAAATGGCGCCTTGGGGGGTACCCCTTGTCAGCGTTTCCGCTTCCGAGAAGGTATCCCCTACCTTAACAGTAATTTTCCTATCCAGCAAAAAGGCCCTAACATATTGAAAGCATCGCCCGGTGATCCCACACTGTTTAAGTTTATAAAGAATCCCCGAGTGCCATGCAAGATCGAAAGCGGCCTCGAGGTCTAGAAATATGGCTACAACAGAACGTCCTCTATTTTTAGCATAGAGGACGTCATGTTGTAGTCTTACCAACTGATCAATGGTACTGCGGCCCTTTCTAAAGCCAGACTGAAAGGGATTTATGATGTTTTTGGATTCTAAATATCGTTCCAAACGTGCCTTAACCATCCCCTCTAGCAATTTCCCAGGGTGGGAGGTAAGGCTTATTGGTCTATAAGATTTGGGATCAGCTGGATCCTTGTTTTTCTTTTGAAGTGGGATCACGCAGGCGAGCTTCCACTCCTCCGGATAACTGCCCTCTTTCCAGATTTTGTTAAATAAAGTAAGCCAGATATTTAAAGCGGAATCCGGCATATTTTTGAACATGACATATGACAATTTGTCAAGTCCCGTGGCTGAATCCCTTCTGCTACTTATGCAATCTTTTAGTTCTTGAAGTGTGAAATCAAAGTTCAAAGGGTTAGAGACAAATGTTACGCCGGAAGAGTTAATATCTTCATAATGGTCTGTTTCAAATTTCTTTTGAAAGGCCAAGACCTTAGGCTCAATGTTAGTTTCACTTGAAATCTTTGCGTAATGTTTGGCAAGGGTATTAGCCTTGTCCAGGGGGGTAACAAAATTTTGACCATTTGAAGTTAA
The DNA here is from genome assembly GCA_943736015.1 of Tridacna crocea. Lineage (NCBI taxonomy): Eukaryota > Metazoa > Mollusca > Bivalvia > Cardiida > Cardiidae > Tridacna > Tridacna crocea. The sequence goes on from OX031072.1 coordinate 18,586,144, forward strand.
AAGAGGGACAGGGGCACTGGAATTTCCTTTAATTCTGCGAATTTTTTGCCAAAAATCTCTGGAATCTTTTGGGTCATGAACACAGGATTCACAGAATTCTTGCCAATTTTGCTTTTTACTTTCTAATATAGTGGATTTAGCCAAAGATACATTTTGAAGATAGGTGACCCGGTTAACTTCACAGGGGTTTCTTTTAAAAATTTTAAGGGCCTTTTTTCTTTTTTTAACTGCACTTTCACATAAGTCGTTCCATCACGGGACCATTTGTTTGTCTTTATATTGTTTTTTTCCAACCGGAATCGAGCTTTTAGCTATGGATAGGAATTCGGCCGAAATATTTTTGTTAAATTCCTCGACATTATTGTGGTAGACTTCTGCAAGAGATACTTCCTTACATAGAGTTTTGAATAAATCCCAACCCGCTTTGCCAAAGATGAATTTTTCTTCAGTTTCGGAGTTTTTTGTTTTGGAGGTATTTTTCGTAATTGATATCAGGATTGGGAAGTGATCGGACCCCCAGTTATCGTCAATGACTTGCCAAAACATTCTATTCGCTATTTCTGAACTCGTGAGTGTTAGATCCAGGCATGTAAAAATGCCCCTAGCGGGATCTAACCTGGTGGGACTCCCATCGTTGAGCAGGATTAAATTTTGCTTATCAACCCAATCATAGACTGCTGAACCATGGGTGTCTGACCTTGTGGCGCCCCATAAGGGATGGTGTGCGTTGAAATCACCAGTAATCACGAGATCTGTAAGATCACTCTTAGCCGAAATGAGTGAACTTATAGTTTCCAAAGACTCAGGGTCACACCCCCTCGAGTAAACATTAACCAATATGTAAGAAAAATCTGGGTTGTAAATTTCGAACATCTGGAGTTCGATCTTTACTTCCCCATTTTGGTCCCTTGCATTGTCAACGTTTAAATTTTTGTAATTAATATAATTTTTAAAGTAAGTAGCCAAACCACCACAATAATTTCCATTGTTATTTTGAAAAAGTTTGTTTTCAATTTGGTACCCAGGAATAGATCTAGAGAAATTTTGATTAAATTTAGTTTCCTGGATACAAACGATATCTACGTTATTGCCGTCAAGGAAATGTTTTATGTTGGTGAGTGTGTGGGTTGAGAGCCCACACGCATTCAGACTTAGTATATTTTGAAACCTATCCATAGTTTAGAAGGGCTTAAAGATTTGTTTCTTGACCCCAAGGAAGGCCTGCGATGGAGCCGGGCCAAAGCGTCTGGTTCCACTCACTGTTTTGAGAGGTGAATTCAGACTCTTCAGTCGGGTCCCAGCAGGCCTAGGGAGGCTACTTGGTTTAGTCGGTCTCAATATTTTATTTGGGGTGGCCCGACGTGCTGAACAGACTAAAGACGTATTGCGTCCATCACAATTTTCTCCTATTGTATCGAAAGTATTTTTTTGAAAGGCAGATATAAAAGAAGATAGAAATTTGTTTCTAAGATAATTTTCAGAATATTTTCCATTTTTGATGTTTATATCTGCCAGGAGACTTTTCATATTTTCTAAAAGTTTTGCCAAATCAAATCTATTTACAAAATTTACTTCAAATAAAGTCTCCGTTTGTGAAAATTTGTCAATTTTTTGTGGTAAAGAGTCAAATTGTGTGGACGCCTCACATAACTCCGGTTTATTTAAAACTGGATTTGTAGAGGGGGGCGTGGTGTCTGTACACGATGAGACCCTACTGGTGACATCTGTGAGAGATGAAACCCCCTCTCTTTTAGGGGTGCTGCACCTACCCCCGCTGTTATTAGACAATGAAGAGAGGGGAGACTGAACAGAAGAAGATGACTCCGAAATATCTAAATGGTCAGTGGATTTAAAAGTTCCATTTTTAATAGGGGTGACCGTAGGGGTTTTGTTATCCTCCACTGATTGGATGGTATTTTTACCGGAGTCATTTTGGACCGTGACCACTGGTGAAACCAGTTGAACATTGGGCTTTTCTGTTACATTGATATTGTTGTTGTTGCTAGGGGGGACTTGACTGATTTTCTTAGATCTTCCTCATGAAAAGATCTGGGTTTTTCAAAAGAAAGTATTTCCTTATCTATTACCGTGAGGGGAGGGGGAGGGGCAGCAAAATACTGGGGGCACGGACCACACATCGCTTCAGCTTTGGACCATGAACAACCCTTTGTATTTTTAAATTCCTGGACTTTAGAGACCCAAAGATAAACAGGACAACGGGGCGAGCGCGAAGTGTGGTCCCCCCCACAGTTCACACATTTGACCACAGAGTTATGGCAGCCTCTGCTATTATGATGCTCAGCACATCGGGCACACAATTCTTTGTTAGGGCATCTGTTGGAGGTGTGGCCAAATTGTTGACATTTAAAACACCTAAGAGGTGGGGTTATGTAAGCTTCCACCGGTATATAAAAATGAGAGCCATTTACCCTGACACACTCCGGCAAAACATCTCCGAAGAATGTCAGGGCAACGGCAGGTGTAGATTTTCCAAATCTGTTTTTGATCCTGGAGGCTTGCATTATGAATATATTATTAGTGGTAGAATGTGCCTCCAGGGTTTGGACTAAATCCTCTGGATTTTGATCCAGAGGAATATTGTGAATGACCCCCTTGAACGTAACCATTACTTCCGGGGTGTATGAAAAACAGTCCAACCCACAGACGACAAGGGGCGTCATATTCAGTAATTTGCTCAACATTTGAGCAGACGATACCTCCAACAGAAGCCCTCCGTCTTTAAGGACTACGATTTTTTTACATATACCTGCCAGGTCCCTATCTAAGAGATTTTTTTAAAGCCAGCACCTCTCCCAACTGGTCTAAGGAAAGCTTTATAGGACCAGGTATTGTTTGATAATAGATGGGCCTGGCTAGGATTTATAGGTGTCCCATACCTTTGTAGGTTTGAGGACATGTTGCTATGTTGTAATGTTGTATAGTTATATAGGCTGTAAGTGTTGAGGAGCTATTTTATCATGCACTGGGCCGCCACAAAACTGCTTGACCTTCAGTGCTATATGGTTGCGGGACTACTGTGTTGGAAGTAAATAAAACCAAGTATAAACAATATATTCTGTGTATTAAAATACTATTTGTCAGTACATAGATAAGCACACCGAATCAAAAAAACAACGGTGCGAGAGGTGACCAAAAAAAATGAAAAAAGTACAATAATGTACAATAATGTACAAAATAATGTGTGTAGATCAATAAATTCTTAATCCAAAAATACTAATCCAAAAACTGACATCCACAGCTCATAAATAAAAAGGAAAGTACGTTGAGCTTTAAAAATGTCTAATACTCATGAAACAGCTCACAAAAATACAAAGTATGTTTCAATAAATACTTCTATAATAGCGTTACATAAGTTTATATCGAAAAAGGAGAGACTTATTTGAAGGGAAAAGGTTTAAGGTCTGTAAATGGATACGAAATGCAAAAGCACGTCACACAAAGGGGACAAAGATTCTCCCTACAGGACACATAAATGGGGGTGGGGTAAGAAAGCCAACAATATCGTTTTAATAATCAGAAAGTAAACGACACCCGATACAAAAAAAACCAATAGCAACTCAACCGGACCAGGGTATACTTAGGAGTAGTTTCGATGTAATAAATGATCACGATGGCAGCTTTCGTATAGATCTCTTTTTATTTCTTCTTCTTCTTTGTTTATAATTTACGTCTTGAAAAGATGGCTACCGGATGTCGAATGATGTCATATCTTACACTTCAACTGTTCTCAACTTTAGAATGCATTGCGTTTTTCTCTCCGGTTGAATTGATCTTAACACTTTGGCTGCTAAGCGTGACTCGATGAATTTTTGCCGATAGCGTAGATCACGATCAAACTATACAGAACGTACAGTCTGATCTAAGTTCTACACTTTCCAATGATGAGATTATTCCCCTGCTCCACCCACCCACCCACCAGTAGTATATAACAATCGGTTGGGGAACTTTGGGGGATTAGGGGATTATGGATCCACCGCGCAAAAACAATGGGATCACTCACTCATGACTGCCTTTAAACAATGGGGTCACTCAAGCATGAGTGATTACGAACAATGGAGGGGTCATCGAGACGACCTTTAAGGAGGGGGTGAGTCATCGAAGGGGATTACGCAAAAACAATGGGATCACTCACGTATGACTGCCTTTAAACAATGGGATCACTCAAGCACAAGTGATTACGAACAATGGAGGGGTCATCGACCTTTAAGGAGGGGGTGAGTCATCGAGGGGGATTATTGATCCACCGCGCAAACACAATAAGGTCACTGAAGCACGAGTGATTACGAACAATGGAGGGGGAGTCATCCTTTAAGAAAGGGATGAGTCATCGAGATGACGTCACCGAGGTGAGTCATCGAGGTCAAGGTCTCGTGAATTAATACGTGCAGGAAATGCAGGATCGGACGTGCCCGAGCACGACCTGCGGGTTATTATTCGGAGAACAATGAAATACGTATCATGTATCATACCAAGGTACAATTGAGGGATTATCGATCCGTCACGCTTATATGTGCAGAAACAACGGGTTATTATTCGGAGTCGAATGGCATACCTATCATATATCTACCAACCAGTAACGATTGCTGTAAGTATCGTATATCTATCTTCCTAGAGACAATGACTCGCCCACTAGTTAGCCATCTCAAGCACCTTTTTATAACTGAAACAATGTTGAGAGACCTTTACTTTCGCTGCTCCGTCCATGTTTAGTGTTTTTTCCGCACTGTTTTCAACATACGCACAATCTTTTTTTTTTCCCTCTCGCACACACCGAGATATAGCTGAACCAACGTTGACAGACCCCTAACAAACATTCCAACAAACATTCCAAAACGTTTTATAAATTAATTACAGGTAAGGGTTTTATAACAAGTGACGCGCTCCGTCGAGAGTAATGATCCAATAGCCTGAAAGGCGTGTGATATCGATTTCACTATTTGCATACGCTTATAAGTTATCGAATTACCACTGTAAGATGGGTAACCCTTTATCACCTCACGTCGTTTCAGTCAGTAATAGTTCCTCGTCAACTACATACAATATTTCATGCTGAACACGCACGCACACACACACATATATACAACAGGAAAACGATTAACAAAAAATAAATGTACACAAATAGCAAAAGAAACCAAGGCAAATTTTATTTATTTATTTTTTTTTTACATTAAAAATCACTAATCACTTTTGACATTTCTGTCTTTATCCGCTCTAAACTTCTTTGTACTTTATTAATTTCACGAAAACAGTCAGCCTAGAGAGAGACAGAAAAAAAAAAAACATTAACAACAGGAAGAAAAAAAAAAGTGGTGATGGAAAAATGTATGAATATGTAAGTAAAAACTTAAAAAAGAAACTCACCAAACGTACCACCCCCTGATGCCAGGCTATATCCCGCTGTGCAATGGAGAAGGATTCCTGGCCACCCTCCTGTTGGCTGGAGGAGGGTTCCCCATCCTGTTGGGTGGAGGAGGGTTCCTGACCACCCTCCTTCTGGTTGGGGAAGGGTTCCCGGCCACCCTCCTGTTGAAATAGTCTTCTTCTTTTCCGTGCCAAAAAGTTAAACGTGCAAAGAATTATGGCAGAGTTTTAAAAAAAAGTGTAAGAAGTGAACAGGTAAGTATGATAGCATGAAAACGTATATACCAGAGATATTAAATAACTAAATCTTATTCAAACACGAAAACATGTCCGAAAACTCGATTCTAAAGAAGACGGTCGAATGCGGTAAAGCCTATAATGATTCCATCAAAAATAAATAGGATTTACAATGATCAGTTTCCTGCACTATAATAATGAATTAAGCATTCTGTACTCAGTAAATGCACAAAGCTTTCACATCAGTAAGTTTTCATACCTGTGGTTCCCCGTCGTTTGGCCGTCCAGAACGGGTAGGCTCCAAAATTGGGTTATGATCTGGTGAGATGACCTGTGGATGAAAATTAATTTGTACATCTGCGGGTGTGGAAAAAAAAGAGACTCGGTTTTAAATGAAATATATTCCAAAGAAAAGGTCGGATGCGGTAAAGCCTATAATGATTCCATCAAAAATAAATAGGATTTACAATGATCAGTTTCCTGCACTATAATAATGAATATTAAGCATTCTGTACTCGGTAAATGCACAAAGCTTTCACATCAGTAATTTTTCATACCTGTGGTTCCCCGTAGTTTGGCCGTCCAGAAGGGGCAGGTTCCATTATTGGTTTTTCATTTTCATCTGGTGAGATGACCTGCGGATGATAATTAATTTGTACATCTGCAGATATAATAATTTATCATGTTCAGAGATTTGTTCGGGTTCAATTTCCTCTTGTGATGGGGACTGCATCCGTCTCAACATGAAAACGGTAATTTTACTGAAGTAATGTTAGTATCACGTTAAAGACGTTTATGACAAATTCTTCCAATGGACAGATTATTTTTTAAACTTTGCACATACAAAGCTCATCATGTCTCTTGTAGATTACAATGAAAAAAAATAGGGGTCCCCGTGCTCGTTTCCGAGAAATTCGCTTTTGAAAAAGGTATATACAGTTACAAAATTCAGCATATACTGGATTTAACACACTTTCCTTGAATAGTCAATTAAACAGGAAAATTGCCAGAAGAATATACAAATATACATTACTTTAAAGAAAAATAATTCAGTTTTGCTCAAAAAACATATAAAAGCCTGGTTCTGAGCATGGCAAATGTACCAATATGCATTTTATATATAGACCATTGAGTTAAAAAAGGAGATAATTTGACCGGGTTAAGCTTTAATTTTCAATAAAAACATACTTTCTAACGGACAGATTTTTTTTAAAATTTCCACAATCATAGTACTTAAAAATCTTGACAATGAGAAAAAATAAAAATGGCACCTACCCGTGCTTCTTTCCTCTGGAAAAAGGGATGAAGGTCACATTTGAAGTTATTTTTTATTTTTACAAGGAAAGGGATAAAGGCTCGGCTGACATGATGGAAAAAGGAAAAATTATTCAATGGAAGAAAGTTTCCCTTTTCCCACAGTATTTTTCAAAGAGGAAATAGTTTTACTTCAAGAAGTGGGTATACTTCAACAGCTTCAATTTTCTGCCTGTTTCATTGTTTGCTGTGTAACTGGACTTTTTTCCAGCTAATTCTTTACCAGTCTATCATCCTTACACTGGCAGGCCAGTTTTGATGCTATCACCTTCTCCGGAAAGGATAGCATGACAACTGGCCTGCCAGTTTCAGGAAAACGTCAGAAGCTGTATCATTTTCATCGTTGGATGGTTGACATTGCGTAAAAAAATCACTTTTCCACGACAAATAAGCATTTGTTTTGGTGAAAACTTCCCCTTTTTATTTCAACCATAGAATACCATGGCTAGTGTAACCGTGCTATTACCATCCGTAGAATGTTCTTCTTGTAAAAGTGCACCGTCGGTCCGCTGTTACTATTGCCATTTGTGCGAAAAATACACAATAGCGCTGATAGTTTTACTATCTGTGAGAAATACACATGCGCAGTATGGATGCGCGTAAACATTTATACCAAACGTCGTTAAGTCCGGTCGAAACTTTATCATAAGCTAACCGTCCTTCTAGCACGATGGTACAAAAACATTTACCCTTGTTTGAATTACTCGCCGAGACTGACGATCAACAACGGACGGCTATATTAGGGACTTTAACAGAACCACAGTTAAACGCCGTGATAGAAGCGGTGCTCAACGTATTGAAAGGTACTTGCCCCATACAGAACAAAGATAAAAAGCAACTTTTTGAGTATAAAGACGTCATTCGACGAATGGTATCCGACGACCTAAAACCCGAACAGAGGTAAAGGCTGTTGAAAAAGCATCAACATATACTCCCTATAATTTTAAAGCCGGTGATTAAACATATAAAACATGTCAACAGATAGATTTATCTACGTCAAAAGCGACGAAAGCGACGATTATTTCGCCGATAACAGTACCTATAAATTCAAAGTTCACTTAAAACTACCGTTGTACTTTTACGGCAAATGGAAAGTGGGACTTGTCCAATTTCACGCCACAGAAAAGGGGAAGTCTGCCACAAAAGCGGATGAAGGGCTCCGGTAGTGTCGGATCCGAATGGAAATAATAATGGGTTATTCCTGAGGTCTAAATGGATCGAAAAATCTAAAACATTAGACCTTCAGGGTCCGCTGTTTCACGATCTCTATTCTATGGAAAGATACCTCCTGAATCAGGTAGATGTGAAGATAAAATTGTATAGAAGCGTCGATAGCTTCTTTTTACTTGCTGCCGATAATTCGACGGAATTTAAAATCGATATTCAAGACGTTTACGTCTTAACCAAGAAAGTCCGCCTAAATCCAGCGGTGATTTACGGACACTCGAAACTCCTAGAGAAGCAAAACGCCCTTTATCCCTACACCAAAGTGGAATGCAGGTCCCAAAGCATAGCCACGGGAGGTACTTCGTTTAACTGGGAGAACTTGTTTCAAGGGAGAAAACCCGAGAAAGTGATTATAGGGTTTGTGAAAAGCAAGGCCTTGAACGGAGACTATACCACGAATCCGTTCAATTTCGAAAACTGCGGTATTAAGCATATTGCCTTTTATGCGGACGGACTGCCCGTTGGAGGCAATCCGCTGAAAATGGATTTTTCTACCGCGGACGGTACGGCAGTTATAAGAGCTTACACTAATCTATTAATCATTGCCGGAAAATGGAGACAAGACGAAGGCAATGGATTAGACAGACAACACTTTAACAGCGGTAGCGCGTTATTTGCCTTCCAGTTGGAACCCGACTTCTCCCACCACGGGGAATATATGTCTTTGGTAAAGAATGGAAATGTCAGATTAGAAGTGCAGTTTAAGGAAGCTTTAACGGGTGAGTAGTGATTTCGAAAGTCCTTTTTTTTCCCAAAATATAGCGTATGTAATCGTTTCTGATTCGATTGATTATTCGGTGGGTGGTTGGGTTGGTGTGCTGGTTGGTGGGTGTTTGGATTGGTTGGTTGAATGGTTGGTTGGTTGGTTGGTTAGTTGGTTGGATGGTTGTTTGCTGGCTGATTTTATTATTTATTTATCTATTTCAGAACCGATGAGTTGTCTCGTATACAGCGAGGGACCGGGTTATTTCGAGATCAATCAAGAACGAGATATAATCGTGCTCTAAGAATGAACACGTCTCAACTCGAATGTATGATCAATTTTGACCCGGCATTACGGCAAAGAATTGTAGGGGTATATGCTGCGGATCAACTTCCAACGCAACAGTTCGGGCAAGCTTACGGCTTTATCGCTAATACCCAAGCGCGTTTATTACCCGGAGAACACTGGTGCGCGTTTTATGATGATGGCCAAGAACACATACAGTTCTTTGACAGTTACGGAAGACAACTTGGTGAAAATAGTGTCTTTTTTCAGCAGTGGTTAAATAAAAAGGCAAAAACGGTTCGATTCAGTCGTACGCAGATTCAAAGCGATGAATCCAAAGTGTGCGGACTTTATTGTATCATGTTTCTGCGTGTAGTGGTGAACAGTGGTTCGTTAGAGGTTTTTGTTCGCTTGTTCGATGCTACCGTTACTCATGCCAATGACTCATATATATGCCGAAGTGTATTACGAGCATATTCCGACTGCTTGTCAGGAGAAAAAGGTCAAAACTGTACAGCCTTGTGTAAAAAATACTGATCGTGTTTTAACGACATAATTTTCGCTTGTGTATGTAGTTTGTGTGTAAAATGTGTTTAAAAAAAAAAAGGAAAAAGAAAATAAATAAAATGTAGAATAGTGTAAATATTGTAAGGTCGTTATTTCAATAAGAAAATGGGGATTAAATTTTTACGAGTTTTATTTACAATTCATACATAGTTTAAACGATGTCATTCAAGCAAATTATCTCGAGAATAAGTCTATACATTTTTGACTTCCAGGCCTCCGTTTTCATATCCGTTTCCCTCCAGTCTTGACAATAAATCTTCAACCTGTACATATCCACGAGTTCTGGTGGTAGATCCTCCGTAATCGAAACGCTAGATTCCCATTTTCTTAAAATCTCTTCTTCATTTACTTCACGGAGAATGTCGTCCCAATACAATTCTAGCTGGTCGTATTCGTTCAAACACGAGTGACTGAGCTGAGATAATCGTCCGTACTGACATCCGTAACAGTTCCTTTTAAACACGATGTGCATTTTACATAGGATTTCCTCGGCGTAGTAAATGTCGAAACAAGATTCTAAGAAATTCACACTGCACATAATTTCTAGTGTCCTTCCAGGAAATGTTTTAAATACGTTACGCTTATATGAGAATTACAAAGACCCTCAAATACCTCGAAAGGAACTTTTAAACGTCTGCTCCCGCTTTTCAGAAACAGTTTTACTAAATGTCTTTGGCGTTTAACGGCGATCGGAAATCTATCGTTCAATGCGCAAGTCACTTCTCCGTTCGAAAATTCAACACGTTCGAACTCGTCTATTTGTAGTCGATAATCATAAACTTCTAACTGTCTTTGGGTCATGTCAAACGTGCTCACTGTCAGAGTATTCCTGTAAGAATGAACGTAATTAATAATGTTCACATTCTTATTTGGGTGTACATTCGGGACAGCATTCCACGTTATGGTTAGGATCCGTGTAACAAGGAACAACGTTTCTCAGCTCTGGCACAAAACTGTCTATGATTCCCAGTCCGTTTCTCAGGTGTCGAAACTGATCGAATGTAAGCGATACTCCCTTTTTAGTGGCCTGTAGTTCTTGAGTATCCTCGGGATACCAGAATTTCCGAATGTCTACGCGCTTAAACCCGTTTTGCACGTTTATGTGCCAATTTCCGCCGAGATGCCGACTGTAAGATCGGTCTTGATCTAGTTCCAACTTATGAACGGTGTCTTCCAGAAAAGGCAAACTCGTGAAAAGTTCGTTTGCCCTTTGTAAATTGAGAGTGATTCCCTCTTTAGTCGGTATTTTTCCATCCAGCACTTTCCTGATGTGAATGAATGTTTGACCGTTAAAGTGACTGTCGAACAAGTAAAATCCTTGCCCAATGGGTTGGCAGTATCGCGCTTAGATACCGACGTTCTGTGTTTCTTTGTAAGCCATTTGATCGTTGTTTTGTATATTTTCACAAATAATTTGTCGAGCTTGTTTCTTCTTTAATCGGTGGAACTAAACTGATACGTTATAGATCGTTTCCCAATAATAAGTCACGAAGTAACACGTTACCATTGGTTATAAGAAAGAGTGGGCGTGTCTTTCTTGGCGTCGATTAGTTAAGCGTATTTGATGACATAGTCGCCTTTCACCGGCCGTGTTAAGACTCGTTGTCGATGATATCATCTCCGTGACTCATCCCCCCCCCCCCGCAAAAAAAAAAAATGTCAATGACGTCATGCGTTTTCTTCTTTTTCGTGTTCAAACATGTTCTCTCGATGTTTTGACTCAAATAGCGCTGATGACGCCATCCATGTTAATTCTTGTTCGATGAGTCATTGATACCGTTAGTTCTCCGCGCCCCTCATTTCGTTCCGAATGGCGGAATGGAGGTAACTTGGACGCAAAAGCCTCGGTACGAGCGTATGTCTCATGAGTAGTAAACGTTTCTTACGGACAACTGACACTAATGCACTCTTCAGTGCCCTGAGTAAAGCGCATTTGGGCCGGGGTCATCGATTCGATCATCAATCGTCTACGACCGGCTGTCTCACTACCCAAGGTAAGAAGATAATGTATTCTGAGAAAGATTCTGGATCGTTCCATCTCACGTCTTTCGCTGAAATGAGTTTCGAGACGTTATTCGAACGTTTTTATTTAACACAGTCGTACGACTCAATACATCTGTTTACGGCCTCTATCGATTCGTAGTAGAGATTGTAAGACGGAAAAAGTTTTCTCAGTAAAAGATCGTGAAAAAGGTACAAAAGCGTTAAACACATGTTGTTTTTTAACCCTGGTAGGATTCCAGGCGTTTCCAGTAGGTGCGAGCTTCGGTGATGGCTTCGTCGATGCTCTTCGTGTACTGTTTAAGACTTAACCACTGCGTTAAACCGAGGTCAACTCCGATAATGGACGCGGTTCCGTTTACAAATTTTCTTATATCCATAAATAAATATCCGTCACGATTGCACACTGTCGCGTAAATGTTTTCCCGTAGATAAAACTGCTTGGCAAACACGCAGGCAGTCACGTTTACGTCTTCTGACACGGGAAAAGTGTAATCGTGCTCGCACCTTTGTGCTAATAGCACGAAACTCGGTGTAGCGCATGTCACAACACAGAGAATCGCGACTGCCACCACTTTTACGATCTTTAAATGTTTTCTAAGAGTATGATCTTTGGAATTCAATTCTTCTTCTACAGTTTCGATTGCTTCGCACATCATATGCAACGACGTATCATTTTGATCTTGAGGATCCCGGATTTCTTCGGTCATCTTCACAATGCGTATTCGTCTGTTTACGTTTTCCGACTAATAGGAATTACGAACGTTTCGGCGCTTCGGATTTTCGTTGGGACACTGTATGATAACATTGTACCATTTATGTATCAACACGAAGAGTAATGTTTCGATTGGTCGAGGATACGCGCTTTTTAAAAGATCAATTTGATCGAACGTGTATCCTAAACTCAATGCAAACAACTCCCAATTAGTCCCCAGTTCGCGAGAATATTCTATCAGTTCGACTTCGGTTACGCGACTATCCATTTTGAAAGTTCAACACCGATACTATTCCTTCGACAATTCAACTCGGAATGCTCGGGCACGTCCGATCCTGCATTTCCTGCACGTATTAATACACGAGACCTTGACCTCGATGACTCACCTCGGTGACGTCATCTCGATGACTCATCCCTTTCTTAAAGGATGACTCCCCCTCCATTGTTCGTAATCACTCGTGCTTCAGTGACCTTATTGTTTTTGCGCGGTGGATCTATAATCCCCTAATCCCCCTCGATGACTCACCCCCTCCTTAAAGGTCGATGACCCCTCCATTGTTCGTAATTACTCGTGCTTGAGTGACCCCATTATTTAAAGGCAGTCATACGTGAGTGATCCCATTGTTTTTGCGTAATCCCCCCCGATGACTCACCCCCTCCTTAAAGGTCGATGACCCCTCCATTGTTCGTAATCACTCATGCTTGAGTGACCCCATTGTTTTAAGGCAGTCATACGTGAGTGATCCCGTTGTTTTTGCGCGGTGGATCCATAATCCCCTAATCCCCCAAAGTTCCCCAACCGATTGTTATATACTACTCCCACCGAAAAAAATAGCAAATATACCGGTTCTAACTCTCAGCCTGAAAGTTTCAGTTCATATAACAGGTTAAGGGTTAAATTTCAGATTAACAATATATTCTGCAAACTGTTGTGGAATTGAAATTTAATGCACACAATTGCCGTGACTGATATAATGCACTACCTTCCTGTATAGACTTTGTGTTCAGGCGGGTTAAAATATCTGCATGTGTTGAAGTGGGTGTTAGTTTTCTTTCAATTCATTCGAATAAACAATCCGACAATGACCAATTTGCAAGGAATTAAGTTTCAAATTGGTGCTTTGCTGAACAGATTTCTTCAGGGTCATCCAAGTCCTAAGTAGTACCGCTTGAAATTTCGATATCAATGACTTCTGCCATTGGACATACTCTTTAAGAAGACAGACAACAACACTCTAGCTTTGTCATAGAGACAAGTGGTCAAAGAGAGCGTTACTCTATTTTCGATATACTAAGAGGTTTAGACGTATTTTATGCGAGAACTCAACGGCAGACGATTATTGCGTATGTGTACATCTTGACATACGTATATATTGAATGTCCTGGTATGATCTTTCCAATCGCAGCTGCATGTCATCAGTGACCTATGGATTGCTTTGAAAATACACGGTCACAAAACCTAGTACTTTCTGTTTCCAGACCTGAATGACTTTGGTATTCTAGAACAGTTAAATAGGACACAATTTAAAATAGTCATTAATTGCACGAATGATAGGATCAGTACATCTGGAATACTTTTTGTTGGCCGATTTCCTTTTTGTGCGTATCCGGATAAAACATAAATAAGGTTACCACGTCAGATTAAGCGTCGAAACGATACGGATGCCGACTGTCCATACATGTCATGACAGTAGTTTGAACTCAGCTCCGAAACTTGTGTTCTCTCTGATCGGCCTAAAACCCAACCGGTAAAAAATCAGTACATGTCTGCTGCCAAAATTAAGCATTGTAATTCCTTTAATAAATTCTAATTGCACATTGACGCAGATTAAACGTATTTTTACATGTATGTGCGTACATACTAGTATTCCATATCGACAAGATAATTTCAAGGGGGTGTGAATTTTGTGCGTGTGAATCCGTAGATTGTAGAGTAGACTATATTGCAAATTATTAATTCTTTACCAGACAAATATCTTTAGACTCACCCGAACTGAGAGCAACTGTAGACGGCATGCGAAATGTGGCAAAGAATATCGGATATATATAAAGCAATATTTAAAAAAATAAAACTGGTTATCACCTATTTTAGAGACACTCATGAATGTGTTAAAACATTTTATCATCGGAGCTATGCTGAAAATTACCAATGACGAGGAAATATATATCTTCGTTTTCAACTTTTTTTTTTTTATAGAGAAAGGTCGAATAAAACTGGACCCTAGCACATCTTTGGAAGATAATAGATAATACCTTGAACCGGTTGTGACGCCATGCAGATGTTGTGTCTTGTACCAATTAGAAGACCCTGGAGGGCCTGAAATTGCTCTGCTGGCAGAGATTTTGCTTTTATGCTAGCATACATTATGAATTCATGATGCAAAAAGAAAACCAGTGAAATCAATGTGAAGGAAAGCACTAATAAACAAGAAATGGAATTTTTCAACTTTGAATTGCTATTTTTTCCCATAGTGATCGTCATATTTTTATCAAAATCAATAGGGTTCCAGCTGTTGATGGGACTGTGCAAGTTTCATAAAACTCCGACCACAAATGCTGACTTCATCATGTAAAGTAGAAATCGAAATTTCCCACTCGAAATGGCTACTTTTCCATTACTGTTTGATGGATTTTTTCAAAGTCAACAGGGTTAAAGCTATTGATAAGATAGACAAACTGAAAAACTCACAAAAATCTGATCACAAATAAATACTTAATCATATTAACAAGCAGGAAAACGTTCAATTTGAAATGCCTACATTTCCCATACCGTTTGTTGGATTTTTTTACAAAATCAATAGAGTTTAAGCTATTGATTATAGAAAGAAGCTATGCAAGTTTCATGAAAATCTGACCTCAAATGCAGACTTTATCGCGTAAACATGAAAAAAAAGTTTTCAACTTGAAATGGCTACTTGTCCTGTACTGTTTAATGGATTTTTTTTTTTTTTCAAAATCTATAGGGTTGAAGCTATTGATAAGATAAACAAATTCTGCAAGTTTCATGGGAATCTGACAACAAAGACAGACTTTATGGCGTAAACTAGAAATGGAAATTTTAAACTTCAAATGGCTATTTTGCTTTATCGTTCGTCGGACTTTTTTTTTCAAAATCAATAGGATTAAAGCCATTTATGAGATAAACAAACTGTGCAAGTTTCACAGAAATCTGACCATAAATGCAGACTTTATCGCGTAAACAAGAAAAACGGACGGACGGATAGACGGACGGACGACGGAAACCACGCCATGACACAAGCTCTGCTTGCTTTCAGCCAGTAGAGCTAAAAATGAGAAAAAAAAATCTGTGGTGATTAGGAAATTTAAACTCTGTTAATTTTCTTTTTTTAGGATTACCCGGTTATATTACTAGTGTTAGATTCATTTTAAATGGGTTAAAGAAGGGGTTTCAATTAGTGGTCATCTACACGAGAAATCGTCCCGAAACTAAAGAGGGACGATTACTGTAGAGAAATGGTTTTTTTACGGAACAATATCTTATAGAACAGAACAGAACGAAAGTTTATTACAGGACAAGTACACAGTTGTACATAGTCACAAAAAGAATAATTAATAAACATGAAATAACACGAGATCTAGAGAGCATGACAGACGGTAAAAGGACGTACATTATACAATATATGTGTGTGGCACTTTCAGAAAATTCAAAATATATGTTTAATGTAATTTAAGTTTTACTTGACAGTGCAACACAAATATTTGTCTACTGAACAGTAGGTATACAGAAAAAAAAAAAAGATTTAAACAAAGTAAAAAAAAACATAAATAGAAAGTACTTTGAACATGTAGGCTTAGGCTGTTTTTTGGAATACAAATGGCATCTTTGATTAATCTCAGCAACAATAATAATAACATGTTACAATTTTAGAGTACGTTTGTCGGGGAGGATGACTTATGCATGTAGTGCTTTCAGAAAACATATGCAATATATTTCATATAATTCAACTTTAGTTGAGAGCACCACAAGTATTAGTGACTAACAAAACGAAGCAAAATAAAAAACAACATAATGAATTAGACATGTAAGTTTAGGGTGTTTTTACGAATATCTAGAGCATTTTTCATGAATCTCGATAAGGTCAAAAGTTGTTTGCCATCATCGCTATTCATCAATTGATTAAATTTAAAAACTGAAGGCCTTACATAGTATTTTTATACGCCTGAAGGGTCGTATTATGTTATACCTCCGGTTGTCCGTCTGTCCGTCCGTCCGTCCGTTAGCAATTTCTTGTGTGTGCAACTCCTCCTACAGTTTTCATCGGAATTATTTGAAACTTGCCACAATGAATCTCCATGATGTCTAGTTGTGTACCTGGGTCTTAGAATTTTGATGGCTGTTTGCGTTCTAAAATTATCTGCCCTTGATTTCTGAAAATAACCAACTTTTCACTTTGAATTTTTGTTCAGGCCTTAACTTCCATACCATAAAAGATATCAACTTGAAACTATATACACTGATAGAACACATTATGGAGAAGTGCAGTGCACATGAACCATAACTCTGTGACCTTTATTTATTGAGTTATTGCCCTTTGTTAATTTTCAGTTTGAATTTTTGTCAAGGCCATAACTTCCAAACTATAAAAGCTATTAACATGGAACTTCATACACTGATAGAACCCATTATGGAGAAGTGCAGTGCTAATGAAATATAACTCTGCCACATTTATATTTTGAGTTATTGCCCTTTGTTAATCTTTAGTTTTAATTTTTGTCCAGGCCATAACTTCCAAACTATAAAAGGTATCAGCTTGAAACTACATACACTGATAGAACACATTATGGACAAGTGCAGAGCCCATGAACTATAACTCTGTGACCTTTATTTTTTGAGTTATTGCCCTTTGTTAATTTTTTTAGTTTTAATTTTTGTCCAGGCCATAACTTCTAAACTTTAAAACCTATCATCTTGAAACTTCAAAGACTAATAGAACACATTATGAAGAAGTGCACTGCAGAGGAACCATAACTCTGCCATCCTTCATTTTGAGTTATTACCATTTGTTAGTTTTCTCTTTGAATTTTCGTCTGGGTCATAATTTCTTAAATATACTCTCTCAAAAAAGAAACGCAACATACAGAAAATAGGAAATTTACTTCATATATTATTCATATAATTTATGAGTGATTTATTGACAATATGTGACAAACTGTGATATTCCAAGGTAAAAGAACTTATGAACAAGAAGTGTGCCAATTTTTGCATTCCTGTGTAAATTATTTATATCATAAATTATGAAAATAATATATGAAGTAAATTTCCTATTTTCTGTATGTTGCGTTTCTTTTTTGAGAGAGTATATAAAAGCTATGATCTTGAACCTTTCAAGACTGATAGAACACCTTGTGGAGAACAGCAATTCACAAAATTTGTAACTGTGCCACTCTTCTTTTTTTAGTATTTTTCACATATCATGGAGATTAACTACTCTTCATTCATGGCCCTTCCGTCATTTCAACTCATTTCACAGACAAGCCCCTTCGGGCGTATAAGCGCCGCTTTGCGAAGCTCTTGTTTATCTAAATATTTTTATGCTACCCGAAGGGCGAGCATATAGTCGCCGCTTCGTCCGTCCGTCCGTCCGTCTGTCCGTCCTTCCGTCCGTCCTTCCGCCCTTACGAGCCCGACATTGTGGGGTTAGGGGTAATTGTACATTTAGTCTCTATGGGGTTCCTTCTGTCTATCTGGTAGGTTTGGGGTTAGGGTTAGGGTTAGGGTTTGTATGTTTAGGGTTTGTGGGGTCAGGGTTAGCTTGTGGGGTTAAGTTTGTGGGGTTGTTTGGGTGTATTGAATAAAGAGCAATTCGACCTCACAAGGTCCGTCTCGTAAGACCGCCCGTCCGTCCGTCCGTCCGAAGCCATTTCTCCACAACCTCTGGACCAAATGGTATAAAACTTCATATATAAACTCCTTAGGGTGAGGCGCCGACATATCTTTCCCGGCTTTTCCATTTGACCCCGTGTCATGGAAAAAGGGGGCTTAATACAAAATTGCATTTTTTACTAATATCTCATTCAGTTTTTGTCAAATTTTCATGAAACTTCTTGGTTATATTGTTTATGGAAAGATTCAGCATGTGCCCTTGCTATTTTTAATCTAGGCGTTTTTTAAGTTGACGTTTAGTCACGGAAAAAGGGGGTTTCTTGCAAAATTCCAATTTTTACTAATGTCTCATTCAGTTTTGGTCAAAATTTCATTAAATTTCATGGTTTTTTGTTTTTTCAAAGTTTCACCATGTGCTCTTTGTTTCTTTATCTATGTGTTTTTCAATTTGACCCTCTGTCATGGAAAAAGGGGGTTTCTTGTAAAATGCCAAGGAAAAAGGGGCCTTATGCAAAATTGCAATTTTTACTAATATCTCATTCAGTTTTTGTCAAAATTTCGTGAAACTTCATGGTTATATCTTGTTTTACAAGTTTCAACATGTGCCCTTGTTATTTTCAATCTGTGAGTTATTAATGTGCAAATACCTCTTTCCTGGTTTCTCAATTTCAGGCTGCATCATGGAAAAAGGGGACTTCATGGAAAAAATTGTTTTTCACTTGTATCTCCTACATCTGTGCTCAAAACTTTGTGAAATTTCAAAACTGAACTTGTTGGAACGTTGCCCAGGTACCTCTCTTCCGGTTTTTCAATTTCAGGCTGCGTCACGGAAAAAGGGGGCTTCATGTAAAAAATCGTTTTATGTAATATTTACTACATGACTGCTCAAACTTTTTTATGAAATTTCGAATTTTTAATTATTATCAAAAAATGCCACAAATCACACACCAGTTGTATTTATTTCAAAGATGCAATATTGCCTTATGGGAAAAGAGGGCTTAAAGGGGGCTTAGTGGGCTTATTGTCCTCTACAAGTTTGTGTTGGATATCTCTAAGATAGTAATTGTCTTTTCACTGGGGAGCATGACAGGTCCTTTTAGGATAAAAGAAATAAATTTATATCAATTTCATATATTTTATGACAAGCACTTGTTCGGGGAGCATTACCCGTCTCTGACGACTCTTGTTTTCTTAATCTGTCATATGAAGGACAGATACAAATGAAATGAAACACGTCTACAATACCATTTGTGGTACAATACTGACAAATGCGTTCATTTCTTGGGATCTTATTTCTGCCATAGCGGCCTGTTTGAATTCTTAAACAGTGTGAAGACAGTCTCATTCTCGTTAAGAAAAATCTGTAATTATTTGATAAAATGTCTAAATATGGCTCATATCCGAAATGTTTTTTAAAATGCTTATATTCTTCCAATGCAGCACTAGATTCTATTGATCTATACCAATCCTGTATAAAACAGTCGATAACCCATTGTTTAAATATACGCGGAAACTTCTCTAAATATATGGGGTTAGGATTATAAAAAACATGACTGAAACCACAATTGTCTACTAAATTTTTACTCTGTGCACCCAATTCTTGTAGCCATGATTGCAATCTTCTAAACTTAATTTATAAACGTTACTTAAAATAATATTATTAGGAGAAACCACCTTACACCAATAATTAATTATCCTGTAGTAGCGCATTACATAAAGAGGGTACCGTGCTAATTCCCCATATACACCTGCAGAACAAGTACTGGTTCGAACCTTAAGGATCCTTTTACAAAATTGTAAATGAACAAGCTCAATACCTTTTGCTTTGGAAAATCCCCACAACTCACACGCGTAACTTAAGATTGACCCGACAAAGGAATCAAATAATTGGCAGAGACTTTTTGGTTTGAGCGGGTATTTGTTACAATTTTTTAAAAGAAATTTTTATAAGAAATTGTCTCCACGTATAGTCTTGGAGAAGTCTATTACCAGTACGCTAAGTGTTAACCTTTGACAAGTAAGTTGTTTTTTCTTTCTTTGTTTAGATAAGTGACCGCTGTGATTGTATGATGAATTAGCGTCAACTGGTTAATTATGATAAAACTATTTTTTCACAAATTACATGACACCTAACCGACAAACATATACTCTCTCTGTCTCTTTCTCACACACAGGGTTAGCTCTACAGACGATTATAGCTCTATAGACAATTGACCATTAGGACAATTTCCTTCTAGAACTTATGCCTCCTGGATAACTGGCAGCCGTACTACTGCTTCCGACTTCAGTTGGAAAACAGGCATTAATTAAAATACTCTCCTCTTTTGAGGGTGTGGTGCAAGGCACCCAATCATTGATTTACTACGTTGGAAATCTTGCTAAAAAATGTTTTTGGCGTACCTTACATCGCAGTTTCAATACCAGGCAAAATAGTACCACTAAGAAAATACTTTATTCAGTTTGGCTTTAATGCTGAAAAATTTAACTTTTATTAAGCCGTTATCATGCTGACCTGCTGCCATTCATTTGGGTTAGAGAAGCCTAAAAAGAGAAAACAACTTTTTTGTAGGGTTCTGGGGTGTTAAAATGGCATATAACACATTCAATCAATGCATCATCTACCTTGTTGTGATACCAAGACCCCGAAGCTTCTGCGAATCAGGAACTTTGAAGTTGTGTTAAAACGCAGTCGGCGTTTTTTAATCAAACTTAAAGATTTTTAAATTACAAATCAGTCGAGTTTGAATATTCAAAGACACAAATAACAAAAGGGCCATGATGGCCCTGAAGTCGCTCATCTGAGCCTTTTGATTAAAAGTGACCCTTTCCCAATCTCTTCAGGGATAATAAGGCAAACGCTCTGACAAACACTCATTAGTATTGGTCTTACAAATATGACTTCTAGAGTGCACACAAGCTTTTTCTAGAATTTGTCTCAGCGGCCTAATTGACATGTAGAAATTATCCAGACATTCATGTATATGGTTTATTAAGGAAATACCAAATATTTTTAATATATATAAATATAAATATTTCATAAAATGATTAATAATGATTTGTGTGTTAATTTTAACATTTAATATGTAAATTAAAAGAATTAACCATACTCCATGTAAAGCATTATGTGGTATCTAAATGAAGACTAATCTTATGTTATCAAAAAGGATGGGCATTAAGATAATTTTTACTCAATAGAAATTATATTGTTTTGTTTATTACAAGTACTTGTTGATGAATTAATTAAAACCTATAATAGGTGCAAGAACTGCCCTTATACATAATTTAATAGTATTATTTTAAACTGTTATTGACTGGTTGTATAATTATGATTAAAACTTTAACTTGTAAAATAACAGTTTTCACATGTTTGTAATTAGTTTGTTTTTGTATTGAAAGTTGTTCCATAGAAACTTTGAAGTATAAAATTTAATGCATTTTATTTGCTTCAATGTAAACAATGTACATTTTGCAACATATCAATGATGAAACAACAGAGTAGTCAACGTGATTTTTGATTTGCTTGAAACCATCCAGCGAGAAAGAGAGTGTAGAAGCTATTCTGTAAATGAAAATTATACGTGACCTGTTTTGATTGAAGATCTTGTCCATTTTTCAGCGAAATTGGGATAATTCTATTGTAAAGAGAATAGCTTGAATTATTTTTCTGGTGTTTATATGGTATTCAACATTAGTCATATCATATTGACAAGTACACTTATTCATGCTCTCTTAATTTCCTTTACACTTACGATTCACCGTAAACAAACTTTCTAAACAAAACTGGCTGCTTCTCAAGTATGTATAAACATATTGTCGAAAAAAAAAAATGTTCATTTCATATTAAGAAAATAAAAATATATATTTTTAAACGAAAGATAGAAAATGCATATATAGAGACTTTATATAAAAGGACTGATATGAGATTTTATACCACCTAGTGATCTGATATTCATACTGTATATAAAAATTACACTTAAATTTATAGACCTTTCCTTTTATACAATATATATTTGACATCAGCATGAAATTTTAATACAACTTCATCTATATACTAAACATTATAAGGAAGATTTGGAATTCTCTTATCTAGTGTGAGACTTTGTAAAGCCTGTATAATACAATGTACAAACGATTTTCATACTTTCTTAGAGTAATGCTTTTGAAAACATTGTGACTTTCGCGCTCATTGAAGAGAGAGGCTATTGAAAACATTGTGGTAAAAGGTGACGGAACATTTCAGGATTGGTATAGTTTTATTAGCTGACCTGAGCACGAAGTGCTCATGGTGAGCTATTGTGATCGTGCTGTGTCCGTCGTCCGTCGTGCGTCGTCCGTCGTCAACTTTTTACCTTGTGTACGCTCTAGAGGCCACATTTTCGGTCCGATACTCATGAAAGTTGGTCAGGATGTTTGTCTTGATGAAATCTCGAACAAGTTTGAAAATGGGTCATGTCGGGTCAAAAGCTAGGTCACTAGGTCAAATCTTAGAAAAACCTTATGTTCGCTCTAAAGGCCACATTTTCAGTCGGATACTCATGCAAATTTTTCAGGATGTTTGTCTGGATAATATCTCGGACGAGTTCGAAAATGGGTCATGTGGGCTCAAAAACTAGGTTACTAGGTCAAATTTTAGAAAAACTTTGTGTACGCTCTAGAGGCCACATTTTCAATTGGATACTCATGATAGTTGGTCAGAATGTTTGCCTGGATGATATCTTGGACAAGTTCGAATATGGGTCATTTCGAGCCAAAAACTAGGTCAATAGGTCAAATCTTAGAAAAACCTTGTGTACTCACTAGAGGCCACATTTTCAGTCCAAAACTCTTGAAAGTTGGTCAGAATGTTTGTCTTGATGATATCTCGTACAAGTCCGAAAATGGTTCATGTAGGGTCAAAAACTAGGTCACTAGGTCAAATCTTAGAAAAAACGTTGTATACGCTCTAGAGGCCACATTTTCAGTCCGATACTCATGAAAGTTAGTCAGGATGTTTGCCTCTATGAAATCTAGGACGACTTTGAAAATGGGTCATGCCAGATTAAAAACTAGGTCACTAGGTCAAATCTTGGCAAAAACCTTATGTAAGCTCTAAAGGCCACATTTTCAGTCAGATACTCTTGCAAATTGGTCAGGATGTTTGCCTGGATGATATCTCGGACAAGATCAAAAATGGGTCATGTGGGGTCAAAAACTAGGTCACTAGATCAAATTTTAGAAAAACCTTGTGTTCACTCTAAGAGGCCACATTTTCAGTCCCAAACTCTTGAAAGTTGGTCAGAATGTTTGTCTTGATGACATCTTGGACCAGTTTGAAAATGGGTCATGTGGAGTCAAAAACTAGGTCACCAGGTCAAATGTTAGAAAAACCTTTTGTAGGCTCTAGAGGCCACATTTTCAGTCCAAAACTCTTGTAAGTTGGTCTGAATGTTTGCCTTGATGATATATTAGACGAGTTTGAAAATGGGTCATTGGGGGTTAAAAACTAGGTCACCAGGTCAAATCTTAGAAAAACCTTGTATATGCTCTGGATGCCACATTTTCAGTCCAACACTCTTGAAAATTTGTCAGAATGTTTGCTTTTATAATATCTTGGATGAGTTTGAAAATGGGTCATGTTGGGTCAAAAACTGGGTCAATAGGTCAAATGTTATAAACACATTTTTGTATGCTCTGGTGGACACATTTTCAGTCTGATACTCCTAAAACTTATTCATAATATTTGTCCTGGTGATACCTTGAATGAGTTTGAAAATGGGTCATATGGAGTCAAAAACTAGGTCAATGGGTCAAATATTAGAAAAACCTTGTGTGCACTCTAGAGGCTACATTTTCTGCCTGATACTCTTCAGACTTGGTCAGAATGTTTGTTTTGGTGATGTCTCAAAAGAGTCTGATAATGGGTAATTGCCGGGTCCAAAACTAGGTCACTTGGTGAAATATTAGAAAAACCTTTTGTACGCTGTAGAGGCCACATTTTCAGCCCAATACTCATGAAACTTAGTCAGAATGTTTGTCTTATTGATATCTCAAAAGTGTTTGATGATGGGTAATGTCTGATAAAAAACTAGGTCACTGGGAAACAAGATGGTTCATGTTTGGTCAATAGACTTAGGTGAGCGATTTCAGGGCCATCATGGCCCTCTTGTTCTTCTTTAGAACAGTGTTTTTAAAAAAAAAACATCGCTATGTGCGCATTTTTAAAGGAAAAGCTATTGGAAACACTGTGGTGAAAGATTACATAAAGGTAAGTATATTTTAAACTACTTTTGCATCAAGCTTTTGAAAACATTGTAGCAAAAGGAGACAAATCATCCAGAAGTCAATATCTTACAATGTTTTTTTCGAATTTAAGCCTTTGAAAACATGCGATTTTTGGTGCTTTTTTAGTAAATAATTTATAAAAACAATGTGGCAAAGGTGATATGTCATGCGAAGGTAGTTGTAGAGTATAGATGGTAAGTAATATTCTCCAACAATTGACTACTGAAAACGGAAACGTGGAAGGCGGTGTAAGTCAGCAAAGTTAACATATATACATGTACGTTATACAATCTATCTAACTCATTACCAAACGACAATATTTTTCGCTTGCCCAAACCAAAAGCGCCCGCATACGACAAAACAAACGTGACTGAAAATTTGAAATTTGTTTCGCGAAGGGTAGAAAACATTGTGGGAAAAGGAAAAAACGCTGGTTACCAGCATTTTTTCCTTTTCCTACAATGCCCTCCAAAGGCCTCTTTCTCTATAGAAGGCTTTCTTAAAACTTAGAGACAAACACAATGACATAAAATAACATTAATATTTGATACAATTTAAAGGTGGGTATCTAGAATTTTCACATCCCACCAAATAAAAAAATATATATATCATTGAAATTTATATGAAAAAACAATATAAATCATCAATAATTAAGAATCATAAACATACTAAAAAAATTTTTTTTGATGGTATTCCCTTAAAAGGCTACGTAGCCTCTTAAGATATTTTTAGATTCCCGCCAAAAATTAAAAAAAAGCGTTGTGGGAATGTTAAGTGACCGGCACGTGACTAATGACTCTGAAATTTCATAACATGACAAACATGTAATTAATTTCCATAATGTTTTCTTCGGACGCTATGTTTGAAGCTTCGTCTGTATATTTTCGGTGTGTAAATGAGCGAGTTGCTTATCTAAAAATAGACCGTGTTTCCCGTCGGTATCGAATTGGGCTGTAGTAAATCTCTAATTTCTCATGTTGTCGGATGGTTGTCGACTGCTGGGGTGTTATGAATGAAAATTATAAGGCTTTTAGAGTATAAGGATGATGTTTTTGTATTCTTGTTAAATTTTCGTCCCAAATTCTGAAGGGCCACCTTTAAAACCTTTGAAAACATAATGGTTTTACGGCATTTTCATCAGTATTTTAGTGATTTATCGTTATGAGAATTCAGCCTGTCTTAACATAATAGCATGGTTGATATATCTTGCCAGGTTATATACTGTACAACTTTTTTATTTGTAGAAGACATCAAAATTTCAAACTTGTTCAAGTAGTAGTAGTAGTTTATTTATTAAAGTGGCACATAATACATAATACATGTTGGTTATAAGTAAATAAACAGCATAGCATCTTAATGAAGCAACGCACATGTAAAAATGTATTACCCAGCCATACGAATGACTTATGAGTCACTATACTGAACAAAGTTAAGCTTGAAAGACTTGGTGTAAACATAGCGCACTAGATATTATTCTTATATAGAATATCATTTCGTTTTCTGTAGCAGTCTTGGATGTATAATGTAGACTTACGTAGTAAACGTTTGTCTGTGAGCATAAATTTAAGTCTTTCACTGTATGGAATTTGAATGAAATTAGCAATCAATATTGGCCACCGACAGAAAAATGGTTTTATTAATTGTCTCCGTAAAGCTCGATAGAATGGACACGGTAACAAGAAATGATATTCACTTTCAGTTACGTTCATGTTACAGACTTAACAAATTCTTTCTGCTCGAGGAATGTTCTGATATCTGCCCGTTTCTATTTCTAAGTTATGAGACGCAGTTCGAAATTTGCATAGGGCGGTTCTTAGATTTCTGTCCGAGATAAAATTGAGATATTTTTTTGTGTAAATGAGTGCTTAAAAATAATGGTATGCAATGATTGCAATTAGTTTATTTGCTTCTTAACCCTTTCCCAAACGACAGTCTTTTGGACAAGACCAAATTCAAAGCCTTTGAAGACGACAATTCAACTCTAGCTGAAAAGATGATTTCTGTCTATGATAGGGTAGAAAACATTGTGGAAAAAGGAGAAAATGTTGGTTACCAGCATTTTCTCCTTTTCCCACAATGTTTTCAAAAGGCTACTATTCCAGACCCGTAAAAACCGGGGACTAATGATACCAATAATAAACATCAGAGACTCCCAATATCAGTCAAAAGTATGTATGTGAAGAAATTTTCATTAAAATGTTTGTAAAGTCATCAGCTGCAACTGCAAAAGTGTTAAGTATGACCAGTTTCACTCATGAAACAACTACATGGAGACCCCTCTAAAATTGCATTGTATCGGAAAGGGTTAAATATTGAAAGAATCTGCATACAACACATCAGTATAGGGAAGTGTGAGAAAAGGAGAAATTGTTTATCGGCAGTTTTTTTTTTCTAAAATGTTTTCAAAGTCAGCAGCAGAAGACTGGAATAGTTTAAATTATGATCAATTCCCCTAATTTCAAACTCTTACATAGTGAAATAATCTGAATACAATACATCAAGATAGGATATAAAATATTGTGGGGAAAGGAAAAAATGGCCTCTCCTTTTCCCAAAATACTTCTAAAGATTTTCTGAAATAAAGAAGATTTCTGTACATCATATAATACTACTAAATTAGCTCTGGCTTTTTAACCTCTGGCCTTATTACCTATGGCTTTTTTACCGTTTTACTTATGGCCTTTTTACCTATGGCCTTTTTACCTCTGGCTTTTTTACCTCTGGCTTTGTTACTGCACACCGATTACATTAGTTTTTAGTAACACTGTTTCATTATTACAGCGACAACAACTCATTTGTGTACCTCTCCGGTTGCATTAGGGCTAGGCTGGTTCTCTGCAGTGTCTTTTCAACAGGCACTTCTACAAAGTCCTGCCATCTAGATTTGGATCAAACCCTGGATAATCCATCCTACACCTTCATAAATCAACCACAGTCTCAAAGTCACCAAATGAATGAATGAGGTTATATAATTTCACCGCTATTTTTGTGCAAAAGAAAAGTAAAAAACTTAGGCCATGTAGATCCAAGCTCAGACCTCATATTCTGTGCAGTCTGAACTTGGATTATAATACGTACAGTTTAAAAAAAAAAAAAACTTGTGTAACTCTAAATCATAAAAAAAGCAGCGGTCATAATACATTTAAATTTAAATAATACCATCTTAAAGAATGGAAATATTGTGGAGATGACAGTCTGTGATCTTGTGGTGGGCCATATGTTGGTCACTGGCAGAAAAAAATTAAAATCAGGCAAAAAGTTATCAAAAGACACAGCTACCTGGCAGGTTTTAACCTAGTTTTGAAATTAATTTCTCTGTCAGTGACTAACTCTTGCACCGATGGTACAATGACAGATTGTCATCGTCATTATAATTTCCATACTTTTAAATTGAATGAAATAAATTCAAATGCATTTCAAAACTCTCTGTGTTTACATTTGGCCATTATTGTTACTTTTAGCCTTTACTAGGCGACAAAATCTCAGCCTTGTCCAAATTAAAAGCATTTTGCAGATGACAAAATAAATGTGAATCAAAACTTGAAAATTGATTTGTAAAGGGTAGAAAGCATTGTGGTAAATGGAGAAAATGCTGGTTACCAGCATTTTCTCCTTTTCCGACAATTTTTTCAAAGGCCCTCTTTTTCAGGGTCGTCAAAAGTCGGGATTGTGTGGTAAAGAGGTAATAACTTTAAATTCATTTTATGAGTATCACATAAAACATAGCAGAACTACATTTAATATGCAAACTTGGACTTCACATTCTTAGGTCTATTTCTATTCAGTCAAAAATGCAGGTGTGAATAAGCACAATGTAATAAGTAGACTTTAGTCTCACATATATTGAGAGAAACAGTTATAGTTTTTGATGGTAATTTGAAATTTTGTCTGATAATGTAAGTTTTCTTCAAAAATACAGATCTAGATTTGTTTTGGAAGTTTTGAGCCATGTCCTATTGACTTTGACAGTCATACATGTACTACATAATTGAGCCATTTCAGGGACATATGCAGAAAACAAAAACTGATGTAACATTATGAGATACTTGAAATTGATTACAGACAAATGCAGTTTTGGGTGAATCCATTTTCATTGTACAAAGAAAAGAATTGAAATCAACACTCTTGACCTGGCAGAACATAGGACTTCCAGATTTTTTGTTTCTTCCCCCCAAATATGGATCAAGCTACACATAGTGTCACAAGCAAAGTAAAGTTTGACTTTTACTTAACTAACATGAAACTTTCAAGTGGCTAGTAAAATCCAAATATTGCTATTTCAAAGTTATTTTGGGGGGGGAAAGATACCTCCTTACCAGGCAGTATCTAGATCCAAGATCAGTCTACATGTTCTGTACAATCTGATCCTGATCTACACTGTCTGCAAAATGTCCTTCAGTACCTTTTAGCAACTTAAGGATTTAAGGAATTCTGTCCCTCTACTAAACTTTTAAAACCATAGGCATGCTTTCATTCTAAGGTTTAAATTACTAGCTGTTTAAATATGAAGCATAGTTTCTAAATTGGGTTGAGCAGCAGCAGTTCATCATAAAAATTTATATTATGAAATAAAGTGTAAATATTCTATATTTGCTCTGTACATGTACTTCAAATATCAGTTATCGGTAATATATCAGGGAATTCATATCTACATAATATACATGTCCAAACAGCAAAATGTATCTGAGTTCCTGTGGACTCTTTATCATAAATCTAGTCTACCTGCAAATTCTGCATTCCTAATATTAATTATTCTGTTGCATGAAAGGTAACAAAGTAAAATTCAACCGTATAGGAAGGACTTTTACACCTTGATAACAATTGTAAGTCTCTGAGGCTTAAAGTCCAGGATATTAGGTTATGTTAGTGGATGTTAGTTCACTGAGAAGGACACGAATCCTCAGTATAAATTCATGTTATCACGGCGGGGAATCACGTGACACAACAACAATGACCGATATTTGAAAAAATTCCCCGACTTCAGGTAAGAAAATCTTCAATAATTCCTTTAATACATGACCGATTGGAATTTGGTTTGAAGCAGAGAAGGTGGAAGGACTCCAGGGATTTGCTTAGTGTGTTAGATTTTTTAAACAACACCTGATAAAAAAGTTATTGACGAGCAAACAAATTATCCAGGGTTAAAAAAAGTGTTTGCTCGTCAATAACTTTTTTATCATTATTATGATTATGGTTTCAAATTGCAGTCATTTCAAGTTCATGTGCATGCAATCGATATTTTACTTACGTTGTTTGACTTTGGCTTTCATTATGTTTGATAATGCTATATTTGGCATTGCATCAAATTTTTTATTCAAAAATTTGAGCAAAGCGATATTAAATGAAAAAAAGAAGGATATCTATTTTCACTGTCTCGTGTTTGAAGACTCGTATTTGACACAGCCGAGCCCAGTAAGTGAGTCGGTAGCATCCAGGACTGGGGACTGTGGGTCGCTGGTTCGATCTCAAGCTCGGACATTCCTTTTTTTTTTCGAGGATTTATTATGATCATTGCAATAGGATCCATTCCTCTCTAACCACCTATCAGCGTTTTGACATTGTTTATATGGAAAAGCAGCAAGTGATTTAGAAAGAATATTGTGCGGAGTTCTGTCAGAAAGAAACTCTGGGAAAGCATAGATAGGTGCACTGGCTACTGCTATATAACCGAAATAATGTTGAACATGGCATTAGACATCACACGATCAAACAGTCAATCGTATTTGACAGACTCGTATGTTTAGGAATGTGCCGATTTTTGTAATACAATTAGCACTGGGTCACAAAAATATGCGCTAATCACCAAAGTTATATATTTGAGCCACGCCCTGGATAAAGGGGGCTTAATCCTTTCCCAAACAATCCCTGGTTTTTACGGGTCTGGAATGGAAGCCTTTTGAAAACATTGAGGGAAAAAAAGAAAATGCTGGTAACCAGAATTTCTCCTTTTCCCACAATGTTTTATACCCTATCATAGACAGAAATCATCTTTTCAGCATTGGTTGAATTGTCGTCTGCGAATACTTTCAATTTGGTTTAGTCAAAAAGTTTGTCGTTTGGGAAAGGGTTAATTCATGACGTAATGCATTATACCGAACATGTCATCACATGCTTAGAGATCAGTAAAATCCATTTTGCCTAACAATCGACAGAGTAGTGAGGTAGAATGATCCTTCAACGAGCAGAAGACTTAAAAATAGCAAAAAGTTTCAGCTCATGTCCGCCTGCGCGGTCTGCTCAGGCTGACATGAGTCAAAACCTTTTGCAGATACAGTAAGCCCCTGGTTCAATTATACATTTTGGCAGAGTATCTGCCAAAGGATTTGGAAAAGGATGTTAATGCGGTTTTAGAAATGGATCTGTATTTGATTTTTTTTTAAACTTTGTGGTCATCATTCAGACGAGGACAACTGTAATGTTCTCTTTTCTTTCTCCTTGATCCAGAATAATGATTGACTCCTTTTCTATTTTGTGTAATCATTTCTGTTAGTTCGTATGTGACTCTATTAAATATTAAAACTAGAGGATAGTTACCAAATCGAAAGAAGACTCGTACGTGATAGACAACATAGTGACACAACACTATCAGCTAGTAGTAGAAAGTAATGAGTCGGGCAAATTTTCCACCTGTTTTTAATGAATATGCGCCGAATTGTTTGTTATTAGTTAATTAATTATTAATTAGTTATAAAACTTGCGGTTGTAAAACACGTTTTAAATAGCGAATAGATCGAAATAATTGATTGTAATGTTGAGAATTAAATGTTAACGGCTTAAGACATTTCAAAATTATAGTTTTCAAGTACAAACTGAATTTTATTCGAAATATTCATATGGTTTTTCTCTCTGTCCATCATGCATCCTACTGTCATGGGACTTTACTCATAGGGAGACCACCAATATTCAAATAATCGAAGGATTGACACAAGTACTTTCCTTTCAACCGAAACTGTATTCTTTTCCTAAGTAGGTTGATTTTTAAAGCAAATATTTTGAACAAAAATTTCTCTTTGAAATTATTAATTCCATAAAATAGGTTCCTTGACAAATACCATTTCAGCGTTCTCAACGCTTTGATTAGATAACGGGATGGTCGGGGTGTGTT
Organism: Tridacna crocea; assembly: GCA_943736015.1. Classification (NCBI taxonomy): domain Eukaryota; kingdom Metazoa; phylum Mollusca; class Bivalvia; order Cardiida; family Cardiidae; genus Tridacna; species Tridacna crocea. The sequence continues at coordinate 18,617,786 of OX031072.1, forward strand.
TGTGTCTGTATTTGTTTTTACCTCCATGTATGATCTCATGACGTCATCTAACTGGTTTAAATACAAATCTCCTCTATCGACGCGTGTATATGCTTATGTGACAGTCCCAGAAGATTTTGCGAACTCTAGTGCCAAATCTTTAAATACCTGAAGAGGCCATGTAGACCATCAAAGATATACCATTGAAAAATATTTTCTTGCATTTGTGTTTCTCTGTTTAATTTGATTTGCCAGCTATCGCCTTAATCAAGTTATTTTTTTATTCCCGTCCAACTTTGATGATAAGTAAAAGCCTGAATAGCTCCCTTTAAGCCTTTCCCAAACAATCCCTGATTTTCACGATCCTGAAAAAAAAGCCTTTTGAAAACATCGTGGGAAAAGGAGAAAATGCTTGTAACCAGCATTTTTTCCTTTTCCCCCACAATGTTTTCTACCCTTTCTGAACGAATTTCAATTTTCAAGTCACGTTTATTTTGTCGTCTGCAAATGCTTTCGATTTGGACTAGTCTAAAATTTTGTCGTTTGCTAAAGAGTTAAGGCAGCTGTACACATGACTGAAAGTGGGACACCAAGATATTATGATCTTAATCCAATAAACAATTTTGCTTCCGCTATCACATATTAAAGACGGTTAAGGGAGACAATCTTTGTTATTTATTACAAAACAAATCTTATTGAATGCCTTCCCATCCGTGTAAGGACAAACAAAGGAAATTAGATAGCATTTTGAAAAAAAAAATCGAGTGATGTCCGTTGTTGTAAGGTAGAGCTTCGGCATGGTAACCATAAGGTCTGAGCTCGATACCCAGGAGCATGTGTCAACTTCAGGATTTTCCATTGACCCACACTTTCGGCGCGAGTACTGATTTAGTTCCCAGGAAGCAGAGTCCATAAAGCTTTGTATAAGTTGTAAGAACTTCGTTCTCAATCGATGTAAAATATGTTTAAACTAAACTGAAAAAAATAAAATACATATACAGGAATCATGCTCTGGCAAAAGAATGTTTAATGCATCGCTCTAATGCATATATACCCTTTAAGTTATCATCTCATTATGGAAGCATAAAGTCCATTTTGTCTAACAGTTGACCAAACTTTTCGTCTGTTGCAAGCCATATTTCTCAATAGGCCATTGTTCTTACCAAAGGTTTCTAGGCACCTGGGACCGTAGTTATTAACCTTTCTGAACCCTTTACCCCATTAGGCATTTCTGTGGTATCTCTAATTGACACTAAACAACAGCAAGGATAAAGTCGTTTCTTATGTGTATATGACACCTTTTGTTAGCATAGAAAACACTGTGGCACAAGGTGAAATTACTCGTGACGAGCAATTTCAGCTTTTGCCACAAAGTTTTCCAAAGGCTTTACAAGCAATGCGTAGAAATGAGTATCTATGGAGTTAAGGGTCAAGAACGTTCTTGTTCTCCAAAATTTTCTAAATTTGAAAGTAATACAGTTTCTGATTTGCTGAACCATTCGTTGAAAAATGCTGAAGAGCTTAACAATAGAGTAGATCTAAATCGACATATATTTACTGTTATAGTAGGCCTACATAACTTATTTTTTGCCGAAGTTACAGAATATATCTAGACTAATATAGAATAAGAGTCTATTGTTTATCTATCTATAGATCTATATCTAAACAAGGACACAACTTCATTCACAGAGCAAGATCAGGGAATTAACCCTCAGGCTGCGAGGCGCCACTCACTGACCTTTGGGCGGACAGTATAGACTAAGATCAGACTACACAGAACGTACAGTATGATCTTGATATACATGTACACTGTCCGACAAGGACAATCTTTTTCTCCAAAACATAAGTTTGAAATATAAACTTTTACTATCGGCTTGAAAGTTATATTTGAATTGTTAGCAGGAAAAGGAGGAGGTAACTGACGATTTAGATACGACCCCAGACTGCGTGTTTTCTGCAGTCTGAGTTGTGTCGCCTTCAGTTGGTTTTTCTCATATTTGTACTCTGAAAGATGCTAACAAATGACGGAATTCAACAACCGGTATTTTGCCTGGTATAGTATCTGGAGTTAGGCGTGTGTATCAAATCGTGGACGTCTATTAACAACTCGAACAACCTGCACCGAAATGTTGCGAATTCGATAGAAAAAGACAGACACATTGTTTTCTGTGAACATTGTTCGGCACATCTCAGTTTTGATCCTGTTGTAAGAGAGTCAAGAAGGTCTGATGATGTCAGAGGGACGGCGTCGAACGTTGATATAACGTAATGTACCCCACTATCGTTACAGATCGGCATAGGAGCTGCGATAAACAAAAGAAAGAAAGTCATTCCATGCAGTTTGTGTGATTATAGGAAAAATCTAAAAGATTTGAGTAATTATAGGAAAAACTAAAGGATTTGAGTGATTATAGGGAAAAAACTAAAGGATTTGAGTGATTATAACAAAAACTAAAGGATTTTAGTGGTTATAGGGAAAAAACTAAAGGATTTGAGTGATTGTAGGAAAAAGGTGATTATGGGGAAAAGTAGATCTAAAAAAAGATAAATGTTTTGATATATGAGTCTGCCAATAACGTTGTCTTGGCATAAACCCTTTAGGCGTATTCATGGTAGTCTATGGAAGTTTATTGGACAAGTTGTGGAAGTTTTATCCGTTGAGCCGAATAGACTTACATATATAGAATTTAGTATTTCAAATCTTTACTTCAAACATATTGAGTCTACATTTAAAAAAAAAATGGCAAAATTATTCTTACAAGCGTAAGTGTTGTTTTAAATGTATTTCTATCAGATTCAAAGGCCTCAAAAATTCAATACTGAGTACAAAAGAGCATGTAAGCCAATGGATTAGTTTACCCGTTTTATTTCTAGTTAAGAATGATTTGTAAATCTACTTCAAAGCGCCATCAAAAGTAGTTCTTTTTATTTCATGCTTTCCAGTAGGATATCAAGAAATAGCAGTGAAAATATTTTTCGATCTTACACTGGTACCACCAGTGAAAATACCGATTTTCACGTTTTTGTTGCCTAGGTAAATTGCGCGTGCCTGACAACCAGATGGGAAATATGACGTCATATACCTTATATTTCTCGCGCTTGACGTAATATTGTAATGCGTTGCTTTGCGGGAGGGGTACGCCACGGGGAATAACGGAAAAGAACTGTACTGGATTTTGATAAAGCTCCTCCAAGAAAGGTTTAAAAGCATGAAATAAATAGAATATTTGTTTTTTTCGGTGAAAGATCGAGATTTATTTCATCTCGTGAACACAACCGGTAATATTTTCATTCGTGGCTGCGCCACTCGTGAAAATATTACCGATGGTGTCCACAAACATCCTCTATATAATTCAAATAGATAAGGAATATTATATTGTAGTGACTTTCCTGGTGCTTTTATTACTTCGAGCAATTCAGTATAACGCGAGACCGAAGGTCGAAAGAGATGCCAAATTTTTCTAAAGCGGCGAAAAGCATAGGATTATACAAGCATCAGAAAAGTTACTACAGTATATTATTCCCTTTAGCATATACCTTCACCTTTTCAATGACAATATATGGCAAATATTTGACATTTCATTGAATAAAAGTGGTTTAGTAGCCTGTAAGTGTGCAGGCTGATCTGGGTCAAATTTTTTTATAATGTATTAAACCACGTTTTTACAGAGCATAATTCGTTTTCATTATGATTTCGCACATACCTAACGGTGAAGAGCACGACAAGTCATCCCATTCTTCTGCCATACACTCATGAGAAGTAGAGCTGAATTCATTTTCCATACACTCGTCGGTATAAAACTGTAAACACGTTACTCGACCTCGAAAGTTGAAGTCTCGGTCTAGCACAGATCCTGGAATGGCTCTCCCGAGTCTTATCGTAAATGGTGCACTAAACACTTCGTTAGACCAAGGCGAAAGATACAGACTAACCAATGTTATATTGTCTGTTTTGAGTGTCACGTGACCATCATTATTGTACCCAAAGGAGAAAGGGATAAAAATGGAGTTTCCTCTCTTAAAGATGTTGTTCGTCGCAACCAATGGATATGTAACATTATCCGCTCGAAGCGTCTCTACATTGATGTGAGATTCATTAATCCATAACATTACTTCAGCAATGGTACCCCAAGATGCCGTTGTTCTGTAGTGAAGTATTATGCCTGTGAAGGGCGGTAAAGCGCTGATATACAAAGAGAAGAAAAACCTCGCGTATTTTTGTAAAGCAGTGATAGAGTATTCTATGTACGAGTTGTCTGTTCCGGAGAAGTACACTGCGTCGTAATCCAGGAATTCGTATGAGCGACCTCTGATGACATCACTTCCAACAACTCCACTTACGTCATCGGTTACAATTTCTGCCTCTGGACAATCAGCAGCCAATGGCCATATCAGTTTAGCAGAAATAGCACGAGCTCTTTGAATCTGCAAAACTGAATGAAATATTTTATTATGAATCAGAATGGTTCCGGTATTATAGAAAAAGTCATTGTCATTGTCACATGTTTTGTAGGTACACCATCCCATTTTTTTAGTTGTTTTTGTCTGTCTGTCTGTCAGTGTGTCTGTCTGTCTGTGCCCCGTCTATCTGTCTGTCTGTTCATCTCTTTTGTCGATTTATTAGAGGTAACCTTCATGTACAGTGTGCTATCAAAACGGGTCTAAATTCACTCGATCTTATTTAGACCAAAAGCCTATAGAGAGTTATACAAAAAATAGATTTACAGAAGTGACATGGTACTTCTGCCGTCTTTAATAATCCGATGGCTACAACAGACATATGTAGGAGCTGACATAAGTTTGCGTTTGAGGTCAAAATTCATTATGTTTAGCGAACCTTTCCGAGCTGGATAACTTTTTTTTTGTTTGGCAAAATCCTGTCTCAACAACCATCGAACGTCAGATACTTTTCATCACATATCTTTATTGCAAGAATAAGCCTACATGATTAATCATTAAATGAGCCGTTCTTTAGTAAAAGGGGGCTTAATGCATCTGCTATGTGATAAACGATTTTGTTAAACCAGTGCAATTTTGAAAACTCATATGGGAGAGAACATCTCAATCGCTTTCGCCAAGTAAAGTAAAATCCCACTACCTCAAGGCTCACACCCACATAGACATTTCGAGTTGTTTATTTTATATTATTTTGAAGTTATCTGTTTCTGTATTAAATGCAGCATAATTATGTATACAGTAATAAATCGAACAGTTATTTTTCGATCCTAGCGATATTTGAATTCTTTCAATTTCACAAAGAAAATAAATAATTAAATAAATAAATAAATGAAATTGTCAGATATGAAATACCTAATACACAAATGAAATATCCATCCAGTATAAACAAGGAAACATTCATTTTATGTTCATGTATAAATTTGTTCTTTAGTAAAATATATACGTTAAAACGCTCAAATCCTTAAGGAATAAGTGAAAATTAAATCTGAGGATGCAGGCGGATAATGGCTTCATGATGAATGGGTAAATATAGAAAGAAATATGAACCTTCGTACCTTTTATTGACTTGATTGCATTCTACATTAATGCCTCAATTTAATTTACTAATTGAGTTTTCTTATATTTCTAGCAAGTAATCATATATGGCCCGCAACACGCGAAATGGGGCATTCGGACATTTGCGTAAAGTGTCGTCTCGGATCAGCCTGCGCAGTCCGCGCAGGCTAATCCGAGACGGCACTTTACGACTACATTAGATTTTGTGCTACAGTAGACTTGTGTGAAACAGAAAATTACATAAAAACGGGAAGTGTCGTCTCAGATTAGCCTGCGCGGACTCCCCAGGCTGGACGGAGGCGACACTTTACGCAAATGTCCGAATGTTCCTTTTTGCGTGTTGCAGGCCATATGGAATTAACCTTTAACCGAAACCTTTCAGATTTTTTTTCTCGTCGCTGACAAAGACTTCTTACGAAAACATGGCGGGATTGTAAAAAGAAAATGCTGGCAACTAGAATCTCCCACTCTTCCAATAACGTTTCTTTTCTTAACTTTGAAGGTTATGTCCTCGGACCAGTATTAGTAGGTCGTCTGCTGGAGATGATGGGGTATACGATTTCTAAATCTTTGTATTCTGGTAAAGAGTTAACTCGCTTTAACAACAATAGGGACCCTGTACATAGCTTTTTGACTCTCACAACTTGGTCCTTTTCGATGCCTGGAAATAGGATCCACTGAGACTAAGAGGTATTTTTTGTTTGATCCGCTTGGCTAAATAAGAGGATGGAATAGATACAAGGTTAGACTGCACGATCTGTGCAGTCTGATCGTGATCTTTGCCGTACGCAAAAGTCACTGTTTTCGCTTATGGCGCCGAAAGGTTTATTGGAAACTTGGCCCAACCCTTTCCAACACAATCCACATTTTCAGTGACTTGAAGAAATGTTATCCTAAAAAAAAAATTGACGTGGAGAAAATAAGACATGAATGAAAAAAATAAAAAAATGCTGGTTATCGGCATTTTCTATTTTTTCATCCACGTCTTATATCCTTTTTATCGTTAATCTCATAAGTCTAGCCACGGCCATTTAGATTTTGTTGGGTGCAAATACTTTCAATTTGGACAAGTATTACAGATAATGATTTGGTACATAACTAGCTCTACATCAAACTACCCAAGTTTTAGAGTTCTCCAGATTAACACGTTTGCAAATGATAAAGAAACCGTGTCTCAGCTCAATGAATTAATCTTCGAACAGGCAGAAACCTAACGCAACCCCATATTGATCTTCACGAGCTGAAGTTTCCATTTCCGCTCATGATGTGGAAAAGGTAAACGACGATAGACAATCACAAGCTTTGGTAAATGGAGACTTAACCCATTACCAAACGACAATATTTTAGATTAGTTCAAATTGAAAGCATTTGCAGATAAGAAAAAAAAATGTGACTGAAAATTTGAAATGTGTTTTGTGAAGGGTAGAAAACATTGTGGGAAAAGGAGAAAATGCTGGTTACCAGCATTTTCTCCTTTTCCCACAATGTTTTCTAAAGGCTTCCTTCTCAGGGGCGTCAAAAGTAGGGATTATGTGGTAATTTGCGAATGCAATTGCGAAAAGTATCGACCTGGGCTAACTTGGTATGACTCTGTTCGTTATTTGTCCGTATTCTGAAGCCAAAGGGCCGTTCTTCCTCAGAATTCAGCACGTTGTTAGATAAGATAGATTTTCATGAGTCCAAAGTTATTATACTAACTTGCTTGATATAGTTCATCACGAATATTTATTAAAACCCCTTTTGTTAGAGCATACTTCAATTGCCTTTTTGAAAACGACTCAATATATACCAATGTCCACTGTGCTAATCTCACACCGTCCAAGAAGTGGTCATTCTTCAGTCATTCTCCTCTCCTGCACTAAGGTTACATTGGTCCTAATAAAGGAATTACTTGGTTTTTATCCTTGATCTTCTTGCACTCCACGGGCACGTTCTTGACACAATATCTCAGTTAAATCTGGTCAGGTTGTTTGACAAATAAATATTATAAGCTTTCATTGATAATTGAAAACAGAATTTGCTTTCAAATCAAATGGGGTCCTTACATATGTACAATAAATAAAATTATACCCATCGCAACATCAAAAAGAGAATCAAGGATAAAAAAAAAACCAAAGTAAAAGGACCAATGTGCTATTTAGTCTTATCTGGAAAGGGAGATTTTTTGACTTACAGGAATAGCCCAAATTTCAAGATAAACCGATTTGATAACTCCTCTGCTTACAAACTTCTAATCCTTGCAGAGTCATTTACAACTAAAAAATACTTTACAGATGTTATTGATTGGGGACTAGAATCTTCTCGCGAACACAGTACATCATAATTCATGATCAGGCTCAAAAAAAAAAAGAGGACCATGTTTGCCCTGTATCGCTCCACTGGATTTTTAACCCTTTACCACACAAATTAAACTGTTCATAACCCTGAAAAAGAGGGCTTTTGAAAACAATGAACACTGTCGGGCAAAACAGGCTGGTTTATTCATTGGTATAAAAGGTAAAGTTCTTGGAAATAAACTGAATGACATAAGTCTTACTTTGAAATTAAAATTCCAGTCATGTAAGCATCACTTTTAACATCAAAATGAATCACTCTCGCTAAAAACAGAATATTTTCTGTCAAAATACTTAAATATCTAGCACAAATCATATATCACCGCAGTTTGATAATCAAAGGAGGTAAATAGTAACAAACTTCGTTCTTTATAACTAAAGTTACTTCACTTGATTAATGTTTTTAAATTGAAGTGACTACATATGGAAGCCCATGTCAAAATTGTGATCCCTGGAATGGGGCCAATTTTGACCACAGAGGTGGGGGCGAGGGAGGGGTAATAGTATAGATTTAAGTCCAGATTGAACATTCTGTGCAGTCTGATCTTGATTTATACCGATCGCTTAAGTTTCTTGAGTCGCGCTTTACTGCCTAAGGGTATATATAAAAAGATTTGGGTCACTGTGCTCGTTTCTGAGAAACTTGCCTTTGAAAAAGTATGCAGTTAAAAAATTCAGCTTATTTGCATATAACATCCTTTCTGTAATGGTCAGTGAAACATGAATAAGTTATTATCATTTTATACAGATCTAGTGTACATCATTTTAATGAAAAGTCATCGAGTGTTGCACAATATATGTATAAAAGCCTTCTTTTTGAGCATGGTAAATGTACAAATATGCATGTCATACATAGACCATTGGGGTAAAAAGGGAAATAATTTGACCGAGTAAAGGGTTTGCTCGTAATAAACACATAATTTCCAACGGACAGATTTTCTTAAACTTTCCACCGGTATTTATAATATTGACAATATTGTAAACAATAAGAAAAAAATATATATATAAAAAGTTCCAGGTCTATTCGTCCTGATCAGGGATTCTATATGACATATTCCTATTATGTATGATTCCTGTGCTGATTTCGTCAGAAAACATGGATGAAAGTTACTGATGAAGTTAGTTTTTTTCACGGAAATAAAACCAGATGATAAGCTCAGCAGACATAATGAAAACAGCAATACTTCCAAAGCATTTCCTTTATTTGTTTTTGTTTATTGTTTAGTGTGTAACGCCGTATCACTGTGACAGTTCACAAATCAGGATTCCATTCTCTGTCTCTCTCTCTACTAAAACTACCGGAGGAAAGTGATAGGCCTACTTGTTTCAATGCACAAGAAGTATTTTCATTTGTGCAAAAATTACATACTTGCACTTTTGATTCACTATCAATGTAATAAAACACATGCGCAGTACGATGCGCACGAAAATTTGTGATATACGTCCTTTATACACGAGAAAGAATCGCAAAGACGGATATAAATTGTCAAGCGTATTGATCTAATTATAGTAACAAACGCTTGCGTTTATAACCCGAGAACTTTCATGTCGCTAAGCGTATGTATAGCCGTTCGTGTGGAATTCGATGTAAGACTGTTCCACTTAGCAACATCCTCAACTCTATTAATGTATAGATCTACAAGTTTAGTAGGCATTACATTGAATGTTACTCTTAACACGATAGATCTAGATTGTCTTTTAGAAAGATAAGAAAACTCCATGAGCAGAAAGGGAGGCAGAAAGTGCTAGTCTAGTATAGACACAAGCACTTTCTTGTTTTCCACTATAATTCCAGATACCATTGTCGTCGGGACGATGACATCAACCCTTAATTGGTATGGTGTAAACCCATCAGTTGCTACACGCGACTCGCAGATGCCCCTCAGCTGTACGCGCGACTCACTGACATTTCGCGAACACTTTTGATCGAAGATCAGACTGCACAAAAAGTGAGGTCTGATCTTCGATCTACACTGTTCGATAATGATATCTTTTCTGCAAAACTATGTTTGATATTTTGTCATTTGGGTCCATACAATCGGTTTGAAATATTTATTTTATTTATCTAGCAGGATAAGGATCAAGTAAGCTGATCGTCAGACTCACAATAAAGATATCCATACTTTCTTTTTCAGTTATTGAAGGAGAGGCTCACGAGGGACTTTGGTACAAGTGTAGACCGGTTTACAAGGACGGCAGTAATATCGAGGAACTATGTGATCAGTCTGCTCAAAGAGGTAAGTTCACTTACTTGCATAACATGATCCGACTGAAATACTCGATATATGTTGCCCCTAAAAGCTATACTTATGGATGAACTAGATTCTAATCGTTGAATACATGTGCATTTCTAAACAAAAACAAATAGATCTATAGCGATTTCACTTTTTCCAATGTGTATCAAGTTGAATATTGGATCAGTGTGCACATGTTGTACGTAGCAGTTTAACTAAGGAAGGTAAATGTGCATCGGGAGAGATTTTGTTTTTAATTTGATTACCTCCCTTGATAAAGCACACACACCAGTTTAGAATGGTATTGGCTTTTTTTTGTGAATGCGTGCAATACAACAGCTGAAGTTCCGATCTAAAAACGAGTATCTTCAATTGTTTTTTTTTTAATGACACAGTGGATGTTTATTTTCAGCTTTGTCATAGTACCCAATCCGGCTACATACATGACAAATCGGTCAACATAGGCAGAAATGTTTACCTTGTTTTGATCCTTTGTAATGCCAAAAATAAAGACTAAATGTAACCAAATAAGGGATTTGTCCTTTTTGCGTGTCTCTTTGTTTTTATCCCTGTTCCTTTGGGGATGTTGCCGTTCATATAATTTGTTTTATAACAATATGTAGGATCACATAAAATTTTGAAGCCATTCTCTTCCAAGTCATCGAGGGAGATGCGTGTTTATCGATGTACACAATAAGGCTTAGTTCCTTATTTCAGTATATTTGTGTTGTGCAAGAAAAACCTTATAGGTATCTCACTTTTATCAAGACCAATCTAAACTGTAGAAAAATCAAGGAACATAACTGAAGAATGGTCTCGTTCATCCATTAGTATAAAAATCAACTCTAGTTCATAAGTAGACATACATTATGTTTTGCGTGTTGATTTAGAAAAAAGAATGGGTTATTAATGCCTGTTTTGTTATCAATGCCTGCCTATTGTATAGAAATGTAGGGTTTTTTTTTTTTCCATCGACCTTTAAAGAAATGGTTACATGTTTACATGTGTCGTTCTGTGTAGTGCATTTCCATAAGTGTTTTTCTATGTATTACGCCCACATTTCCACATTTGTCTATATGAATATAGTATATGTTTACATGTATATGTCAGTATAGTAAATGTTTACATTTGTCTTTCCGTGCAATTCGTTTCCGTATTTTCAGATCCAGATGCCCAGAGTAGATCATAATGTTTGATATGTGAAGCGAAATTCCCTATTCATCAACAATTTTCTATTTCATACTGAGTATATTAATTCTTGTTACGAAAGTAACGCAACCATTTGGTCTAGCCAAACTGAAGTTTTGTTCCTCTCAAATTTGGAAAATTTGTAAGAATGAGAATGTTCTTAAGAGTGGTTGTAGAAAACAGACCCAGATTTTGAGGATTTCTATTCCCATTGAACACCCATATTCAGGAATTCCCGAGTTTTGGGGAAAAAAACTTAGAAAATGGAGGAGAAGAAAAAGGCTTTTTTGTTTCATTCTTCTAGAAAATGTTAGTCCCTTTCATTGACAAACCCGTCCTTTGAGCCCCAATTGATATTACTGTCCACAATGGATTTCGATGTGGAAGAGTCATACATTTTGTCCTCTTGTACAGGGTGAAGCAACTGATGAGTGACGATGTAGATTTTACAGCAAGGGTTACATGACAACATTGATTATTTAGTTTATGTAATATTCAGTGTTTGCGTATTGTCTCAGAATACTAATGTGTGTGTGTTTGTCATAAACACTTGAAAAGAAATGTACGAGCTTTATTTAGTGTTTAATGGAAGGCTAGGTCTGAAAAAAAAAACGCCAATTATTCCATGAATTCCTAGAGTGCAAGGCGTGGCTCAATGCTGTTTTGTAGACAGTGATTAGACTGATATCTCACAGTGAACGGATTTGGAAATGGGCCCGTATTCACCAACTATTCTTAGCTCCAGTCTTAATCTTATTTCATATTCAAAGGTAAAACAGCTTTAGATTGGCTATACCATTAGGCTAATTTGAGCTAATCAGAGGTTGTGTTACTTTCAAATTCAGAAAATGTTTGAGGATGAGACTTGGAAAATTCTTTAGAATGGTTGGTGAATACGGACTCTGCCTGTAAAAAAAAGGATAGGCAACATCAATGCTTATTAATCTGATGTAAAGGTTTACTCCTGTTTCATTTTAGGCTCACTGTTTTCGAAGAAAACGTCGAGGAATTTGTCGTAGTCCGGTTACCGTCTTCGTCATCGTCATGCGGAAAATTTGATATTTTTTCATATCTCATACATTACTGATGACATTAGAGCCATACCCTGGTAGAAGGAGTGTTTAATTCTACCAGACAACAGTTTTTCATATTCATGTACTCTCAAAGCATTGCAGCTTACAAAAAAGAATTGATACGATTCAAAAATGTAGATATCCTTTTAGCAGGCTAGAAAACTTCTTATCTGACAATGTTTTCAATAGTCTTTTTTTATTTTCTTTTCCTCGTTAAAAGTCTGTGATGTTTAGTAGAGGATTAATGGATAATCGTGATGCATTATCATCAATCAAGTCATCGCTTTATTTGTAGATCAATAAAATCAATTAAAATTGTCTATTAAACGACCGAATCATTTGGTCAAATATCCATTGACAATCAGAAAATTTACCAAAAACATTTTTCGACACGTGTCAGACTGCGCAGGCTGACACGTGTCGAAACTTTTCGCAGGTGCGTTAGACCATTTTTTTCGCAGAGCATGGCTCTTCTATTATCAACTTGGGCCTGTTGTTTCCTGAAGGTAGACTATAAGGACAGATAGCTCTCAATTTTGATGACTCACACGTTTCTGCAGAAAGAGCACCCAAAGCAGAGCGTTGGAACCTGCATTTAATGATCCTGTTCCCATTTGCAGTCTTTTCGAATTGACCTGTTGCATGACATTCATAAGACTATTAGTTTAGTACGGTATCTCGGCTCTGCTTTCGACGTCTGATATGATCAGATCGATGTCTAGTCTTTCTTTTGACCGTATTAATCTGGTATCGACGTCATTGTATTAAACGTTTTTACGGTGAACAGGAAATGTATCTATCGGATTTAGAGATCAAAGACGGTGAGAAACACAAGGTGAATTGACAATAACAACTGCAGATACCGTATCCTGTCCTTACGTCATCGAATTGAACTTCCTAACGTTTTACAGCTTTATTAAAAAGAAGTAAATTTCAAATGTTGACATCCAGGATAGTTGGAAACAGTTTTTCTGACATCAAATAAATGTAGGATACAGGTTTTGGGACATACGAACTGAATTCACCTACTCGACAAACATTCTCTAAAGAGGTTGGATTCGAAATATGAACATCTGCTTTTGATTCATACATGTACCTGTTGACAGTATGTCGTGTGACATAATGGACCAGCAAGAAAATCGGCCGTTTTGTTTCCTGTCCTACACTACTTTCTTAAAGTGACCATTGATTAGTTTCAGTACAGCTTTGTACATGACTGTCTTCCAGTGCGCAGGGGCTTGACCGTTTGAACATACCTGAGGGCAACATTCTAACCTCCTTCGTAAGTTTTTTACTGTTCAGGTGAGTTCATTAGATTTGCAGTGCTATGGTTTTTTGAAATGTTTGCACTGTTACGGGAGATCACTCCTTCATGCATGGCTTCGTTCCGATTTAAATACAATACCTAACAACTGCGTTGGAGAGATATCTCTTTAGCTCAATGCTAAAGGTCTTATGCTTTCGTCCGGGCGTTCATTGGTTCGAATCTTGCCCGTTCCCTTATTTCTGTCATGCATTTATTCATTTGTGTTATTGTTACGGACTTTGTTCGTAAGAGCATTCCGTGGTTAATTTGTTGTATTTGCGTTGTGGTGACACCGGCTTGATCCTTGCTATTTGAGGAAGGGAGTGAGGCCAAGCTAAGAATCGAACCGGCGACCACCTGTACATTATCGATAGAGTTAATGAGCTCTACAAGGAATCTTTAAAATCCAATTTTGATAAACAGCTTTAGAATAATTCTTCATTCTAAATTGCAAACTGTATATTGTATATTGCAAACTTATCCCACAAAGCGCTTGAACCAAATTCAGGTTGGTTTTGCGGACAGTGAAGACAAAGATTGGACTGCACAGAAGGTGCAGTCTGATCTTAGATGTAAACTGTCCGTTACTTCTTTACAACTTACTGGTCAAAACAGTCTTGAAATAACAATATTGCGGACGTTTTTCCTAATTGAAAATGCCCATTTCGTTAGAGATGTAATGTTTAAATCGGTCTTGCTGTGACAAGTCTGCGTTTTACCAGACAAGCCCGTGCCTTAAAGAAATTAAATAGTCCTTTTGACAACGTAGTGGGAAAAAAGCAGATAATGCTACTGGTAACCATCATTTTCGGCTGGAGATAAAAATCCCATATAACCAATAAATCAATTTTTCTGCCATCGACAGGAACTTTAGCAGAACCTCCGTAACACATTGTCAGACCCATAATGATATATCGTCGGTTTGCTTCCAAAACCTCGTAACTACAGCTTGTAGCTGTAGTTACGAGATTTTGGAAGCAAACCGACGATATATACTTTCGAATTTTGCTCCAACTTTATTTATATTTGGCCGCTTATGGGCCTTAACCCTCAGACTGCCAACCGCGACTCGCTGAGCATTTGCGGACAATGTACATCAAGATCAGACTGCACAGAACGTGCAGTCTGATCTTGGATCAACATTGTCCGATTAGCACATATTATGTTTCCCGAAAAGAAACCCTTGATATCGCAAGATTTGGGGTTTTCATTCCGCTTGAAAGTTTAATTTTACTTGTCAAGCAGGATGGGTATGGCCACTAGAACAGAAAGAACTGTAGATTGTTTTCCTACATAAATGCGTAAAATCGCACACAGGCCGCCTGATTTCCCTGTAGTTGTTTTCTGTATACTTTCATCGAAATTTTATCCGCATCACCGCGCGTGACAAACAGTCGGTAACGTTTCAAGTGTGTGGTTTATTGGCGTTCCAGCGTGATACTTCTTTCCTAGAATGTCTGCCTGTCAGTGTCTATACAATCGGTTTTTGACACCTTCCACTTTACAAGCATACGTTTCGTAGAATTGAGACACTGGTTAAGTTGGAGGTATTTTCAATTTGCTACAGTGTTTTCTTGTTTCATTCTCAATAAAGGCTATCCCAGACGATAGCCATGCTTTGGTAAAATGGGATTTAATCCTTAACCACACGGCAAAATTTCAAAATTGAAAGCATTTGCAGACGACAATTTCAAAGTGGCTCAAATGGTGTAATTTTGTTTCGATAGGGTAGAAAACGTTGTGGGAAAAGGAGAAAATGCTGGTTACCAGCATTTTCTCCTTTTCCCACAATGTTTTCAAAAGGCTTCGTCCTCAGGGTCATCAAAAGTCGTCATTGTGTGGTAAAAGTTTAATGCATTTTTAATGATACATGATACCAACCAAGTCATTGAATAGCTATGGATCCATTACACCCATTTTTGTATTACAGCGGACTACATTGTGAAATAGAAAGGTCCCTATAGGCACGCAGAAAATATACCAAATCAAAAAGTTTCGACCCAGGTCAGCCTGCGTGAGTCCGCGCAGGCTGACTTGGGTCGATACTTTTTTTGCAGATGCAGATGCACTAACTCCACTTTTCTCAGAGCATAGCTCACTATATCGTAGCCTGGCGTTCAGGCCCTGCATTTAAGTCATTCTAATAAACAAGGTACAAAACTACAGCAAAGTCACAGAAATGTGTGTGGGTATTTGCACTTCTTCTGAAATACGTTAAATCAGACGTTCAGAACATTGAGAACACAGAGTTTTCATTTTGCAGCTTTACTTGATGATTTTGTTGCAATGAAAAAGGCTCTTTTTAACGGACTGACACCAGTCTAACTTTATCGGTCCAATTAAGTATTGCTTCGCCGTGGAATGATACTAATGATTGCAAGGCCAAGAAACGCGCATAGGACGGAATGGATTAAATCAATACAGCTTTTTATGCGTTAGAATGGAAAGAAGACGTAATTCTTCCCAAAGAATCTTGATTCGTGCTGAGTTTGAATATTAGGCCTTCATGTAGATCGGTTTCAAGTCACAGCATGCACTTTTATAAACGATATTTTAAATCTTGCAGCCGTCCGCTTTTGAAAACATTAAGGCGCAAGCATAAATTGTTCGCAATATTTTCTTCTTGTTTTACATATGTAACCCTCTATACGCTTTGTACGTTGACTGAGGTTGACAATTTATACTTTACCAGAGTTTTATTCTTTGCAAAATTTATTTTCGATAGGAATTAATAATTTTATACCTTAACGATCGAATGAGACCTTTTTCCTGCAGGTCTGGTTGATACAATGTGTTCATTTATACCCCTGTCTGACCAAACTCGACCTCGTATCATTCCGAAAGCTGTTGCCAAATTGACCTAGAATGTGTTTGGACTGAGCGGACGTATTAGCAACATTTTACGATCTGTTCACGAACTTAAAAGACTGTTTAGGATGGGCTAGGAAGGAAAGGGATCCTTGAGCTTAAATTTTTTGCTGCCTGTAACTTGACGGAGTGACAATTTCACCTAAAACGAGCGGGATGTACTATCTGTCGTACATCGAACCTATTAGAGACGCAGTGCAGTCGGACATCAAATGGTAGTGCGTTTGTACTTTACGCACCGAAATTGCACGACCTATCTCGACCGCACCCGGTTTAATGATTTTGTTGATCGGCATAAGACTTTCTAAGAACAGATTTGATGAGGACGGGGGCTTCAATCATTATCATGCCAAAATTGCTATTCTGTCTCGACCGCAACCAGTTTTCTGATTATGTCAGGTCGGGATCAGACGTTCGAAGAACTAGTTAGGTGCGACGAGGGCTTTAAATGCCATTGGGAATACTTGAATTATTCTCATAGACCATTTCCATGACGAGCCAGTTTATTGGCTTAAACAAAACGTTTTGACAAACCCAACAGCTATTATTACAATTGAATACTTCTGTATAGTCTATTGAAGTATGTGAATGCAATCCCAAATTCCAGATGCTATAAATATTTGTCTGAAACGTTCAACATAAAATGTTATCGATTATTGATGGATCGACATGGAAATGTGTTATGTCTCTCGGAGCCAAAACTGGAACTTAAGTTGTGGGGTTTTCTTCCGAGCAATCTAGATTCGAGATCAGACTGCATATAACGTTTACAATTACTGATATTTTGAAAGACATTTACCTACAATAAAAAGAACGGAACATTTGGTAGCTGGATCTGTGTTCTACTGAACTTACTTATTTCACGCTTCACTCTTTGCCAAAGAAAAAGAAAATCTAAATTTGATTGTGCGCTCACTCATTTGCTCGATTGATCAGTCGGTTAATTGCTCCATTGATAGCTTGATTGACCTGATGGATCGATCGATCGATCGATGGACGGACGGACGGACAGACAGAAGGACGGACGGACTTTGATTTATAGACGAAAAAGTATTTTAGGACGTTTTTGTCTGCTTTTCATGTAAGTCTACATTTGTTCCCTTTATACGCGCTGCAATGTGAATCCTTTTCCACTGAGCCTCGTAGAATCCTAGATGACTTGTGAAGACATATTGTGAAACTGAAAATAAATATCTTGGTCATTTCTACCTGTTTGAAGAAAACAATTATTACTCGAATGGCATCTGCCTTGTCATCTGAAGGTAATTTGCTTTGGGAATGTCTTTCGTTTTTATAGCGTGGTCCGTTATAGCGTGCGAAAGGGGCCGCCGAAAAGAGAGCAAGTCAACGATTTTTTACCTGAAAACAATATTTAAAATTGTCTAAGGCATTTACAGAGGATAAATTCGTTGTGGTTCGTATGACGGAACTTATATTTGAAAGGAGAGAAAATGCTAGTTCCCAGCATTTTCTCTTTTTCCCGCAATGTTTCAAAAGCTTTACAACCTTCGATCTTTAAAACCACGGAATTGTGTGGTAAAGGTTTACAGGAAACTCATTCGGAAGTTTCTTTTTTATAAAACCTGTAATCTCGAGTGCGTTCCTGGATACTTATTTATTTATACGATCGATTTAGTAAAGGAACTGTAGGAAACTATTTATTTTATTGAAAACACAGGACGGAATGTACCGGAAGTGCGTGGACGTGATATTTGGGGTAACACCGTAGAGACCGTCGATTATTGCATCCGGTCACATGACCTTAACAATGCAACTATAATAAGTGGATATCGATGCCATGTTATTCTATATAATTCTGCTGTTGAATCAATTAATAATCGGCGTGAAAGAGCCCATAAGGTGAAATTGCAGACCGCTGGTATTAGTTATCAATGCCGTCTAGAGCGGGCGGATTCTTGTATCTAATGTATTGATGCGTTGCTAGGCAACCAGTGACAGAAAATGTTTTAATGAAATCGTATCTGATACGAGTCATTGTTCGGAAGGAATATACAATGAGGATCGCATTACGGATTCTTTCAGGTCAGCCATTACTGACATTTTGTATTTTGTAAGATCAACAAGCGGCCATTACCGAATTTATGTTTCTACAATACGCCTGAGTATTGATGATTTAATTGCTTATGCTATTGTCGTCAAAAAAAAAAAGATCATCAATATGAAATAAATAACGCCAGTGTATTGGTGATTATGAATGAGAAATGAACATGTAGCGTTCTGTTTAAAGTGCACTTCGATCAGTTTATTTTCGGAATAACGGGTCGTCTGCTGTGAACAGAAAAAAAAATGTCGTCTGCACTCGTTTGGAAAATATGATTGTGGCGCTAATGACACTGGGAAAACAGGATTGTAAATTATTCATCATCAGTAATGGAGGGATTGAGGAATAGAGCCTTGGATATTGGAATATAAATTGAGTTTTGTGTTCCAGAATGTTTGCAAGTTGTCGTAAAATGATTATCTGAACCTGTGTTTTGTGGAAATATTGGAGGTGGTGTTTGAAATTTCAATAATGTCTGGAGTTTGCATTTTAGATTTATTTTATCAATCTGCTACCATAGTAGACCTGTCATGGTGGTACAAAGATGCTTTTGCGGATAGCTTAGATTAAGATCGGACTGCACAGAACATGCAGTTTTATCTTTCATCTACGGTGTCCGCTGTTTGGCTCTGAATTGTGAACTAAAACCCGTTTTGTTTACAAGGTATCGTAATTTTAGTTCAAGGAAAAAATATGCTAAATTGGCTATAAAATAGTAAAGGTCTGCTTCAGTTCTAGACAGGCATATACGGTAGAATTATGTGTCATTCGGATTCATAAGGATATATTTAAAAAAAAAATCGGTTTTTTTTTTCGGTCAAAATATATAAATTATGAAAGAAAAGTTGTCGGAGGATAAATGACGGATATTTCTATCAGTCTTTCTGTAACTATCTAATTTTTATACGCTCGACAGGTGTCCGTACGTACGTCCGTCCGTCCGTTAGAAATTAGTTGTGTGCGCAATTCCTTCAGTTTAATTTTTATACGCTCGACAGGTGTCCGTGCGTACGTCCGTCCGTTAGAAATTAGTTGTGTGCGCAACTCCTTCAGTTTTCATTGGAATAAGTTCAAACTTACCATTATTAATCTCTATGAGGTGTAGAGTGCATGTGACTTAAAATTTGGATATCTGAAGGCGTCCTAGATTTTAACCCTTTCCCAAACCGCAAATTTTGGAATTTTCCAAACTGAAAGAGTTTGCGAAGGACAATTTTAGATTTTGAGTAAAAGACAGAAAGTTCTCAAAAAGGGTAGAAAACTCTGTGGGAAAAGGATAAATTGCTCGTTATGAGCAATTTCTCCTTTTCCCACAGTGTTTTCTAAAGACTTTTACTGCAGACACGAAAAAACCAGGGCTTGTTTGGGAAAGGGTTAAACTATTGCACTGAAACCTCCTTCGGATGTATATGCGCCGCTTCGCTGTTTTCATTAATTGTGTTTCATTCCATATTTTGTTCAGTTTTATAATCAATTATTTGCGTTGGAAAAGAAAGCTTTAAACATTGTTGAAAAAGGATAAAATGCTGATACTACTTATTTTAGCTCACCTGAGCATAGCGTGCTCAAGGGGAGCTTTTAGGATCACCCGGTATTCGTCGTCCGTCGTCAACAATTCTTTAAACATCAACTCCTCCTAAACCGCTGGGTCAATTTGGACCAACCTTAACTAGAATGTTCCTTAGGAGGTCCTCTTTAAAACTTGTTCACAGAATATGATTCCGCCAAAAAGTCTGGTTGCCATGGCAACCAAATGGAATTTTCTAAGAAATTCTTTAAAAATCATCTTCTCTGAAACCGCTGACCAGATTTTAGAATAATCTCACAGAGATTTCTTTGGGTGACCATTTTCAAAAGTTCTTCGCGAAATTTTGATCCGTCAAGAAACGTGGCTCTGGTGAATGGGAGCTGCTTGCACTATACAGAAATGAAGAAATTCTTAGAAATTCTTCTTCTCTGAAACCGCTGGTCAGATTTCGAAATAATGTCACAGAGATGTTCCTTGGGTGACCCTTTTCAAAAATTGTTCGTGAAATCTTGATTTGTCTAGAAACATGGCTCTGGTGAATGGGGGCTACTTGCACTCAAGGAAAATGAAGAAATTCTCTCGAACGGCTGGTCAGATTTTGAAATAATTTCACAGAGATGTTCCTTGGGTGACCCTTTTCAAAAATTGTTCGTGAAATTTTGATTCGTCAAGAAACATGGCTCTGGTGAGTGGGCGCTACTTGCACTATATGGAAATGAAGAAATTCTTGAAAATTCTTTTTCTCTGAAACCCATCGTCAGATTTTAAAATAATTTCTCAGCAATGTTCCGTTGGTGGCCTTCTTCAGAATTTGTTCGCGAAATTTTGATAGGTCAAGAAACATGGCTCTGGTGAATGGGGGCTACTTGCACTTTACGGACATGAAGAAATTCTTGAAAATTCTTCTTCTCTGAAACAGCTGGTCAGATTTTAAAATAATTTCACAGAAATGTTCCTTGAATAACTCTTTTTAAATTCAGTTCGCGAAATTTTGATAGGTCAAGAAACATGGCTCTGGTGAATGGTAGCTATTTGTACTGTACGGAAATTGATAAACTCCTAAAAATTCTTCTTTTCTGAAACTGCTGGTTCGATTTTAAAAGGACTTTTACAGGTGACGTTTTAAAAATTGCTTGCCAAAATAATGATTTTGTTTCCAGTGTTTCAATACCTCCAAAAAAAACAAATGGCTATGGTCCTCTCATAAATTCAGGTGAGCGATCCAGGGCCATCTTGGCCCTCTTGTTTTAAATTGAGCAAGCCTGTGATGTTACCATGTAGTCAAGACTTACCTCTCATTAGCATACGACTACAAAAATGAAATATGATAGAAATTAGGCGTTAGACAAAATGCAATCAATGAATTAATCATAGAAATCATGTGGGAAAAACAGCTGGTTTCATCATTTGCTTCTTTTCCAGTTCATTCTCAAAAGCTGTACTGTTCAAGGTTTTTGAAAACCACGACAGTTTATCTAAGGATTTTAAGCCATTGTAAAGAAGTGAAACGGGGTATAATTTATAAACATAACAATAGAGCCTATTTATTCTTGTTCAGGTTTACAATAAAAACGTGACGTAGTCGCTATTCAGGACATCGAGTGATGATGATATGGTTCATATTATATATTATGGTCCTCAATATGAGATAAGGGACATTCGGACTTTTGCGTAAAGTGTCGTGTCGGATCAGCCTGTGCAGTCTGCGCAGACTGATCCGACATGACACTTTCCGATCGTGTGTGATTTTCTGTTTCACGCAAGTCTACTGTTGGACAAAAACCTGATGTTGACGTAAAGTGCCGTCTCGGATCAGCCTGCGCGACTGCGCAGGCTGATCCGAGACGACACATTACGCAGAAGTCCGAATGCCCCTTTTCGCGTGTTGCTGCCCATGTACAATGTACAGGCACTTAGAATAGTGTTTCACACACCGATCGATATATAGATGTATAAGATTAGGCTATACGTTCTGCACCTTCTTTGTACAGGCACGATCGTTGTCTGTGCATGTCATATTCTTCGAAGATTCGGCCTGTCTGCTATGACGTATCAGCCATCCCCGTATACCTGGGAAAGGAAGTATGTGGGGTCTGTTTCAGTAAATAGCCGATGCATAGGTCGAATGCTACCCGATCATAGGCAAATGAATGGCACCAGATAGCGTTTTATTTCATTTTAAAATTCAAAGGAACGGTTGTTTTGAAAAGTGGTACGTTTATGTACCCAGAATGCCCAAATGAGATAGATGTGCGCTTGTAGAATGCCATCCAGCGGGAGATAATTCAGTCACGATGAAAGCACAATTCGCTAGGGCCTTCTTTTCTTTAAAAGCTCGATTAATCATGGCGTGGTGAAAACCATAGCGCTTTTTTTTCCAACAATGCCTTCCACCTTTCCAAGAACAAATCCAGTATGTTTTAAACCCCTCCAGTTTGGAGAAAGTCTAAATTCCCACCATGTTTTCAAAAGTATTTTATCATTATTTTCATTATTATTATTCCTCACATTTCCGAAATTCCAGAGTGTGTGATAGAGGGTTAACCGTTTTACAAGCTTGTTCCCATTAAAAGTTGTTTCACAGAAAACGAATGGACCGGTAGATATAGACGATCAATACGACGATAAACTACACCGTAGCGTGACAACTGTTACTTTATGATTTATATTTTTAATCACGTGTTTTGAAAACGAAGTCGCATTATAGACTCTCTCCAAACGACAAAATCTTTAGACATCCATTTTGGAATATACGCACGCTACTAATTCAATGCATTTCTCTATTTTTATTAGATTTGTTTGCGAAAAGGTAGTTCTAAAACTCTGTGCGGAAAAAAGAAGAAAATTCTGGTCACCAGTATTATTTTCTATTGTCCCCGCAATGTTTTCAAAAGTTTTCTACGCCACAATTAAAGAAACTAAAAGTTTATCTTCGGACATGAATAAAATAAAGCTGTTCATTCCGACAGGGTTTATTCCTCTCTCACTGTTGATCATTGTTTACACGATGGTTATGTGGGAAAGCAGCCAGTGACATATGAAGAATATTGTGCGGAGTACTGGTAAAAAGAAAAAACTCCAGGATAGCATGGGTAGTAAAGTATACAAGCCGCCGTGATATAATTGAGATAACGTTGAAAACGATGTTTAACACACAGACACATACAAAAACCAGAAGGATATGAAGCGCCGAATTGTTTCTGTTTGAAGACCACTAATGCCTGATAGCCTTTTACCATATTGGTGCATCTAGGACATGTACCTTAATCAGACTGCACCTTCTTGGAGTTAGTTTTATTTTTGCCAACCCGGCAGGTAGCGCAATGTTTAGAGTATCCGACTCCTGACCTGGTGGTTGTGAGTTCGATGCCTGGTAAAGTCTTTCCCAAACGACAAAATTTTAGGCTTTTCTGAGTTGAAAGCATTTGTAGACGACAAAATAAATGTGAATCAAGAATTGAAACTTGACTTAGAGTAGAAAGCATTGTGGGAAAAGGAGAAAATGCTGATTACCAGCATTTTCTCCTTTTCTCACAATGTTTTCAGAATGCTATATCCTCTTGGTCGTAAAGGTTGGTTGGTTGTATTAGGGTTTAACGCCACTTTAACAGCTAAGGTCATATCATGGCGGTCGGTGACGCACATGTGTTTCCTGGCTTTCTCACACCGGTACTTACACTACTTTCTTTCAAAAGCCACCGACTACTTTTCTCACATGCTTTCAGCAGAGGTGAGAGGCGAAAATACGCCGGAAAGAAAGTTCGCCTCAACCGGGTATCGAACTCACAACCACCAGGTCATGAGTCCGACACGCTCACCACTGAGCCACCCGGGCGGGCTTGGTCGTAAAGGGTTAAGACGCTCAGAAAGAAGTGTATAAATAAAATATGGCCAGCGAGACGGCATCCGGACATTTGCGCAAAGGGTCGTTTCGGATCAGCCTGTGCAGTCCACGGAGGCTTATCCGAAACGACACTTTCCGTTCTTTTGCAGTCTTCTTATTTGCGCAAGTCTATACTGTAGGACAAAATCTAACGTTAACGTAATGTACTGTCTCGGATTAGCCTGTGCGAACTGCGCAGGCTGATCCTAGACGACACTTTATGCAATTGTCCGAATGCCCTTTTTTGGCGTGTGGAAGGCCAACAGTTATTGTTGTCCAATAAAAGATGATCCGTAAGATAAACTTGACACAAAGTCTTAACACTAAGACATTCATATAAATAAATTGGGTGGATTTAGTTTTTACATAAACCCAGAAAATCTAAACCCTTTTCAAATTCATAAAAATCTAATTACTTTTCAAAATTTTATACTGGTCGTAATTGACAGCACTTGCAGGGAAAAAAATGAACGTTATTAAGAAATGAAATTTGTTTCCAGTAGGGTAGGAAACGTTGGTTACCAGCATTTTCTCCTTCCGTTACCCACTATGATTTCAAAAGGCTACTATCTCAAGGTCGTAAAAATTAGTGATTATTTGGTAAAGGTTTAATTGCAGACGACAAATAGAGCGTGGTTCAAAGGAAAAGTATAGTATGTTTTAAGTATAAAAAGCCAGTTACCAACATTTCTTCCTTTTCATACTATGTTTTAAAAAGGCTTTTTCCCATAGTCGTTGAAAGATGGAATCGTACGGTAGATGGTGAAATAAAAGATTAAGGCCCTTAACTCTCATATTAAAAGACGGAAGCTGCCGAGATTGGCCGAATCACCTTCACGAAAATGTCGATGTTTCACGATATTTACCGATGAGTAAGTGAGTCTACGGCTGCCATAATTATTAAAAGACGAGAGCTGCTAAGATAAGTGGAATAGCCTTTACGAAAACATCGATTTTTTGCTGATTATTTAGGGGCCAAAGACCTTAAGATGCAAAATTGTAATAGTATTTACATTGGTCCTCTAACTTTTTCAGCAACCAACAAAATTTCAGACTTGTCGAAAGCATTTGCAGACGACAGATAAAGTGTGGTTCATTGAATTAGATCTACTTCTTTAGGAGTGTAAAACACGGTGAGAAGTGGAAAATATGCCGGTTGTCAGTATTTTTTCTGTCTCCAGCAAAATTTTCGAAAGCTGCCGTCTTAAAGCGTCATTTAACCTTTATCCTATTAAATTAGTGAAATAAAACTTTCAAACCAATAGTAAGAAACAAATTTTTTGTACTCTTTAAGTATTTCTTTTGTGGAAAAGATATCTCCTCATCGGACCGTGTAGATCCAAGATCAGACTTCACGTTCTGTGCAATCTGATCTTGATCTACACTGTCCGCAAAAGGTTCATTTGAGGCGCTTAAAGTGCCGTACATGGGCTAAAGTGCCGTATATGTCTGATAGAAGGTTAGTAAAATAGAACATCATTTTACATTATGTATGTTTTTGTTACACAGAAAAAAGACGACATGAATAGAAAAAACTTATAAACCAATAAATCATACTGGACAAAACTTTGTGTGTGTAAACTTTACAGTGTCTCGTATTGGAGATGTAAAAATACATTAAAATGTGAAACTTGATACAAGTTTTCAGTTTTTTTATGTGAGTCATTGCCAGAATATCTCGATGATAAACTTTGTTGTGTAAATATAAGCCTTTGTTGCACGGAGTTATCGAAACGTGATGAACATGAAGAATTTCTTAAAATTCAAAACTGGAGAGAACCAGCATGACATGCGCAGATTTGGTGAAGAATTCTACCTCCGGGAGGCAAAACTATGGCGGCCATTCCGATGGGCAGGGATCGTCTCAACATTAATGTCGTTAATTCTCACTACGACATCAATTTTGAATGAAAATTGGATCCACGTCAAAGGTAAGTTTATCTCTTTTATTTTGTTTTCTTTTTCGACTAGTTTTAAAAACTCTTTTCGCAGTGGATAATGATAAAGCCATTTTTTTTAAAAATAAGTTGGCCACGTGTACTATTTTTTAAGTCTCCCAGCGCCATATATACCTGGGCAATGTTTTGTAAAAAGGGGGCTTAATGCATTTGCAGGCCAGCTTGTACTGTCGACACAGGCTGACCTGAGTCGATACTTCTTGTTTTTGGTCTTTTTTCGGCATGTAAAAGGATCAGTTTGCCTCATGATTCAGTAGGTTGTTATTCACAAACGGACTTAAGGGATTTATCATACTGGGAGGACTTGCTTCGTAAAATGTGTTACGGAGACACATCAATGCTGACCGCGGCCGAAACGTTTCCCTATTGATATTTGTTCTGTACATTTATGTCCGAGAACAGACTACCTCTCCGTTAGACTATTTGTTAAAAAAAAAAATGGCTATTGTGGATCTATAATACTGTGGTGGCTTACGTAATATCATGCACTAGAGGGATTAAGCATCGTTTACCAGAGAACGGCTCATATAATGTTGCCACTTTTCCTACAGTATTTTCAACTGGCTTGTTGCCAGTCCCTTTTTGTCGACTGAGTCTTAGTACAACTCCCGTAATCCTTTACCACACAGTCCCTTCTGTTTGTATCCCTAAAGAATTACTGGTGTCTGAAGACAATGTGGGCAGAGGAGACAATGCTGGTAACCAGCATGTTTTCCTATTTCCATATGGCTTGCAAAAGGAGCATTCGGATATTGCGTAAAGTGTCGTCTCGGATCAGGCTGCACTTTACGTCTAACTTAGATTTTGTACTACAGTCGACCTGTACACAAAAGAAAATTGCATAAGAAGGGACAGTGTCGTTTCGGATTAGCCTGCGCAGGCTGATCCGAGACAACACTTTACGCAAATGTCCGAATACCCCTTTTGGCGTTTTGCAGGCCACGGTGTTTTCCAACCGAAAGGGATCATTTGAGCCACACTTTGATATGTCGCACAGATATTCTTTCACTGGGGACAAGTCTAAACTTTTGTCCTCCTGTAAATAGTTTATCAAGACGTCTATTGAAATTGACCAGAGAATTCTCTGGGATATTTAAGGAACTAATGTAATAACGATTGACAGATTTATTTCATTATCACGCAATTGTGTGTATGTCCGGCGTCTGGGTGAACCCTTGCTAATGTCAATTTGTATTCATCCGCAAATAGTGAAAATGTAGATCCTATCTCTAGACAGTCTCTATCAACAGTAGTCGTTTGTATTCATTCGCAAATAGCGAAATTGTATATTCTATCCTTAGACAGTTTCTATCAATAGTAGTCATTTCCATAGACAAGTAGGCCTAGATCAGACAGCACAGAAAGTGCAAAGTGATTTAGATTCAATTTTTTTTTTTTTTTTTTTTCATACATATATCTTTGTCCAAACAAAATTGGGTAGGCCTATACTCTCGGGGCAAAAATGTAATTATGAGCCATGCTCTCATCTTCGCGAGCCAAGGATACGATCACTACGTAGATCTTACCGTGGTAGATCGGGCCCGATTTCGAGATTCCCGCGACACGCCCCTTATTGGATGCTACTTATTATCTCTCTTTACATCATATTTCTTATAGCCAATGAAATGTCTTTTTACAAAACGCTTACGAATACAGTAATTCAACATGAAGCAATAACCACAGACGTACTTCGATATTCCATGGTCAGGTGCTGGGATATAGCCTAAAACATCTGATAATTGATTGGTCACATTGAAATTTTATGTAAATATTGTTCGTCTATGTTTTCTTCGTTAATAAATCATTACAGATCCTGCACACATCCAAGGAGGTATTCATGTTTACCTTCTATTTTTATCGCGACCCTGTTCTATTTTTATCAAAGATGAAATGCTACGAGCGATTTGATTTGATGCAGTTAGAGCTAGCTTCAACCAATTAAAATGTCTATCAAGCTCAATCTGCCAAGGGTAGAGTAGCGTAGTGGATCGTAACCCTTGGCTTGTGAAGATGCCATGCTCTATGCATTGTGCTAATTAAGTCATCATGAATATAGTTATGGGTCCACAGAATCATTTAGGTCTAACAATTGACTGATCCTGGAGTTACAATGGTCCTATGCCATGCAGAAAGATTTTCAAAGAGCAAATGGTTTCTACTCATGTCAGGCTGCGCGAACTGCGCAGCCTGACATGAGTAGATACCTTTTGCAGATGCATTACGACCCCTTCTGCCAAAGTATGGCCATAAATTGACATATATTAATAATGCTGAATGGACAATCCGCTGAAACCCAGAGAGTTGCTTATGTTGTAGATTTAAAGATGCACCCTTGCAGCCAGAGAGTAAACAATGAATGAATGAATGTTGTTTTATGGCGCATCGACAACTTTGGTCATTTAGCGCGCATATCTATGGTAAAAGATAATAAACGTGGAGTTGTTTAAACTGAATAAAGTTTGAATGACAATAAAAGAATTGAATTAAGAAAATTTAATGCATAAAGGGCATCATCGAGTTACAGGGCAATCCCTATATACTCAAATGTTTTAAATGATAAGAACTGAATTAAGAAGAATGCATAAAGGGCATTATCAAGTTACAGGGCAATCCCTATATACTCAAAAGTTTTAAATGATAAGATTTAAGAATGTGATAAAAAGGTTTAAACTCAATGCTGGTTTCATTAAAAGAAGTTTTTTAAATGAAAAAGAAATATGTGTCATTTATAATGTGCATAAAATATGATATTGAGTGGCTGGGCATTCCCTGCCTACTCAACAGTTTTAGATTGAAAGGCAAGACTGATAATATTGTTTTTCCTTGGAAATGAGGTTAAAACTGGTAAAGATTGGAACCTCCAATGGGATCAAATACTCCCATTAAAGAGGTCCTGTCTCCAATGAGATAAGATGCCCCCAAGAGGGCAGAGTAAACAAACGCTGTTACAACGTTACAATGTGTAGATAAAAAGTCGATATAAGGTTTATGTGATAAAGAGACACCAGGGATTTGTCTACGATTTAAACCGGAAACTGTGGTTGTTTATGTCTATGGCTAGCCGCAATAGAAGGAAATGCATTTTGTACTCGTTGTAATATATGCACAATAGGGCTAACTCTACCAAATGACACAAATTTGGACAAGGTTAAATTGAAAGTATAATGAAAGCTTAGATATTACTTTAGTTATTATTTCTATCTTTGATATGATAGAAAATATCGTGGGAAAAGGAGAAAATGTACTTTACCAGCATTTTTTGCTTTTTATACGCCCGTCGAAGACGGGACGTATTATGGGATCACCCGTGGCGGGCGGGCGGGCGGCGTCCATTTCTTTGTCCGGAGCATATCTCCAAAACTATTCTAGCTAGGATTATGAAATTTCATGGGTGGATAGATCTCATCAAGGGGGAGTGCAATGTGCAGGAATCATTACTCTTGCTTGCTTAATTTTGAGTTATTGCCCTTTTTTTTAATTATTAAATTTTGTCCGGAGCATATCTCTAAAACTATACTAGCTGGGGTTATGAAATTTCATGGGTGGATCGATCTCATCAAGGGGGAGTGCAGTGCGCAGGAATCATACCTCTTGCTTGCCTTATTTTTGAGTTATTGCCCTTTATTTTTTTTTACACTTGAATTTTGTCCGGAGCATATCTCCAAAACTATACTAGCTAGGGTTATGCAATTTCAGGGGTGGATAGATCTCATCAAGTGGGAGTGCAGTGCTTAGGAACCATAACTCTTTCTAGCTTAATTTTTTAGTCATTGCCCTTTGTTGTTTTTCATACTTGAATTTTGTCCGGAGCATATCTTCAAAACTATACTACCTAGGGTTATGAAATTTAATGGGTGGATAGATCTCATCAAGGGGGAGTGCAGTGCGCAGGAATCATAACTCTTGCTTGCCTAATTTTTGAGTTATTGCCCTCTGTTGTTTTTCATACTTGAATTTTGTCCGGAGTATATCTCCAAAACTATACTAGCTAGGGTTATGAAATTTCATGGGTGGATAGATCTCCTCCAGGGGGAGTGCAGTGCCAAGGAATCATAACTCTTTCTTGCTTAATTTTTGAGTTAGTGCCCTTTCTCATGTTTCATCCTTCAGTTTTGTCCGATGAATATTTCCAAAACTATACTACCTAGGGTTATGAAATTTCATGGGTGGATAAATCTCATCAAGGGGGAATGCAGTGCAAAAGAATCATAACTCTTGCTTGCCTAATTTTTGAGTTATTGCCCTTTGTTGTTTTTCATACTTGAATTTTGTCAGGAGCATATCTCCAAAATTATACTAGCTAGGGTTATGAAATTACATGGGTGGATAGATCTCATCAAGGGGAAGTGCAGTGCCGAGGAATCATAACTCTTGCTTACTTTATTTTTTAGTTACTACCCTTTGTCGTTTTTCATACTTGAATTTTGTCCGGTGCATGCCCCAGCTTTACAAGTTGGGGCAAGACGGGCGTATCTTGCGACAATTTGCCGCTCTTGTTCCACAATGTTTTCAAAAGTTGTTTTTTTTTTTTTTTTTCCTGGTCGTTAAAATTAATGATTGTGCGAAAAGAAGCTTTGTAAGGACGCCAAAACCCTAGCTGTTCCTTGTGCTTTTTTTGCTGTTTGCTGAAAATCAAGAATGTGTGATAAAGGGTTAGCAAGAAGAAGATCAGTGAATGAGTCAACCCCTTTACCCTTTACCAAATGATTCTTTGTTTTGACGAACCTAAAAGACAAGGGCTAAGTGGTAAAATGTAGGACTGTCGACCTGAAGGTTTGGAGTTCGAACCACACTGACCCCACCGGGCCTTTCACAGGAGTGAAAGTGTTACGAGACACTTCAGAAGCGTAGCCTAGGACTTGTAAAACCCAGGAAATACATGAATATGTAAGTGAATATGTGAGTTGTCGGCGTGATTGGACGGAAATAATGTTGAAAGCAGCGCAAAACACCATTCAAACCAACAAACAATGAAAGAGAAGGCTTTTGAAAACATTATTTTAATCGATCCATCTCACTTATTAAATAGGTTCAATCGGACTTTGAACCATTCTCCCAAGCTGAGAATCGATTGTGTCTAGTTATTTATGAACTCTTAACCAAAGGACAGCACCAATTTGAAAGCAGTGGCTCGTCCAAAAAGAACCAAAAGAAAACAAAATATTGTTGGAGGAGGTGGAAAATGATGGTTGCCAGCATGTTACATTTTTTCCCCCGACAATGTTTTCATCAGCCTTTTCTCTTCAGGCGTCGTTGAAATATGAGAATGTTTGATTAAGTATAAAGGGTACATGTTGACCTTTGCATGTAAAAAGCTAATTACTCTCTCTATAATGACGTATTCCACTTTATTCCTCATGGAACAGAATACAGCCTCTACAGAATAATTATGTGATTTACTGCCTTAAAAAAACAGAGCTTTGGAAAACATTGTGGGAAAAGCAGAAAGTGCTGGTAACTAGCATTTTCTTCTTTTCCCACAATGTTTTCTTCCAGGCATTTTTTTCAAAATTAGATCTACACCACGTTTGTCGTCTGCAATGCTGTTAATATAGACCAGTCTACAATTTTGTCATTTCGTAAAGAGTTTAAAAACTGGAACAAACGATATTGATGGATTACAAATCGATACAGAAGGAATCTTTTACACCGTGTGGCTTATGGAAGACTGTATTTCCTATACATGTTGTTCTTAGCTTGGCTATTGTTGTAGAAAACGTCGAGGTATTGTTATAGACCTGGCGTCGGCATCGTCATCGTCTGCGACGCAGTGTTAAACCTTTGACACTGAGCCCCTATAGCTCAGTGAAGGACTTGGGAACAAGGGGTCGTGGGTTCAATCGCTGGCTCGGCCAATTTCTTTCCGAGGATTGATGATAGTCAAAGCGTAGGATTCATTCCTTTCCCATCGCTGACCATAACTTCGATGATGGTTATGTGGGAAAGGAACAAGTGGCTTGGAAAGAAAATTTTGCGGTAACAACAGTTCTTCCTAACTCCCCAAAGCTCATTTGTATAGCTACAAATTTTCTTAATTGATTGAAATTACCATAATACATGATCGATTGGTATTTGTGGAAATTCTGTCAATGACTGGTTCTGTAATTTCCTATTGTGCCAGGTTCCCGGAAGAATGAATTCCAATCTGTTCTTTCCAATAACCAGTCCGGAATTCAATTTTCTACGACATGAGTGTGGAGTTAATTTTTTGATCCGACAAAGACCTTGTTGATTTTTTTTATTCTGTTAATGTTGCCCTGTCTTTTTTTCGTTAATGGATACTGAAAAATATTTAATTACAAAAAGATTGTGGCAGATTAAAAAAACGGTTGACACTTGCAGTTAAACTTGTACTCGGAGACCATATCGGTGACATATGGCAAGATGTTTCTTGAAGTAGACTGTCTTTAAATGAAAGTTAACCCTTACGCTGTTAAGCGCGTCTGATCGTGCAGTCTGATCTTGGATCTACACTGTCCGACAGGGAGGTATTATTCCCCAAAACATAACTTTAAAAAAAACAATATTTTGGTATCTATTAGATGCGTGAGAGAATTTGATATTGCGCGAGACCGAAGGTCGAGGGAGATGTCAAAGTTTTCGCACGCAGCGAAAGTATCATATATATCTGCTATTTTCTTTGAAAATGGGGCTTTATGCATTTGAGAGGGGAAAACTGTTTGCTTTTAGTAAATTATCTACTTATCAAAAGACCAATGAACCTATTATGGGCAGGAGGTCGTTATACAAAAATAATTTGTGGGATATAAAATACTGTGCTGACTTGCTTCCTTGCAACACGGAGATGCATTAAGCCCTCTTTTACAGAGTACCCAATATGTGTTTATCCTATGGGTCGATAACTTCGACATTTTGACCTACAGCAAGGACATATTGGGCTGTCTCGTATACTCATTTAGCCAGATTGACTTACAGAAACATTTTAATTCATGCCATATAGTGCCACTCATGCATGGTAGATTTAACAAATATATTCTAACTACATATATTTACTTGGACTTGTCTGTATAGTCTTTGTGGTATATCTGTAAATTTAGGTAAGAATATACATTGATTACCTGTGGAAATCATGAAAAGTCCGTACATTGATTCCTCCATGCATCTTTGCTAGACAACACGAACGATAAAAACGCTCACTGGGTTAGGATTTGAAGTTAATTCCTGCGATACTCGGATTTTGACGGTCATCACCCGTACACTATAGAAAACCAATGAAACGTCGCTTAACTTAACCGGTTTCGGCAAAATCCTTACAAGTATTTGGACACTCCAATTGTCTGAGGTCAGATTAAATCCTAAGACTTCTTTAAACTGATTTATCATTGTGAATATTGAAGAAAATATTGTTGGCCTTTACTCTAGCGTAATGCATCTTCTCAAGCCAAAGGTGACGATCCACTACGCTACTCTACCCTTGGCGGATTGAGCTTTATTTCGACATTCCCCATGATGCGTATTTTCATTGGTTGCAGCTAGCTCTAACTGCACAAATCAAATCCGTCGTAGCAATTCATCTTTGATAAAAATAGAACAAGCTCGGGACCTTTCGAATACAAATAGAAGGTAAACATGGATAATTCTGTGGATGTGTGTAGGATCTGTAATGATTTATTACCAAAAAACATAGACGAACAATATTTACAGAAGGTTTCAGTGTGACCAATCAATTATCGGAGGTTTTAGGCTATATTCCAGCACCTGACAATGGAATGTCGGAGTGTGTTTGTGATTATTGCTTCATGTTAAGTTATTGCATTCGTAAGCGGTTTGTACAACGATATTTCATTGGCTATCAGAAATATGATGTAAAGGGGGATAATAACTAGCATCCAATAGGGGGCGTATAGCTGTAATCTTGAAATCGGCCTTGATCCGCCAAGGTAAGATCCACGTAGTGATCGTAACCTTGGCTTGCGAAGATGTGGGTAATGATTCCTAGAATAAATGTCAACTGTTTCCTGAAATCGTTTTTTTATTATTTATTTACGTTTTGTTGGTGATGGATAGAAAACGAAAAGAGCTAATTCATTCGTCCTTTTAAAACCGGCTGCAACCTATTATTACGCGTATTTCTTGGATTCTAAATTCCGACTCAATCAGTCAATGATGAATACAGTAACGCAGCCATCTTTCCCATTGGCTACAGCGAACATGCCCCGCATATTAAAAGCCCGGGAAAGTCCTTGAGAAAAAAAAATACTTCAGATTAAATGATAACAGAAGAAGATGTCGACCCATTGCGAACTATTTTCTGATCATAGTAAGTTTAAGTAGACCGGTATGAAAAACTGGAAAGAAAGATTTTCTGCTGCACCAATCTATCGGAGAAAATGAAACTATATATATGTAAAGTATTTTTCTGTTGTCAATTAGGTGTTTTCTATGGAAACATGTGTGGAAATACGTTAATTCTGGGGAAGAGTAGTGAATGTAGAGCAACAGCTGTCTTTCTTGAGGTTGAGGTGGAATGACCTTGTCTACCGCCATCTTGGATGACATTGACCGCCGCCATTTTAGAAAATGAGAAGACGTTTACCTCTTACACGTGTCAACCCATCACTTATGACCCCAGTCTATTGTCACGCGGTAATAGGTTATCTATTTTAAAAATCAACGAAAACATACATGGTCCTGTTTCTATCTAAACCTATTTTAGTAATGACACGACGAAAACAAACTTTCACCTGTTTTTACCTCTATTTATAGTCATTACATCATATTACGTGATGACCTGACGAAAATCAAAATAATGGAGGTCAAGGTCATCCAAGATTGCGGCAGTCAAGGTCATTCCACCTCAACTTCAAGAAAGGCAACTGTTGCTCTACATTCACTACTAGGAACTATTGTATGCCTGTAACAAATAAAGGAATATGGTCTATAACTAGGAAAGGCTTTTTCACTTTGAATTTTGAGAGATGGTTTTCTTGGAGACGGAATATCAAGGGGTAGGTGCAATTATGCACCTTTCTGTGTAAGCTTTTGGACATTTATTTGAGCAACCCTCTATCTTAAAGGGGTATTAATGCACCTTCACGATGAATGATACAAGCAATTTCACCGTTTGCCACAATGTTTTCCACACTATCAAAAGGTGTCATATACACATAGGAAGCGGCTTCATCCTTGCTGTTACTTAGGGTCAATTAGAGATACCATAGAAATGCCTTATGGGGTAAAGGGTTAAATAACCATGGATCTGTCAGATCCTTCTTGTCTGTCAACCAACTGAATCATGGTGTAGAATTGACATTGAACATGCAGAAAATTCATCCATAGCAAACAGTTCCGAACAGCATACGACATGGGTCAGTACTTATTGCAGATGCACTAGAACCCCTTTTCCCAGACAATAAGATACCGAAAAACAGAAAAGCTTCGACTTTACTGCCAAAATATCACTCCACAGGGACAAAGATAGCATTACTCTATTTAATCCTTATCCTGTTGTATAGCTAATATAAGATTTTCAGTTCGATATCAACTACCCAAATTTTGTTTTTTCAAAGTTACGCCATGGGGAATAATATCTGCTTATCGGACAGTGCAAATCTAGGTCAGACTGCACGTTCCATGCAGTCTGATCTTGATCTACGCTGTCCGCAAAAGCTTGTTTAGTCGCGCTAAGCAGCCGCAGGGTTGACTTAAAAAAAGATCCAATGTTGTGACACAAAAAGTTGATCCTTTGCTGGTGGCTCCGGATATAATCAACACACGGTGCTAAATACAATTTACACCTTAACGTAAGAAATACAAATCACCCTTGGGTTTTGATGTCTAGACGGTATATAAACTAATTTATTATTTATAAATCAAATTATCTCACTGTGTAGGGTTACTATGTTTTCTGTCATAACTGTAATGCAATTAATAGCTGGACTCTTGGTTAGAACTGATTGCTTGTACAAAGCATAACAGAGAGAATGAGAAAAAAGACATGAGAGAGAGAGAGAGGGGAATGTTTAACAGACACTCGGCCGGACGGACGATTCTTCTAATAATGAATTCTATTATGACGAATATACTAAATATAAGATCATTAAATCATTCGCAATGGTACAACGTCGAAATCTGTGTATGAGGAGAACCAGCAGATTCTAACTGTAAACATTCCAGCAGGATGGCCACTTTAATTTCTACCATCCTCTAGCATTTTAAGGAGGTTTACTGTCTCCGTAATGCATTTGTATCCAAGTAGAAGGTCAACATATGGTGTCCGTGGTTGTGAGGTAGAGCATCGGCCTCGTAATTGTAAGGTCTTGAGTTCGATACCCGGGAGCGGGTGCCAACCACAGGATTTTTCATTGGCCCACACATTCGGCGTGATTACTGGTGTTGTTCCCAGGAAGCAGAATCGAGAGAGATTATTATAAGTTGTAAGAATTTGTTTCTCAATCGATGTAAGATAAATATGTTTAAACTAACATATAATTACAGATACAACAAATTTATTTAATATGACAACAGACGTAATGATGCACACTGAACTTTTGCATAGAAAAGACGGATTTTGATCAACATTATTAGCAAAAGCATATTCAGTCACGTTTACTTGTTGTACAAGTAACATAGAGGGGTGGAAAATTCAACGCTCAACATGGTTCAGTTGATGAGATTTGCTCCAGAAAGGTTAAAAACTATTTGGGGAAAAGGAGAAAATGCTGGTAACCAGTATTTCTTCTTTTCCGAAATTGTTAGCTCACCTGAGCACAACGTGCTCAAGGGGAGCTTTTAGGATCACCCGGTGTCCGTCGTCCGTCGTGCGACGTGCGTCAGTGCGTCGTGCGTCGTCAACAATTATTTAAACATCAACTCCTCCTAAACCGCTGGGTGGATTTGAACCAAACTTGGCTGGAATGTTCCTTGGGAGGTCCTCTTGAAAAAATTGTTCACAGAATTTGATTCCATCAAAAACTCTGGTTGCCATGGCAACCAAATGGAATTTTCTAGGGAATTCTTTAAAAATCTTCTCCTCTGAAACCGCTGGTCAGATTTTGAAATAATTTCACAGATATATTCCTTGGATGACCCTTTCCAAAAATTGTTCGTAAAATTTTGATCCGTCAAAAAATGTGGCTCTGGTGAATGGGGGCTTCTTGCACCATATAGAAATAGATGAATTCTTAAAAATTCTTCTTCTCTGAAACCGCTTGTCATATTTTGAAATAATTTCACAGGATTGTTCCTTGGGTGACCCTTTTCAAAAATTGTTCGTAAAAATTTGATCCGTCAAGAAATGTGGCTCTGGTGAATGGGGGCTACTTGCACTATACGGAAATTAAGAAATTCTTAAAAATTCTTCTTCTCTGAAACCGCTGGTCAGATTTTGAAATAATTTAACAGAAATGTTCCTTGGGTGACCCTTTTTAAAAATTGAATGTGAAATTTTGATCCATCAAGAAACATGGCTCTGGTGAATGGGGGCTTCTTGCACTATATGTCCATGAAGAAATTCTTTAAAATTCTTCTTCTCTGAAACGGCAGATCAGATTTTGAAATAATTTCAGAGATGTTTCTTGGGTGACCCTTTTCAAAAATTGCTCGTGAAATTTTGATTCGTCAAGAAACATGGCTCTGATGAAAGGGGGTTACTTGCACGATACGGACATGAAGAAATTCTTGAAAATTCTTCTTCTCTGAAACTGTTGGTTAGATTTTAACACAATTTCACAGAAATGTTCCTTGAATGACTCTTTTCAAAAATTGTTTGCGAAATATTGATAGGTCAAGAAACATGGCTCTGGTGAATGGGGGCTACTTGCTCTGTACGGAAATTAAGAAACAGGTGACCTTTTGAAAATTCCTTGGCAAAATAATGATTCTGTTTCCAGTGTTTCAATACCTCAAAACTCAAAAAAAAAAAAATGGCTATGGTCCTCTCAAAAATTCAGGTGAGCGATCCAGGGCCATCTTGGCCCTCTTGTTTTCAAAAGCCTCCATCCTTGTTAAAAATATGATTGTGTAATAAAAAGGTTTAAATGAATGTAAAGGCTTCGGGACAATGTTTGCAGCTAAAAATTAACAGATTATCGTAAAAACAAGATCAAGATCAAGACGTTTTACGACAATCTATTACGTCACACATGTTTGATTATAGGGTGTAGTCCAGGATTGTTTACTGTCGTAAAAGCTAGTGGCCACCAACGAGTTATTTGCGATTGAATTATCTAACCATAAACAACATTGTTTTTTTTTTTTCAAACTAC
This sequence comes from Tridacna crocea, assembly GCA_943736015.1. Classification (NCBI taxonomy): domain Eukaryota; kingdom Metazoa; phylum Mollusca; class Bivalvia; order Cardiida; family Cardiidae; genus Tridacna; species Tridacna crocea. Next base: position 18,655,939 of record OX031072.1, read on the forward strand.
GACTTTGGAAAATATTATGGGGATACCGCTTCTTTTACAACAGTCTTCCTACTTCGATGACAAAATGCATTGTTCTCTTCACAAAGTATTTATCTCAGCGCCAACTTTATTCTTTATTTATGTTGGTTGTTTTTTCAACCGTTCACCGCCGCCGCACCTGGGATACGTTTCTCTAAACCGAAATTTGCGTGCGCATATTTGGTCAGAAGACAACAGATTTTACTGAACTGCTTACTTTAATGTCTTGAGTAAATATTGGCAAAACTTTAAGCAAGCTCATACCGTTGGAAAATGCAGGGATCGAATGTGTATATATAGAAACGCAAATCATTTGCGTGAATCTATGCAACTCGTTGAAACGCAGCCCCGCACTTCAAGAGTTATAGATATAATTTTGAGAAAAAGGTAAAAGGTTTTAATGTCAAGATGGACATGCTTAACATTTCATCGTCCGCAAGAGATTTAGAACTAGTCTGTATGATAATATGATCTTGCATCAATCTTACTATGGGGTGTTTCGTATAACAAGCAAAGCGCTATGGCAGAATTATTATCTAAACAGCACACTGCCATATAGTCTTAATTGCTTTGGCATTGAAAAGAGTCGAACATTCGGATTTATCAAATTGGCAGCTGAAACAGTCACGTTTGTTTATGAAAGCATAACTGAAACTACCACCCAGTTTGTAACATTTAGCAGTTTGGATTGGCTATGAGTCACTTTGGATAGGAAAGAATCCTTGTCTGATATCTTAATTCTTAACATGTTGAATAAGAGAACTATAACTTTCAAGTCTACAGTAAAAATAAAACAAATTTGCTATTTCAGAGATTTTTTTTTAAAACATATCTCCCCATCGGACAAGGTAGATCGTAGATCAAACAGAAAGTTCTGGACAGTCTGATCTTTATTTACACTGTGTACAAAAGGTTAGGTCCTTGTGCCTTGATCTTTAAAGTAATGTGAAGGTTTGGTGTATTTCCATGGTTTTACTTGTATGTTGACAGTTCGATCTAGTTCCATGGTTTTACATGTATGATCTAGTTCCGTGGTTTTACTTGTATGATGAAAGTTTGATGTAGTCCCATGGCTTTACATTTATTTTGAAGGTTTTATGTAGTCTCATGGCTTTACATGTATGTTGAAGGTTTGACCTAGTTCCATGGTTTTACTTGTATGTTGACAGTTCGATCTTGTTTCATGGTTTTACATGTATAATGAAGGTCTGATCTAGTTCCGTGGTTTTACTTGTATGGTGAAGGTTTGATGTAGTCCCATGGCTTTACATTTATGTAGAAAGTTTGATCTTGCCCAAAGGTTTGATGTAGTCCCATGGTTTTACATGTACGTTGAAGGTTTGATCTAGTCCCATGGCTTTACTCGTGTGTTGAAGGTTTGATCTAGTTTCGTTGTTTTACTTGTATGTTGACAATTCGATCTTATTCCATGGTTTTACATGTATAATGAAGGTTTAATTCCGTGGTGGTTTTATTTTGAAGGTTTGAAGTAGTCCCATGGCTCTACACGTATCTTGAAGTTTTGATCTTGTCCCATGGTTTTACTTGTATGTTGACAGTTCGATGTGGTTCCATGGCTTTACTATACGTTAAAAGTTCGATCTAGTTCTATGACAGTTTGAGTTGTGTTTAAGCTATGCACTTGGTTTTTTTTTTCAATTATCCAAGAACAGAGTTTAGAATGGTTTTATTTATTTTTTCCTTCACACCACCCTCCTTTTTTTTCGTGAGATTGAGATGGATGGTGGGGTTTTCTTTTTGCAAGTACTTCTAGGGAATAGCAGTCATGATGGATTACACACTTCAAGTATAAAGCAACATATTTATTAGTGAATCGATGTAATCATATGGCCTTGAGCTTCCTGAACATTTTTGTAGACGCCGGCTTTAATCCTAAAACATTACAAGCTGCCAGAATACCCTCAATACGCTCGAAAAATACCCAAACTGTTGTTACTATAGACAATCCACATACCTAACACTTGAAGACGTATGCAAAATGCTTATATCAGCGACCACATAGAAAACAGTCATGAAAAAATGCTATCAATCTTTTTTTTCTTTTTTAAATGTTGTCATTGAATTTCAATGAAATGGTCGACTTTATAAGTCTCTCTCTTGCAAATGTCTAATATTAGCTTTTAATAGTACATTCAGTTCTTTGAGTTTTAATCGACCACAGCTCTAAAATACAATAAAGGAGTCTTAAGGGACAAGGAACTCTCCGACTTCGTGGCTTCATCATCTGCATACTTTTACAGATGAACCGTAGCTCTGAATCCGATTTATTAAGAATATAGACTTTTCTTTTTCCATTAATATTTTAATAGGCCATCTTTGAAAACTGAACTTCTAATCAGACATAGCTCAGCCAAACAGAATCAGCCAAACCAAAGAATTAAATATTTTGTTATAGGAACTGGATATTCTCTAAAGAGTTTACTTGACTGTGCTATAGATCTGCATGTTCTTTCGAAAACATTCCAGAATTCGGTAAAGAGGAAACGATGAATTTTCCTTTTTTTTTTTGTCATTCTTAACATTATTGTAGTCTGTCTGTGATTGAAAGCCTTTACAGACGAAATGTTGCCGAGATTGATTCGATATTGTATTTAATGTGATAGAAAACGTTGCTGGTTACAAACATATTCGACTTCCGCACATTTTTACCTATATATTCTTCCTCTGAGTCGTTAAAACATAGGAGATGGTTCCTCAAATGGTTCATTTCAAACCCTTCACCACATAATTCCGACTTTTGACAAACCTGAGGAATACGGCTTTTCAAAAGATTGCTGGTAAAGGAGAAACCGCCGTTTACCAGCAATTTCTCCTTTCCTCGTAATCTTTTCTTACCAATAAAAACAATTCCCATCATTTAAACCAGTTTGACTTGTTGTCTGCAAATGCTTTCAACTTGGATCAATCTACAATTTTGATGTTCTGGTATAGAGTGAACGTTGCTATACAACCAATTAATATGTGATCCTAGCTCCTGAGCGTAGGAAAGCTGTTACATACAATTAAAAATTTCCCCAATCTTTGTCAATATTTTCATATTTTATCAAGTTGCATTTTCATAAAAAAAAATGTATTATTTCATTGCATAAGTTTTCCTTACATATGGAGATAAGATCCCTATCTTTAAGGCTAGATCAAGGATATTTGATATTTCAGAAATGAACTTGTCATGTAGCAAATGAAAAAAGATATCAGCAAAAACAAAAGCCCCAAAACGTCCCAAATCTTTTCCAATAATAAGGTCTGATATTTGCATATTCTTTCCAAATTAAATGCTAGACTTCGACAAACGAAAGTAGATTTCCAATCCCCATGTTTAGCCCATGTATCGCAGTCGGTAGCTTGCAGGAGTTTTGAAATCGGAGATTGAATGTAGTCATTGCGACAGGATTCATTCTATTCACACCTTTGATCATTCTTTGGAGAAAAACAAATATAGATCAACAATCATTGTGATGACTTGCTCAGTATAAGTCCCGTTTGCAAGACCATTGCTCATTGTTAAATCTCAAATTTATTTCCATTTATTTTCATATACGTTTTTATAACAGTACCTTTGTTTTTTACGCTACAAGAAATCAGAAAGTCAAGTGAAAATATATGCAAGTAAACGAAAATTCGAATTTGAATGGAATATTTATGCCCACTTAAAAAACCCTTGTGTATGCGCTAGAGGATACATTTTAAGTCCAATACTTATGAAACTTAGAATGTTTGTCTTGATGACATATTCGAAGATTTAGAAAATAGGTCAGGTCGGGTGAAAAAATTAGCTCATTAGATAAAATTTTACAAAAACATTTGGTGCACTCTAGAAGCCACAATTAAGGTTCAATAGTCATGATAACTGGTCAGAAGGTTTGTCTGGAAAGTATCTTGAATAAGTTAAAATATGGGTCACATTGGGTTAAAAGCTAGATCATCAGGTCAGATCTTTTTCAAAGCTGATATACGCTTATGAACATATTTTTGTCCAAAACTTATGAAAATTAGAACGTTTTTCTTTGTGATAAATAAGATGAAAAAAATGGGTCACATTGGATTAAAAAAAGGGTAGCCATGTCAAATCTTTGACAGACCTTGTGTACAGGCCACATTTTTTGTCCAGTCCTTATGAAAGGTGGTCAGAATATTTGTTTTGCTAGTATCTACAATGGGAATGTTGGGCTAGAAAGTCGCGAAATTCTGGGAAAATACAGCTGTATTTAGTATAACCTGTCGTACATGCCAAATGTTAAGTCAAATGATAATGAAAGCTTGGTTAAATGTTCGCCATAATGTCTGGGAAAAGATTGGAAATGGGTCATGTTTGGTTAAAAGACTCGGATGACGACTTCAGGGCCATCACGGCCCTCTTCTCGATGTTCAGTATAATCTCTCGTGTGCTGGAATGGTCTCGTAAGTGTTAAATATCATATAAGAAGGTACCTTTTTTGTAGCATTTAAATTGTCAGCAGATACTTCCAAAATTTGGACGAGTCCAAAATTGTGTTGTCTTGGGAGGTTTTAACGGCTTTTTATTGTTCAATTCGGTCCCCTGTGAGCTAGACTGATCGGCAAATGCTAAATACATGTGTCAGATATGAAAGGACAGCTCTGTTTATTATTCATGGATTTATACATGAATATGGAAATATCGCCTGAAGAAGCGATTTACATAAGTTCAGGAAAATTTAACCCTTTACCAGATGACAAAAATGTAGACTTGTCCAAATTAGAAGCATTTGCAGATGCCAGGTTAACCCTTTACCTCACAACCCTGGTTTTTTCGACGCCGAGATAGAAGTCTTTTGAAAGCATTATGGGAAAAGGAGAAAATGCTGGTAAGCAGCATTTTCTCCTTTTCCCGCAATGTTTTCTCGCCTCTTTGATACTAATTTCGAATTTTCAGTCACTTTTATATTGACGTCTGCACATGCTTTTGATTTGTACCAGTCTAAAATATTGTCGTCTGGTAAAGAGTTAAATGTTGCTCCTCTGGTAAAGAGTTAAATGTTGCTCCTATGATGGTTTTTGTGTTTGACAGGGTAGGAAACATTGTGGGAAAAGTAGTTAATGATGGTTACCAGATTTTTCTCCATTTCTCAAAATCCTTTCAAAAGGCTTTTTCGTCATTAATGATCGTTAAAATACTGGATAGTTTGATAAAGGCTTTGACCCTTTCATTTGCCATATTCGACTCTTTTCGAAAACTTCTGAAAACACTGAGACCAAAAAAGAAATTGCTGGGCTACATTTTTTTTTTTTAAATATTATTCGTGTGTGATGAAAAGATCATTTTCAGGCGATTGTTTTCGTGTTTTTTTAGCGTTATAATTTCTCAACAAATTCGTTTGCCGTAGTTTTGATGTAGATTTGCATGATTGTAAGGCTGCTTTTCTACATGATCATCGTTGGAACCATTAGCAGTGAGAAAGGAATGATTTCATTCACAATGACTATCATCAGTCCTCGGAAAAAAATGGCTGAAATTGGGACTCGAACCGGTAACCACCTGTTCTCAAGTCCTGTATACCACTAAACCCACTACCGGGGCACGGCTTGATACGAAAGAAAGGTCATAAGTAAAATTTTGTATCTTACTGAAGCAATCAACCTCGGTCAGAAAGCAATTTCACCCTTTGATTATGAATGATATGGAAACTGATATATCTAGACAGAAAAACATACCTTTAAATTCTAATATTAAATATTTTATATCAACAACCCCTTAAATAAATCAAAGACAGTGTGGATCCAAGCTCAGACCGCACATGCTGTGCAATGTAATCTCGATCAACTCTGTCGGAAAAGGGCTGCCAATTTCGCCTTTATGTCTCCAAGGATGAAGAAATCTTATGAATGCAAAGATATAGGATTAATTTCCGATTTTCTATAATGCAAACACACGTGTCACTCCTTGATTATTTAGCTCAGAAGTTAATTTTGCGGACAATGTGAATTAAGACCAGACTGTAGAAAGCGCACAGTCTAGTCTAGTATCTACGCTGTCTGTGACTTCAGAAGTATATTGCTACTTTGAATAGCCATAATTGATAACATGGACATTGTAGATTCAAATTAGACCGCACAAAACGATCCTGGATGTGTAGTTGCAATGTTTAATAGTAATAATTATAAAAATGATAACATTAACAATGGTGATAATTGTCTTGAAGGTTCAACTACCGATATCTCTTTACTGGTCGAAAATTTCGACTTCATTTCTTTAGTACATGTTTGATTTGTTGTCTGCAAATGCATTCTGTTACGAGCCAAACGTAACGAGAAAGAAAACCAGCAATATATTTATAAGTATTTAACAATTAATAGTATTTATTGATGTACAAAGACAAAAGAGTACAATAATAGTTAAATTTGAATGAATTTTTTGGACAATTTTTAATCTTAGAACAAGAAGTAGAATAATTCCATCAAAATTAAGAATCTTGTTCAGATTACGTAGAGAATGAAATTTCTGGTTCGTAAAACCTAAATCAACAATAGTTTAACTTGCAAGTAGATATGGGTAACCTGTTCAAATAAAAGATAATTCCAACTTACAAATGTAAAAAAATCCACCACTTTTACTCATTCTGTATCCTCCAAGCCACAAGTCAAAGTTCAAGTCCAAAATCACCAAGTAAGTTACTCGTATATAAGCTTTGAAAATTCTAGATTAGTCTTGTCCAGAAAGATGACATCATGGATTAGTAAATAGCTTGTTTACTAACAACCTGTTTCTAAAAATAACCACAATGGAAAACCAAAACATGTGCCGTATGTTCCTAAAATATTGTAATACAGATTAATTATCATATCTTCATAATGATTCAAACTTGGCTAGTCTAGAATTTTGTCTTGGGTAAAGATTAAAAAGATTGCAGTCAATTTCCAGGGTACTTCGAACGCCATGGTCTTTTTTTTAACTTTTTTTTCGTAAGTAATCTTCATGATTGACTACAGTTGGAGAGGAGACTTCTGAATACATTGTGGGAAAAAGGAGAAAATGCTAGTTATTATCATGTTCATCCTTTTCCCACAAATTTTCCCACTTTTTCAAAGACAGTTCCTTATTTGTGAACAATATGTAATTTGGAAAGGCTGGGAATATGAACAAGTTAAGCATTTTGTATCTCAGTAACCCTCTACCACACAATCCCGAGTATTGACGACCGCAAGGAAGACGTCTTTTGAAAACATAGTGCGAAAACGATGTTTTGTGTGCATCCAAAAGCCAGTTTCTATTTTTGAGTCACAGTTATTTTGTGGTCTACAAAAGCTTTATGTTTTGGCAGGTCTAAAATTTTGTTGTTTCGTAATGAGTTAAAAATTGATTGCTAGCATGTTAATGGCGTTGGCTTAACCCATTGAATTTGACTCAAAAATAAGAAGGAACCTATGTATTGTAACCACAAGGGTGTTTTCGCCGAAACATGTGATAATAAAATCTTGTTTGTACCACGCGCTAAATGTAAATGCGTGCAGTAACCATTGTTAATCTGAAAAATGATAGGACGATTTAAATTGTTACAATTTGAATTGAGTATCATTCGAAAAAACTCATTAGCGCGCTTTCCATTATTCCCCGTTTACTCTTTGTCTTTTTCATCTGGTTGTAAGGCACACGTATTTTACCTAGGTAACTAGTGCGCCATCAACTGAAGAGTTCGAAAATAAGAATAGGTATTTTCGCTGGTCGTAACCATGAAATATCGAAAAATATTTCACCGATATTTTTCTATAACCTACGGAAAACCATGAAATAAACATGTATACACGGTCATCCTCTTATTTTAATTTCAAGAAAGTGTGAGGATATACGAACGCAAATTAACGCTTTCCCAAAAAATTTAGTTAATTGAAAATAATCTACATTTTGATCTAAACCAGGCTCAATAACACACCTAGAATGCTCTTCATATCGAACTAAAGGGCAAGACATGTTTTATAGCAAAATGTCAGTGTTTTATTTTACTAAGTGACAATCCCTTAGTCAGTGGACAAGCATTCCCAGGGCAATAGCTTGTTCAATAACATCCTAACGATGTCCCTCAAACATAAACCTCTCAACTGAAAAACAAGTTAAAACGTCCTCATCCAGTCCTATACAGGAAGCAAAATATTGCGACTTTAAATATCTTTCTTTGTCTGAAATAATCTGTATCGGACAATGTAGATCCAAGATCAGACTGCACGTTGTATAAAGTCTGATATTGAGTATACACTGTGCGCAAAGGCGTATGTTGTCAAACTTAATTGTCTGCTGGGGAGATAGGGGGGCCAAGCCGGCGATGTATAGTAACATTGATATAGGACAGAATCAATATTTCGCCTCTGCTGGTGACAGCTAACGGTTCTATAAGTGCATGTGATATCTCCATGCAACCACATTTACCCTTAGCACAATAACACTTGCTATTTTTCTAATTTTTGTGAATATTTCAGATAGGGATGGGACTGCAGAAGCATGCAACTTCCATTTATCAAAGAGTTTTTGGTGCCCTCTATTACATCACCTTTGTTTTTGTAGTGATATGCCACCTAGTTCTAGATCAAGTTCAAGACGGGAATATGTTACCAATCTGAAATGCAATTCAACTTACGGGGTAGGAACCTTTTCTAAAGGACATCGCCTTTGCACCGTCTTATTGCCGTTTTCAACATTATTTCGGTTATATCGGGGCTGTTATTATACCCATCCATTCTTTCCTTAGTTTCTTCAACCATTACCTCATTTTGTATTCTCCTTTAGCCACTGGCTGCCTTCCAGCGTAAACATCGTAGAAAAAAATATTCAAAAGTGAAAGAGGAAGGGATACTATCACAACAGCTATCACAACATAAATACATATACTTAGTTCAAACTTTGGTCCGGCTTTCTTTAGAAAAATCTTACCCGCCTTTGGCCTGGCTTTCTGTGCAATAATATACACTACTTTGACCACGGCTTTCTGTGCAATGTTAAACCGTGCTTTAGTCTGACCTTTTGTACAATAATATCCTCACCTTTGGTCTGATATTCTGTATAATGATTTACTCGCCTATGGTCTGACTATGTACAATAATACGAGTATCCTCGCTTTTGGTCCAACCTTTTGAACAGTAGTACACTCGACTTTGGACTGACCTTTTTGTACAATCATATCCTCGCCTTTGATCTGACCATCTCTACCTCGCTTTTGGTCTGACAATAATATATACTTGCCTTTGGTCTGACCTTGATAACAGTAATATAATCGCCTTTTGTCAGATTTTCTGTAAAACAATATACTCGCTTTTGATTTAGTTTTGCATACAGGAATTTGCTCGGTTTTAATTTGGCTTCTGGCACAATATAATTATACTTGCTTTTCTTCAGCATTCTTTTACAATAATACACCAACCTCTGCTCTTGCTTCCTGCATAATGCTGTTCTCGTAATCGGTCCGGAATTTTGAACAGTAGTAAAACCGCCTTTTGTCTGAATTTCTGTATGAAAATATGCTGGCTTTTTTGCAAAATTATACTCAGCTTTGGTTTGGATTTATGGACTATCATTTACTCACTTTTGGCTTAGCTTTCGATTATGGGGGCTTGTACTAAAATATAGTCAAATTTTCCCCGACTTCCTGTACAGTAATACACTGGACTTTGGCCCAGCTTTTCTAAACAATATCATTATTGTTATTCTTTTGCCTTTAACCGTTTTTATGTACAAAGATACAGTCGCCTTTGGCCCGACTTCCAGTTCACTGATATACACGTCTTTGGCCCCACTTTCTGTGCAATTAGACAAATCTTCTTGACTTTTTGTGTTTGGTCTAGGTTTCTGTGTAATGATAGACGCTCCTGTTGTCTTACCTTCTGTAAAATAATACATTTGCATTTTGTCCACCTTTCCGTACAATAATATGTTTGCCTTCAACCTTCCTCTCTATATTACATTAACTATATTCGCCATGGGTCTGGCTTTCTCTTTAGAAAAATACACTCGCCTTTGGCATGTCGTAAACTAGATCTGTAGCTGTCTTTTAATCTTCTCTAATCACTTTTCTCAGAAATTATTCACTAACGCGTTTATCAAGGAAAATCAATTTGTGATACTGAAGTATATTGCTAGTTCACCCCCGGCTGTAGAGTGGAGCTGTTTTGCCAATCCATACCCATCATGTCAAAACTCTGACGTATTTTGCGAAGTGAGGTGGACTAACATCAGACTGAATGTGCAGTGCAGTCCTATTTTGTCCCACTTCCTTCGCTAACTTTGCCCATTGTATTTAATCCTTGGGCTGCTAAGCACAACTCACTGACCTTTAGCGAACAATAAAGATCAATTTCAGACTGCACAGAACGTATAGTCTAATCTTGAATCTATACTGTCCGATAAAAATTATTCCCCAAAACATTAATTTGAAAAAGCAATATTTGAGTTTTTCCTCTCGAATCGAAAATTTTATTTCCGTTATTTACCAGGATAAGGGTTAACAAGCTTATCGTGAGCGATACTTTGAGTGGCGTTGATTTCCCGAACTCAGCAGGAGAAAGACTGATATTATTGACCAGCTGTTCAGAGTCAAGCTACAACAACATCCCAGTATTATTTTGTTTGTTTAATCGTGCGGAATAAGTCCACTTGTAGGCCTATAGACAGCCGGGGTAATGCGTTGACCTATATTCCGTGTGTCATAGATTTATACGTATGCCGAAGAAAGAGATTATAGACCGCGGATCTGAGAGCAAATTGAGCGTTCTTTAGATCCAAAGACCAGGGTCCATATTCACTAACCATTCTTAAGAACTTTCTTTGTCTTTTTCTGTAAGATTTTCTGACAGTGAAAGTAACAGAACTATTGACTGGCTAAACCATATGGTTAAGCCGATCAGAAGTTCTGTTGCTTTCACACTGACAAGATTCTGAAGAATAAGACTAAAAATGTTTTTAAGAATGGTTGATGAATTCGAATCCAGGCTGTACAATCTGTAAAGCTTGATCACAAAAAGCTACCAATCTCACAACCTGGCTTTAGTTGAACTGTGTAGCTCAAAATATGTCATGTCGGGTCAAAAACTACATGTAGATCACCAAGTGAAATCTTAGAAAAACCTTGTGTACATTCTCGGACTCACATTTTTAGTTCAATACTCATGAAACTTGGTCAGAATCTTTGTCTTGATAATATCTAGACGGATATCGAAAATGGGTCAAATAGGATCAAAAATGGGTTTTATAGGGTCAAAAAGTATGTCACTAGGTCAAGTCTGAGAAAAAAACTTTTGAACACACCACTACGGGCCGGTCTAATACCCTCATTTTTTAAAAATTTATTGTCCACGTCAAAACGGTGCATGAGGGTCTTGGCCATCCCTCAATGCACCTTACAATACCCTCAACAGTTGGTTAAATTATTTGTCCCGATGATATCCTAAACCAGTTTTAAAGTTGGTTATGTTGGCTCAAAATCAAAAACTAGGTTACTAGTTCAAATCTAAGAAAGACACTGTGTACATACTGGAGGTCAAATTTACAGTGTAATACCCTTGAAACTTGGTCAGGATGTTTGATTAAATATTTGACGAGTTTGAATATGGATTACATCCGGTCACCCTGTCAGAGGTTTTGTCATTATATTCTGGAAGAGATTATAAATTGGTCATAAACTTCAGGTAAGCGCGTTTAAGACGATCATGACCCTCTTGTTTTTCATTTCCGAACGTTACTCTGTCAAAATTGATGCAATAATCTCTGGTAACAAAAGGATTATCAGTTCAAGAGCACAAATAGATATGTAAAATTCAATAAAGAACTGCAGCTAACCCATAGTTATTTTAACCCTTTACTCTATAGATACTCATTTCTACGCATTACTTGTAGGAGCCTTTGGAAAACATTGTGTCAAAAGGTGAAACTGCTTGTCACTTGTAGGAGCCTTTGGAAAACATTGTGTCAAAAGGTGAAACTGCTTGTCACGAGCAATTTCACCTTTTGTCACAATATTTTCTATGCTATCAAAAGGTGTCATACACACATAAAAAACGGCTTCACCCTTACTATTATTTAGGGTCAATTAGAGATACCACAGAAATGCCTTATGAAGTAAAGGGTTAAGATACATCCTTCGAGCTTGGGAAAAAATTAACGTTGTAAAAATGGTAGACTGTAGACTGTGACTTCCTTTGATGGCCCCCTGAAAATGAAATGCATCTTCTATAGGTAGTAATCTATGCGACGTACCTTGCGATATTTTGCATGAAGATACAAGTACGGTTGTAAACATGAAATGGGGTAAATCTGGAATTCCGGAAAACGAATAAAGATGAAGCTTTAACTCAGGAGGATTGAATGGAAGGAGGGGAGGGGGGGAATCGTTGAGCGTGAATGAGAGAAAATTTATTGTAAATCCCTCACGTATCATCGAATGATGAACTTGTTTGGCTTCTCCGAATGTCTCGTTATTTGTTTTAAATTCCGATTAGACATGAGTGTCGTTGAAAATCGATAACCTTTTACGGCACTACTTGATCTCAAACTTGTAAAATCCCAAAGCATAACGCAGACAAACTTTTTAAGCTGTATTTGATGACTCAGAAAACATGGTAGGAAAAGAAGAATATTCTCTTTCCCAACGATGTTTTCTAAAGTCCCCCCCCCCAATCCTTCTCATTAATTAAGATGGGGGATTATGTAGCAAAGGGTTAAGAACTATGTCGAGATTTTAATTGTCAACTCACAGATTCCTAGCATATATCTATTAAGCTACACTTGTTGCTGACATATCGGAGACGTAGATGGAGGAAAAAGGAAATTTGTATGACGCGAGCCTTGGCATTAGTCAAAGAGTTTGACAAAAAATATAATGCATAAACACAGATGTGAGATTCTATTTATCACATAAAACAAGTTACAGAGTTAAAAAAAAATCTTGTCTCATTACCTTTTTTTTTTCATATTAATCATTCACGGGTCATTTTTTATAATTGTAGTTCGGTTTCAAATGTGTATTTACGTATGTAGATACCTCCACGGCACAAAGTAGAACAAGAGATGTTTGTAAAACATGTATGCCCCCTAATGGCATACAATTCTAAATATAAAATGTGATTATAAACTGTTAAGTTCAAAGTGTAAAAAGGAACAAAGGTTAATTACTAAAAAATTATTAGTGATAAATTAACAATTCTTGGGCACTGCACTTCCCATTTATGTGAACTATCAAGTTTAAAAGTTTCATGATTTTACTTCACAAACTTTTTGAGTATGTTTCGGAAAAAAATTAAGTACGAAAATCAACAAAGGGCAATAACTTCAAAAATATAATGGGCAGAGTTATGGTTCTTGTGCAATGCACTTCTCCTGAATAAGGTTTATTCACATATAAAGTTTCAAGATGATACCTGAAAAACCTTTAGACTTATGCTCTGGACAAAAATTAAGTATGTAAAATCAACAAAGGGCAATAGCTCCATAAATATGACGGGCAGAGTTATACTTAATGAGATCTATCCAGCTATGTAGTTTAAAGATGATGCCTGAAATACTTTTAGAGTTATGCTCCAGACAAAAATTAAGTATGAAAATCAACAAAGGGGTATAACTCCAAAAATATGATGGGCAGAGTTATGGTACTTGTGCACTGCACTTCTCCTTAATGAGATCTATCCATCTAGAGGGTTTCAAGAGGATACCTGAAATACTTTTAGAGTTATGCTCTGGACAAAAATTAAGTATGAAAATCAACAAAGGGCAATAACTCCAAAAATATGATGGGCAGAGTTATGGTACTTGTGCACTGCACTTTTTTTTCTTAATGAGATCTATCCACCTATGTAGTTTCAGGATGATAACTGAACTACTTTTAGAGTTATGCTCCAGACAAAAATTAAGTATGAAAATCAACGAAGGGCAATAACTCCAAAAATATGATGGGTAGAGTTATGGTACTTATGCACTGCACTTCTCCTAAGTGAGATCTATCGACCTATGAAGTTTCAAGATGATACCTGAAATACTTTTTTAGTTATGCTCCGGACAAAAATTAAGTATGAAAATCATCAAAGGGCAATAACTCCAAAAATATGATGGGCAGAGTTATGGTACTTGTGCACTGCACTTCTCCTTAATGAGATCTATTCACCTACATGTATGTAGTTTCAAGATGATACCTGAAATACTTTTTGAGTTATGCATTGGACAAAAATGTGGTCTACGGACCGACCGACGGACTGACCGACGGACCGACCAACCGACCGACGGACCGACCGACAAGTGCAAAGCAATATACCCCCACTTCTTCGAAGGGGGGGGGGGCATAATAAAACGGTCTGTAGGGATGGGGGGGAAGTGTAACTAATTCATCAATTTGGTTGTTTTTGAAGAGCTTTCGTATATTTCCTGCAGTTTTCGCATTTGTTACCTTTTATCACATATGAATATCAATTTCTCAAGTTTCAAGCGCTCCTGACTAAAACTTGATCAGAACTGGAACTCAAAAAATATCTTCATTTTTTCCTTTGAGATAATTATGCAAGTTATAATCGACTGCTAAAGTGCTGAAATGGGTATTGAGAGGAGTAACAGTTTGTTCCTTACTATGTGTATTACTAAACATTAAATCTATGCGTTAGCTGCAGTACAGATTAAACTGACGAAACAGATGGTTACTGCCTTTCCATGTTTTTTTCTTTTCTTTTTTGCAATATTTTGATGGACTTTAGATGTTACGTTGCAAAATAAACATTCACATTTAGAGAAAAAGGCGTTGTAAACATCGAACTATTGAGCCCACCATCTGTACACAAAAAGACCAAATGAAATCTTAGTCTTGGTTTTCGAGAATGCAGTATAGTTACAACTCGAGTTTCATTCTCTCTTTACAGGTCCTCTAGGGGAGGCAAGCTACAGTCTACATGAACGGGCTTGTGAAATAACAGAACAAAATGAAACGTCCAGAACCTGCCCAGATGATATACCCAGTAAGAGTTTCTCAACGACTGGGATATTTAAGCTAATATCCTATTTGTCCCGATATCTGCTATCATATTATATCTTACGCGAACAATGTATCAATATCTGAGATTATTTTGATCAACGTTTATCATCGCTGCATCAGAAGACAATGTTGTACCTATTGAAAGCATCACCTGAGAACGCATGCTTAGTGTCTTCCAAATTCAAAGATTTATGTTGAAATAATTAGAAAATGTCGGTATCAAACATTTTTCCCTGTTCATTCAATAACTTCATGTGTTTTACCTGTTTTGGAAGAAAAGGTAGATATATCGTCATAGCCTTGTCAACGTACTCGCCGAAGACGTCGTTTTCGAGGAAAATCTTTGACACTTTATGGTATATCTGTTATTACTAGAGATCCTTACTTCAAACTCGGACTAGTTCATAACTACATGTTTAGAAAGGGAAACCCATACGACAGAAGGCAAACATGAAGATAATTTTGACACACTGTTGCCCCTTTTCCGTCTTAACCTTTTGCCCCATAAGGCATTTCTATGGTATCTCTAATTGACCCTAAATAACAGCAAGGATGAAGCTGTTTCTTATGTGCATATGACACCTTTTGATAGCATAGAAAACATTGTGGCAAAAGGTGAAATTGCTCGTCACGAGCAATTTCACGTTTGCCAAAATGTTTTCCAAAGGCTCGAACTAGCAATGCGTAGAAATGAGTATCTATGGGGTAAAGATTTAACATTTTCAAAAATTTCGACACTGAAAAATTTCTCTGTCATTACTGACGATATTTATCTCCAGCTTGGACTAGTTGTTAAGTATCAATAGGGAAACCTATGAAGCAAGGAAGGCTAATCATCAAAACGTCCTGTCTAATCCTGAATCTACACTGTCCGATTAGGTGATATTTTCCCCCAAAACAACTTTGAAAAAGCCAAATTGGATTACTGTAATCGGCTAGAAAGTTTCATTGAAATTGTTTTGCAGACTATGTGTAGATAGATATTTTTTATCCTCTTGACAAATTGGCAAATAGTGTATTTACTTATCATGGACAAAAAGAGACTAAAAAGAAACTTATATAATGATTTGCTTATATAATGATTTACTTATCTATGACCGACCTAATTACCTTCAATAAGTAAAATATATTTATTTATAATTCATAGTTGAATTTTACAAAGTTTATATTGAGTGTGACCTCCTTGAACACCATAATATGCTTTATGAGTGTGTTGTATTTATCCTATGTGACTTCATTAACCACAAAATGAGATCGAACTCTCGTCAGGTAGTGATTCAAGAGTGGAACAATACTTCATACAGATGTGTATAATAGCCCTGATGCTATCAACGCGTCGGCGATGTAAACATTCAACTGATGCTCGCGTTAGTGAACTATGTGTAGATAGATATTGAAGCTTCGTGAATTTCAATGTTTGGCCACTCATAATTCGTGCTTTTTATTTGTTCAATTTTGTCCCAGATATTGATTCAAAACCAAGGAGTGAGTTTTTAAATGTAATCAGTGTAAAAACAACTTCAGACTAGTAGAATTTACAGTTAAAAATCTCCGTCTTTCACTGCATTTGAGTTAAGTCTATTTTGACAAAACATGCTCGTGTGGTTGTTTGTTTGTGTTTATGTCTGATATTTGTTTCCTAAGTAAAGTATTAAAATATGTGAATTTGTGTGTCTAACAAATGTTTCGTATACGTTTCTGTTTATCTTGGTGTCGCTATTTTATAGTGTGTTATCGAAGTATTGCTGTTGTTTAATCTTGTCTTGTTCCTTGTATCGTTGTGTCCGAAGTTATTTTCGTTGTCTGTTGCTCATTCATAGTCGTTTTGGAATGTATCATTAGAATTTTGTTTTCATTCCTCGCTATGAGCTAAAAACTAATCGACATGATTTAGTTTGTTATCGTTAAAGATCTATGTCTGATAATCGTTAACTGATGTCATGTTGCGAGGAATGAAAACAAATTTCTTATTATACAAAACTATCGTCACAAAACTATAAAACTGAAAATTGCTTTAGAACCGGTAAGCTGCACCTTGTATATGTATTTTGTTGAAAATTCCTGTTTACCTGAACGGAATTAGTCATTTTTTATTCTACAATTCTTCATGACTCCGCTCTCTGACAAAGGGTTTCAATGCATCTACAAAAGGTTTTGATCAATTTCTGCAAGTCAAAGGACGAGTCCACCTGATGATTCAGCCGATTGCTTGACAAAAAATATTTTACAGCTCGATAATTACATGATGACTTGCTTGATACAAAGGATCACAGAGAAGCATTAACCTCCCTTCTGTCAGAACGTGGCTCAAATATACATGTAAATGTTTATTTACGACATAATTTATGAATTATTTTTCTATCTAAATCTTCACAGATTGGCAGAATGCCGTCATTGGGTTGATGATATTTTCGGCGGCGTTCGGGTTCGTGGCTGCAGTCCTAGCTGTGTTGGGGGTGTGCACTTCCCCTCTTCCTAAAAAAATCTACTACTTCCATTCCGCAGGAGAAATATTTTTTGTATGTGGTGAGTACAGAATATGTTGAATCTTTTTTTACATATACATATGTGTGTTTCTATGGTCTTGAACGATGTTAATGTATTATTTCAGTTGTATCGCGGTAGCCGTTTCCACTGTTCATGATTTCCCGAATTTTCCTGTGACAATACTAGTACAATTTTTCCCCAAGTAAAAGTGCGACGTTTAAATGGATTAATGACCAAAATTAACTTGCGATTGATAGTTTATAAAAAAAAATACATGATCAAACATTTTCAAATATGAGCCTTCTGATTGGATAGAAAAGTAGGATAAATACAAAGCCGTATAATTAAGTATCACAGTCAACATATATGGACTTATATTTTCAATGTGCTCGTTCATGACATAATAATGACGTAAATTGATTATATCATCACAGTATTGAAAATTTGCAGATTTAATCAAAAGAAAACAAATTCATAATTACAGTATAAACGAGGATGCAAAAATATATATCCCATTTAATAACTCACATTACTTTACACAGAATGACCTCACGCGATACAGAATAACGTCACTCTACAAGTATTACAAAAAAAGCGTAACGAGAAAGAAAACCAGGAACACGCCTTTTACAATTAACAATATTTATGAATAAACAAGGGCAAAAGAATACAAAAGTTTTTAAGATTGATTGAAATTTGATAATTTTTAGTCTTAGACAAAGAAATAGAATCAGCCCCTGAAAATTAAGATTTATATTTAGATTACAAAAAGAATGATGTGTCTGGTTCCTAAAATTAAATTAACGATATTTTAACTCGCAAGTAGATATGAGCGACCTGTGGAAATAAAAGAAAATCCCAACTTACAGATGTATATCCCAAATTAAATCCAACAATTTCCACTAATTCTGTATCTTCAAAGCCCAAAGTCTAACTTTAAAATTCGAACTCACCAAATATTCATTCCTATTTATATCAGCTTGGAAAACTCTAGATTAGTCTTTTCTAGAAAGATAATATCATCGATTAGTAAACATCTTGTTTACTAACAACCTGTTTCTAAAAACAACCACAATGGAAAAGCCAATAAATGATCTTCATGTTTCTATAATATTCTGAAAACAGGTCACTGTCTAGCCTATTATCATAAGACTTCCCCTCCTAAAGGAAAAAGAATAAGAATCAAAACTTTCTTTCGTTATAGTAGGAAACATGTCATTACACTTAACTGTACATGAAAATACATTATACATATTTAGACAAATGCTTACCATTTACAAGTTAGACTGTAGATAAAGCATCAGGGATAATATTATCCCTACCTTTTATGTGTCTGATATCCATATTATATTCTTGCAAAAACAGACTCCACCGGAGTAAACGTTGGCTCTTGTTTTTCATTTTATGGATAAAAATCAGAGGATTATGATCACCATTATACAATGATGTGTGCAGGAGAAGACGACAAATATAGAAGAATTGAAGAGCAAGAATGAGAGATAAACACTGTTTTTCTTCTGTTGTTGAGTAGTTTTTTGATATTTTTTATACTTTTAAGAAAAATTCCTAACTGCACGATCTAAGTAAATACCACCTTCATCAGTATCAGCAGCATCTACTGCAAGCATAAATACTTTTCCGACATTAGGGGGTTAAAGAACTGGTTCACTTTTTAGTATGGCTTTTACTTTATCGAAAACCTTTTGACAATCTTCATTCCAAATATTTTTAGCGTTTGGTGAGAAGACTTGTCACTGACTCAGCAATGACAGAAAAATTACCACAGAATTTCCTGTAGTAACCAGCTATACCAAGAAATCTCATAAGTTGTCTTTTGCATGTAGGTATAGGAAAATCAGAAATAGCTTTGACTTTACCTTCAACGGGTTTTATATGTCCTTGTCCAACGGCCTAACCCAAACATGTTAAACTAGTATATCAAAATTCACTTTTAACAGGATCATTTGTTGATTTGGCTTCAGTCAGTCAGTCAAAAAATTCTCTGATAGTCCTTAGATGTTCGTTCAAATTATTGCTGTGAATGATGACGTCATCGATGTGGGCCCTACAATTCAGACATTATCATGTTGATAAGACGTTGATATGTACATGTAGCTGCCGAGTTTTTCATCCGAAAAGGCAATACTTTGTTCTGATAAAGTCAATCAGGAGTTACAAATGCAGAGATCTCCATAGCTCTTTCAGTGAGAGGAATTTGCCATAATCCTTTTAAAAGATCAAATTTAGTAATCTATTTATCATGAGTAATATTGTCATTGCAGTCATCTACTCTTGACACTGGAAACCAACCAGACTTGGTCACAGTATTATCTTTTCTATGGTCAGTGCACATATGAAAAGTTCCATCTGGCGTTGGCACAAGAATACAGGGAGAACTCCATTCACTTTGACTAGGTTCAATAAAGTCACCTTTCAAGGGCACCTTTCTTTTCTTGTTGATATGCAGATGACCTGTAATGTTCTATTTCCAACTTGTACATTACTTGTTGGAAAAATGCCAGACATAAAATTTGACCTTTGATCAGATTGAACAGATTGAGGAATTCCTATAAAAGTGAAAGTTTTCACTAAGGCTTTGACAATTGTTTTAGATTTTATATTTCTTAAGAGAATTGCTTCCAGGAAAATGGGTAGAAGCACACATAATAGTCAGAAGGTACTCATTTCCATCCATAGTTTTAGGCAAAGGACTTACACAACCAATTGCGATCCTAATCAAATGCAGGGATAGGCTGTACTTTAGCCTTAGGTATGGCCTGATTGGGTTTGCCTACCATTTGACAGGTATGACAAAACCTACAATCATCTGATACATCTGCTTTCTGAGGGCCAGTAAACATGTTTTTTGAACATGAACTTTGTGATGGTTTTATTGATACCTAAATGACCAGACATGGATTTTTCATGTGCTAAGCGTAATATTTCTGATCTGTAAGATTAAGGTATGACAATTTGATGATTGACAGCCCACATCATCAATAGAGTCTTCAAGAGGAAACCAATTTCTCAATAATATTCCATTTTTATATAAACATAGACAGGTTCCTGTGGACGATCAGTTTCTTTAACAGCTATTTGAAATAATGGTACTATTTCTGAATCATTGTGATGTCTTCACTTAGGCTTGACCTTGATCTTGTATCCTGGCCTTCATTAACTAAAAGTGAAGATGTGTAATCCAATTCTGATGAACTTTGTTTAGAATTTGTCTGACTTTCAAACTGGTTTTGTGAAATAGATCTGATAATGTCGTTTTTGAATAGATAACCCAACAAAGAATCAGATAACTATATAATTACTCTTTGCTCTCCTGACTCTTTGCAATAGTTACAAGTGGGTAGAAATAAGGGATTTTTACCTTTGGCTTCATAGGGAGACCTGGGTTTGGGACTATTCTGATTGGAAATGTCATCAAATTTATTACAGTTTGGTTTAGGACCAGTAACTAAATAAAAAGGTTTTTGATGGTTTCAACTTCTTTCTTTTTCGTCTAAGAAAATTTTTACAACTAAATTAATGCGCCTTTTAAATTCTTTAACTAACTCTAATTGTCTAAATTTACCATGAACTCAACCTATTTTCTTTGAATGGCACCACCTATCAAATAACTGTTCTTTAGTTCTAGCAAATTCAACGTGGGTTTGACCATTTTCTTTCCTGCAATTTCTATATTTATTTTATATGCCTCAGGTACCAATTCAGAATCAGTCCTTTAATATTATCATAATTAGAGAGCTGTTCATTACTTTGTTGCGAAAAAACATTCCATTTACAACGCTTTGCAAGAATAATGTCCAGCGCTCTTTTGGCCACTTCAAATTTTCGGCAAATGTTTCAAAATGTGAAAAGTATTTAACTTCAAGTTCTTGAAATGGCGGAACAAGTCTGAAGTGTTTCTAATTCTAATTATTTCATTCTCATCTGAAATTTCCTATCCTTTTTTCTTAGTTCTTATTCAGCATACGGGTACTCTAATTCTTTTTCTTTCATTCTTTCTTCTTGATCTAATTAGTTTTAAGTCTTTTTCGTCTTTTTCCACCGGCAGTTTTAATTTTTCTAACACAAAATTAGTTTTAACATCTGTCTGAGACACAAGAGTAAGACAAGTCAAATATTTCTTTATCAACTAAACACTGAACAATATAATTCTTAATTTCATGCTTTAACATAGTGCCTTTAATGGCAGCCACTTTATAATGAGAAGCAAGATCTAACAAATCAGACTTTTTTGCCAATTTTATCAACTCATGTGACAACTCGGCAATAAATTTTCAAGATCCGATTGCTTATTGCTGGCTAAACAGAATAAAATTTAACTTCTGTTTTTATTATTATTGATTATCTAACAAACTTTAATACTATAACAAATTCAAAATAATTCCAAAGTAAATCCAAAATGACTAGATCTATCCCGGACGAGGACCCAATTTCCGTAATTAACCAAGCGTAACGAGAAAGAAAAGCAGCCTTTAACAATTAACAATATTTATTAACGAACAAAGACAAAAGAGTACAATAACAGTTAAGATTGCATGAAATTTGACAATTTTTAATCTTGGAATTAGATATAGAATAAGTCCCTCAAAATTAAGATTTATGTTTAGATTACAAAAAAAAAGAAACCCGAAATTAACAATAGTTTAACTTGCAAGTAGATATGAGCAACATGTTTAAGTAAAAGAAAATTCCAACTTACAGATGTATATCCCATGTTAAATCCAACACTTTCCATTACTTCGGTATCCACTAAGCCAAAAGTCTAAGTTCAAAATCCAAAATCACCAAGTAAGCCTCGGGCTATCGTCCTCGTTAATTATTTATTTTGCATCATTAGTCACAACCGTGTTTTATTGAACGATATACCATGATAGAAAGAAGATTATTCCTTAATTTTACCTCGCGTTTGTTCCTCTGTGTTTATTGTGCCGAATTCACGTGTCATTTTAGAATATTGAATTTTTAGACATATATTGGGCAATAATTATAATTAGTTTGACATGAGCCGCTACTTTTTGCATCGATTCCTCCTTTTGTTGAGTTTGATTCTATGACATAATTATCAGAATGCCTATATTTTCAAATCTAATATGTGTTCTTTCTTTATCTTGTATTTTCAGCTTTAAGTACAACAGTTGCCTTAATAATTTATCCGGTTGCTATAGCAATATACACTGATATACATTCCCATACGCTCGGTAGTGGTTATAGACTTGGTTGGGGAGGGGCTGCCTTCTTTTTCGCAGCCTCGTTTTGTATGAGCCTAGATGAACTTGTTCGAGAATCAGCACAAAATAAATGTTGTCGTTATATATGTTGGCGAACACGTGACAGAGGGGAGCAACAGCAGGTATGACGTCACGAGTGAGGTCACCGGATTGAAAATGAAAGAACCATGCGGAAGTCTCAAGTATCGTCGTCATAGCCATGTTAACTTGTGTGCGGGATTCTCAAGCTTGAAAGAAGGGCTTTGTTTGTAATACTTGAGTTCCTGCTCAAATAGGTTTGTGGCTCGATAACACGTCCTTTTCATAACGACTTCAATGTTGAAGATACATGCCAGAAGATACAGGTGTCATGGAGAAGGGACTTCATAGTTATTACAGTGTTGATCTAGATGTATGACATGGAAATTTCAAACTCAGATGTTTTCAGCACAAAAAAAAAAACAGTCTAAATGCTATGACTGCAAACCAGTCTTTCCAAAGCTTTTCTTTTTTTGCTGAACCCGTCTGAATACGAAGTTTTGTAGCTATAAGTCTATGTTGTTGAATTAATCATAAAGCGACTGGTGAAATATTATGAAAATGTTGTTGAAAAATGAGAAAATGCTTGTTACCAGCATTTTCTCATTTCCTCACAATATTTTCGGAAGCCTTCATCCTTAACGACATTGAATTTTGGGATTGTTTGGTACAGTGTAAATAAATCTTGAAAACGCCAAACAAATTTAGGTAAGCAAGAACATACGTTTTGTAAGTATGGGGAGCCAGCTGATGTGCCGGTTTTTGAGTAGAAGAATGCAGCATTTTCTTTGATGGCTTGAAAGTACATGAACAATTTATTTGTGATTGTTTCATTTATATGAGAAATAAGATAAAGGTTTGTTTTTTTTTTTACTTTTATTGGTCGTATTGTCTTTCAAAGATCTATTTTATCTTATGATACATAAATAAGCATACACTGTAATTAATCCACCATGTTCATTTTAGTAATTTGCTTCTATCTGAGCAGGGTTTTTAATGACAGAAATATGGATGATTTTGTTTGATATGATAGAACTTAAATGTGTCAGTTTTTCATAGTTTTGCGTAAGCCAGTCATATATCAATTCAAATGAAGTTTTCTCATTTTTTAATCAGTGTTCAATAAATATCTCGGTCTGTCTGTCTGCTTCTCTCTCTCTCAGGCTTTATTTCTTTCTTTCTTTCTCACACACTCAAACACACACACCCACACGTGCGCTCGCTCTTTCTTTGTCTGTCTCTCTTTCTTTCTGTCTCTCTCTATCTCTCATGGTTTCTCTCTTTCTTTCACTCTCTCTCTCTCTCTCTCTCTCTCTCTCTCTCTCCCTGTCAGTCGCATTTTGCACCACTTTTCCATCACCTCCTATTCTCATTTCACTAGCCTGTATTTCCAATTACTTGTTAGTGTATTTGTCGATGAGATTTATAATAGGACAATACTCTCAAAGACTCTCCTAGAAATTTGTTCGTAGAGATTTCTCCCAAGACTTGATTACCCTTTGCCCCTTATGCATTAGTTGTACACATTTTGTAACCGGCTGAAATATTATACTGTTGCTGGCATTTATCACCCTAGCACACATTTTGGGCGATGCTGTAGAATAAAGAAAAACAAGTTCAAATGATATTTTTTTATATTTTTTTCAACCAATTTCAGAAAATTAACTTTGGCTGTGCCTTGCAAAAGCGGTTGTAATGCATGTCCACGATGCCACGATGCACCTTACTAAGCAAGCGGTGACAAAATTATGGACCTGGAAAAAAAAAAAAAAAAACAGGATTAGCAAAAAACAGGATTCATTCCTGTCTCAATACTAGTCATTTTATCGACTATGTTTGTTTGGGTAAGCAGCCAGTGGCTTTGGAAGAGTATTTTTCGAAGTTACAGTAAAAGAAATTCCAGGACAATATGTACAGATGCACTGGCTGCCACGAAAACTGACCTAATGATATTAAACACCATTTTACAAACAAATACAATTCCTATACATAGTATGAGAGCAGTGGTTTATTTTCTCGTACCTTTGGGTTCGCATTTGGCAACCACTCTAAAGAACGTTCTTTGTGTTATTCTTTAAGATTTTCTTATTGTGAATGTAACAGAACTTCTGACTGGCTAAATCATCTGGTTAAGCCGGTCAGAAGTTCTGTTACTTTCACATTGATGTAATTCCGAAGAATAGGACCAAGAACGTTCTTAGGAATAGTTGGTGAATAAGAACCTTTATAGCAGGCAATAAAGTTCAAATCTGTCATTTTTAAGTGTCTATGGTGCTTTTGGCATAAATTGTACAGGGTAAAGTAATCAAATTTTGTCTGTAAACACTGGAGCGGACGCTTTGAATCCCAGACGTTCAAACGAGATATTTACATAGATTAATGTAGAAATGACGCATGCCCTTTTTTGTGTGTTTGTTTGCATTTCTGTAATTTCTGCCACAACGTGTAAGCTTACTTTTCTGAAGTTTAACTCATTACCACACAATCCCTACTTTTGACGACCCTGTGAAAGAAGCCTTTAGCAAACATTGTGGGAAAAGGAGAAAATGCTGGTAACCAGCATTTTTTCCTTTTCCCACAATGTTTTCTACCCTTCACGAAACAAATCTTAAATTTTTAGTCACTTTTATTTTGTCGGTTGCAAATGCTTTCGATTTGGACAAGCCTAAAATATTGTCGTTTGGTAAAGGGTTAACGTCTTGTAGAAAAGGCCATTTGAAAGCATTATCGGATATGGAGAAAATGCTGGTTGCCAGCGTTCCTTTTACCACATTGTTATCTAACCTATGAAAAACAAACTCGCATCATTTCAGCCACATTTGAATTGGCATCTGCAAATGCTTTTAAAGTTGAAAAAGTCTAAAAAGTTTTCGATTGGTAAAGAGTTTACCTTTCTCAGCGCCAAAGGTGAAAACATGGGATTTTAACGGCAGCATAGATCAAGATCAGACTGTACAGAACTTAAAGTTTGACCTTGGATCTATATTATCTTTGCCGCTTATTAAGTGAATTCGATACAATATAAAATCCCCATATGAGTCAGTGGATCGTACTTTTTGGCTTAAGGCACACTAACTGCCAAAAGTAAACTTTATGGCAATGAAAATGTAGACAAAGTTAATGTAAATGATATCATGTAACTCTTTGCCAAATAATCCCATCTTTTTGCGAATCTAAGGAGCAAGTCTTTTGAAAAAAATGTGGGAAAAAAGAGAAAATGCTGGTAACCACCCATCCCAGAACAAGTTTCCATTTTTGAGTCGCATTAATTTTGTCGTCTGCGAATGCTTTCAGTTTGGACCAATCTTAAATTTTGTCGTTTGGTAAAGAGTCAAAAGTATGGATATTATTATTTGCCAGACCAGTCGCTGGCAGAAAAAAGTATGATTAGATTAGAACAAAAGTTGGCTTCTTCTCTTCTAACATTTTTTTTTACATTAAATAGGCCTATCGCAGTTACAAAGTAGACGGGGATATACTGGTTTCACCATGTCTGTTCGTCCGTTCGTCCATCCATCAATCCACCCATGTTTTCGCTTCGATGCTCTTACTAGAAACTGTTTGACCTAGAACTCTGAAAGTTTATACTTATGTTCCTCGTGACCAAACAATGTAAATACTTGTTTTGGGGTCACATGCTTCTAAGGTCAAGGTAACAGGTTAACTTTGTTTGAGAATTGTTTCAGTGCTTTAACTCAAAAGCAGATCGACCGAGGACCCGGAAACTTCATACAAATGTTGCCTATGACCCAGAAAGGTGTAGAATTGTTTTTGGGTCACATGGTCAAGATTACATTTAAATTTGTTTGATTTTCGTTTCCATGCTCTATCTCAAAGCTGTTTGACATAGGACCCTGAAACTTTATACTAGTGTTGCCAAAGACCCAAGGTGGGTTACATGGGTGAAAGGTCAAGGTCACAAGTGAATTTTGTTTTGTTTAGAAAATGATTCCTGCTCTCTGATTGCCCTGTTTAAGAGACAAGGAGGATAGATGTCCGCTTTGCGATATTTCTACCTCTATCAGTGAGTGGAACTTTGACATTGCTCTGAAACATCTTGCCGTTTATAATATCCATATCCGTAAATGATGTAACTTAAATTTATCTACATTTCGACTGTTGAAATGTCTACATTTGGCATGAAGTGTGCCTTTGATACGCTTTCTCAGACAGTATGGATCAAAATTAGAATGTTAATTGGTGTAAACTTGGATCTCCATTGTCCAATACGCTAAGTTTTTTTTTTCTTTGAGATCGCTATATTTATGTATTCGATATTGATAGCAAATTTCTCAATAAAACCCTTACTAAACAATCTCTCGCTTTTACGACCACGAAGAAGAAGCGTTCTGAAAACATTGTGGAAAAGGAGAAAATGCTGGTAACCAGTATTTTTAGCTCACCTGTGCACGTACTGCTCGGGTTGAGCTATTGTGATCGGTCATTGTCTGTTGTCTGTCTGTCTATCTGTCCGTCCGTCCGTTAACTTTCACTAAAAAATCTTCTCCTCTGAAACCGCTGATCAGATTTCAATGGAACTTCACAGAAATGATCCTTAGGTGATGCACTTCAAAGATTTGAATTCCAAGAAGAACTCTAGTTGCCATGGCAACCGAAAGAAAACACTCTAAAAATCTTTTTGTCCCAAACCGTAAGGGCTAGAGCTTTCATATATGGTATGTAGCATCATCTAGTGGCCAAAATACTTTTAAATCGCTATGTTGTGGGTTCTCGGATTTCACATAGAGATAAAGAAGGAAATCTTAAAAAATCTTCTTGTCCCAAATCGTAAGGGCTAGAGCTTTGATATTCGGTATGTAGCGTCATCTAGTGGCCCTCTACCAAAATACTTCAAATTATGGCCCTGGTGTGAAAAATAGTCCTATATTGTTGGTCTCGATTTCGCCCTTGAATGAGAAAAATCGCTATATTTGACTTTGTTTACACTCTAGCATCTACATGTATCAACCTATCAGCACCAAACTTGGTCAAAATATATATGACTTAAAAGATTTCGGATGAGTATGATAAAGGGTATAATCCGACTAGAACGACAGGAGGTTTTTGCCCTTAAATTATAAAAAAAAATACTATATTTGACATTGTTAACACTCTAGCACCTATAAATATCAACCAATCAGCACTAAACTTGGTCTAAATATATATGACCATAAGATCTCGGATGAATTTGTTTGTGGGTCTAATCAGACTAGAACGACAGGAGTTATTTGCCTTTGAATGAGAAAGTTCTATAGAATAGTTCCTTGTACGGAACATAACTTTGTCATCTCCAGTCCGATTGACTTAATACTTTGCATTTTGTGTTTGTTTCAATGTTTAGTGTGAAAGAACCGTAACTCTGCCTCGTACTGTCTATAAGTAATTTCTCTTTGGCCATCATTTTTAAAACATTTACTACTTTTCCGGAATGAAACTTTGTCATGTCTTGCTTGAGCATCTTCCAATTTTGTATGCATTATTTGTAAATTACGGAGTGCAGTGAAGAAGAACCATAACTCTAACTATTATGAATATTTAGTTATTCCCCCTTTGACCTTCATTTTTGTAGCATTTCTTGCTTGTCCGGAGAAAAGCCTTTCCATCTTAATTAAGTAGGAATGACTTGAAATATGGTTTGCTTATTTGTTGCCATATTTGGAAGTGCAATGCACAAGAATTGTAACTCTTCCTTGTGCTGTCTTTGAATTATTTCCCTTTGATTGTCATTTTTACAGTGTTTAGTGTTTGTCCGAAATATACCCTTGTCATCTTGAGTCAGAAAGACTTCAAACTTGGATGCATGTTTGTTGCAATATTACCCAATACTGTGCGCAAGAAAAATAACTCTACCTAGGATGGTTTTTGAGTGATTCCCATTTGATCTTAATTTTTTTTGTATTTTCTGCTTGTCCGGAATGTAACTTTGAAGTCTCAAATCAAATTGATTACAGAATTGATAAACATGTTTGTTGCATTACCTTTGCATTCCCCTTCGCAATTATCATACCTCATCGACAACTGGGATGGGCATATCTTTCGACAATTTGCCGCTCTTATTTCATTATCATTAGGCCTTGTACCTCAATATTTGGTAATTATCTTCGTCGTAGATTTTTTGTTTAGTACTCAGATGAGCGATATAGGACCAGCATGGTCCTCTCGTTTCCTTTCTCACAATATTTCATACTCTTCTGATGTCAAGTTTCAATTTTTGACTCGCGTATATTTTGTCCTCTGGAAATGCTTTCAATTTTGACAAGTCTAAAATTTTGTCATTCGTAAAAAGTTAATCATTCAGTAGTTCAAGGGTTAAAGAGTCAGTATAAATTAGTTAGAGTCATGCTCTGAGAAAAAAGTCAGTTAATGCAGCTTTATATTGCTTACAACACGCGAAAAGGGGCATTCGGACATTTGCGTAAAATGTCGTCTCGGATTAGCCTGCACTATCCGCGCAGGCTAATCCGAGACGGCACTTTACGACTACTTTAGATTTTGTGCTACAGTACACTCACGCATAACCGATAAATTACATAAAAACGGAAAGAGTCGTTTCGGATGAGCCTGCGCTGACTGCGCAGTTTGATCCGAGACGACACTTTACGCAAATGTCTGAATGTCCCTTTCCGCGTGCTACATGCCATATTATTGTATACCAACCAAGTCGTCACATTATTATGGATCCATCAAAACATCATGTCTAACAAGCGATTGAACCGGGAGGTAGTATAGTCCTTTAGTATGCAGAAAATTTACCAGTAGCAAAATAGTTTTGATCTATATCAGTCTGCGCATACTGCACAGGCTGTAACGGTCAATACTGTTTTGCAAGTGCAATAAGCGTCCTTTTCACATATATTCAGCATTTGTCGTTTATACATACATGTTCTTCTTTTTGAATAATTTATGTTGTACAGAAACTTATTCCATACATTGTTCGGTTCAAGAATTATTTTGTGCTATTTCTGTGGGAAAAAAAGACTAACAATTCCAGTATACAGAGATCTAAATTCATTTAACCCATTACTACACAATCCCTAATTTTGACGACCATGAGAAAGAAGCCTTTGGAAAACATTGTGAGAAAAGGAGAAAATGCTTGTAACCAGCATTTTCTCCTTTTCCCACAATGTTTTCTGCCCTTCATAAAAAAAAATCAAATTTTCAGTCAATTTTATTTTGTGGTCTGCAAATGCTTTCGATTCGGAAAACCCAAAATTTTGTAGTTTGGTAATGAGCTAAGGGAAATAATCCATAACTGTAGGTTGTTTGTGTAGAAAGTTATCTCCCTTATGTGCAGTTCGTCGTTTGGGATACATTTTCAAGGAACAGTGCTCTGTCAAAGTAGGGTTTAGTGCATACCCGTGACGTGTAATGCTAAGCCATGGATCAATAAAAAACCCTTTTAGTTTATTATACTGCAAAGATATTTGTCGTGATCTGATTGGATAATATGTCCTGAACATATCTATCATGTACACTAGCAAAACCGTCGCAAAAACAGTTTCCCTGTTGGGAGTGCCGTATACATGACGTGGTTATCGTCACCCTTGGCTAGCGGAGACACTTTTCATTAATATGTTTCATACCGTTATTTAATTTTTATTTCTTTATACTCCTGCAAAACGAATGTTTTCGGGGGTATACTGGAATCAGCTTGCCTGTCCGTGTGTCCGTCCGTGTGTCCGTGTGTCTATCTGTGTACAAAAATACCAGCAGTTGCCTGTTTTTGTTACAGCGTTGCTGGGGGTATTAAGTCACACGCTATGACAGCTCTAGTTTCTCTCTGAAATGTTGTTAGAAATTACTTTTTCAAATACTGTTTTATGTATTTGAGCCATGTTGTGCCCCCCCCCCCCCAAAAAAAAAAGGTTCAATGCATGTCCATGATATGTTCTATAAGGTAAGTTGCTATTTTAAAATGGATCCATAATCTCCATTTTGTAACAACCTCATTTATTTCCTTTAACCCTTTACCAAACCACAAAATTTTAGACTGGTCCAGATTGAAAGGACTTGCAGACAACAAAATAAATGTAATTCATCAATTGAAATTTGTTTCCAGCAGAGTAGAAAACATTGTGAGGAAGGGAGAAAATGCTGGTTATCAGCATTTTCTCCTTTTCCACAATGTTTTAAAAAAGGCTTCTATGTCAGGATCGTAAAAACCAGGGAGTGTTTGGTAAAGGGTTAAGCTGCTCATTGGTACTAAGAGCAAATTTGCGGACAGTGTATTTGTAGATCGAGATCAGACAGCACACAAAGTGCAATTTCAACAGCAAAGTTAGCGACTCTGGTCAGCCAGCGTGGACTGTGCAGACAGGCTGACGTGGGTTGGTACTTTTTGTCAAAGCAATAAGCCCCTTTATTACCGAACATGATTCATTTAGATATAGCATTTTACATTTTTTTCGGGTTGCGCTCAATTAAGAGCACGTTTTGTCATATTTTTTCATTCGATTGACTTTTAAAATTGTTTTCTGCTCACTTATTTAATAAATACGAAATAAATTGCACTGTTTTACCCTCTCGACGAGTTTGCGTGTTCTTTTACCAAAATACATTTTCTTTTTTTACTTTCCCATATCCACAGCATTTACAGATGACAAATTAAATATGGTTCAAGTAGCGAAAATATACTTTCGAAAGGGTAGAAAACATTTTTGGAAAAGGAGAAAATGCTGGTTACCAGCATTTTCTCCTATTCCCAAAATGGTTTCATAAGTTTTTGCTTGAAAAATAAAGATGAAAAAAAAGTTTCGTCGACAATTAACATTCCTAGAAATAAAAAATTAAAAGATCAGACAGCACAGACTGATCCTGACATACACTTTCTGTCCAATACACGAGATAGAAACTTGTACAGTTATATCCCCAGTCAAACACGGACTGCCCGGCCCCGCCCACTTCACGCGGCACAACCACCAAATGCAGACTTTCCACGTGCTTAATTTGGACTTGTAATTTATTCACTGCGTAGTATGTTAGTCACTTGTGTAAAATGTTTATTTGTGATATCTGTTTTTCTATCTGTTAACTTAATGGATTATTAGATTAAATAAATTCTGGAACAAAAAATAAACATTGAGGTAGGTGAATTTAGCTTTGTGGCTTTCCTTGTCTCCTTTATACATATCACATTTTGTATTTCTATCATTATAATCACTGTTGTCTTCGTCTCTTGTTTTCATACCTACTCTCTCTTAACCTGCTAAGCGCAACCCACTTTGACTAATTTGAGGACTGTGTAGATCAAGATCAGACTGCACAGAACATGACGTAAAATTTTGGAGTGGCGAATTCGCTAAGTTCCTCACAACGGGGCTAAAATTTAGGGGTTGTGGGTTCGACGCCGAGTCTGGTAGGTCAGTGGGGGCTGTAAATCAATGTACGTTTGATTTCTGTCTCGATCTTAGCCAGTGTAGTAGTTTAGGCTCAGGATTCATAGCCTGCTAGTCATGGATTCGACCTCCAAGATAGGGATTGAGGTGTAGCAAGAGTGTCCTTGACCTAAACACTTTTGAAACTCTGTACCAGTTATTTTGAGACTAAATGAAGACA
This sequence comes from Tridacna crocea, assembly GCA_943736015.1. Taxonomy (NCBI): domain Eukaryota; kingdom Metazoa; phylum Mollusca; class Bivalvia; order Cardiida; family Cardiidae; genus Tridacna; species Tridacna crocea. The sequence goes on from OX031072.1 coordinate 18,688,235, forward strand.
TGAAATACAGGATAATTTAGCTGTCATCGTGATATGATGAAATAATGTTTACAGCGTCATGAGCTGGCAATCCGACAAAGAACCACCGCACCCCCTCGCAGCCGGTAGATCCGAGGCTCGAGCCTCACTGGAAGCATTTAATTTTTAGTAGTTCTTAGTGTCACTGGGCAAGAAACTTCACTGCCATAGCCTGGCTTTAGCGAAACTCAAGAAATACATGTTCATGATTATGTGGGTTGTCCAGAAAGAGAGTTAAAATACTATATTCAATCAATCTCCTGAAGTTGAAATGACTGCCGCTGTGGCAGGAATCATTTCTCCTAGAATTCATACAGAGTTGGGAAAGCAGTACATTACCTTGACACTACAGACATTATTTTCAATTTTTTGACTTGTCTGTACTGAAAACGTTTGCAGACGATAGAGGACTTTCATTGTTTTTAAACTTTTATCACACAATGACGACTTTAATACCCTGAGGAAGGAGCTTTTGAAAACATTGTGGAAAAAGGAGAAAATGCTGGTAACCAGCATTTTCTCCTTTTACCACAAAGTTTTCTACCTTTATGAAATGCATCATTTGAGCTAATATAAAACTGTTATCTGCAAATGCTTTTAATTTAGGTAGGTCTAAATTTTGCCATGTGGTAAAGAGTTGAACAGTTGAAACTTTTCTCCTTTTCCCACAATTATGTCTGAATTCATAAGGCTTTCTTTCCTAAGGTCGTTAATAGTGGGCAATGTATGGTAAAGGGTTAAAAAAAGATGTTTTGAATAAGCAGTTTCTCCAGTACTTTTAAAAAACGATTCAGTAAGAACAGTCTGGATTCTGTCTGATCATTTTTTCCTTCCATTTCTTTAGACTTTACTTTTTCGGGAGAAAAAAAAGCTCCTTTTGCCACAACGTTTTTACATGCATTCATGTTTGGCAACATCACCATCAGTATTTGATAGAGACATTCTCAAAGTTATCTGCGTGTATGATTGTGAATCTGTTGAGCTTTGCGTTTTCACTTGAACCGAACTATTTACCAGAAAAAAAAACCTTTACAGTGTTAAGCGCGACTCACACACCTTTATCGAACAGTGTAGATCAAGATCAGACTGCAAAGAACGTGCAGTCTGATCTAGGATCTACATTGTCCGGAAAGGTTGTGCTTTTCCCAATGTGCAAGTTCGAAAAAGAAATATTTTGGTTTTTACTATCGGAGTGAAGTTTTTTAGTAGGATAAGGGTTAAGAATTTGGTAACAGTTCCGAATTTTTTCTTTGACACTGAAAGAAGCAATGTCGGAATAGAGAAAAAATAGTTATCAGCATTTTCTCCAGTTTCCCCATCAATGTTTTCAAAAACGAAGTTTTTAAAATACTGGCCAGTTTGGTAGCAAGCGTTGACTGAAGAAAACTCAGCTGTTTACAGCGAGACTTCCGGTAGATTTTTTTTTTTCAATGTTTTCACAAGACATTGTATTCAAATATAAACTACAACCTATATCTAGTAGGCTCCAAATTGGTCAAATGCTAGTGGAAGTCGACTTGGAACTCGGCGGCCTGAGATCGATACCTCCCATCTCCAGAAAAAAAAAAAACTGCGCAAAGAGAATGGGGGGAAAAAAGAGAAAGACACCTGGTTAGAGAAACAACAGCCGGATGGAGGACGGGTGAGAAAGACACTTGGGTAGGCGATGGGGGGATCCAGGGAAATTACCTTTTACTACTCTGTGTATTGAGAATTGTCAATATTGATATAGAGGTAATTGATATATATTTTTTCATGTGAATTTATGAAACTTTTTTTCTCTCTCAAAGGAACCAGTGAACAAGAACATCAAATATCGTGAGAAAATATTTTTTTATTTCTTGAAATGATGTGGAACTGTATTATACAAAAGAAACATATCACCCAAAACTAACTAAACTCTTTACCAAACCGTATGAAATTCTAGACTTGTCCACATTGAAAGCATTTGCAGACAACAAAATTTACGTGACTCAAAAAGTTGAAATTTGTTTCAAGAAGAGCAGAACACATTGTGGGAAAAGGAGAAAATGCTGGTTACCAGCATTTTCTCCTTTTCTCACAATGTTTTCAAAAGGTTTCTCCTTCAAGGTTATGAAAACCAGGAATTGTATGGTAAAGGATTACAACATTACCACACAATCCCTACTCTTGACAACCCTCGGAAAGAAGTCTTTAGAAACACTGTGGGAAAAGGAGAAAATGCTGGTAACCAACATTTTCTTCTTTTCCCACCATGTTTTCTACTCTTCACAAAACAAATTTCAAATTTTCATTTACTTTTATTTTGTCATCTGTAAATACTTTCAAATTGGACATATCTTAAATATTGTTGTTTGGTAATGAGTTCAATGGTCGGCTTTTGAAAACAACATCAGGAAAAGGAGAAAATGATGGTTACCAACATTTCCTTGCTTTCCACACACAATACTGAAAGGATGTGTATCTTTATTCTACAAGAGAAACATACAGCCAAAGCATCACTTAACCCTTTACTCCATAGATACTCATTTCTATGCATTGCTTGTAGAAGCCTTTGGAAAACAATCTGGCAAAAGGTGAAATTGCTCGTGATGAGTGATTTGACCTTTTGTCACAATGTTTTTATGCTATCAAAAGGTGTCATATACACATAAGAAATGGTTTCATCCTTGCTGTTATTAAGGTTCAATTAGAGATACCATAGAAATGCCTTATGGGGTAAAGGGTTAAGTCTTCACCAAATAACAAAATTTTAGACCCATCCAAATTGGACAGCATTTGCAGACCACAAAATCAATATGACCAATGGCTCAAATTTGATTTGGGAATGTTAGAAAACATTGTGAGAAAAGGAGAAAATACTGCTTACCATCATTTTCTCCTTTTCTCAAAATGTTTTCAAGCAACATCTTCCTGAAGGTCATTAAAAGACGGGTTTGTGTGGTAAAGGCTTAAACAAAGCCTTAACCCTTCACCAAACAAGAAAATTTGAGAATGGTCCGAATAGGAAGCATTTGCAGACAACAAAAGAAAGGTGATTAAAAAATTGAAATTTGTTTTAGGAAGGGTAGAAAACTTTGTGGGAAAAGGAGAAAATGCTGGTTACCAGCATTTTCTCCTTTTCCCACTATGTTTTCAAAGGGCTTTTTTTCTCAGGGTCGTTAAAGTAAGGATTGTGTGGTAAAGAGTTGAAAGGTCGGCTTTAGAAAACACCATCAGGAAAAGGGGTAAATGATGGTTACCAATATTTTCTCCTTTTCCTGCAGTTTTCTACCCTTTCGCACACAACTAACCAATATCTGAACCATATTCAGTTCGTTGACAGAAAATGCTTGCAATACTGATTAAGCCCAAACTTTGTTGTCTGGAAAAGGGTCAAAACACAAATTCAAAAGTCTTAAATAATGCATTAACTCTTTACCACACAACAACCTAAAAGCATTTTGCAGACAACAAAATAATTATGATTCCATGATTGAAATTAGTTACTGAAAGGGTAGAAAATATTGTGGTAAAAGGAGAAAATGCTGGTGACCAACATTTTCTCCTTTCCCCACAAAAGTCTTATCTTCCTGTGGGTCATTAAAAGCTTTCCCCACAAAAGTCTTATCTTCCTGTCTGTCATTAAAAGCAGGGAGTGTGTGGTAAAGGATTAAAAAGATTGAAATAAGTTCATTATCACTCCACCTCAAAACAAAGTTTTAAACTTAAACAAACTGAAAGATATTAAATTGACTGTAGTTATGGTGAGGGAAGTTGTCTTTCGTGGGCATAAAAAAAGTGTGAAAGAGAGAACACACTGGTTACAAGCACATCCCAGGTTTTCACAACTGTGAGAAAGAAGCCTTCGAAAAACATTGTGGGAAAAGGACAAAATGCTGGCAACCAGCATTTTCTCCTTTTCCCACAACCTTTTCAACCCGTTCATAACAAATTTCAGTTTTGGAGTCACTTAAATTTTGTCATCTGCAAATGCTTTAGATTTGGACTAGTCTAAAATTATGTTGTTTGGCAAAGACTTAAATGATTGAATTTCTCTTTTAACTCCTTATCACACAATCCCAATTTTTATTAACCCTGAGAAAGAAGACTTTTGAAGATATTGTGATAACCGGAATTTTTGCCTTTTCCCACAATGTTTTCTACCAACACAACACTAAACAAGAGGGCCATTGGCCCTGGAACGCTCACCTTAGACTATAGCTTATGAGTGAAATTCAATTCTTTGAGCAACTTTGGTAAAGCTTCACCCAAGGAACATCCCTGTCAAGTTTCATCAAGATTGGCCCAGTGGGTTAGGAGAAGAAGATGATTAAAGAAATTGTTGATGGGTGACAGACGACTGACATAGGGCAATCAAATATCGAAGCTCTACACCTTCCAGTTTCAAAGAAGAATTATAAATTTTCCTTCTTTGTCCTATGTTCGAACCTGTGGTCCCCGGGGCTAGGTCAGTTTTAACCAAAGCAGCATCCTTGGAACAAACATGGTAGAGGTCCATTCAAAGATGGTACATACCAAATATCAAAGCTCTACACCTTCCCGTTTAAGAGAAAAAGAAATTTAAAATTTTCCTTCTTTGTTCCTATGTTCCAACCTGTGACCTTCGGGGCTTGGCTAGTTTTGACGCCAGGGACATCGCATGACCAAACTTGGTAGAGGTCCTCAGAAGATTCTGCATACCAAATATCAAAGCTGTGCATCTTCAAGTTTCAGAGATTTCAAAAGTTTTCCTTCTTTGTTGCTATGTTCGAACCTGTGACCCCCCAAGGCAGGGCCAGTTTTGACCCCAAGGGCATTATATGAACAAACTTGGTAAAGGTCCACCAGGAATTGCTACATGCCAAATATCATAGCTGTATGCCTTCTAGTTTTAGAGAAGAAGAATTTTAAAATTTTCTTTCTTTGTTCCTATGTTCGAACTTGTGACCCCCGGGGCGGGGCCAGTTTTGACCCCACGGGCATGATTTAAACAAACATGGTGTCCACTAGGAGATGCTACATACCAAATATTAAAGCTCTACGCCATCTAGTTGCAGAGGAGAAGAATTTCAAAGTTTTCCTTCTTTGTTCCTATGCTCAAACTAGTGACCCCCGGGGTGGGGCCAGTTTTAACCTCAAGGACATCATTTGAATAAACTTAGTAGAGGTCTACTAGGAGATGAAACAGACCAAATATCAAAACTCTAAGCTTTCTAGTTTCTGAGGAAAAGAATTTTAAAATTTTCTTTCTTTGTTCCTATGCTCGATCTTGTGACCCCCGGGGCAGGGCCAGTTTTGACCCCACGGGCATGATTTAAACAAACTTGGTACAGGTCCACTAGGAGATGCCACATACCAAATATCAAAGACCTACGCCATCTAGTTTCAAAGGAGAAGAATTTCAAAGTTTTCCTTCTTTGTTCCTATGCTCAAACTTGTGACCCCTGGGGATGGGGCCAGTTTTGACCCCCGGGATATAATTTGAACAAACTTGGTAGAAGTCCACTAGGAGATGCTACATACCAAATATCAAAGCTCTACGCCTTCAAGTTTCAGAGGAGAAGATCTTTGAATTTTCCTTCTTTGTTTCTTTGCTCAAACTTGTTATCTCCCGGGGCTGGGCCAGTTTTGACCCTAGGGGCATAATTGGAACAAACTTGGTAGAAGTCCATTAGGATATGCTACATACCAAATATCAAAGCTCTATGCCTTCTAGTTTCAGAAAAGAAGATTTTCAAAGATTTTGGGTTTTTTTTCCTTTTTGTTGCCATGGCAACCAGAGTTATGGGTGGAATCAAATTCCTTGAACAGTTTTGGTAGAGCATCACCCAAGGAACATTCCAGCTAAGTTTCTTGAAGATTGGCCCAGTGGTTTAGGAGTAGAAGATGTTCAAAGAAATTGTTGACGGACGCTGGACATAGGGCGATCACAATAGCTCACCTTTAGCACTTTGGGCTAAGGTGAGCTAAAAATCACTTTTTCTGACAGCAACAATCCTAAATCAACTGCAAACTAAGAGTTCAAGCATAATTCACAACAATGTAGCCGTATTTCTCCTAAAAAAAATCACACTCCCCCCCCATTAGTAGCTTCCCCACCAGAAAAAAACCTTAAATCATTGAAACCATATGTATGTTATTTAATTAAAATGACAATTATTTGAAGATTTGATCAATTATTCCCGCTAATTTGAATAATATTTCCTTTTATCTCATTTTATTTCATTACCAAACAACAAAATTTTAGGTTTGTCCAAACTGATAGCATTTGCAGAAGACAAAATAAAAGTGACTGAAAATTTGAAATTTGTTTTGTGAAGGGTAGAAAACATTGTGGGAAATGGAGAAAATGCTGGTTACCAGCATTTTCTCCTTTTCCAACAATGTTTTCCAAAAGCTTCCTTCTCAGGATAATCAAAAGTAGGGATTGTGTGCTAATGAGTTAACGGTCGCTAAAACACAAAGAAATACAAAATTTGATGGACATTTTGCTTTGCAAATTGGGTACAAAAGCTTCTTTCTCAGGGTTGTCAAAATTAAGGATTGTGTGGTAATGGGTTAACAATTGCTAAAACACAAAGAAATACAAAATTTGATGGACATTTTGCTTTGCAAATTGGGTACAAAAGCTTCTCTCTCAGGGTTGTCAAAATTAGGGATTGTGTTGTAATGGGTTAACAATTGCTACAACACAAAGAAATACAAAATTTGATGGACTTTTTGCTTTGCAAATTGGGTACAAAATTAAGGCTCTCTATCTACATGTATGTTTTGCATAACGCCTGGGAGCTTTTATCAGGAGATAAATGTTACATGTAGACATATTTCAAAGGCATAGCATCTGTAACACCCACACATTTTGTGCAGTCTGATCTTGAATCACACTGTCTGCAAAAGGTCAGTGAGTCACACTTGGCAGACTAAGGATTAACAAACTAAAGTTATGTCAGTAAATACAATAAGTGTCTACTCTATGATTCTTCACGCCTTGGACCCTTTTCCATTTGTATGGAAAGTAAAATCTTTTAATTCCTTAGCACAAAAACCTAAGTTTTCACGACCGCAAAAACAAAATTGAAAAACTTGTGGGAAAAGGGGAAAACCCTGGTAACCAGCATTTTCTCCATTTCCCACAATGTTTTCTACCCTTTTACTTCACCACACAATCCCAAGTTTTCACGACCCCAAAACAAAATTGAAAACAATTGTTGGAAAAGGAGAAATGCTGGTTACCAGCATTTTCTCCGTTTCCCACAATGTTTTCTACCCTTTTAACTCTTTACCACACAATCCTGAGTTTTAATGACCCCAAGGAAAGGGCCTTTTGAAACATGGTGGAAAAGGAGAAAATGCTGGTAATCACAATTTTCTCCTTTTCCAACAATGTTTTCTACTCTATTAAAGACAAATGCCATCATTTCAACTACATTTTAGTTATCATCTGCAAATGCTTTCATTTTAGACCAGTCTATTTTTTTGTCGTGTGGTAGAGGGTGAAATAAAAATTTCCTAATTTTTTGCAACAGTAAGTTGTAGTCATCTGCAAATGCCTTCAATTTGGATCTGTCTAAAATTTTCTCAAAAATAGAAAGTTAAAACACTGGAAATACATGAACATTGCTCTATGCCCAATATGAAACACATCTAAGTAAAACCTTCAGTACAAGGAGCAAAATCAATCATTAAAAATTGAGCATTATGCATTTAAATCATAAAATTTTCATCACTTAACTCTTTACTAAACAATCCTGCATTTCACGAACCCTAATTTTGAAAACATTGTGGAAAAAGAGAAAATACCGGTTATCGCAATAGCACACATGTACACTTATCAGCCAGTGTAGATTCAAGGTCAGACTACACATTCTCTGCAGTCTGATCTTAATCTACAGTCTCTGCAAAAGGTTAGAGTAACACTCAGCCATGCAAGTGTTAAAAGTTTGGTAAAATTATTCAAGCCTCCCTGTCATAACTGTTAACCAGCATTTTCTACTTTTCCCAGAAAGCTTCTGTAATTAAGCAACATAAATCCCATCATCTTGGCAACGTTTGTCATCTGCAAATGCTTTCCATAGAGATCAGTCTAAAGTAAGGTTGTTTGAAAAATACTAAACCATTTTAACCCTTTCCCAAACAAGCCCTTGTTTTTACGTGTTTGCAGTACAAGTCTTTTGAAAACACAGTGGGAGAAGGAGAAATTGCTCGTAACGAGCAATTTCTCCTTTTCCCACCGTGTTTTCTACACATTTGGAGAACTTTCTGCCATTTTTATCAAATTTGAAATTGTCGTCTGCAAACTCTTTGAGTTTGGAATAGTCTTAAATTTGTTGTTTGGGAAAGGGTTAAAAATACTTTGACAAATATACAGAAACCTCAATGAAGGCATCTTATCAATTTGTAATACTATTTTCAACAGCTGTATGTAAAAAATGACTACAGATGAAGGAGAGGAATCAAATTTTAAGTCTTTACCACACGAGAAAATTTTAGACTGGTCCAAATTGAAAGTATTTGCAGACAACAACATAAAGGTGACTGAAGAATTAAAATTTTCGTTTCGGAAGGGTAGAAAACACTGTGGGAAAAGGAGAAAATGCTGGTTACCAGCATTTTCTCCTTTTCCCACAGTGTTTTCAAAAGGCTTCTTTCTCAGAGTCGTTTAAAGTCTGGATTGTGTGGTAAAGAGTTAACTAAAATTTACAACACATGATATCCTCTTCTTGAAAAATCTTGAGTTAAACAACTAAACATTACTGCAGGCATTGTATCACAGGATTGCACTACAAGAAGGCGGTTGTACCACCGAAAGCTTGTGTACATTATCATAATTAAAAATTTACAACAATGTAAATTCTTATTCTTCAAACTAACTTTTGTTTCGCTTAGAGTGCAAAATAAACTGTTGACTCTAAACCAAATGACAAAATTCAAGACGTCCAAATAGAAAGCTTTTGATTAAGACAAAATCGATGCGACCCAAAAATTGAAATTTGTTCTTGGGCAGATGGAAAACAATTGTGGGAAAAGGAGAAAATGCCAGTTACCAGCATTTTCTCTTTTCCCCATAATGTTTCAACAGGACTTCTATCTGAGAGTCATGAAAAACCAGGATTGTTCGGTAAAGATTTGATAATTTAAAAATATTGTGGCAAAAGCAAAATGATGGTTATCAACAAATTCAAAATTTGGTTGGCTCTTAGCTCCTTACCATTAATGACATAGTTCTAGGTTTGTCAAATTCAAAGCATTTGCAGATGATAAATCAAATATTACTCAATTTGTCATTGAGAGAGTTGAAAACATTCTCGGAAAAGGGGAAAATGTTGGTCACCAGCATTTTTACCTTTTCCGACAATGTCTTCAGATGTCATTATATATAACAGAACAAACATAATGTCAGTCAAGACAACGATGTAGATCCTAGGTCAAAATGCCTATTCTGTGCACTCTAGTCTGAATCCACACCTTTAAAAATGTAGCTATTTCTTGGCACTAATTTCAACAAATACTTCATGTACCTTAGACAGAGGTCTTTTTCATAAAGCCCTTCAAAACAAATTTCGAAAAACTGGATCTGGAGCAAAGCTGACAAATACCTACCTTCAGCACCTTGTCACTGAATCAGCACATATCAGAGATTAGAAACAATTTTCAAAACAAGACCTGTGACCTTGACCTTTGACCATTGTGACCAAAAAACAAAAGGGCACCTCTTTAGGCCATAAACAATACTTGTGTCAATTTTCAGGGTCCTAGATCAAACAGTTATTGAGTTTGAGTACAGAAATGATTTTCACACAAAATTCACCCATTCCCTTGGACATGTGGCAAAAAACCAGTAAGACACCTCCTTGGGTCAAGAACAGTTCTTGTATAAAGTTTTCATTGCCCAAGGTCACACAGCTATTGAGTTAAGACTATGGAAATGATTTTCAAACAAAGTTGCCTGCTCAAATGACCTTTGGCCCATGTGACCCAAAAACAACAGGGCATCTCCTGGGGGCATAAACAATACCTGTATAAAGTTTCAGGGTCTTAAGTCAAACAGCAATTGAGTTGGAGCACAGAAACAAAAACAAGGCGTATGATTAAAGGATGGATCGATCGATGGAAAGACATGGTGAAACCAGTGTATCAACGCTACTTTGAATGTGGGTATAATAGTATGTAAAAGCTTAACCCTTTACTCCATGGATACTCATTTTCAACTCATTGCTTGTAGGAGCCTTTGGAAAATATTGTGACAAAAGGTGAAATTGCTCATCACGAGCAATTTCACCTTTTGTCACAATGTTTTCTATGCTATCAAAAGGTGTCATATACACATAAGAAACGCCTTCATCCTTGTTATTTAGGGTCAATTAGAGATACCCTAGAAAGGCCTTATGGGGTAAAGGGTTAACTCTTTACCAAACGACAAAATTTTAGACTCGTCCAAATTGCAGAAGACAAGGGTAATTAAAAAACTGAAACTTGTTTCAAGCAGGATAGAAAAACACTGGGGGGGAAAGACAAGAAAATGCTGGGTACCAGAATTTTCTCCTTTTTCCACAATGTTTTCAAACGGCTTCTATCTCTTGGTCGTAGAAATCATGGATTGTTTGGGAAAAGGTTAGATAAAGACAACTCTTGGAGATCGGCAAACTTTTTCCTACAGTCAAAACATCTTTGAATTCCAATTCTGTTTATACAGTACAAGGTTAAATCTTCACTCCATAGTCCAATACTCCTAGCTGGAAAGATTCAGTCCGATACCTCCGTCTTGAATGTCACATCTTCTTCCTGAAAATAAAAGCAAATTCAACATTGATTTCAATTCTTCTTTAACCCATTACCATACAAACCCTACTTTTGACGCCCCTGAGAAAGAGGCCTTTAGAAAACATTGTGGGAAAAGGAGAAAATGCTGATAACCAGCATTTTCTCCTTTTCCCACAATGTTTTCTACCATTCACAAAACAAATTTCAAATTTTCAGTCACTTTTACTTTGTCATCTGCAAATGCTTTCAATTTGGACCAGTCTAAAATATTGTCGTTTGGTAATGGGTTAAAATCCCTCAAATGCCTGTTACAACTATAGTTGTCTTTGCAGCCAGTGAAGATCTTAGATCAGACTGCAAGTTTACTGCAAAATGACCTGGGATCTACTTCACCAAATATGTTCTGTTTAATGGCAGCTTCACTGCTACAGTTACCTTTGCAGTCAGTTGAAGTCCAAGATCAGATTGCACATTTACTGCAGGCTGACCTGGGATCTATACAAAGACATACAGTCCAAAGGTAGTTTTGAAATGGCAATTAGTTGGCTTATTTTTCCTGAAAGAAAATTTCAAATTTTTTTTTTCACACTTTGAAGGTCAATGCATTACTAATGTAAATACTCTTGTAAGCATTAACAAGAGGACCATGATGGTCCTATATTGCTCACCTGAGTACTAAACAAAAAGTTCTATGATGAAGATAAATACCAAATATTTAGGTTCAAGGCCAAACGATAATGAAACAAGAGCAGCAAATTGTCGCAAGATATGCCCATCCCACTGCCAGTTGTCAAGGAGGTATGATAATTGCAAAGGGCAATGCAAAGGTAATGCAACAAACATGTTTATCAAGTCTCTGATCAATTTGACTTGAGACTTCAAAGTTCCATTCTGGACAAGCAAAAAATACAGTAAAAATGAAGATAAATGGGGATTACTCAAAAGCCGCCCAAGGTAGAGTTTTATTCTTGTACACAGTACTGGGTAATATTGCAACAAACATGCATACCAAGTTTGAAGTCCTTCTGACTCAAGATGACAAAGTTATATTCCGGACAAGCACTAAACACTGTAAAACTGATAATCAAAGGAAAATAATTCAAAGACAGCATGAGGAAGAGTTACAACTCTTTTGCACTGCAATTCCAAACAAGTAAGCATACCATATTTAAAGTCATTCCTACTCAAGATGACAAAGTCAAATGTAGCATTTTTTCTCATTCAAGGGCAAAATCTCCATGTAAAATCTGAGATCAACAATATGGGGCTAATTTTCACACCAGGTCCATAATTTGACGTATTTTGGTAGAGGGCCACTAGATGATGCTACATGCCAAATATGAAAGCTCAAGGAAAGGGCAGCAAGTAACTTTAAATCCATCATTTTACACAAGTTAAGTGGATAATGGATTTTTTTACAGTTTTTTAATTTACGTGAGGTCTCGCGTTGAACCAAAATTTGTTACATGAATTTCAATTCTATAACATGATTTAAACAACAATTTGCCTGAGTGGGAAAGCTGCATAGATTTAACTCAAGCTTTCTTACCTACAACCTACAAGTATTTTTCATTATTTACCTGCATATAAAATATCAAACCTATTCAAAATGTATTCAAAGATGGCAAACAGAAACCATCTTCCTTGCTTTAAACAGGGGTCTTTATTATACTGCACCTATGGGCAGCAGGGATACTACATGTTTATGCCAGCTGGTGACCAGCATTTCCACCTTTCCCAAAGTGTTTTCTGCTCTATCACAGATGAATTCAATCTTCTGAGCTATGTTTAAATTGTTGTCTGCAAATGCTTTCAATATGGACGGGTCTGTTATTTGCTTGTGTGATAAAAAGTAACGAAGAATAAATGTATATGTACCTCTCTCCAATGTTCATCCCTAACACCTCTCTTATGCTACCAGTTACATCCGGCCAACAGTTCCCTTACGAGTACACCTCTCTTATGCCTCCAGTTACATCGGGCCAACAGTTCACTTACGAGTACACCTCTCTTATGCCTCCAGTTACATCGGGCCAACAGTTCACTTACGAGTACACCTCTCTTATGCCTCCAGTTACATCGGGCCAACAGTTCCCTTACGAGTACACCTCTCGTATGCTTCCAGTTACATCGGGCCAACAGTTCCCTTACGAGTACACTCTCTTATGCTACCAGTTATATCGGGCCAACAGCTTTCTTGTACACCTCTCTTATGGATTTCATACACTTTGCAGTGTCATTGCCAAGGATACACCCACACCTGTGACTGAAGAAGAAATCTAGAACCTCTAAATAACAAGTCTGAATCCATGTTGATTTTTTCCCAAAGGACAAATTTTGGACTCTTCCAAAATGAAAGAGTTTGCAGACGATTTTGAGGAAATGGCAGAAAGTTCTCAAAAAGTGTAGAAAGCACTGTGGGAAAAGAAGAAATTGCTCGTTACGAGCAATTTCTCCTTTTCCCAGTGTTTTCAAAATACTTTTACTGCAGACATGTAAAAACCAGGGCTTGTCTGGCAAAAGGTTAAGAGAGCTCCATATAAAGGGAAAGATTTTGATTTCAAAATTGAAAATATTAGTTATACTCCACTGAACCCTATGTAATGGGTACTCATTAGAATCGTCTTGATACGATTCTAGTGAGTACCCACAACATAGGGCCCTGGAGAGAAATAATAAATCTAGAATACAATTACTACTTCTTATCTGGAGCTCTGGTTCAGCATGTCACCTGGAAGTAAATAAGATACTGGTCTTGGTCTTAGAAGAGGGGGCTTAACTCTTTACCAACATTTTGGACGAGTCCAAATTGAAAGCATTTGCAGGCAACAAAATACATTTGACTCAAAAATTAAGATCTGATTTGTAAAGAATAGAAAACATTGTAGGAAAAAGAGAAAATAATGGTTACCAGCATTTCTCCTTTTCTCACAATGTTTTCAAAGGGTTTCTATTCCTATTACCATATATTACATGAGTAGGTGGCCTCGCTTCTTTAGTTGCTGGAATTTGCTCTTTGTCTATATAAATGATATAATCAAGCCGGTGCAGTCAATTTTCAGAATCAATCAGGCGTTACCATAGGGCATGAACATACCTGTTGTGTAATATTCACTGTGGAGTTTTTATTTTTAGCAACGAGGTCAAGAATGCGAGACATAGGAAATGGTCTCGAGCAGACGATATCCGATGAAAGTAGGATTGTCAAAACAGGGTAGAAAAAAGGATTATGGGAGTAGATGATTATTTTATGGTCTAGCACGGTCGATAGCTTCAAAAACAGGGTGAAAAAAGGCCTTCTCTTTGTAATCTCTTTCTAGCAACTCAAGAGCGACATTGAAGAAAGTCAGTCTATTTTTAACCAGTGAGTTCAACAATCATAACGATCTTTCTGGACCAGTCTCTCTCTCTCTCTCAAATAGTCCGGGAATGTAATATAATAGGGCATTCTGTTTAAACTTCTCCATCAATATCCTTTTTGAGCTGGAAGGTTGAAGAGTGGGGGGAATGAAAACAAGAGCTTTGTTATTTACATGTTTATTTACAAGTATTTACATTTCGAATTTCACCATGTTGATCAGATGGGCCATCCACAGATCGTCTTTGCCCCCACTAATCACGTGGTTTCTTTGAAATCATCTTCTGACGGGTTTATGTAGACTGTAGGATTCTTGATTATGAAGGAATTTACGAATGCGATACATGTACAGTTTCTGTGGTCCTACAAAGCTTGACAGATGGGACGGGTCATAGTAAATTGTTTCTAAATAATCTTCCCACGGTGCCATGTCCGTTCACTGCCAGGTCACCAAGTATACTGATGGAACATTGTTGTTTGACATATATTTATATCTGTTCATTGTCTGTTTCGTCGTCAGTGTTATTCTCGCTCTCCTCATCTTCTGATATTTCTGTGTCAAAAAGGTCTTCAAAACAACCTTTACTCTTGTTTATGACCCTTTTCACGGCTGAAGAGAGACTGACTCCCTTCTCACTCAGCAGATTGATTTGTCGCACGATGTTTTTGTGCACTGAACTGTCTTTCAAGGGGAACCAGTAAACTTCCAGTAAGGTTGTATATTGCTGAAAGAAATTTTTTTCCTCAGCCGGTTTCACACGATCTCTGGTCATGTCAGCAGCATCATTCTCAATTTCTCCATCGTTATAGGCTTCGTTATCTTCTATAGGCCCATCACAGCCAATCCGTGATGACTTTGGCTCATCAAATGTATCATGGTCAAAGTGAGATGATGATGAAATTGTTTGAAAAGGCTACAAAGAAACCGTATGGCTATTTATTGGTGGATTTAAAACCATTCACTCCTGAAAACGACAGAATAAAAAGTGAGGTCCCGTGGGCTGACCAACATCTGGCAACAGAAGTACCTTCTTATAACCAATCAGATCACTCCACTGAACCTACAAAAGAAGGCAGTCATCTAGAAGCTAGTCATTCTGACATTGGATTTGAACCGTTCACATCGAAGAGCAGCAGCAAGAAATAATGGCTGAAAAAGGTCAATCTTGTGACGATTGTGGACTGTTGTTCGACACTGTTCATGATGTACAGAGGCACGTTAAACGTGGGTGGTGCTCCGAAACTACACAGTCCAAGAAAAGGAAAATAGAGGAAGACACGGATGAAGACGATGGGCCTATAGAAGATAACGAAGCCTATAACCATCTCTGGAAATTGGCAAAGAAAGAAGTCAAAGATAGATTCAACAGATTATACGATAGATATTTGTGGGATGGGGAAAATGAGAACGATGCTGCTGACATGGCCAGAGATGGTGTGAAACCGGCTGAGGAAAATAAATTCTTTCAGCGATATACAACCTTACTGGAAGTTTATTGGTTCCCCTTGAAAGACAGTTCAGTGCACAAAAACATCGTGCGACAAATCAATCTGCTGAGTGAGAAGGGAGTCAGTCTCTCTTCAGCCGTGAAAAGGGTCATAAACAAGAGTAAAGGTTGTTTTGAAGACCTTTTTGACACAGAAATATCGGAAGATGAGGAGAGCGAGAATAACAGTGACGACGAAACAGACAATGAACAGATATAAATGTATGTCAAACAACAATGTTCCATCAGTATACTTGGTGACCTGGCAGTGAACGGACATGGCACCGTGGGAGGATTATTTAGAAACAATTTACTATGACCCGTCCCATCCGTCAAGCTTTGTAGGACCACTGAAAGTTTACATGTATCACATTCATAAATTCCTTCATAATCAAGAATCCTACAGTCTACATAAACCCGTCAGAAGACGATTTCAAAGAAACCACGTGATTAGTGCGGGCAAAGACGATCTGTGGATGGCCCATCTGATCGACATGGTGAAATTCGAAATGTAAATACTTGTAAATAAACATGTAAAGAACAAAGCTCTTGTTTTCATTCCCCCCACTCTTCAACCTTCCAGCTCAAAAAGGATTTTGATGGAGAAGTTTAAACAGAATGCCCTATTATATTACATTCCCGGACTATTTGAGAGAGAGAGAGAGAGACTGGTCAAGAAAGATCGTTACGATTGTTGAACTCACTGGTTAAAAATAGACTGATTTTCTTCAGTGTTGCTCTTGAGTTGCTAGAAAAAGATTACAAAGAGAAGGCCTTTTGTCACCCTGTTCTTGAGGCTATCGACCGTGCTAGACCGTAAAATAATCATCTACTCCCATAATCCTTTTTTCCGTCCTGTTTTGACAATCCTACTTTCATCAGATATCGTCTGCTCGAGACCATTTCCTATGTCACGCATTCTTGACCTCGTTGCTAAAAATAAAAACTCCACAGAGAATATTACACAACAGGTATGTACATGCCTTATGGTAACGCCTGATTGATTCTGAAAATTGACTGCACCGGCTTGATTATATCATTTATATAGACAAAGAGCAAATTCCAGCGACTAAAGAGGCGAGGCCAACTCTTACATGCTTGATGTCCAAACCTGGCTTCGGCTACTTTCGACAGCATGCCGAACTATGTCAACATTTCTGAACTCTATTTGCTGTTTATATAATTCATCTTGTCTTTAACGAATACTTAAACTACTTGAAATAAATATCTGTTTCATTTGCAAATGCTTCTTATTTTGATTACGGTACAGTAAGGATCAAACCTTATATTTACCATTAAAAGCATGGGCGGATGCAGGGGGGGGGGACCGGGGGTCCGGACCCCCCCTGGAATTTTGGCAAAATGTGGTTATGAAATTGAATTTTAAAAAAGTTCTAAATGTGGAGAACTCCTCATGATTAGAACTGGAAACATTGACTTTTCTTGTAAATGACTAACATCCGCTTAAATCCGGAAATCAAAGTATCATACAATAAGACGTGTGCGTTTTCGGTGGGACCCCCCCTGAGAAAAATATCTGGATCCGCGCATGAAAAGAATATCTGCATTGTCCGATTATAACCAGTGATTGAAATATTCACGTTTTAATCATTCTTTGCATAAAGATCAATTTCAGGTCAATTCATTTAAGTAATAACTTCAAATCTGTCACTTTGCACAAGAAAAGAGGATTAACACCTTTATTATGTTATCATAAATGACTTGTCAGCTTCATGCTCAAGCATGTCTTTCGCATTTTATACTGATCATGTTTAGCCCATACTTCTGCCGGATGCATGAAACTTAGGTTATATGAAGCTTAAAATGTATTGCCAAGTATTGCTACAATGAGTGAGTATCACAATCGCCATAAAAAATATCTCGATTTTACCGATGCATCGATGATATCGCCCTAGGTCTACACAGGCACATCTTTTTGCCAATTCAGTATTGATTTAGGACCGATGTATCAGTTAAATAGGTAACACAATCATTGATTATTTAAATAATTGTAATAGATTGTATCATGATGTGCCCAGATTGTCTAATTCAAGTTAAATTTAAAATTCATTTCCGTCAATACAGTAATGTGTAAAAGCAAAGTAGGAACAAATCAAAGTGGACAGCCCAGGTACGAACTAGTCTTCGGATGAACAAGGCCGGAACCGAAAAAGAAAAATGAGAGGGTTAGGAAAATGAAAATTGTTTTCTTTCTCTTTATTTCTTTGTGTTTATCATCGTAAGTTCACTATCTATTCAGCGAAAGGGGTTTATACCTTCTGACATGTCTCTAATTGGTCAAATAAATGTACATTTCTTTCGGACAGTATTCACGTGCAGCCTTTCCGCCAGGCTTGTTCCCGTTTCAGTTGGTGCCTATTTGTACAATTTACTTTTTCGTCCGTGGACTTGTCGCACTTACTGGTTCATCTCAACATTCTTGCGCAAAGTTGGATCAAATCGCATTTTCCATGTCAGCCTCCTTCTAGTTCGTAAAACTTAGTTTTAATGGATACCTTTAATATATTTATCGCCCTTAATTCTTTGTTCGGCTCACGATAGGGACTTTTGTAGTGAAAAAAAATCGTCTTAAAACATGAGGGAGGATAAGACTTTGACCTAAAAGGTCAGTATCAGCAAATTAGTTGATATGCCTAGGTCGAAATTTATAACTGTTTGGGTCACATTTTCTATGTCACATCCGTTTTCAGATGAATATTTCACAAACTCGCACCTGTTGGCATTTAAACCACATTTATAAATGCTTCTAACTCATTTTGTACGAAAGACATTGAAATAAGGTTTTCAATCTTTTTACATTTTAGAATTTATATATCTAAAAGTAGCTTTGTCCTGAAGTTGCTTTTTAAACATCCATTTATTACCTTTTATTTCCTTATTGTGGCTACAGAACTTCCATGAGGACTGCAAATACCGACGGCATGGATTGTGCGTGGTCAAAACGGTAAATACAGATGACGGTGACGAATGAGTTTGTCCTGACGTCAAATGCGGCAGACCAGGCCGATGCCAATCAGCGAGGCTTCCTGTACGTATCATTAACTCGTGGGTCAGGATGAACAAGCGTGTTGACCTTGCTACATAAATCGTCTCGCGACTTGTTGTTCAAAAAGTCCGCTTTCTGCCTGATTCTGTGTACGAATCCTATTGAATTCAGTATTGAACACAAGCATGTTGTTTATGCGTTGTCTATGCATGTTGTATTCTTGGGTGTGTTGTATTCTTCGAAAGATTCGACATGTTTGCTACATATGACGCATCACCGACCCCATGGACTGGGGAAAAGTAAGGCTAATATCGAAACTGTTACCCAAGCTTGTAGGCCCTGTTTTAAGAAATGCCCGGTACATAGGCTACATGCTAGCTGATTTTAGCTAATTGAATCGCACCAGGTATTGTTTTATTGAATGAATTTTCATTTTAGTACAAAGTAACAGTTTTGAAAAGTAGGCCGCTTCTGTTTCCAGAATACCCCAAATTAGATAGATGTGTAATTGTAGAATGCCATCTAGCGGGAGATAATTATGATGTAGGCCTAAATTACTTCTTTATTCACATTTAACGTATTGAATTTAAGGTAAATGTTTAGTATAGGGCCATTTCAAATAAGAAAAAAAAAATCAAAACTTAAGAAAAAGAACTTCGGTAAGCTACGGGCAAACAGTTGAAGACTATCTGCCCAGGTATTTTTATGTCAAATGTTGAAATTCCTTCCGTGACCAGTCATCAACACTGTAGTACTTGGTAAAAAAGAGACGTTTACAATATTTGTTTACGGTCAGGTAAATGGGGACTTGGAAACTTGTTCACGGAGCCTGTGGTAAATCACGTTGCAACCTCGCCGAACTGAGCGTACAACGAATTTATTATACTGCAAAGGCTTACCTTTCCAACGTTTGGTAATGGAATTTTATCTGTGTTTAGGTTTAAAAAATTGAGGAAGTAGAATTTCCCTTCTGAGTGCCCCATTTCAATGAAAACTGAGGTCACTAAGGACTGACGTCACTAAAAACTTGGTAATACGTAATAAAACGAGCAGCTTGGCGTATAATCTTGATGTTAATCTTGATCGACGCCGCCATTTTGGATGTTTTGTTGACAGTGTTGTCATGCACAAGGGGCTCCCGAAATGGAAACTGCTTTTACGTTGGTTTTGCCATTGTACATGATATATATGTTCGGGGAATATTACCCAATCAGATCAGTAGAAATTTCTTTGGATATAATAATGCTTCTTGCCATAGGCCCTATTGGACATCTATCCTGCAAGTTGAATTTTTGTTTGGGGGGTTTAACCTGTTTTGCAGCGAAATACAATTTTTTTTTTTCACTTGTACACATGACCATAGTCACATTCTTTAACGTAATACTTAAAGGGCTTTTAGAAGTTGTTGATAACATGTGGGCTAAATCTCGGGGGAAAAAACCAACGAAGTTTATCGTGTTTGGCAGTCAATTGGGACTATTTTGATGATTATTTATTTGAAAGTCTTCTTTCAAGATTTTAAAAGCATTTCAAATTGAAACTATTGTATTTTAAACGAAGATTTGTTGAACAACCAAGCCACGAGTAGGCCTATGTTAAATATCTAACCTGTTAACTATTCTGTTGTTGATAATTTTTTTTTTTTTGAAAATACGAGTTTAATCGTGCGCACAAAACTTTATAGAGATTTTTACTATTTTTTGCGATCGTTTCTGTACCTGGATGCGACTTAGCAAAAATTAAAATCGAATTTGTTGGTATTTATCTTTACTAAACACAGATCATGCTGCGTAGGCCTATTCTGTATAATCTCATTTTGCTCTACTTAATAATATATATAGTATCTAAAACGCCTCAAAATCTATAAAGCATTGAAAGAGTTTATAGATAAAGGAACAAGAAAGAAATACTATCCCTACTTCTTTAAACTGCTTAAAATCTTTATTGGAAAAAGCGGACAACTTGTCTCGAATCACCTTGGCGACGAGGTGAGGACTGCAAACTGGAATTTCGTTACGCTGCTCCCCTGTTTTCCTATAGTGCTTGTAAGAAAATGACTTTATTAATCGCGAGGATTTAATATTAGATGTTTAAAAGGTTAGTTCTTTAGAATATTGCCTGATGTCGCTGCGTGTGTCGGCAAATTCATATAATAGGTTATATAGGCCATGCAATATATGAGGTGGTTACGTTTCATTCGATAGATTTTACATGCTATAATTAACTAATATTGATAGAGTCAAATAGTATTAGAATTAAAAATCACATGGTACATGAAGAGTCAGCATTACAGAGACTTTTTTTTTTTACATTACAGAGACTTAGTAGAAAAATATCGATGTGTGATATTCCTTATAAAAATACAACCAATGACACCTTTCTTCACAATATTACTATTTTTTTTTAAAGATGTAACATATAGGGGATAGGTGTGTTTGTTCAGTTATGGTTGAAATTGAGTTATTTTCTACTCTACTCAAACGTTGTCCAATCGTAGAATTCACTGCATTGATGCAGTCAATCTTTTTTTTCATTCAGCTTACTTTTTATACGAAATAAAACCTTTAGAATTTATATAAAAAAATAATGACAAAATCTAAACATAAACGTGAGCACACCAAAACAAAAACACCATGTTTTTCCGAGATTTAATTTCTATTACGTGATATATACTTTATGTCTCAAAAAAGTCTACTTTCAGAAATCAAGCAATCCCAATTAATGCATAGCGCTTTAGGATTTATACATCTAGGCACGAAGATACAGATATTGGTGCTTTTTGTGAGTAAAAAGGCAAAAGATTACCCGAACAAGACACCGAAATAGAAAAAGATAAATATATAAGTTCACGCAAGTTTGTCTTTTAGACCTGAATATGACAGATCCCATCGTCTTATTCATTTATTTATTTTTTTAACAAACAAGAAAACTCTCGACTGGTTCAGATTTAAAGCAATTGCAGACGGTAGTTTCATTGTTGCAAAAAGTATGGGAATTGTCTTTGATGGGGTAAAAAACTTCGGGCGAAAAGGGAGATTAAAGCCGGTAAACAGCAGTTTCGCCCCAACTTTAAAAAAACAAACACTTTTTTTTTCCCCTCAGGAACTTTAACACGCGATATTGTTTGGTAAAGCGTTAGAAAATGACATGATAAAACATGGGAAATTTTCGTGGGAAATTTCTGCTGTATAAATAATGTCAAGCTCGTTTTTGATGTTTATGTGACTTTGTTGCTAAATATGGTACTATGTTAGATCGCCAATAGATAACAGATAAGACTTTCCCTTCCAGACCAACAAATCATTACGCACATATTCAAAAACACAAAAACCATGTATAAAAGACCAAGTTCAGGAGTACTCCAACACCTCAGCTTCTAAGCGAGACTTGCTGACCTTTTGCGGGTAGTGTAGATCAAAATCAGAATGCACATTTCTTAAAGAATAGGGTTGAAATAACATTATTCGGGTTTTTTACTACCAGCTTGAATAATGAATTTAATTTTCCTAGTAGGACTTGGCAGTGTGAAAGTGGAATGTAGATCTTTACATCTTAACTCATTACCAAACGACAAAATTTTAGGCTTGTCCAAATCGAAAGCATTTGAAGACGACAAAGTAAAAGTGACTGAAAATTTGAAATTTGTTTTGGAAAGGGTAGAGAACATTGTGAGAAAAGTAGAAAATGCTGGTTACCAGCATTTTCTCCTTTTCTCACAATGTTTCCTAAAGGCTTTTTTCTCAGGGGCGTAAAAAGTAGGGATTGCGCGGTAATGGGTCAATACCATGAAAAAAAAATTTCTTAGTCCAATTTTCGGCTATAGCCTTTCTCTCGAGTTTAAAGACACGTTTTCCTCGAAAACAGTATGTTACCCGTCACGCTAAAAGGGTCCTTCAGGAAACTGCGAAAAGTGTCACCCCTGGTAGGACACGTATTGCACAGGCTGATCAGGAATTCTGTATGAAAAGTGGTCATTCTACCTTGTTATACAACCATTTCTTAATCATCACCTTAAACTGACCTACACCATAGTTGATCTGTTTTCATCTGATTGATGTACAGAATTTAATAGATAGTCCCTTTTTTGCGTGATGAGTCACATATCAATTTAAGTGTGTGTAGTACATACATGTATACTTGAAAAAGTTCTAGAGAAAAACGTGTTTTTAATCTCTTGAAAGAGGATATGGCCGGAAAACTAAACCAAAAGAGGATTTTCTAATTGTATTACACTCATTCCTGGAGGAATATATCGTGTCCGTGTGTTTATATCTTTATTGCTTTCCAGCTGAATAAGTGAAATGACACGTTAAAGCCATTAAAAGTAATTCATTTTTTTTCTTTGGGGGGGGGGGGGGAGAGGGGGGGGGGGCGGGCTAATATGTCCCTATCGGACATATAATAGAACATGTGATGACATGTGATGTAGTGGCGAAAAAGAATAAAATGGGATTAATGGACAGAAAAAAAATCAGACATAAAACACATTACAACAAATAAGAAAACGACATTTTTTTTATATATATATATTTCACCTGAACACACCCGTAATAAGAAATATTATTGGTAGTAGAATTGGTATTACACGTCCATGTGCATTAAATGTATTATTAATACATCGAAAGTATAATCTAAGATAAGATTATGCCAACAATGTAACTTCCTGGCTGTTCCTTGAAAAAGTAAATGGTCGACCAAACTTCCTGCCTTTTGTGGCATAGAGACAATAAGTGGTTCTATAGTAACGATACTATCCCACGCAATCAAACGATCATCGGCAGTTAACCCAGTACCACACAATCCTTACTTTTAACAACCCAATGAAAGGAACCTTTAGAAAACACTGAAGGAAAAGGAGAAAATGCTGGTAACCAGCATTTTCTCCTTTTTCCCACAATGTGTCCTACCCTTCCAAAATCAAGTTTAAGTTATTGAGTCACGTTTATTTTGTCATCTGCAAATGCTTCCGATTTGGACTATTCCAAAATTTTGTCATTAGGTAAAGAGTTAACCAGATATCTGAATTTAAGAAATACAAAGACACTGTACTTATCTAAAGTGCTGTAACTGTACTATATTATCTATTCTAGTGTCCCCTTGTTGGAATCGATGGCCTCATTGTGGAACTTTTCAAATAGAGTATACGAGGGCTGAACAGGAAGAACGTGGACCAGTACGTGTATCGGAATTTTGTTATAAAAAAACAATTTTGAGTGTTTACTTTTCTTAAAAGTACTTTCCTTTCAATTCTGAGCACTTACTTATTCATTCTTGATTCCCATGCGCTAAACTCGTGTGCAAACGCGTCACTTGCGAAACTCCTCTCTCTTGCACTCCGGATCATTACATTTACCTCTGTAGTGGGCTCAGAAAGTAGCCCGTCATTACGTCATATTTTTGTCACATGACCATAACTCAAAATGGCCACACAAACGCCGGTAAAAGAAAGACCAATATCGATTGTCTCGTGCGCTGTTCAAACAGCATGGGACCAATCATACTTAGTGATAGGAAACGAACAAAAGAGGGATTTTCTGAAAAGCCTAAGTATCTTTAAAAGACGATAACTTGATTTTTAATCGTACAAACTTAGATCCAGCGGTGTGTCAAATCAGTTGTCATCATTCATGGGCGCAGCCATTTTTGTTAAAATCGGCGTAAGATTCTGAAAAGTGAAGAGGCTCGAGAAAATTAGTTATATTTTATACAGGTAAATTCATCAGTTTGAACGCACCTATAATGTATCCAGAATCATATTTCCTTTGTCTAACTTACAATTTTACATACGAAACAGCTAAACAGTAACAAAACATCTTTTCCTCGGTTTGGCAAGATTCTTGTCATTTAGCCCATCGCAGAGATGTATGTGAGGTAACGAACGACAACTCTGCTCGGAGATTGGCGAAACTCGTGGGCAAACGCGTCACTTGACGTCATTATCAAGGACCCGGTCATAACGAGGGTTAGCTCTTCTCTGCTCTCACAGAGAATCTGTCAAAAAAGGAACTAGTCAGGGTTCGCAAGGAGTCAGGAATGAATTATAGGGAATATTTGCTAGTGTTTCTATGTTTAGTAGTTTTCAAAATAACAAAATGGTCCACGTTCTTCCTGATCACCCCATGTCCTTTTAAAAGGAATATTCCACTTATGTCTTCTTAGTTTAATGACTTTTCTTCGCGCTTGCACCAAGACTGTTGATTAGCTATTGGATTACACGTTGATTTGATAATACCTGTTCCTATAACCATTTTTCTGGAATGATGGGATTATCTCGCACTTGAGTCACACAATAGAGCAAGGTAGATTTTGTTCAGACTAGTTACTCTTTTTTTAAAGAAACAGGCTATGTTCTCAATTACATATTCAATAGTTGACGAAATTTAACGAAACCTTTATCAAACTGATAAATTTTAGACTTTCCTAGATGGAAATAACTCGAAGGGAAAAGTACATTCAGAGGGATCGGCTAAAAGAGTTTCGAAAAGGAAATTCCGTTTTCACAACAGCTAGTGTGGTAGTCAAGTTCAGCCTTCCACGATCATATTGCAGATATACATGTAACAATATATTTTGTTGAAATGAAATCCCCTGCCAAAGAAATCATCCTTTTATGGAAATAGGTGTAAATCATCAAATACTAGTGCATAAAGGCCATGGTTCGTATTCGTCAACCCATCTCAAGCCAAGTCTAGTTTTTAGAATTAACATAATTTCTTAGTGGTTATTTTAAATCATTGGTTGAACCAATCAGAAGTTGTGTTACTTTTCAAATTTGTAAAAAATCTTGAGAATTACAGAGAACGTTCTCACGAATGGATGGTGAGTATAGACTCGAGACAGATGGATTGTTGGACAGAGGAAAGGACAGACAGAATAACCGCGCAAAAAAAACATTCGCCTTTAATGAAATGGTAACCTTGTTATTCTTTATAATGAAGTGTTCACCAAGCATTCTTAAGAACTTTCTTGATCTTTATTCTCAAGAATTTTCCAAATTCGAAAGTTAACCACACTTCCAATTGGCTAAACCAAATGGTTTAGCAAATTGGAAGTTATGTTTCCTCAAATCATCTTTAACTAATACATGTACAAAGAATATTCTAAAGGTTGGTGAATGCAGACCTAGACAATCAAGACATGGATTAACCAGATACAATTGGCATTTGAATCTTTTCTGTGACCTTTAACATGAAACCTGGCATCTGAAACCCCGACCCTGCAGGTTGTCTTTTTAAGGTTAACGTAAGTGTGAAATATTTCTGATACAGGATTAGGGGTACACCAGCACAGAAGCGGGCGGAAGGACATGTAGGCGGACAGATGGATAGGAAATGCGTATCAACTTGAATATTAATATGCGTCTAAAATACGACCACCTATTTGAAGGAAATCTGTGACCTGTGAATCCAAGCTGTGACCTGGAACTAAGAGGGTTAAACTTTTGCATGAAATAATTTTGATGTAGCAGCAAAAGCTGCGAAAAAAATAAAAGAAAAGCTACATTTTGACTGAGGATAATTAATGCTCGTAAATTAAACAAAAATAGAGACTGGGTTATTGAAAGCTTGCGTTTAAAAGAAGACATATTGTTCGAATCGAAACATTTTTATAGACAAATAAGCATTAAAATAAGCATTACTTCAGGTATCATTATTTCTGTTTGTTTCAGACTTGTCCTTTATCTATTATGCTGCTAAAACAACTACAATGGATACGTTTTAAATACATTTGCCATGACATTTATTGATAAGCCAACTACGGTGACAAATGAGTGTAATAGTACCGGAAATTGTCTACCAGAAACAGAGGGAACACCGGAAGTATGGAGAACATTAATGGCTGTCTATCTGGGGGCCATTTTGATTCTGTCGGTCGGTTTTAACAGCACGATTTGTTTGGTGTTCTACAAGAAATCGCATCTTCTGAGCATCTCGAATTGTTTTGTATTGAACTTGGCATGCTGTCAGTTATGTAAGTAGAACTTTCCTATGTTTTCATTCTTTACATTATCGACGCTTCCTATGTATTTAAGACGCAACAATAATAGGCTTTATTGAGAAAAGATCGAAAAATGGTACTGCATATACTTCGATTCTTTTCATGTTAAACGCCAAACCTTTCTAATTTTTCTGGCAAAAAAACCCTAAAAATATCCCTTATCGCCGCCTAACCAAACAAACAAAAAAATATCTAAAACAACACAAAAACTAGAGCTGTCACTGAATGTGACTTTGTACCCCCGCCAGCGCTTTGACAGTATTTTGTACACAGACGGACACACGGACAGACAGGTTGATTCCAGTATAGCCCCCAACAACATTCGTTTTGCGGGGGTACAAAAAAAGATCAATAAGTACAAGATATCCTTATCACAAAATTGATCCAAAATCAAATTGCTAAATGTTCTGTGAAATCTAATCTTCAATTGTATAGTCTTTAAAGGAAAATGGCGATAAAAGTATTACTCCCAACAGACATTTATAATTTTCTACTGCTAAGCTTTTGATATACGGAGACTTATAGACATTTACAAAACCGTAAACTATTTTTTAGAGTATACTAGAACCTGACAATCTCTCCCCACAAATACATGCGGATAATATGCTGTAAAATCAGGGACAAGAACGAATAAAAAACAAGGCTTTTTTTTTTAAGTATCGAAATATAAAAATAATTCTAGAAAATAGTGTGTATGGTCCCTAAAAAATAAATATCGGAATACTGAACCACCATAATAACCTACATGTTGATCTACTTATGTTAATTAACACATCTGCGTCAAAGTTCCGACATTTTTTTTTTCAAATGTCCATAATCTGGCACATTTCGAAAGGATGAACGGACGTATCTCGTTTACTATGGTTTGATTTGTGTATCTATTTAGCTAATAATTTGTTTGTAATTAACTCATGTTTAGCCAGTCTGAGGCAGTAATGTAAATCTGAAAGCGATACTCCGTCCAAAAGTAACTTTGGGTCATCTTGATCGAAAGAGAAATTAAATTTTTTTTAACATAGATGTCAAATGGGAAGAATGTAAACATGATTAGTAATTTAGAATCAGTGCATCAAGTTTCTTGAATATCCAACTGATGAGCAGATAAACTGTGCTGATACATGGTATTTTCGTAAGGGGAATAACCTCATTAACCGGATTTCGTTATTCATTAAGATCGATGTAGTAAACAGCGATCGAATTTATTTTCTTTACACCGCATCACAAACATACACGAATCACCGCAAAAGTACCAATCAACTTCCGGTTCAGTACATATGTGACATCAGCCGGAAGTGAAGACCAATTAGCTGATCAAATTTTTTCACGTAGTCTCTTATGCAAAAACTAACAGAATCATGAACGTAACCGATAAAAACGACATTTTTATGAAAGGCATCTGGAGGCTGCAATGTTATAGGTAACAATTTAAGAGATAAAATAATTGCATTCTTGTAAAACTTATCAAAACATTTTCTGATTTTATGATGAAAGAGACTGCTATTACTGCTTTTTAAAACAGAAGATGATGTCTGTGCCATTTAAACAGAACAAGAATTCAAACATAGGTAAATGCCACATATTGGGTTTTGGCTGTTTTTTTTTTTTTAATTTTTACTTCGGCCACTGACATAAACAAGAGGACCATGATGGTCCTATATCGCTCACTTGAGTTCCAAGCTGTAAAATCAAACTTGTGGCCCCTGGGCAGGGCCAGTTTTGACCCCAGGGGCATCCCCAAAAAAATCTTGGTAGAGGTCGACTAGGAGATGCTGCTTACAACATATCGAAGCTCTACGCCTTCTAGATTCAGAGAAGTAGCATTTTAAAGTTTTCCTTCTTTGTTCCTATGTTTCGAACTTGTGACCCCTGCGGCAGAGCAAGTTTTGACCCCAGGGGCATAGTAAGAAGAATCTTTGTAGAAGTCTACTAAGAGATGCTACATACCAAGTATCAAAGCTCTACGCCTTCTAGTTTCAGAGAATAAGAAATTTAAAGTTCTCCTTCTTTGTTCCTATGTTTCAAACTTGTGACCCCCGGGGCGGGACCAGTTTTGACCCAAGGGGCATCATATGAACAATCTTGGTAGAGGTCCACTAGGAGATGCTACATACCGAATATCAAAGCTCTGCACCACCTAGTTTCAGACAAGAAGAATTTTAAAGTTTTCTTTCTTTATTTCTATGTTTCAAACTTGTGACCCCCATGGGTGGGGCCAGTTTTGACCCAAAGGGCATCATAATTATGAACAATCTTGGTAGCGGTCCACTAAAAGATGCTACATACCAAATATCAAAGCTCTGCACCATCTAGTTTCAGAGAAGAAAATTTTTGAAGTTTTCATTCTTTGTTTCAAACTTGTAACCCCCGGGCCGGGGCCAGTTTCGACCCCAGTGGCATCATATGATCAATCTTGGTAGTGGTCTACGAGGACATGCTACATACCAAATATCAAAGCTCTACACCTTCTAGTTTCAGTAAGAAAAAATTTAAAGTTTTCCTTCTTCGTTCCTATGTTTCAAACTTGTGACCCCCGGGGCGGGGCTAGTTTTGACCCCAGGGGCTTCATATAAACAATCTTAGTAGAGGTCCACTAGGAGATGGAAATATCAAAGCTCCACGCCTAATAGTTTCAGAGAAGAACATTTTCAAAGATTTTGCTTTTGTTTTCCTTTTTTTTTTTTTTTTTCGCCATGGCAACCAGAATTATGGCTAGAGTTCAATATCTTGAACAATTTGGTAGAGCTTAAACTCTGGTTTAAGAGTAGAAGAATTTTAAAGTTTTCCTTCTTTGTTCCTATGTTTCAAACTTGTGACCCCCGGGACCGGGCCAGTTTTGACCCAAAGGGCATCATATGATCAATCTTGGTAGACGTCCACTAGAAGATGCTACATATCAAATATCAGACCTCTGCACCCTCTAGTTTCAGAGTAGAAGAATTTTAAAGTTTTCCTTCTTTGTTCCTATGTTTCAAACTTGTGACTCCCGGGGCGGGGCCAGTTTTGACCCCAAGGGCACCATATGAACAATCTTGGTAGAGGTCTACTAGGAGATGCTACATACCAAATATCAACGCTCTGCACCTTCTAATTTCAGAGTAGAAGAATTTTAAAATTTTCCTTCTTTGTTCCTAAATTTCAAACTTGTGACCCCCGGGGCCGAACCAGTTTTGACCCCAAGGGCATCATAATTATGAACAATCTTGGTAGAGGTCAACTAGGAGATGCTTTATAGCAAATATCAAATTTCTGCACCTTCTAGTTGTTGGGAAAAAGATCTTTTAAAAGTTTTCCTTCTTTGTTCCTATGTTTCAAACTTGTGACCCACGAGGCGGGGCCAGTTTTGACCCCAGGGGCATCATATGAACAATCTTGGTAGAAGTCCACTAGGAAATGCTACATACCAAATATCAAAGCTCAGCACCATCTAGTTTCAGAGAAGAAGAATTTTAAAATTTTCCATCTTTGTTCCTATATTTCAAACTTGTGACCCCCGGGGCCGGGCTAGTTTTGACCCGTAGGACATCATAATTATGAACAATCTTGGAAGAGGTCCACTAGGAGATGCTATATACCAAATATCGAATTTCTGCACCTTTTAGTTTTAGAGAAAAAGATTTTTTTTAAGTTTTCCTTCTTTGTTCCTATGTTTCAAACTTGTAACCCCCGGGGCGGGGCCAGTTTTGATCCCAGGGGCACCATATGAACAATCTTGGTAGAGGTGCACTAAGAAATGCAACATACCAAATATCAAAGCTCTGCACCATCTAGTTTCAGAGAAAAAGATTTTTAAACTTTTCCTTCTTTGTTCCTATATTTCAAACTTGTGACCCCCGGGGCCTGATCAGTTTTGACCCCAAGGGCATCATAATTATGAACAATCTTGGTAGAGGTCAACTAGGAGATGCTTAATACCAAATATCAAATTTCTGCACCTTCTAGTTGTAGAGAAAAAGTTTTTTTTTTAAGTTTTCCTTCTTTGTTCCCATGTTTCAAACTTGTGACCCACGAGGCGGGGCAAGTTTTGATCCCAGGGGCATCATATGAACAATCATGGTAGAAGTCCACTAGGAGATGCTACATACCAAATATCAAAGCTCTGCACCCTCTAGTTTCAGAGTAGAAGAATTTTAAAATTTTCATTCTTTGTTCCTATGTTTCAAACTTGTGACCCCCGGGGCCGGGCCAGTTTTGACCCAAAGGGCATCATATGATCAATCTTGGTAGACGTCTACTAGAAGATGCTACATATCAAATATCAGACCTCTGCACCCTCTTGTTTCAGAGTAGAAGAATTTTAAAGTTTTCCTTCTTTGTTCCTATGTTTCAAACTTGTGACTCCCGGGGCGGGGCCAATTTTGACCCCAGGGGCACCATATGAACAATCTTGGTAGAGATCTACTAGGAGATGCTACATAACAAATATCAACGCTTTGCACCTTCTAGTTTCAGAGTAGAAGAATTTTAAAATTTTCCTTCTATGTTCCTAAATTTCAAACTTGTGACCCCTGGGACCGGACCAGTTTTGACCCCAAGGGCATCAAAATTATGAACAACCTTGGTAGAGGTCAACTAGGAGATGCTTTATACCAAATATCAAATTTCTGCACTTTCTAGTTGTAGAGAAAAAGACTTTTTTTAAGTTTTCCTTCTTTGTTCCTATGTTTCAAACTTGTGACCCACGAGGCGGGGCCAGTTTTGACCCCAGGGGCATCATATGAACAATCTTGGTAGAGGTCCACTAGGAAATGCTACATACCAAATATCGAAGCTCTGCACCATATAGTTTCAGAGTAGAAGAATTTTAAAATTTTCCATCTTTGTTCCTATATTTCAAACTTGTGACCCCCGGGGCCGGGCTAGTTTTGACCCCAACGACATCATAATTATGAACAATCTTGGTAGAGGTCCACTAGGAGATGCTATATACCAAATATCAAATTTCTGCACCTTCTAGTTTTAGAGAAAAAGATTTTTTTAAAGTTTTCCTTCTTTGTTCCTATGTTTCAAACTTGTGACCCCCGGGGCCCGGCCAGTTTTAACCCCAGGGGCATCATATGAACAATCTTGGTAGAGGTGCACTAGGAAATGCTACATACAAAATATCAAAGCTCTGCACCATCTAGTTTTAGAAAAGAAGATTTTTAAAGTTTTCCTTCTTTGTTCCTATATTTCAAACTTGTGACCCCCAGGGCCTGACCAGTTTTGACCCCAAGGGCATCATAATTATGAACAATCTTGGTAGAGGTCAACTAGGAGATGCTTTATACCAAAAATCAAATTTCTGCATCTTCTAGTTGTAGAGAAAAAGATTTTTTTAAAGATTTCCTTCTTTGTTCCTAAATTTCAAACTTGTGACCCAGGGGCATCATATGGAAAATCTTGGTAGAGGCACACTAGGAGATGCTACATACCAAATATCAAAGCTCTGCACCCTCTAGTTTCAGAGTAGAAGAATTTTAAATTTTTCCTTCTTTGTTCCTATGTTTCACACTTTTGACCCCCGGGGCCGGGCCAGTTTTGACCCAAAGGGCATCATATGATCAATATTGATAGACGTCCACTAAAAGATGCTACATATCAAATATCAGACCTCTGCACCCTCTAGTTTCAGAGTAGAAGAATTTTAAAGTTTTCCTTCTTTGTTCCTATGTTTCAAACTTGTGACTCCCGGGGCGGGGCCAATTTTGACCCCAGGGGCACCATATGAACAATCTTGGTAGAGGTCTACTAGGAGATGCAACATACCAAATATCAACGCTCTGCACCTTCTAGTTTCAGAGTAGAAGAATTTTAAAATTTTCCTTCTTTGTTCCTAAATTTCAAACTTGTGACCCCCGGGGCCTGACCAGTTTTGACCCCAAGGGCATCATAATTATGAACAATCTTGGTAGAGGTCAAGTAGGAGATGCTTTATGCCAAATATCAAATTTCTGCACCTTCTAGTTGTAGAGAAAAAGATTTTTTTAAAGTTTTCCTTCTTTGTTCCTATGTTTCAAACTTGTGACCCACGAGGCGGGGCCAGTTTTGACCCCAGGGGCATCATATGAACAATCTTGGTAGAGGTCCACTAGGAAATGCTACATACCAAATATCAAAGCTCTGCACCTTCTGGTTTCAGAGAAGAAGATTTTTAAAGTTTTCCTTCTTTGTTCCTATATTTCAAACTTGGGGCCGGGCTAGTTTTGACCCCAAGGACATCATAATTATGAACTATCTTGGAAGACGTCCACTAGGAGATGCTATATACCAAATATCGAATTTCTGCACCTTCTAGTTTTAGAGAAAAAGATTTTTTTTAAGTTTTCCTTCTTTGTTCCTATGTTTCAAACTTGTGACCCCCGGGGCGGGGCCAGTTTTGACCCAGGGGTATCATATGAACAATCATAATAGAGGTGCACTAGGAAATGCTACATACCAAATATCAAAGCTCTGCACCATCTAGTTTCAGAGAAGAAGATTTTTAAAGTTTTCCTTCTTTGTTCCTATATTTCAACCTTGTGACCTCCGGGGCCTGACCAGTTTTGACCCAAAGGCATCATAATTATGAACAATCTTGGTAATTGTCAACTAGGAGATGCTTTATACCAAATATCAAACTTCTGCACCTTCTAGTTGTAGAGAAAAAGATTTTTTTTAAGTTTTCCTCCTTTGTTCCATGTTTCAAACTTGTGAACCACGAGGCGGGCCAGTTTTGACCCCAGGGGCATCATATGAATAATCATGGTAGAGATCCACTAGGAAATGCTACATACCAAATATCAAAGCTCTGCCCCTTCTAGTTTCAGAGTAGAAGAATTTTAAAATTTTCCATCTTTGTTCCTATATTTCAAACTTGTGACCCCCGGGGCCGGGCTAGTTTTGACCCGTAGGACATCATAATTATGAACAATCTTGGTAGAGGTCAATTAGGAGATGCTTTGTACCAAATATCAAATTTCTGCACCTTCTAGTTGTAGAGAAAAAGACTTTTTTTAAGTTTTCCTTCTTTGTTCCTATGTTTCAAAATTGTGTCCCACGAGGCGCGGCCAGTTTTGACCCCAGGGGCATCTTATGAACAATCTTGGTAGAAGTCCACTAGGAGATGCTACATACCAAATATCAAAGATCTGCCCCTTCTAGTTTCAGAGTAGAAGAATTTTAAAAATTTTCCATCTTTGTTCCTATATTTCAAACTTGTGACCCCCGGGGCCGGGCTAGTTTTGATCCAAAGGGCATCATAATTATGAACAATCTTGGTAGAGGTCCACTAGGAGATGCTATATACCAAATATCAAATTTCTGCACCTTCTAGTTTTAGAGAAAATATTTTTTTTAAGTTTTCCTTCTTTGTTCCTATGTTTCAAACTTGTGACCCCCGGGGCCGGGCCAGTTTTGAGCCCAGGAGCATCATATGAACAATCTTGGTAGATGTCTACTAGGAAATGCTACATACCAAATATCAAAGTTCTGCACCATCTAGTTTTAGAGAAGAAGATTTTTAAAGTTTTCCTTCTTTGTTCCTATGCTTCAAACTTGTGACTCCCCGGGCGGGGTCAGTTTTGACCCCAGGGGCATCACATGAACAATCTTGGTAGAGGTCCTTTAGGAGATGTTACATACCAAATATCAAAGCTCTGCGCCTTCCACTTTCAGAGAAGAAGATTTTCAAACTTTTGCTACTTTTTCCATTTGTTTGCCATGGCAACCAGGGTTATGGGTGGAACTCAATCTCTTGAAGAACTTTTGTAGAGCTTCACCTAAGGAACATCCCTGCCAAGTTTCATCAAGATTGGCCCTCTGGTTTAGGAGGAGCAGATGTTTAAAGAAATTGTGGACGACGGACATTGGGCGATCACAAAAGCTCACCATGAGCACTTCTTGCTCAGGTGAGCTAAAAAGATATTATGAAAAAAAATCTAAAAAGCTTTGATAAGTAATGAACTGAAAACACGACATCAAGAATTTGTCTAGGTGGCTTACTTCATGGCCCAACATAACCCATTCTACAATTCTTTGTAGAAGTTGTCAATACAATATTTGTTTACTAGTAAAGAAAGGCCACCAGCCATTAATACAGCGTATTAATTATATTTTTAACAATAAAAATGCGTTGCTTCCGAAAAATAAAGGAAAATAGCATATATGGGATCTTACAATAGATGGCATCTGAATCAAAAACACTATGAAAAGTTATAAAATGATGCCATTCATGACATAACATTCACACAATGCTTCAAAATTGACATCTTCAAATTGTGCGTGAACGTTTTCAACGATATTCCGATATCAGAATATTCAAATCCTCAGATATGTATCTCTGCTCCAAATATAAATATGGAAAGCACCTTAGTGTCGATGAAATTCAAATATTTGTTGTGTAAAAATGACCAAAATTATACCGAGAAGATTTGATCGTATAAATTGCTTTTTTTTTAAGCCTGAGAAGCCAGTTCGGAATGGTTTTGGACCACGACATTGTGGGTGTAAATGATATCTCCATTTATAGGATGAAGTTGTTTAACATTGTTTTCATTGAAATGCCATGTTTCATTCGGTTTCAGGGGACCTCAACTTCTATAAACAATAGTTTCTGTTTTAGCTAAAGTTACCTTCAATTTACTCTCGTTGCAGAACTCTGATCATCATAAAAAGGTTCTGATCACGTTTTATGAGTAATGAATATAAAACGTGGCCCTTAGAATGTTCGCAACCTTTTGTTTCTTTTTAAATTTGACTAGTTATTGATACGATTTCAGCAGTTTTATAACTTGTCTGGAATATGATAATGACGATAATTCTGGCTTTGGATTAAAACGTGGCCTCTGGAGTTTACAACAGTTTTTCGAAATTTGGCCTAGTTTTTTTACCAAACATGACCCGTTTCCAAACTCGTCTGATGTATGATAAAGACAAACATTCTGAAATTCCACGAGTATAGGTCTGAAAATGTAGCCATTTTCAAACTCGATCGATATATCACCAAGACAAAAAAAAACTTTTTAATTCCTAAAGATTTAGACTGAAAATGCAGCCTCTATCTAGAGCATACAAAAAGTATAAGTTGAGGACGGACGAAACACCGTCACAGGACAGACGACGCTCGACAGACACAGGAGGATCACATAAACCTACATATACTTGAGCACGTTCAGCTCAAATAATCTAGAAAGGCATACATCAAAGTTTAAAATTATTCATTGTACAGTTAGAAAGAAAGGTAAACTGTATATGTAGAGAAATGACTCATTTCGTAATTTGTTATAACGACAGCAAATAGCCGCCTTGCTTTGTTTGTTTTGTGGCATCATATAGCGTTTGTTTAGGAAATGAGTGAAGAATTGTACATTCAAACACTGCCATTTAGATTGTTGCTGCATCTACAAACAGAGACATTTCCGTGGAATTCATTGATGTTCTTCCAAAAGAAAACCACCGTTATTTCTATTTTCTTTAACACAGATTCCTTCTTAATCTGCATGTTATATTTAGTGAATCCATATATTTATGCTCCAATAAAAAGACCTCCCACATGGCATGATGGGAAACGCTTTAGACCATTCATCATTTTCCTTAAACTTTTAACCAAACGACAAAAAGTTAAACTTGCCCAAAACTGAAAACTTTTGGCAGACGACTAAAACGACTTTCAGGAAATGAAATTTGTCTTTTAAGGGTAGAAAATATCGTGGAAAAAGAAGAACATGCAGGTTACCAGCAGTTGTTCATTTTTCTACAATATTTTCAAAAGGCTTCTCCCTCAGGATCGTTAAATTACGGGATTATTTAGTAAAGGGTAAACAGAAGCCAACAAAAACAAAATGATCTAAGATTAAGGCTCTTCTCAACTATAACAAAATGATTATTAGGAAATATTGTATAATGGTACGATAATTATTACTATTTGTTGTCTCGTATAGTAAAAAAGTAGTTCAGATCATAAACTGCAAGGGCTTTTTTCAGGCTGCAAGACAGAATTTTATTTTGATTTCCAACCACAGTCTGAGAATAGATTTTCCAAAGAAACGGATCAAAAAAGGCCAACAACAACCCTAGCAGCTTCACTTTATACTTTTTGTATGGAGTTTTGAAACTAAGAAATGCATTTCCCCAACAGTAGAAGTACTTGGAGTGGGAAAAAAATCGATATACTAAAAGATTTCTTGCTCATGATCGATCTAACCTTTCGGCTGCTAAACTCGATTCAAAGACCTTCTACCGACAATGTAGATAAAAATCAGACCGCACAGACCGTGCACTTTGATCTTGAAACTATTCTGTCTTATAAGGAGATATCTTTCCCCTGAAGACATCTTTGATAACAATATTTCAGGATCGAAACAAACGAGCCATTGTTCCGTCCATCCACAAACAAGTCTAAGGTCGTATTAATTATACTTTTAATGTCACTTTTAGACGAAGCCGAATAAAAAAAAGAGCTACATTCTTCTTTAAATCTAGTCAGAATTTACAAAAGAATTGACGTTAACGTTAACGCACGTCAGGAAATGTAGAGGCCACATCACTGCGCCATGCGGTAGAGGTAAGTTCTGCGGACGCACCAAACCAACTGAACGAGGACCTCCTATCGTCCATTTCATTCTTCCTGAATCTTCATGTGATTTTTACAAAGTGAAACACTGCCTAGGGGGACAATGATTCTCCATACGCAAAATTTTGCTCCAGTATTTTATAGTTTTAGTACTGTGGGTGATGCATAAAAGCTGTCTTCCACATCCAGCTAACATGATACTATTATTTACTGTAGGATGCATGCGTAAAAATATCTTCACAATTTTATTTGAACGTTTTCAATGATATCAGAATATTCGAATCCTCATATATATGCTCCAAATGTAATTATGGAAAGTACCAACTTAAAACATAGTTGTGTAAAACATGACCAAAATTATACTGATAAAGAATGGGTCGAATATGTTGCTAATTTTGCTTTCCTTTGCTTGAGAAGCGAGTTCGGAATGTGCTCTAAATCACAATAATGTGGGTATTAATGATATCTCCATATAAGATGAAGTTATTTAACTTTGTGTTCATTAAAATACCATATTTCATTCCGTTTCAGGGAACCGCTGTTTCTAAAAACAATGGTTTCTGTTTTAGCAAGGGTTACCTTCAATTTATTCTCGTTGCAGAACTCTGATAATCGAAACAAAGGTTCTGATCACCTTTCATGAACAATATACAGAAAACGCGGCTTTTGGAATGTTCACAAGGTTTTTTTTTTTCAAAATATGACATGGCAACCTACTTTTTGACCAAATGAGACCCATTTTCAATATCATCCTATAAAAACATTCAAATTTCGATAAGTATTGGACAGAAATGTAGTGTCTAGAACGTACACAAGATTGTTCAAAGGTTACACCACGTGACATAGTTTTTGACCCGATTTCGCCAGTTTTAAAACTCCATCCCCAACTTTCAGCTGCAGGTCGAGCAAGAGTTACTCTCCTTGGAACTTATCGATTATCTGGTCCGAAAGGATTTCCGATAACGGCCTGTCATATAGAATTTAGAAGGAAAAATTTTTTGATCGACTAAAACACATTTTTCTTCTAAAATGATTAAAATCTATAACGTCTTGAAGTATTCTGTAATATCTCTACTTTACTTCAATATAATTTTAATTCCTGTAGCAAAATGAGAAGTTGCGTCCATTTTGATTTAAAGTTACTGACCCATTCTCCTTCTTATTTCTATAGAAAGGTTTAAGAAATTTGCTCTTGCGCCTTTTTTGAAGCTAAATAACATAAAAATGAATTGCAAGAAAAAAATCTATAACGTCTTGAAGTATTCTATGTTTTGTTGTGATTATGATCAAAGTATTCGTTTACATTTGTTAAATTGAGATCTTGCGTCCATTTTAGTTTAAAACCGACGCTATCGTTAATTTTTGTATAAAAAATGCTGTATCGAGCAAAGTGAGATTTTAAGACTGGGTGAAAAGATTTAGCAACGGATAAAGGGAAGATAAGAACTGATGACATGATAACCTTTTGTTAAACCTGGATCCTGTTTTTACACATTGTCCAAATATATAATGATTTTTATCATTTTTATACATGTACGTGTATATTATTTGCATCAGTGAAAACTTTTAAGAGATTTGTAAAAACCATTATCTTCCCAGTGTCGTCTTTTTTAATATTTTTTGGAAAATAATTTCAATTTAGTTAGCATAAATTTCTTTAAATTGCATTTTTATTTTTTTCTTTATTTTATTTTTATTTTTTTTTTTTCTTTATTTCTAAAGAAGATTGAATTTGTTGTACTATTGGATCATTATGATAATTATGCAGTCAATAGACCAGTAACAAACTGTACAAAATAAGCAGTCTGATCCTTGGCCGAATCGGTTTTATTTTATGTGTCGAAATTCTTTTGGCTTAAAAAAATTGACGTATCAATATCAATATATGACTGAAATCAGCAGAAAACAATTTGCGTTTTGGGAGTATTGATGTGACCCGTACAGCACACTCCCGAATTTCAACGGTCCTGCATAAAACCTTATGTAAACATTGTGAGAAAAGGAGAAATACCAATATCCAGTACTGATTCCTTTTCCTACAATGCTTATATAGTTCCTCTCCCTAAAGAAGTCTGATTTTTTTCCTGATACATGTACTTTCTTCCCGATTACCTCGTATAAATGTATCAGTGTATATCATTACGTAACACCAATCAAGATACCCGATAGGCGTCTTATCTAACAGTGAGACTCGGTCATCATCGGAGAACTCCGGCACAATGCAAACGATCAGGGAAAAAGAAAGAAAATACGATAGTTGCTTTAAAAAAGTGTAAAAAGGGCTAAAAATGTATTTTCTACCTGACTGAAAACTACGCCATATTAAAGAACAATGAATAAGCTTTCTGACTTCCCTGAAGATAATTTTGATTTTCCAACAATATTGTGCTGGCTGATTTATGTTTACCGTGTGCTCACAACACCACTGACTTCTTTTAGAAAATGACGAAATTTTTTTGAAAAGAATTGACCTATTGAACATAAAGGTTAAAAAAAATTAATTTGTAAATGGTTGGTTTGTTTATGATAGATCAGACGATACCAGTGTGGTCTGATCTACAAACACACTTTCCCCAGCCTAATATACATGTACGTACATGTATTTGTGACGACGCTATGCAAAACAGTTACAATAAAATGCCGTCTGCTGACTATGTAATAGCTCTATGCTACAGGTTGGAAATTAATGTTTTCAAAAACATTGTAACAAGAGAAGCCTCTTCATAATATCCTTAACTTTGTGGGTAGCTATTCAGAAATATATCCTACCGAAGTATTTTTACTATTGTACCATTTTTGTTGATAAATCAATAAAAAATATCAGAGATTGAATTCAAAATTATGATGAAAAAATCAGAGATAAAATTCCAAAGATGCAGTAAACATAAATTATGTGCTGTTACATTTCGAGCGTTC
This sequence comes from Tridacna crocea, assembly GCA_943736015.1. NCBI lineage: Eukaryota > Metazoa > Mollusca > Bivalvia > Cardiida > Cardiidae > Tridacna > Tridacna crocea. The sequence goes on from OX031072.1 coordinate 18,728,272, forward strand.
GTGTCGGCTTTAGTCTCATCATAAGAAACTTGTACTGCGGATATTTTTTTTAACTCTTCAGGAACTGGCAATGTATGACTGCCCCAATATTTAAAGCAGTTGTAGACAACACAATAAATATGGCTCAAATTATTCAATTTGTATCAATTAAGGCATGACAACATTGCTTGAAAAAGAGCAAATGCTGGTCAAAACCATTTCTATAGCTGACCATAATTTTTCAAACGCGTGCTTTCAGTAAAATTTGAGGTAGATCAAATTGTAAGACCTAAAAGGAAAACAAATCCTACAAGTTTTGGTACCCCAGTAATTTACAACCCCAGATATCCCGCAGAGTTGTTTCCAATAAATTGAAACCCTCTACACTCGAAGCGCGAAATTCAGGTTATAAGTGCAAAGAGTTTGCAGAGATCGCCAGTCAATATATAATTCCGTATGTGATCGATTTCACGGCCAAAAGGGATCAAACTCTCATAATTTAATTGGCTTACATAGCGGTCAAATAACAGTTACCGGGTTTGATTTGCACGATAAAGTTGGCCATGCTCTGGAATATGATAATGACGATCCTTTTGGCTTAGGGTGAAAACGTGCCCTCCGTAGTGAACAAAAAAGTTCTTGTAAAATTTGGCCTATTTTTTTTTACCAAACGTTAACCGTTTTCAAAATCGTCTGATGTATGATAAAGACAAACATTCTGAAATTCCATGAGTAAAAGTCTGAAAAAATCGCACTCAGAGCATACACAAGTTTTTACAAAGATTTGACCTAGTTTTTGACTTGACTTTCCCCACTTTCGAATTCGTCTGAAATATAATCAACACATACATTCTCACCAAGCTTCATGAGTATTGGACAGAAAATGTGACATCTTTTGGTGTACACAAGGTGTTCCAAAGATTTGAACCAGTGAGCTAGCTTTTGACTAGAGTGACTCATGTGAGATACCATTAGGACAAACATTCTGACCAAATTGCAAGAGCATTTGACTGAAAATGTGGCCTTCAGAGAATAAATGGGTGGGTACTGAGATTTGACATTGTGACCAAACGTGACTCATTCTCGAAGTCGTAAGAGATATCATAAAGACAAGCATTTTCTGATCAAGTAGTGGATTGAAAATGTTGCCTCTAGAGCATACACAGGAATTTTCAAAGATTTTACCCATGACCTAGTGTTAAGCCGACGCTTCCCATTTTCAACCTCATTTGAGATATCATCAAAACAAACATTCTGAAAATTGTTTATCCGGAGTGACCCATTTTCAAACTCGATCGAGATATCGCCAAGAAAAACATATTGAGCAACTTCCTAAAGATCCTGACTGAAAAGGCAGCCTCTATCTAGAGCGTACACAGGGTAAAAGTTGACGAGGGACGACGCACCGTCACACGACAGACAACGCTAGACAGACAACAGACATAGCACGATTGCAAAAGCTCAACTTGACCATTTCCAGTTCAAGTGATCTAGAAAGGCATACAACCTAGTTGAAAATTATTCACTATACAGTTCATCTTCGCAAGCCAAGGATACTAGGGTAGTACCCTTGGCCGCTCGCCTCTTTAAAAATCGAAGCTCCCGCTGCGCCTTTTCATTGGATGCGATCAAAACCCATCGCGTCCAATCAAACCATCCGTAACAAGAAATCTTTCGCAAAACAGAAAACAATAATGGCGGCGCCCATCAAAAACGAAAGTTGTCGTGTTTGTGACGAAAAAGAGTAGACGATCGATATTTAGTGAGTTTTGTTTTGTTTACGATCAATAATGTGAAGTATTAGGACGGGTTCCATAGCCAAATGATTGCGTCTGTTCGTCTTGTTTTGGTGTGATGAATCCGAAAGCGCAGCCATATTTGATGCATAACCAACCAATTTTATTACGAGCATTTTGATTTGTCAGAAATAACATCAGCAAAGGTTACGCAACTCGTGATATTCGACAGGTGGCGCAGCGGGTGTTTCGATTTTTAAAGAGGCGAGCGGCCAAGGTACATAACGAACAAAGTGGAGTTAGTATTCTTGGTTTGCGAAGATGTATACAGTTAGAAAGAATGGTAAACTTTAAATGTAAAGAAAGGACTTGTTTTCAGTAATTTGTTGCAACGATTGCAAATAGCCGAATTGTATTGTGGTATCATAATTACAGCGTTTGTTTAGGAAATGGATTAAAGATTGTATTCTCAAAAAAAAAATGTCATTTAGACTGTTGTTGTATGTACATATTTTTATCAGAGACTTTTTCGAGGAATTTATTGATGTTCTTCCACAACAACAACAAAAAAAAAAAAAAAAAAAAAAAACTACTACTATATTTATTTCTTTGATACACATTCTTTCATTTGAAAAAAAAAAAAAATCCTTTCTTAGTCTGCATGTTAAATCTAGTGAACCCATATATTTCTGCTCCATTATAGAGACCTCCCGCATGACATGATGGGTAATGCTTCAGATCCTTCTCAAAATAAATCCCAGTCATAATTTTCTTTTAATTCTTGACCAAACGACAAAAAGTTAGACTTGCCCAAACTGGAAGTTTTTTGCAGACGACAAAATGCATTTTATGAACTGAAATTTGTCTTTAAGGATAGAAAATGTTACGAATAAAGGGCTGTGAAAATGCTGGTAACAGAAGAAACAACTGGTTACCAGAATTTTCTCCTTTTCCCACAATATGTTTCTCCATCAGGGTCGTTAAATTACGGGATTGTTTAGTAAAGGGTAAACAGAAACCAACAAAAACAAAATGATCAAAGATTAAGGCTCTTCTCAACCACAACAGAATAACTAGTAGAAAATGTTGTATAACAGTACGATAACAAGAGATGTTTGTAATACATGTATACCCCTTTAATGGCATCCAATTCTAAATATAACATGTGATTATAAACTGTTAAGTTCAAGACGTTTCAAAGCAGACAATATAGATAAAGATGAGACCTCACAGAACGTGCAGTTTGATCTTGAAACTAAACTGTACAATAAGGAGATATATTTCCCAAGAAGACATCTTTGATAACAATATTTCAGGATCGAAAAAAAACGAGCCACTGTATATAAGGTCGTAACTTGTTATACTTCTAATGTCACTTTTAGACGAAGCCGAGTAAAAAACAAAATGACGTTAAAATGAACGCACGTCAGGAAATCAAGCGGCCAAAGCACCGAGCATGGCGGGCAACGGTTATGGTAAGTTTCGAAAACGCACCAAACCAGCTGAACGGTGACCCCCTGGCGTATTTTTTTATATATGTTCAGATTTTTTTTTCAAAAAGACTTCGAACGGTCAATGACGTCTATGTGATTCACAATAAGAATATCATTCCAACTGACTGCCGCTAATGCCATTTTGTCTTAAATAGATGACCTTTCAGTCATACTCGATCAAAAGCTTTAGAGATATCACAAAGTACCATACCGGAACATTATGTACGGTCGAAGAACTAAAATGTGATGAAAAAAGGAAACAGGTTGAAAAGTTGTAGAATACCTCGGGGGAAAACAGGTTGCTATTTGTACAGAAGACTGCTGTTAATGTATTAATTAAACAAATGTTTAAATCTACTCTTTGAATAGTTTTTCACGACAGGTTTAAATCAAGGTGGTCTAAAGTTTATATAGTTTTTTTAACCCTTGTCCTGCTGAATGACTAAATGAACCTTTTAGCAGATAGTTCTGTGCAGTCTGATTTTGATCTACATTGCCCACAAAAAGGTCAGCGAGTCGTGCTTAGCAAACAAAGGTTTATACGTCGCGTTAATAAGCACCATCGAACAGAAAAATGGAAATAGTTCGAAGTATCCTGTTAATAAGCACCGTCGAACAGAAAAATGGAACTACTTCGAATTATTTCATGCTTTCCGGTAGGATATCGAGAAATAGCAGTGAAAATATTTTTCGATCTTGCACTGGTATCACCAGTGAAAATACCGATTTTCACGTTCTTTGGTAAATTGCGCGTGCCTGACAACCAGATGGGAAATATGACGTCATTTACCTTTGATTTTTCGCGCATGACGTAATATTGCAATGCGTTGCCATGCAGGCGGGGCACGCCACAGGGAATAACGGAAAAGAACTGTACTGGATTTTGATAAAACTCCTCCCAGTAAGGGTTCAAAGCATGAAATAAATAGTATATTTGTTGGGTTTTTTTCGGTGAAAGATCGAAATTTATTTCATCTCGTGAACACCATCGGTAATATTTTCACTCGTGGCTGCGCCAGTCGTGAAAATATTACCGATGGTGTCCACACCGAAAAAAACAAATCCCTATTTATTTCATGCCTTTCGGTAAGATATCGAGAAATAGCAGTGAAAATATTTTTCGATCTTTTACTGGTATAACCAGTGAAAATACCGATTTTCACGCTCTTGTTGCCTAGATAAGTTTGGCGTGCCTAACAACCAGATGGAAAATATGACGTCATATACCTTACATTTCTCGCGCTTGACGTTATATTGTAATGCGTTGCTATGCGGGAGGGGTACGCCACGGGGAGTAACGGAAAAGAACTGTACTGGATTTTGATTAAGCTCCTCCCAGAAAGGGTTTTAAAAGCATGAAATAGATAGAATCTTTTTTTTTTTCGGTGAAAGATCGAAATTTATTTCATCTCGTGAACACCATCGGTAATATTTTCACTCGTGGCTGCGCCACTCGTGAAAATATTACCGATGGTGTCCACTCGATCAAATAAATTTCGATCTTTCACCGAAAAAAACAAATATCCTCTATGTATTTCCATTTTTTAGACGGTGATGACTCAGCATCACCTTTTTATGCCATCCGACAGGGGTTTTCCACAAGAGCACGCATTACACTCAGGTTTCGAAAAAAATAGGTCCTCAAAGATCAATGAACAGACGTATCTCTGTCATTTGATATGTACAAATAATATACGGATTAAAAATCAGTGCATGCCATTCACACAAACAGTGAATTTCATAGTTAAATCTTGTAGAACTCGCTCTAAATTAAAAAAATTGTCTCGGTCTGCAGCTTTGACCTGACGTAGTTTATTAGGTACGTCTCAGATGAAACACTATTAAATACCCAAAACCACTGAAAAATACCAAAAAACACCCCAAAACACTCGAAAATTACCCAAAACTATGCCATTACACCTCAAAAAATCTAACATTTAAAACTGCATGCGAAATGCTTAGATACACGATTTTATGGGAATCAGCCATGAACTTTTGCTATCATTTTTAGTATTAATGCACTTTGATTAATTGAGAACGCCATCTAGCGGGAGATAATATGGCGTACGTGTCTGGGATAGAAACCGAAAGTAGATCATGATTATGATCAATTAAGTTGAATTGCTGATTACTGCTTTATTCGAACCTTAAAACAGTAGCGACAAGGATATTTCAACCCGTCCGTATACAGTAAATATAGCCTGAAATATAAAACGCTGGGTAAAATACAGCAATTTCGACCGTACATTGACAGTTGCACTGAGGAAAACGCTAATCGAAGCTCTGTGGTTTTATGTAGCGAATAGCAACGATGATGATGACAGATGATTCTTTTATTATATCCATGTGGATGTAAGACTTAAGCCTGCTCTGTAACTTTGTTACACCTCAAAAGCTTAATGGTAAACCGAAACTCTCATCATGGCAGAACGATTTACCTTTCATTGTAAGATGCGAAGTGGTAGAATCAATGTTGCTCAGTGAATCATGTGAGTTTGGGACAATTTTAGATATGTTGAGTGGGTGTTTTTGTCAGCGTGTTACAGCACATTGAACATTATTCAGAGAACGTTATTGTTAGAAGAAGAGTTGAATTGAAACAGGCAGTTGATGTAGCTGTAAGTATGAAATTGGTAGATACTGAAGCATCAGAAACAAAGGGCCCATGATATAGTGGTCACACAGTGGTTTAGGGTGGTAAAGCTAGTTGTGACAGTCAGAATTATTTTAACAAGAATGCCAAGAGTCATAGCTGTAAAGGTCTGGTTATGTAAGCAAGATATCTCCAAAAAGGCCACAAAAAGACCTACAGAAAATCACAGCCTATGGAATTACAGGAGAAGAGAAATTAAAGAATGTCCAAAATTCACCTTCTGAATCAACATCAAACTTTGGTGTCTGAAAATTAAAATGAGGGAGAGTGGCCAAATTTCATACGTATATCAAAGTCAAAAGTTTGGTTTTGAAAAAAAAAACTAGGTTTTTCTTACCATGAGAAAGTTGAAACATCGTGGCAATGTGAGAAAAAGCTGGTAGTAAGCTTTTTTCCCTTCAACAAAATATTTTCATTACTTTTTAACATTATTTACATCCTTTTACCCATTACCACACAATTTCTACTCTTAACAACCCTGTGAAAGAAGCCCTAGAAAACATTGTGAGAAAAGGATAATAAACAAATTTAAAATTTTCAGTCACGTTTACTTTGTCGTCTGCAAATGCTATCAATTTGAATTTATAAGCCTAAAATATTGTCGTTTGATAATGAGTTAGCGCATTACCTACATGTATATGTGTCTGCTGCATTTGCTTTAAAGTTGACAGTAAGAAATTATCTTACCTGGTAAACAGAATTTTTTTCAGCGACAAATTCTGTCCAGGATGATTGAAATAATAGTGTTTGGAAGATTAGCCCTTTACTGCACAATGATGACTTAACAATTTGAAAGAGAAAGCTTTTGAAAACATTGTGGGAAACGGAGAAAATGCTGGTTACCAGCATTTTCTCCTTCCCACAGTTTTCTACCCTATCAAAGAAGAATCATTTGATATGAGCCACACTGAAACTATCATCTGCAAATGATTTCAATTCAAACAGGTCTGAAATATTTTGTTGTGTGGTAAAGGGTAAAATAAACAAGATAACAAAAAAGTGCCAAGGGAAACCATTATTCAACCGAGTAATGTGTCCTATTCCCATAAAGTTTTTCATCCAAAATGTGGATGAATAGAGCTTGGGAAACAATAAGCATGTTTAACTCTTTTCCACACATTTCTTGGGTTTGAAGACCCTGAAGAAATAGGCTTTTGAAAACATTGTGGGAAAAGAAAGAATTGTTGGTAACCAGCATTTTGTTCTTTTTCCATATTGTTTTCAAAATCTTTACCCTTCACCAAACAATCCCTGGTTTTTATGACCCTGAGATACATGTAGAAGCTTTTTGAAAACAATGCCGGAAAAGGAGAAAATGCTGGTAACCAGCGTTTTCTCCTTTTCCCACAATGTTTTTTTTTTTTATCCTGCTAGAAACAATTTACAATTTTTGCGTTGCCTTTAATTTGATGTCTGCAAGTGCTTTAAATTTGGACCAGTCTAAAGAGTTAACCCTTTACCAGACAGTCCCTTGTTTTCACGACCCTGAAGAAGAGGCCTTTTGAAACATTGTTGGAAAAGGATGAAATGATGGTTACCAGCATTTCCTCCGTTTCCCAACAGGTTTTCTACTCTGTAATAAAACTACACTTCATTTGTGGTCTGTCTGGTTTGTTGCCTGCAGATGCTCTCAATTTGGAATGGTCTAAAATGTTTGTGTGGGAAAGGGTTAGACAGATACTGTCATTTGTGCCCAATTTTATTTGTCATCTACAAATGCTTTTAATTTGGACTGGTCTAAAAATTTGCTGTGCTGCAAAGATTTACATAGTTTTTTTTATAGGAATATTAATAAGGGTATTGATCGAATTGATAGAACGTTTTATATAATTTCATGTATTGACATGGTTTTCTATTTAATTAAACTGTTAAACTGTTAAAATATTATTTCCTTGTGTTACTCAGCTCATATACTGTTTCTAATGTCTGTCAAAGTCTGACCACTTTTCTCCATTTTGAAGAACTCCTCCTATTCTCAGGCGAGAGGGAAGTGGCTTTTCCTCAAATTCTGAGAGTTGGCAAAGGCCTGAGTATTCAAACCTGACAATACAGTTAGAATTTAAGGACATTTTCAAAATCATGTTTAACCCTGTATTTGATACAGCAGATTATCCAGCGTAAGATGTACTCTCTCTCTCTCTCTCTCTCTCTCTCTCTCTCTCTCTCTCTCTCTCTCTCTCTCTCTCTCTCTCTCTCTCTCTCTCTCTCTCTCTCTCTCTCTCTCTCTCTCTCTCTCAGAAGCGATGGGAGGGGGCGGGGCGTGGCGGGGCGGGGCTGAGGCCATGGGAGGGGAGGGGGGTGGGGCTGGGGCCATTGGTAAAATGAAAGGAACACCACTTTTGTGGAGCTCAACTTTTTGCCAAGTATAAGGCTTAAAAGTATGCAAAATGTGCAGGTTTTATTCACAATTTACAAGAAGACCCTACGGTTTGTTCATTTTGAAAATGAAACAGAGGTTTGTCCACACCTCAACAGTTATTCAAAAATAATAAATCTTTTACTGTACATCAGCTTTTCTTTATCTACTCTAGTAAATTGACTGATTTAAACGATTATATAGAAAGAAGTTAAATACGCCTGTCTGTCCTTGAAATCAAACAAATACTTAAATTGTGTTTCAAAATCAAAACGAAAAGGTAATTCACCCAACAACTACATATAGCATTAAAACGCTAAACCCTGGAAACCCGTATTGGTATGTTGATAGACGTAGCCCCGGGGTACTAACTTTTTAAACCTTTGCCACACAAAGACGACTTTTGACGACCCTTAGAAGCACGCTTTTTGAAAGCATTGTGGGAAAAGGAGAAAATGCTGGTAACCAGCATTTTTTTCCCTTTTCCCATGGTTGCTATCCTATCTGTAAACAGTTGCACTTTTTGAGCCGAATGAAAGTTGTCGTCTGCAGATGCTTTCAATTTGAAAAAGGCTAAAAATTTGTCGTCTAGTAAAGGTTTAAACAACAAAACAAAACAAAAAAAGTGAACACTGTGCATACCCGATATCGATGAAAAGAAAAAAAAAATTCTTTCAGTAGCTCCTTTCTTCATATTTCTTCTTGTGAAAGAACACTTCATTAACAAAAATTGTCATGTAATAGTACTTTCTTTAAAAAACAAGCACTCATTGTGGGAAAAGGAAAATGTCTGTAGAAAAGAAGGCAATCGAAACGTAAGAAAGTAGTATTTTTTTTTCTTTTTTACACGATGTTTTAAAACGATATTTTTTAAAAGCCCTGCCCCTGCCCCTAGCTGTGGTTCAAGATCTCTCTCTCTCTCTCTCTCTCTCTCTCTCTCTCTCTCTCTGTCTCTCTCTGTGTCCGTCTCTCTCTCTCTCTCATTCTCTGTCCGTCTCTCTCTCTCTCTCATTACCTGTATGAGAAAGCCAGGAAACACAATGAATGTGTGCATTTGGCACTTTGATATGACCTAAGTTGTTAAAGCAACGTTAAACTCCAATACAAACAAACAAATGTAGGTGTTCCAGCTCATTTTTCCAGGAAGATATAATAGTATATTTACCATACGAATTTTTTTTTCACAATAGTCCAAATCGAAAGCGTTTGCTGACGAGGAAATAAAAGTGACTGCTTAATTTAAATTTTGTTTGGGGAGGTAAGAAAGCAATCTGGAAAAAGAAGAAAATGCTGGTTACCAGGCATTTTTTTGCGGTGCGTTAAACGTAAGGACTGTGCGGTAAAGGGTTAGGAGCTCTTCAAAATAGCAGCTCCGCCTTTTCCTTTCCGAGAATTGATGATAATCATTGCGACAGGATTCATTCCTTTCTCACCACAAATCGTTGTTGATCAAAGGGGATTACATGCAAAAGCAGCCAGTAGCTAATAAAGACTTGCGCCGAGCACTAGTAATAGAAACTCGAGAAAACGATATATTGGTGTACTGGCTGTCGCAATATAGCTGAGATGATGTTGAAAATGACGTTAAACGCCATACGAACGAAAGCGGCCACTGGACTACCAGCATTTTCTCCTTTTCCCAAAATGTTTGCTAGCCTGCTGGAAACGAATTTCAATTTTTGAGTTACCTTTATTTTGTTGTCTGCAAGTGCTTTCAATTTGAACCAGTATAAAATTTTGTCGTTTGGTAAAGGGTTAAAGATATTTCTTTTTTCAAATACATTTTCGTAGACATACATACAGACAGACAACCGAACTAAAGTCAAACACATAGACGGACGAAAAGACACTCTTGCGGAAAAGTAGCTAGACATTGCAGACGAGGGCGGAAATGATAGTGACCAAGGTTTCATGTTATTTCTTGGAAATGTCCACTTGAGATCTCCGAGATAAATTGCTACTCAAAAGAGAGCCCGCTTTTCAATTTCTTTCTTTCTCCCTATGTTATTTGTTCCTTTAGTTTTGTCATAAAAAGGGGCAAAAAGACAGACTCAAAGAGAAACTGTCTGAAAGCCTGAACAAATGACAAACTGTTTTAGGGCACACCAAATGACGGATTGTCTGCAAAAGAGACCCAAATCCGGACTGCCATAAATACAGATAAAAAATCTAAAGAGACTGAAAAATATCGGAATGCAAAATGAGACGTAAGGGAGAACTGCAAAAAGCGCTTTCCTAGAGTTTCTTACACCAGTACACCAGCACCATTTGGTTTAGCCAATCAGAATTTGTCTTACTTTCAAATTTAGAAAATTCTGGAGAATAAGGCCCAGAATGTTTTTAAGAATGATTGGTGAGTTTAGAGCCTGGTTAACAGCATTTTGCCTTTTTCCCACAAAAGTTTTCTTTTTTTTTTTTCTAAAGGGCATGAAAAACTTGGGATTGTATGGTAACGGTTTGCTCTTAATATCATTTTATTCTTGGTTTTGTCGTGTTAATGGCTGTTTTGTACATAATTTCAGCTGTACTAAGGTGACCAATGCACATATTTCTGCTTTTCAAGACCTTTTCGAAGTTCAGTCTTTCAACGACAATGGACTTTGTCGGACATGAAAGAATGATGAAGAGGGAGGGAGCGAGGGGGAAAATGTAAGAGAAAGAGAGAAAGAAAGAAAATAAAGAGAGAGAGAAAGAAACAAAGAAAATAAAAGAGAGAGAGAGTGAGAGAGAGAGAGGGAGGATATGAAAGAAAAAGAAAGAGAGCCAGAGCTTAGGACAGGGGCACGACCAGTACCTTTAAAACATGGCGTTTGCAAACATCGTGATAACCCTCATTCCTTACGTTTCAAATGCACTTTTTCCTACAAACAATTTTTCCTTTCTCCACAATGATCGCTTGTCTGTCAAAGTTAGTATTATTGCATGACAATTCTTGTTAATTGAGTGTTCATTTTTACAAGAAGAAATACGAAGAAAACGGGAGCAACTTCAAACAGATTTTTTTTTTCATCGATATCGGGTAATGTTCACTTCTTTTGATCTGTTAGTTTCAACAGTAAGTATCCCCGGGCTACGTCTATCAATACGCCATTACGGGCTTCCAAGGCTTAGTGTTTTGATTCTATATATAGTTGTTGGGTGATTTTTTTTTTATTAATTTTAAAACAGAATTTAAGTATTTGTTGACCAATGACCCCAGCCCCTCCCCTTCCCTTCTCTCTCTCTCTCTCTCTCTCTCTCTCTCTATCTCTCTCGAGAGAGAGACTGACTTTGTAATATGAAATTACAAAAGTGATCCATATAAAACTACGGAAGACCTATGCTGTCTTCAGTTTGCTTATCTTCAAAACCTTAACCCACTGGAAATGCGGTAAAGTGTATTTTTTTACAGCACAAACGGCGTCTTCGCGACCCAAAGTTACAATCACTACGTGGATCTTACCTTGGCTGATTGAGCCCGATTTCGAGATTCCTGCGATGCGCCCTCTATTGGATGCTGGTTGTTACCCATTTACATCATATTTTTGAAAGCCAATGAAGTATCGTTTTACAAACCGCTTACGAATACAATTATTCAACATGAAGCGATAAGTAGACATCCACATGGGTTTCCATGTTGACCTTCTATTCTATTTTTATCAGATATGAAATGCTATGAGCGATTCCATTCGTTGCAGCTGGAGCTGGCTGCATCCAATGAAAAAGCGTATCGGGGGAATGTAAAAATCAAGCTCGATCCGCCAAGGGTAGGGTAGCGTAGAGTAGATACACACAAATTCGCATCATATCAGAATAATTTAATATCAGTTGTTTTCATGAACATTAGTGAGTTCTGATTGGCTTGAATTTTCTTTAAATTGCTCCATGAAAAAAAAAAAATCACCTTGTGCTGGAACTACTTTGGCAGAAGGTTACTTTCGCGGGTGCTACACACTGCTTTGCTCCTTTACTTTCATTCTGTTGGTTAATTTTTAGTATTGGGGTTCTGAAAACTGCTTCCTTGTTATATTTTTGCGCCATACAAATATGAGTGGAAGGGACTTTAAAAACTGCAACATTAGACTTAAAACTAAATTAAAACTAAAGGAAATGAATGGAGTATGAATTATTTCTGTGGGGGGTGTTGTCTGTAATATTAGATTATAAGGAATGAAGAGAATTTTATTTTTTTCATGGAGGTATGAAAAAAAAAAAAAAAACTAATCACACTGTAAAAAATTAAAATCCTCTCCATTCCTTAAATATGTGTATAATGTGTGTGTGCTTCTAACAGTCCATTGTCGGGGAACGTGTCAGATTATTAATTAAATTTTACATGTTGATAATGAGAGGTTCTTGAATACGAATTCATGCTAAAATCCAAACGGGGACGTCCCCGTTTGGTAGGTGGTCCCCGGTTGGTTGGTGTGTAGTTTTAAAAAGTTGCCCTTTTGGTAGGTTTTACAAACTCTCTCTCTCACACACACACCCACACACACACATAATATCCACGTACATGTACACATATGGACTTTCACCTGCAATATTCCAACAAAGTTAATGATCATGGTGCTGAAAATATTGGATTCTGTGCTTTACGTAGAATATTATATCACTAGTATTACAAGTCAAAATTATAACGATGAGTCAATGTTGAAAAGACAAGCCCTAATAAATATTAAATTCAGTTAGGAAAGAAAAGTGTTTTTTACTTCAAGATGAAGTTGAATACTATGATTTTAGGGTAAATAAGGATCTCATTTATCCTTCCAAAAGGAAGATGGAATTCATAGTGCATGTTCCTACAACAAAAAACTTGGTATTGTCAACAAAAACTTGGTATTTTCAAGTCTTACAGAAAATTCACTCCAAATTACAGTAATTGAACCCTTGATATATTTGTTGAAAAGCCAAAAACCAAGAGTTTGGACAAAGAAATGTAAACAAGCCTGTGAAAAAAGTAAAATAAAAACACTTAGTTCTATATATATATACTGGTGCATTGTCAATCCAAACAACCCAAGGAGTGGGAATAAAAAGCAGACAATATAGAACACAGAGTTAAGCAGACAATATACACACAGAAGGATAATGGAACAGGTGATAAAACGCTGACATTGTACATAACTTTATAAGGGCTACATGCAAAAAGGATAAGTTCAAGGTACTCAGAAATACCAGACTTTCCTCCTGGTTATTGGTTAAATATCTCTTCATTTAAAACAAGATTTCTTGAAACAGTCACTATCACAACCCACACTATTAATTCATTGCTCTAGGGCAAAATGATGAAAACAGGTACCTATATTCAAAAGCTACGCCAGGTGAAAAATACAGTATAATTTATCCATTTAAAGATTCGTATGGTCAAAATAGAGATGGTAGAATCATTTCAGTCAAAGTAATCGAAACATAAATAACACCTTATGTTTAGACTACCTTCAAATTAAAATGTATGTTGAAATGAAACTTAAGTAACAACACACCCCACTCTATACACTGGTTTGTAAATAAATACAATTGAACTAATTGGTATAACGCAATGAAAATTTCATCAAAGTCTATGTACTCATTTAACAGGCATTTCAGAAAACCTTCTTGAACGTTTTTGTCTTCTTTTTCTATATTGGCTGTGTTTTATTACCTGTCCCATTACCCTTTTTTGTGTATTTTGTCTGCTTAACTCTATATTCTATATTTTCTGCGTTTTTACAGTCCCCAAGCCATATGTAAACCTGTGTTCAATAAAGTTAAAAATCAACATTTATTCTGGTCATTGCTGAGCAGACTCTACAAAAAAAATGACAAGAATTTGAGAAAAAGATATTATCAACTTATCACCATCAGGTAAATGAAACGTTTAATGAACTGAACCAGTGTTAAAACCGAGTAACACATTTCTACCATCACCTTCTATTAGTACTTTCAGTACCTTGATTCTGTTCGATGGTGCTTATTAACTCGATGTTTGACCTTTTTATGCCTTCTGCGTACATTTTTTAAAAAGAAATCCTGCAGTACTGCAAATTATCTAAAACCTCATTACCATGTTCCAGGTACTTCCTCGAAGTGTAATGCAGAAAAGGGATATCGATTTATTCCCATATTGATTAAGGTTGCAGGGAATATAAAAAAATATTGTAGTATCATCTCCGAAACTATTGTCAACCTATTTAACGGCTTGTCTTAATCTACAGGGCACGGGACGTAAACGTTTAAATTTTGTGCACAGATACCCAAGTTTCATTCCTCTGAAAAAAAATCACTAGATTCTCAAAATTAAATTCTGACCTTGACGATCGCTTTCAAATTAAGTTCACATGCTGTTGCGATTTCATACCTAGAGTATTTTGACCCTATTTTCTTTGTTTACTTCATTAACCCTTTCCAAAACGACAAACTTTTGAACTAGACCAAATTGAAAGCATTTGCAGACAACAATTCAACTCTTGCTGAACAGATGATTTCTGTCTATGGTAGGGTAGAAACATTGTGGGAAAAGGAGAAAATGCTGGTTACCAGCATTTTCTCCTTTTCCCACAATGTTTTTAAAAGGCCACTCTTCCAGATCCGTAAAAACCAGGGATTGTTTGGGAAAGGGTTAATGGCACCCAAGTTGAAGGTCGGGTAAGTCATACAATAAACATCAGGAAAGCACTATCCTCCATTTAACATCCGGAAAGCCACCAAACACAAACTTCAGAGATGCGTATTGTTATCGGTCGTTATCTGTGCAACCTCGCAAACAGCAGAAAATATTTTATCATGAGATCTTATGAATATAGTTTGATAGATTAAGATAAAATGTTAAAATTGGCAGAAAAGTAGCCTAATCCCAGAACCTAAAACATGTGCTCTAACCACTTTTTATAAATATCCACCAGAAAGCCTAAGTGGCTATAAATCTAGGCTGAATAATCATGTCAGGTGTATTTGTGAGAGACCAGTAACGATTTCCGAACAAGTTTATCCACTTTGTCATCATCAGATAAATATGTTTCTCTATCACGTCAACATAAAACTATGCCAGGAACACGTTCTTAAATAGTGTACCATTTTCTGACCCCCAGGAAAGCAGACAAAACAACCGGACTCTAAATGAGCCTGTCAAGTCAGCAGAGAATATAAACCCATTCACGAAGGCTATGTTACGTTAAACCGTCAATACTTAAAAACCAGAAGTGAAATAAACATATATTAATAACTTTCTGCCCAAATTCAACAAGTAGCCTCTTAAGTTTGATCTACTTTTACATTTTGCTCACGAATTTTGCAATGACTTTTGAAGATGACATACGATCATTAACCATGACGTCATACTAGTATCCGGTCTCATAGCAGAAGACGGAATTGCCCAAAATGACCACCTTGATTATGTTACCCTAGTTCTTCCATATGCGAAGCTTAATGAAAAAGTATTCTTTCTTTTTTTCTTGAAATAAATACAAATGGCACAATATACTTTTGAATACCATGGGGACCTGTAAATTATGTGAATATTTTGTTATATCTCGTGGAAACATTGTGAGAAAATGAGACAATTTGATTACCAGAATTTTTATTTTCTTTTTCCAAAATGACTTTGCCAATGCAATTGCCATTGTTTTCAAATTTTGACAAGTTGTTTGGTAAAGAGGTAAGGATGAAGAGGCTAACATTGAAATTGTTCACATTGCTTTTAAAAACTTCTTTGATTTTACTATTTTCAGGCATGGCTTTACTGGTACTTCCATTCAGCCTCGTTGCTGTGGTATCACAGGACATGATTTACTCTGGACCATGGTGTCAAATACAGGGCTTTTTTTCAACCGTTGTCATAGTTACGCTACAATTAAACTTACTGGTAATTTCTCTGGACCGAAACTATGCCATCATGAATTCTTTGCGATATACAAGTGTTTTTACACAACGTCTTTGTACAATATTTACGAGCGGTTCTTGGGCTGTAGCTATTGTGTTGTCGATTCCACCTCTGCTCAAAGAAGGGATGGGGGAGTACACCTTCCAACCTTATCAGTTCATTTGTGCCTTAGACTGGGGATCAGACTCCGGTTATCTGATCGCGTTCAGCATCATAGCCTTTGTAGTTCCAATTCTTGTAGAGAGTCGTTGTTATATCAGGATTTTTATGGCCGCTGTAAGCCACACCAAAAATACTACTCGGGTTTACCCGTCGATTAGCGTCACAAGATCCTCAACGAAATTCATCCGTGATGCTACAAGTGATTCATCTGAAAGTTCGGACGGTGCGTCATCTGTTGATTCAAGGCACCATGCCGCTGGGTGTAAAGCGGTTCGGACTATTTTTCTTACTGCCTTATTTTATAGCGTATGTTGGGTCCCATATTTCACAAGCTCGTCTTTAAATGCTATTTATCACGTTACATTTCCACATCTTACTGCAGCTTCGATATGCCTGTTATATTCAAGTGGAATTTTAAATCCAATAATATACGTTTATCTAAACAGGGTGATACGGCGCGAGATCGGAAAGTTTCTATGTGGCTCAACAAGTCAAAGCGAATCTGATGACTTTGTGTCCACAAGTATGAGTAACTTTTCCTCGGCCAAACAGGCGGTGTCCGCGTGGTCAGCGCAACGTATGCGGTCTAGAAGTGCCGGGGGACAGATCAACGAGATGGGTACAATTGTTGAGGAGTCTGAAGACACGGCCGTGTTCGAGACAAGGTCAGAGTGTAACGTGCAGCTTGGGACATCATCAAGTCAAAAAACGGAAAACTTAAGATCTAACCTCACAAAATCAACAAAAGTTGGTGACAAGAAAGACGAAACGGTTACCTCGGAAAGTCCTGCTAAAGACCAGCTGGTAAATACATGTGAAACATCGCTGCAAAGCGGCAATGCCTCAGTGTGTGGTAAAACTAGATTGAAATGTAAGCAGGGCAGCTTTATCGCCTCGAAAACTGAGTCAAGAACAAAAGAAGATTTAAATAATACACCGCATGCACAGAGAAGAACATCGCGTTCTAATTCATTTGCTTACTTTTCGAATGCTAAAAGACATAAAAAACGAGATTGTGGGTCTTTTCTATACTTTGAGCACGATGAAACATTGAAAAAACTAAGAGAAGCTCGCGCCGAGAATGATAATATAGCTGATAAAGTACGAAAAACAGAGCGATATTCAGTTGATCATAAAATTTCCATGTCATCGCTCCCGAAAATATTGAAGTTCCGTCTATCCGTGACGGACATTCACGACCGTGTAAATCGAGTTACAGTTCATTCCAATTTTCGACTGAAGAAACAGAAATCATCAACTGATGTAATAGCAGCATCATGTACAGATGACACAATTAGATCTGCGGAAAGCAATTATGAAGAAGACATGCTAGCGTTTTCAAAAATAGAAGTGAAGCCATCGATAGAGGGTGCATCAGAGAGTGCTGCCGGAAGTAGCTCCGAAGCATCAAATAGTGCACTTCCGGTGAAGGCGGTCTCATCCGCATCCATTTTTCCAGAGGAAGATCTCCAAGCTAGTGTCGACATTTGATACTTTTTACTATGTTTCTGCCATGTGCGAAGCTTAAAGAAACAATAGTTTGTCTTTTTTTTTATAACTACAAAAGGATAATGTACTTTTCTATCAGCCTGCACGGTCCCCTTACGCTGAATCAAGATAAAAAATTCCGATTTAATGTTATTTTTTCTTTTGCGGTGGTGTACTGTTGCATAAAATCTAATGCAGTGCGGAATGCACAGACTGATCCGAGTCCGCGCTTTACGCAAATGTCCGAATGCCCCTTTTCACGTGTTGCCAGCCAAATAGTATCGACCTACATGTAGGTCAGCCCATGCGGTCAGCAGAAGATATGGGTTCAGTATAAAAAAAACATTATGAGCACACGTAGAAATTTCAACAAAAAAGAACAAAACATTTCAAGGTTGTTATCCAGATTCATGCGCACACACTCAATACAAAGAAAAAGAGATTAGCGTAATCTGATATTTTAAAAAAGTCTAAAAAAGGGCTTTAGGAACCTGTATAATTACATTGTATTGTTACTATGGCAACGCTTAACACTGAATTACACCTCCCGTAGCTTTCTTCGATTCAATATGAACAAATCTATACACTGACATTTAGGTATCTTGGGAGGGAGGAACGAAAAAATGAAGTATGAAAGCAGGTCTAGACTAATATTTAATGACACACTATTTTAGTTCTATGTTCTCTCGTTTCTATATACTATTTTCAGTCATCACGATTTAGCGCTCACTGAAAAAAAGACTTTTTCAATCTTATAATCAAAGGACCGATAGTCCTGAGAGTCGCTTTGGTGTGCAACATGACGCAACTGGAGTGAGGACTAGAAGGCTTAAAAGCCGCTGAAAATAAACAACGAGAGCCTTAAAATGTATTTATTTTAATTTAAAATGATGCGGAACTTATTGTTACGATGACAATCTGTTATTGAAAGGTCAGTCTAAATGGCAGTGGCTAGCAGTATAAGAAATTTTGAAATTTCTAAAAAGTAAACAAGTACACTAAAGATAAAGCCATGTGACAACTTTCAACCTAGTTTAAATTTCATTTTCATGCCAACTACTAACACTTGAATCAACTGTACATCTTCACGAAGAATTCCCTATTTTTTTTTTATATATATTTTTTTAAATGGCGCTAACATCTACATTGTCTGTTTTTTGTTTACCTCAATAGGGTCTATAAGAGGGAAAAAACATCGTGATGAAGCCTGTGTTTAAATAACTTACATAGTTATACACACAAAACCAACAAACTGAATAACGTTAACAGTAGTATGAAACAAAAATGTTCCCTCCAGATTTAGAACAAGTGACTTTTGTTAAACGATTTTTCTGAGATAGGATTATATAGTTTTACACTTTTAGATTTATATAGTTTTACACTTTTAGATTATCTTGAACAATTGCACGCTCCTTATGAAATTAGTGCTTAAAATCCTTGGAAAAGATTCTTTAAATGTGATTTTGATGTTGTTGTTGTTTTTAAGTTCCTGTGAACAATTTGGCTGTACGAGTTTGATAGTCTTTAAAAAAAAAGACATGTTGAAAGTAGGGCTACAACAGCGCACAAATAGATTTTTAATACAGTATTTCAACAAGTAATCTACATTTTCTTTACCAGAGGTACCATATTTTCATATTTGTTTTACTAACCCCAAAATTTATCAATACAGACAGTATAACCCAGTTTTATGGCCATTTTGGCCTCTAAAACTCACAAAAGCATTTTTAATGTTTGATCTAGCATAAGTTCAATTGATCTATCACGGAATATCAAAAATTTCCTTACATCACTAAAAGTAGAACACGGCGCATCGTATACGATATAGAGACGATGCCCAAATTTGCTATTTTAGTTGTATTAGAGTCCGATGATCGAGCGATGAAAATTTTATTGGCAAATCGATGGGGCTTCAAATGCTTATGTATCTAGTGAGCCAGTTTTTCCAGAGGCGACACACTTCATGTTCGTGGTCTCATCCAAACGAATTCTTCGACCAATGTATGGGCCTTGGACTGAAAATATGCTTCTATGGTGCACTTGGGTTGCTTGAGATGCAAGAAAATTAACAAACAACGAAAGTTTTATCCATATCAGCCTGCACAGTCTGCGCAGGCTGACAAGGTTCAATACTTTTTGCAGATGTATTAAGCTCCTTTACGATAAATTTCTCCTGCTTATTCACCATTTCAACATTCCTTACATTTCTTTCGTTGTATGTAAATTTAATTGTGGACGGTTGCACAGTGAGTGGCCACAAATTCCGCCATAAGCACTTCCTGCTCCAGTAAGCTATAGAGAGCCAATAGCACAATTCCCCTTATATCCGTTTCCCGCCATTATCTGCAAGTAACAGATGTTAGTACGTGGAAATCTATTGACGAATGTCATTCAAAGAGAGGCACTAAGTTCTCGGTAAACACCTTACCATAACATTACAATTTTTCCACTTCCTTTATCAGATAAGATAAAGTTAGAATAACAATTAGCACAGATGGAGTGGAAAAGAAAACTCTTTCCTTCCAATAATACATTTCCCGTTCGTTTGTGATTTATTTTTTCATAAGATTAAATGTGTAAATGGATTAAACCTGCACACTTCAGTAACAGTCACGTGGTTTATCGACTCTTTAGAGTAAGGCATTAAAAAAAGGGGGTGGGAGTGGGGGTAAATGTAGGTTAAGTAGAAAATGCATGGTGATCTTTTCCAAAATGTTTCCCTGCAATTTAAAGATTGAAGTTATCTGAGTCAAATTTATTTGTACCGTGCAAATTCTTTCAATTCACTATATATACTGAACCAAGAAAGAAACCTGTGTTTAAGTGCAGATATACACAAATATGAAAATCAGGATTAAACTAGATTTATATGCATTGTAAGAGTATTTTGGTGCATGAAGAATATGCTAAATGTGTTGTAATAGATGAGATTGTAAATAACATGCAGTTTAATCTTGTATTAAAACTATTTGCTATTTACAATAAGCATAATGACGTGTATTCTTAACTGTATATTCCTCACTAAAAATAGCTTTCACTTATGAAAAAACGAACTTCTGTTCTGTACTGGTGTACGGGTAGAAGTTCAGTTCGAAAGGCAACTTGTGTAAATTAAATAAACTTTTGACTTGGTAGTATAGACCGATGAAAGCCATTTTCACTTGCATGCACGGACCAGTATAATTTGTGCATGTTTTTTTTTTAAACATTTCAGTCTAATTTTATAGACTTTCATGTCAATAAGAAAAAGACGTTGAAAAAGTTAATTTTTGTTTAGTTTTCTTTATTTTTGATATGCCTAGAATTCCGCGAAATTTACACGAACATGCCATTGGCATACTTAATGCTGGTATGACGATGAATGTTGTTGCTATGAAAACTGACTTCTAGATAAGCCAGCCTCATGCTTATGTTATCTATAATAATAATAATTTCATGGTAGTAAAATCGTCCGGTAAGTTTCATATATCTCCAAGCTAAGCCTAGGTGTCTAGGTTGTTTGTCCCGAATTCCTGATTCGCGTCCCACGTGACATCAGTGGGAGGAGCGATCTATCGTCTGGCGTTTGGTTAAATTACAAAATTTCCAGATGGTCTCTATTTGCGTGATGTCTCACATATGTGTATCACGAAAACATACATGCCAACCTAGTAAAAGCGATTGTTGTTAGTCTCTTGATGGAAATCAAATGCCAAGGTAACAATTGAAGTTTACTGAGTGAAAAGAGCTAGAGGCAACTTACCGGTAATAAGAGTCAGGGATTTTATATGGTAAGAAGCAACGCGATATTCCCACGGTGGGGAATTCAGTATTTCATGAAAACTCATCTTTCCTCGTCATATAAACACTAAACAGTCAATTAAGTTCGAAATGCGCTTTTCTTTAAGAAGGCCACGATGGCCCTGTATCGTTCCACT
Source organism: Tridacna crocea (assembly GCA_943736015.1). Lineage (NCBI taxonomy): Eukaryota > Metazoa > Mollusca > Bivalvia > Cardiida > Cardiidae > Tridacna > Tridacna crocea. The sequence goes on from OX031072.1 coordinate 18,749,896, forward strand.
GGCTAGTAGTAGTAAGTAAAATACTACAAACTAAACATTACAATACTCAGCCAATTGTTTTGAAATTTGAAGGCGTACATTTTTTTTTTTTTTTTTATAAAATCCTATGAGAAAGTTATGACACCCAGACAAAGCCATTTCTGGCCACAAAGCTATAATCATTTGAATCTTGGTGGAGGTCCACAAGATAAGGCCCCATACCAAAAAAGCTATAATCATTTGAATCTTGGTGGAGGTCCACAAGATAAGGCCCCATACCAAACAAGAAATGTTTGTAAAACAGGTATGCCCCCAATGGCATCCAATTCTAAATATAACATGTGATTGTAAACTGTTAAGTTCAAAGTGTAAAAACGAACAAAGGGTAGTTACTCAAAAATTATTAAAGATCATTTAACAATTCTTAGGCACTGCAGTTCCCATTTATGTGAACTATCAACTTTTAAAGTCCCATGATTTTACCTCACATACTTTTTGAGTTATGCTCCGGAAAAAAATTAAGTACGAAAATCAACAAAGGACAATTACTGCAAAAATATAATGGGCAGAGTTATGGTTCATGTGCAATGCACTTCTCCTGAATAAGATCTATCCACATATAAAGTTTAAAAATGATACCTGAAAAACCTTTTGAGTTATGCTCCGGACAAAAATTAAGTACGAAAATCAACAAAGGGCAATAACTGCAAAAATATAATGGACAGAGTTATGGTTCTTGTGCAATGCACTTTTCCTGAATAAGATCTATCCACATATAAATTTTCAAGATGATGTCTGAAAAACCTTTTGAGTTATGGTCCGGACAAAAATTACGTTTGAAATCAACCAAGGGCAATAACTCCATAATTATGATGGGCAGAGTTATGGTCCTTCTGCAATGGACTTCTTCTTAATAAGATTAATCCACCTATGAGGTTTTTAAGGTGAAACCTGAAATACCTTTGGAGTTATGCTCCGGACAAAAATTAAGTATGAAAATCAACAAAGGGCAATAACTCCATAAATATTATGGGCAGAGTTATAGCGCTTGTGCATTGCACTTTTCTTCAATGAGATCTATCTAACTATGAGGTATGAAGAAGATACCTGAAATACTTTTAGAGTTATGCTCCTGACAAAAATTAAGTATGAAAATCAACAAAGGGCAATAACCCCATAAATATGATGGGCAGAGTTATGATTCTTGTGCACTGCACTTCTCTTTAATGAGATCTATCCACCTATGTAGTTTCAAGATGATACCTAAAATACTTTTTGAGTTATGCTCCGAACAAAAATTTTTCAACCCGTCCATATACAGTAAATATAACCTGAAATATGAAACGCTGGGTAAAATACAGCAATTTCGACCGTACATTGACAGTTGCACTGAGGAATACGCTAATCTAAGCTCTGTGGTTTTATGTAGCGAAAAGCATCGATGATGATGACAGCTGACTCTTTTATTATCTCCATGTGGATCTAAGACTTACGCCTGCTCTGTAACTTTGTTACACCTCAAAAGCTTAATGGTAAACCGAAACTCTCATCATGGCAGAACGATTTACCTTTCATTGTAAGATGCGAGGTGGAAATGAAACTGTAAACCAGAAGTTGGTAGAATCAATGTTGCTGAGTGAATCATGTGAGTTTGGGACAATTTTAGATATGTTGAGTGGAGTTTTTTTGTCAGCGTGTTACAGAACATTGAACATTATTCAGAGAACGTTATTGTTAGAAGAAGAGTTGACTTTGAAATAGGCAGTTAATGTGGCTGTAAGTATGAAATTGGTAGAGACTGAAGCATCAGAAACTAAGGGCCCATGATATAGTGGTCACACAGTGGTTTAGGGTGGTAAAGCTAGTTGTGACAGTCAGAATTGTTTTTACAAGAATGCCAAGTGTCATAGCTGTAAAGGTCAGGTTATGTAAGCAAGATATCTTCAAAAAGGCCATAAAAAGATCTACAGAAAATCACAGTCTATGGAATTACAGGAGAAGAGAAATTAAAGAATGTCCAAAATTCAACTTCTGAATCAACATCAAACTTTGGTGTCTGAAAAGTAAAATGAGGGAGAGGGGCCAAATTTCACACGTATATCAAAGTCAAAATTTTGGTTTTAAAAAAACCTAGGTTTTCTTACCATGAGAAAGTTGAAACATTATGGCAATGTGAGAAAAAGCTGGTAGTAAGCTTTTTTCCCTTCGACAAAATATTTTCATTACTTTTTAATATTATTTACATCTTTTTACCCATTACCACACATTTCCTACTCTTGACAACCCTGTGAAAGAAGCCCTAGAAAACATTGTGAGAAAAGGAGAATGAACGAATTTGAAAATTTCAGTCACTTTTACTCTGTCGTCTGCAAATGCTATCAACTTGAATTTATAAGCCTAAAATATTGTCGTTTGGTAATGAGTTAACGCATTACCTATATTTGTCTGCTGCATTTGCTTTCAATTTGACAGTAAGAAATTATCTTACTAAGATTAGCCCTTTACTGCACAATGATGACTTAACAATTTGAAAGAGAAAGCTTTTGAAAACATTTTGGGGACAAGAGAAAATGCTGGTTACCAGCATTTTCTCCTTCCCACAGTTTTCTACCCAATCAAAGAAGAATCATTTGATATGAGCCACAATGAAACTATCATCTGCAAATGCTTTCAATTCAAACAGGTCTGAAATTTTGTTGTGTGGTAAAGGGTAAAATAAACAAGATAACAAAAAAGTGCCAAGGGAAACCATTATTCAACCGAGTAATGTGTCCTATTCCCATAAAGTTTTTCATCCAAAATGTGGATGAATAGAGCTTGGGAAACAATAAGCATGTTTAACTCTTTTCCACACAATTCTTGGGTTTGAAGACCCTGAAGAAAAAGGCTTTTGAAAACATTGTGGGAAAAGAAAGAATTTTTGGTAACCAGCATTTTGTTCTTTTTCCATATTGTTTTCAAAATCTTTACCCTTCACCAAACAATCCCTGGTTTTATGACCCTGAGATAGAAGCTTTTTGAAAACAATGCCGGAAAAGGAGAAAATGCTGGTAACCACCATTTTCTCCTTTTCCCACAATGTTTTTTTTTTTTTACCCTGCTAGAAACAATTTACAATTTTTGCGTTGCCTTTAATTTGTTGTCTGCAAGTGCTTCAAATTTGGACCAGTCTAAAGAGTTAACCCTTTACCAGACAGTCCCTTGTTTTCACGACCCTGAAGAAGAGGCCTTTTAAAACATTGTTTGTTGGAAAAGGATGAAATGATGGTTACCAGCATTTTCCCCGTTTCCCAACAGGTTTTATACTCTGTAATAAAACTACACTTCATCTGTGGTCTGTCTGGTTTGTTGCCTGCAGATGCTATCAATTTTGAATGGTCTAAAATGTTTGCGTGGGAAAGGGTTAGACAGATACTGTCATTTGTACCCAATTTTATTTGTCATCTGCAAATGCTTTTAATTTGGACTGGTCTAAAACTTTGCTATGCTGCAAAGATTTACATAGTTTTTTATAGGAATATTAATAATGATATTGATCGAATTGATAGAACGTTTTATATAATTTCATGTATTGACATGGTTTTCTATAATTAAACTGTTAAAATATTATTTCCTTGTGTTACTCAGCTCATATACTGTTTCTAATGTCTGTCAAAGTCTGACCACTTTTCTCCATTTTAAAGAACTCCTCCTATTCTCAGGCAAACCTGACAATAGTTAGAGTTTAAGTCTCTCTCTCTCTCTCTCTCTCTCTCTCTCTCTCTCTCTCTCTCTCTCTCTCTCTCTCTCTCTCTCTCTCTCTCTCTCTCTCTCTCTCTCTCTCTCTCTCTCTCTCTCTCTCTCTCTGGGCCATGGGGAAGGGGGCCATGGGAGGGGAAGGGATGGGGCTGGGGCCATTGGTCCAAATGAAAGGAACACCACTTTGTGGAGCTCAACTTTATGCCAAGTATAAGGCTTAAAAGTATGCAAAATGTGCAGGTTTTATTCACAGTTTACAAGACGACCCTACGGTTTGTTCATTTTGAAAATTAAACAGGTTTGTCGACACCTCAACAGTTATTCAAGAATAATAAATCTCTTACTGTACATCAGCTTTTCTTTATCTACTCTAGTAAATCGATTGAATTAAACGATTATATGGAAAGAAGTTAAATACGCCTGTCTGTCCTTGAAACCAAACAAATACTTAATTGTGTTTCAAAATCAAACGAAAAGGTAATTCACCCAAAAACTATATATAGCATTAAAACACTAAGCCTGGAAACCCGTATTGGTATGTGATAGACGTAGCCCCGGGGGTACTAACTGTTTAAACCTTTGCTACACAATGACGACTTTTGACAACCCTTAGAAGCAAGCTTTTGAAAGCATTGTGGGAAAAGGAGAAAATGCTGGTAACCAGCATTTTCTCCTTTCCCATGGTTGCTATCCTATCTGTACACAGTTGCACCTTTTGAGCCCGAATGAAAATTGTCGTCTGCAGGTACTTTCAATTTGAAAAAGGCTAAAAATTTGTCGTCTAGTAAAGGTTTAAACAACAAAACAAAAAAAAAGTGAACACTGTGCATACCTTTCTTCATATTTCTTCTTGTACAAGAACACTACATTAACAAAAATTGTCATGTAATAGTACTTTCTTTAAAAAACAAGCAATCATTGTGGGAAAAGGAAAATGTCTGTAGAAAAAAAAGGCAATTGAAACGTAAGAAAGTAGTACTTTTTCTTTTTTACACCATGTTTTAAAACGACATTTTTAAAAACCCTGCCCCTGCCACTAGCTCTGGTTCTGGATTTTCTCTCTCTCTCTCTCTCTCTCTCTCTCTCTCTCTCTCTCTGTCATTCTCTGTCCCCCCCCTCTCTCTCTCTATCTCATTCTCTGTCGGTCTCTCTCTCTCATTCTCTGTCTGTCTCTCTCTGTGTCCCTCTCTCTCTCTCTTTTTCTCTGCCCGTCTGTCTCTCTCTCTCTCTCTCTCTCTCTCTCTGTTCTCTCTCATTCTCTGTCTGTCTATCTCTCTATCTCTCATTCTCTGTATGTCTCTCTCTCTCTGTCCGTCTCTCTCTCATTCTCTGTCCGTCTCTCTCTCTCTCTCATTACCTGTATGAGAAAGCCAGGAAACACGACGAATGTGTTCATTTGACAATTTGATATGACCTGCCAAAGCAACGTTAAACTCCAATACAAACAAACAAATGTAGGTGTTCCAGCTCATTTTTCCAGTACGATGTAATAGTATATTTACCATACGATTTTTTTTACAATAGTCTAAATCGAAAGCGTTTGCTGACGAGGAAATAAAAGTGACTGCTTAATTTAAATTTTTTTTGGGGAGGCAAGAAAGCAATCTGGAAAAAGAAGAAAATGCTGGTTACCAGGCATTTTCTTGCATTGCGTTGAACGTAAGGATTGTGCGGTAAAGGGTTAGGAGCTCTTCAAAATTGCAGCTCCGCCTTTTCCTTTCCGAGAATTGATGATAATCATTGCCACAGGATTCATTCCTTTCTCGCCGCAAATTGTTGTTGATCAAAGAGGATTACATGCAAAAGCAGCCAGTATCTAATAAAGACTTGCGCCGAGCACTAGTAATAGAAACTCGAGAAAACGATATATTGGTGCACTGGCTGTCGCAATATAGCTGAGATGATGTTGAAAATGACGTTAAACGCCATACGAACGAAAGCGGCTACTGGACTACCAGCATTTTCTCCTTTTCCCAAAATGTTTGCTAGCCTGCTGGAAACGAATTTCAATTTTTGAGTAACCTTTTTTTTGTTGTCTGCAAGTGCTTTCAATTTGAACCAGTATAAAATTTTGTCGTTTGGTAAAGGGTTAAATATATTTCTTTTTTCAAATACATTTTCGTAGACATATATATAGACAGACAACCGAACTAGAAGTCGAACAGATAGACGGACGAAAAGACACTCTTGCGGAAAAGTAGCTAGACATTGCAGACGAGGGCGGAAACGATAGTGACCAAGGTTTCATGTTATTGGTTGGAAATGTCCACTTGAGATCTCCGAGATAAATTGCTACTCAAAAGAAAGTCCCGCTTTTCAATTTCTTTCTTTCTCCCTATGTTATTTGTTCCATTAGTTTTGTCATAAAAAGGGACAAAAAGACAGACTCAAGGAGAAACTGTCTGAAAGCCTGAACAAATGACAAACTGTTTTAGGGCACACTAAATGACGGATTGTCAGCAAAAGAGACCCAAATCCGGACTGCCATAAATATAGACAAAAAATCTAAAGAGACTGAAAAATATCGGAATGCAAAATGAGACGTAAGGTAGAACTGCAAAAAGCGCTTTCGTAGAGTTTCTTACACCAGTACACCAGCACCATTTGGTTTAGCCAATCAGAATTTGTCTTACTTTCAAATTTAGAGAATTCTGGAGAATAAGGACAAGAATGTTTTTAAGAATGATTGGTGAATTTAGAGCCTGGTAAACAGCATTTTGCCTTTTTCCCGCAAAAGTTTTCTTTTTTTTTTTCTAAAGGGCATGAAAAACTTGGGATTGTGTGGTAAAGATTTGATCTTCTATCATTTTATTCTTGGTTTTGTCGTGTTAATGGCTGTTTTGTACATAATTTCAGCTGTACTAAGGTGGCCAGTGCACATATTTCTGCTTTTCAATACCTTTTCGAAGTTCAGTCTTTCAACGACAATGGACTTTGTCGGACATGAAAGACTGATGAAGAGGGAGGGTGCGAGGTAGAAAATGTAAGAGAAAGAGAGAAAGAAAGAAAATAAAGAGAGAGAGAAAGAAACAAAGAAAATAAAAGAGAGAGAGAGAGAGAGAGAAAGAGAGAGAGGATATGAAAGAAAAAGAAGGAGAGCCAGAGCTTAGGACAGAGGCACGACCAGTGCCTTTAAAACATGGCGTTTGCAAACATCGTGATAACCCTCATTCCTTACGTTTCAAATGCCTTTTTCCTACAAACAATTTTTCCTTTCTCCACAATGATAGCTTGTCTGTCAAAGTTAGTATTATTGCATGACAATTCTTGTTAAATAAGTGTTCATTTTTACAAGAAGAAATACGAAGAAAACGGGAGCAACCTCAAACAGATTTTTTTTCATCGATATCGAGTAATATTCACTTCTTTTGATCTGTTAGTTTCAACAGTTAGTATCCCCGGGCTACGTCTATCAATACGCCATTACGGCTTCCAGGGCTAAGTGTTTTTGT